>CM059446.1:39276053-40017720 GCA_030390025.1 Squalus acanthias
CAGGCTGAGGGCATGCACCAGAAGCTGGAGGCCCAAGGCTCACCCGATATTGGACCTCAGGCCTCAACAGCATATTGCCGATCAGCTGCCTCTGGCCGCCTGATTGGTCAGACCAAAGAGTCTGCGGTCCATTCTTGGAGTTTCACCTAGTGCAACTCCACCTCTCAGGAGAAAAATATAGGTTGACAACCCATAAAGAAAGAAAAAAAGAAAGACTTGCATTTATGTAGTGCCTTTCACAACCACTGGACTTCTCAAAGCGCTTTACAGCCAATGAAGTACTATTTGAAGTGGAGTCACTGTTGTAATGTGGGAAACGCAGCAGCCAATCTGCGCACAGCAAGGTCCCACAAACAGCAATGTGATAATGACCAGATAATCTGTTTTTGTTATGTTGGTTGAGGGATAAATATTGGCCAGGACACTGGGGATAACTCCCCCACTCTTCTTCGAAATAGTGCCATGGGATCTTTTATGTCCACCTGAAAGAGCAGACAGGGCCTCAGTTTAACGTCTCATTCGAAAGACGGCACCTCCGACAGTGCAGCACTCCCTCGGCACTGCACTGGAGTGTCAGCCTAGCTTTATGTGCTCAAGTCCCTTGGAGTGGGGCCTGAACCCACAACCTTCTGACTCAGAGGCTGACAAATACAAGAACCCCAGCCAACTTGGCTATCATTAAGCACCCCGTTACCTAACCCAACTGAACCCCAGATATCAAAACCCAGTGCTGGTACAGCCATGCTTAGGAACCTTAATGTATCAATCTACTCCTCCCACTAGCATTGTGTTATGGAAATGCTTATAGAATATGTACATAAATGTGAGTGTGTGAAAATTCAATTGAACAAATTTATTTAAAAAAATGTTGGCATGAGAACAAGTGGGAAATTTCAGTAATAGAAAAAGAAAGGAAGACTTGCATTTCTATAGCGCCTTTCACGACCACCGGACATCTCAAAGCACTTTACAGCCAATGAAATACTTTTTGAAGTGTAGTCACTGCATTGAACTAACAATCTATAGAAAACAGGAAGTGGAACAGTTTCAAGTATGGCAGGAATTGCATATCCTACTAATCAAAATCTAAGAACCAGTTGAGGGACCAATTGGATCTAATATGTTGAGACAGTAGTTTATCTCCATTGCTGGTGGATAAAAGCACATTAGAATTTCTTAAATGGATTTATAATTCTCCCATTTCTAGGTACTCCTCCCATTATTGCCACTAAAGCATGTTTTATACTCACCCTGGCTCCTAAGCATCAATGTTTGAGGAAATAATATAAATAAGATTATTAATTGCAAGCTGAGCAATCATAAAGTAAAAGACATGGGGCAGGGGAGCATATTTCCTCTAAGTAACAAAATTGTAAACCCACTTAAAAGAAGGTTATCAGTGCCACAACAGAAATTATCCCCTGTGAACCATACTTTAAATACCAATGACCTGCAACACTGAAGTTAGAGGTAGCCATTCAAGGGGTGTTTCTGCCAGAGTACATTCTCTAATATCAGGAGCAATTTTCTGAATGTGCTCTCCAGCTGTGGGGACTTGCCCTGTTGGAGCACAGATCAGAAAATCGCAGATGTGCTTCCCATGATGTTTCAACTGGAATATCATGGGGAGTACACCTGCAATTTCCCAATATGTGCTCCTAAGGAATGAGGCTCTTAATGGGGAACACGCATGCGCAAAACCAGCCCTATTGTGTACATTTCATTGAATATTGTGGGTGCTTATGGTAATACACCACAGCTTTAATTCAAACATCATCTTTTCACTATTAGAGTTCAGCAATATCTATCATATCACAAGTATCGGCAGTTATTTTGATTTAATAGTCTAAGGGGGAAAAATTTGGTTGCTTTGCGCCTCCCGTTAGCGCCCTAAGAGCGCCCCGGCCACGATCTTCTGTAGCGGCCCCTGACTTACCGCCGGACGCTATGTCTGACGGTGTCAGGGGGGCTTACCTGCGGCCGGAGCGGCGCTAACTAAAGGCGAGGTGCTGGGCGGCCATTTTTGTTGCTGGCCGCCTGCCAGCACCTGCCAGCACCTGCCCGCTTTGCCATCCCCGGCCTTATGTGGAGCCCCCCCGCGGAGTGCCGGCTGCGCTCCGTGGGCCCGGCACTTCTCTTGAGTGCCAGGCTCTTTTGCTGGCACTCCGATCCCCGGTGGCCCAGCTGGGCCCTGCGCATGGCGCTGCGGCACGTTGCACCGCGATATTCCCTCGCAGCACCCCAAGAGGGAGGCAGGGTGCTTCCAGTAACACCCCGCTTCTCTCTTGGGGAGCTACCACTCAATTTTGGCCGCGGGGGTGCTAATTTTTTCGGGGCGCTAAAAGTAGCGCCCCAGCGAAGTTAGCACCCCAAAGGGGGTGACGTAAGAAAACTACTAGGCACTTGGTCTAAGCATTAAACAAAGCTTTAATCAACTGTTTTTCAACATGGAGATCTAGTTGTGTCCTTCACTAGTTCCTGTTGAGGAATGTCCTAAGCAAGCTGGGCCCATGCCCGAGTATTTATACTCTCCCTGGACAGCGCCACCAGCAGGCTGCCCAGTATTACTTCATACATGAATGACAAGATTCATGTCAGAGGGCACGACTCAATTTTCCCCCCTAAATTTATTGCATTTATATTTTTAAGCATAGACCGAATTTACTCATTTGGTACAAAACAGTAAATTAATATTTTGATTAAATATACTCAGTTATGTCGTCATTCCTTATCGAGTAGTTTTGAATGAAACTATTTGGGTTTTTTATGTAAGAGAAAATTCCATTCATTTACATTCTTCAAATAACTGTTTCTGTGAATTAGAAATCCATCTTGGCATCTACATCCTATTACTTATTTGGGAAAGTGGTTCCGTTTTCAGTTGCCTCCTCTCCAAAGATACTTGCCTTATTCGGGTGACCCTTCCCCACGGGGAAGTCTATACGCTTTAGTATTACAAGTCATCAGATTTTCACCTTGCCGTCCAGGTGTAAAACTGGCGTTGCGATCGCGCCTCCCCCTTTCCCCGTTATAGAAACCCCGCTATGGAATTCAGGTGGTTTCTAGAATGAGCAGCCAATCCACAACATCAGTTTTGCGCCCGATGGTCAAGTTGACAATCTACCCCGATGGGGCACAGGGGTAGCGTCTGTCGCTCTACATAATGCCTTTAATAAACGGCTTTATGATTTGGTGGCACAAAGTCATGTCTTTCTTTAATATTTCTCAGCTTGCAAATTAATAACCTTATTAATATTATTTCCGCAAACATTGGTACTTTGTGTGAGCATCATCAATATTCATCCTATTGTAGCCGGTTCAAGCTTCACAACCTGCACACGATCAGTAATTCACGGTCAACACATGTGACTCCAGTCCCACACTATGTGGTCGGCTCTTGATCTTCTCAGGGATGAGCAGAGAATCCTTTTCAGTGTCACTCACACCCCAGACCACAGCTTGAAATGACTGTTTGTGATATCATTGCATGAATACTTAATGTGATCGTGGGATCATTCCTCTGAGCACTACTATAATAAAGCTGCAAAAAGTTTATTTTAAATGGGTTAATGCCTCCCATTCAAATAGAACAACAATGAACATGATAGGAACAGAAAATGCTGGAAATACTCAGCAGGTCAGGCAGCATCTGTGGAGAGAGAAACAGAGTTAACGTTTCAGGTCGATGACCCTTCGTCAGAACTGACGAAGGCTCATCGACCTGAAACGTTAACTCTGTTTCTCTCTCCACAGATGCTGCCTGACCTGCTGAGTATTTCCAGCATTTTCTGTTTTTATTTCAGATTTCCAGCATCCGCAGTATTTTGCTTTTGTATCATAGGACCATATCTGTACACGAATATGGCAAACAGTAATTCTAGCTCTAAATATTTAAACACAATTTTTGGTTTTTTAAAAAATGGAAAGCAAAATAAAACCATGTCAAATTTATCCATAACTCTTTATCTTGTTTTTAAAAAGTGTAATGAGGTAAGACTCCATTTTTAAATTGAGTAGTCTGTAGTTTATGTGGAATTTTACATAAAATTTATGGTGTAGCAAGACAGAATAAGAGATGTATTTTGCAGTAATGAGCATTTTCATAATATTCATGATCCAGAACACTGTCCCGTCAATGAAGCTCTGTTTTAGATCTAGCTATCGTATTTTAATAGTGTTCAGTGAATGAGATTGTAGTTTCAAATCTTTCCCTATTTTTCAGAACATAGTTTATTAGACCCGAGTAGATTTTACTCAAGAAACAAAAGTGACAGATCGTGTAACCACTGTACATGTAATAATGTTGCCTGTTATTGTAACCAGTTCCACTACAGAGGTTACCTCTTTTTAACCTGAAGTAATTAATTAATTGGATAACCAAATCTTGTTTCCGTTCTACTACACTTATTTAAAATGGGCAAAACAATGCTCCCTCGCAACTTCCTTTTCCTCAGCCAACATAGGTCATATTTTAAAGCTATGCTATTCAGAGTAGACAGGCTTTTCAATATGATATTCAGCAGAATCATTAATGGGTTAAAACAGACAGATTGTCAAAGGCTGCAAATACATCCTGGGGTATCATTACCTGATCTGGACTTTATTTCTCACAATTCAAACAAATGCTTTTAGATTGCCAAACAATCGACTTTGCAAAGAAAGGAAAAAATAGGGTGTGGAATTGATAACCTCCACAGGTCAGACCATCATGGAAGGGTTTGATCCTACATTTCACAAGTACAAAGCCTAAGCTTAGTTGTTGCAATACAAAGCAACAGTTAGAGTTCAAGAAACATGATATGAATCTTATCGTTCAAGTCAGCAGGCTTTCCCATGCTCTGCTGAGGCTGAATTTACAAAAATCCAAAGCTTGCAATCTATTTCTCCAAAACAGGCTGATCTCAAAAAATGCTGCAAGGAAAGTTTTAGAAAGTACGATTCTGTTGATCTATTTTGTAATTATTAGCATGCTCCCTTTCATGTCATGTCACCGCTTCATTGAAACCTGTCTTTCAAAGCCACATTCTAAATTATGATTCAGAAGCAGTATAATTTGATACATTAGGAAGGCAAGGATTAAGTTAAATTAATACTTTGGCATTATAATTATGGGTGCAGCGGTTATATAATGCTATAATTGGTAAGCTCTTGCAACCATGAATCCTTGTATTTTTTGAGGACATCATTTAGTTATAATGTTTTAGCAGTCGGTCACGCCTAAACATTTAAACATTAATTGGATATTGGCTAATAGTTCTACTGTGCTTCTCACCAATAACATATCAGAGATATGGTCATGAAGGTACAGTATATCATCTAACTGTTAAGAGCAAGTTTCAACGGAAAATTTGTAGCAAATTTATATCCTTCTGTCACAGGAGGAAAACGGTAACTTTTTACCTTGGATCTTTGCGTATAACAATGGCCCAGAAATTGATCTCGCTCTGTTCCCGCGGGGGTAAGGAGCAGGCGCGATCTCTCACTCCGCGTTGGCTTTTTCAGATCCAGCTCGCACGAACTTGATGTTCTAGACATCAGCTGGGCAGTGCTTGCGTATCCCACCGGCGTAGTGAATTCGTGCGAGCTGTGGGATCACGTGACTCAGTTAGAGCCAATGGCAGCACACCATCTTCCATTCATAAGTTTCACATACGTGCTGTGAAAGCTATGAATCTTACACACCCCCAAAATAACAGCTAAACCTCAATTAAATTTAAAAAAACCATCACATTAATAAAATAAGTATAGTTAAATAAATTAACCATTTCAAATAAAAAATTAAATTTTTGAAAAAATTTAAAATCTTTTAAAAAGTTATAAAAATAAACTTACCTGTCTTTAAAGTCTCTAAAAAAGATATACCTGTTAAAAAAAAATCAAAATAATACTTAATTCACTACTTACCTTGTTAAAAATGGGTCTTACTCCTCCTTTTTTCATTTCTAAAATCTTCCGTCCTTACCTGCGCGTCCAAAGCACGAAGTGCATAGCGTGCGCGCAGCCTGTAGCGCGCACGCGGTGCACCGAGGAACCGCCCCCTTTTCCAAAGACCAAGTGCCGGTTTTCAGCGCATGCGCAGGGCATGCAGAAAACCGGCAATTGGAGAGAGAATACGCGGCATCAATTTTTGGCCCAATATTTCTTGACTCTCCTCTATCAGAATTGCATATATCTTATACAATTCAGTCAACGGGGAAACAATGCTGTCAACTGGCTGTCCCTTTAGAGCTCACACTTTTCATTACTAACTATAAAGTACACACCCATATAGCCAAGAAATTTCTGAGTGCATGCAAATCAGGTGTAAATGCGTGCTTCCACTGCTTGCACTCGTACGGCTGTGTGAGTCCTTACCTGCACTGCAGGCTGCCGGAGGGAGCGTTCAGAATTCTAAGAGGGGTTTAACAGCTTTTTAAATGGCTGCATTCTTTCCTGCAAGACAACGGGTCTTGAGTTGCCTAATCCTGGCTCAATGGAGGGCTATCACACACGTGCATCCAGATTCATTGGTGCTGCAGTGGAAGTGATTGAAGATGCTGCATTGGACATCATGGGCTATATGATTATAGTGGGGGAGGGCAAAACCCCATCACATATCGTACTAGCATTGTCTAAATGTGTCTCTTACTGCCAATATTGTTGGAATCATAGAATGATACAGCACAGAAGAAGGCCATTTGGCCCATCATGCCTGTGCCTGCTCTTTGGCAGAGCTATCCAATTAAATCTCACTCCCCTGCTCTTTCCCCGCAGCTCTGTAAATTTTTCCCCTTCAAGTATTTATCCAATACTCTTTTGAATGTTACTATTGTA
This sequence comes from Squalus acanthias, assembly GCA_030390025.1. Classification (NCBI taxonomy): domain Eukaryota; kingdom Metazoa; phylum Chordata; class Chondrichthyes; order Squaliformes; family Squalidae; genus Squalus; species Squalus acanthias. The sequence continues at coordinate 39,282,867 of CM059446.1, forward strand.
TCTGTTTCCACCCCGCTTTCAGGCAGTGCATTCCAGATCACAACAACTCGCTGCGTAAAAAAATGTTTCTTCATGTTGCCTCTGGTTCTTTTGCCAATCACCTTAAATCTCTGTCCTCTGGTCGCCGACACTTCTGCCACTGAAAGTCCATATACACAACATCAACTGCACTATCCTCATCAACCCTCTCCGTTACTTCATCAAAAAACTCGATCAAGTTAGTCAAACACGATTTGCCTTTAACAAATCTGTGCTGACTTTCATTTATTCGCCCATACTTTGCCAAATGCCAATTAATTTTATCCCAGATTATTGTCTCTAAAAGTTTCCCCACCATCAACGTTAGGCTGACTGGCCTGTAGTTGCCAGGTTTATCCCTCCCCTTTTTTAAACAGGTGTGTAATATTTGCAATCCTCCAATCCTCTGGTACTACCCCCATATCCAAGAAGGATTGGAAGATTGTGGCCAGAGCCTCACAATTTCCACCCTTACTTTCCTCAGTAACCTAGGATGCATCCCTTCCGGACTGGGTGACTTTTCTACTTTGAGGACTGCCAACCTTTTAAATATCTCCTCTTTATCTATTTTTATCCTATCCAATATCACTACTGCCTCCTCCTTTACTGCTACATTAGCAGAATCCTCTTCTCTAGTGAAGACAGATGCAAAGTGTTCATTTAGTACCTCAGCCATGCCCTCGGCCTCCACAAGAAGATCTGCTTTTTGTTCCCTAATCAGCTCCACCTTCCTTTGACTACCCTTTTACTATTTGTGTGTTTATAAAAGACATTTGGGTTCCTTTTATGTTAGCTGTTAATCTATTCCAATACTCTCTCTTTTCCTCTCTTATTCCCTTTTTTAGATCTCCTCTGTATTTTCTCTGTTACAGAAGCTTTTCACTGACAGCACCAACTGTGGCCTTGAGCAAGACAACACCATACGCCATTCATACGGTCTGTTGCAAGCACCAGCACAGCTGGGCACAGCCTGCAGGATTTAAATCGTGAAGTTAAGGAGGTAGCACTGCATGAGTCATAGTGCAGGCATGAAGAGAAGCAAGTGGGGATGGCAGTAGGGAAGCAGGAACCTGCTGGCTAGAAGGCGAGTTTGGTTCCTTTCTTAGCTGCACTGCCGAGGGATTTAAGCTTCACGTGATCTGATCACGCTTTCCTGGAGGTGGCACTTGGTGTCCAAGATGTTTAGAAAGGTTTGAGAGGTCGCACAACACCAGGTTATAGTCCAACAGTTTTATTTGAAATCACAAGCTTTCGGAACTATCGCTCCTTCCTCAGGTAGAAAGGTTTGGCCAGGAATGTGGAGGAGTCCACTTGCCACATTGGTGCAATCATACAGCAAGGCATCTCTGCACTGCAGTCTGCTTAGGAACGCCAGAGGTATCTGTAGTGGAGCTCACAGTGGAACAGGTCCTACACTTAGTCGAAGTAAAGAAAGAATTTGCATTTATATAGTGCCTTTCATGTCCTCAGGACTTCCTAAAGTGCTTCATAGCCCATTAATTACCTTTGAAGTGTAGTCACTATTGTAATTGGCTGCCAAGATTTGTACACAAACAGCAGTGAAATAAATGATCAGATAATCTGTTTTTGGTGGTGTTGGCTAAGGGATAAATGTTGGCCAAGACACCAGGAAAACTCCGCTGCTCTTCCTCGAATAGTGCATGGGATTTCTTTCTTCACCTAAGCAGACAGGCAGGGCCTTGGTTTAATGTCTCATCTGAAAGACAGACACTTCCAACAGTGCAACACTCCCTCATTATTACATTGAAGTGTCTAGTGACCTGAACATGGGTGTAGGGAGTACAATTTCAAAGTTTGTGGCTGATACAAAACTTGGCAGCGTAGTAACTAGTGAGGAGACTTCAAGAGGACATAGACAGACTGGTGAAATGGGCAGACACATGGCAGATGCAATTTAATGCAGAGAAGTGTGAAGTGATACTTTTTGGTAAGAAGAATGAATAAATGATACAATTTTAAAGGGGGTGGAGGAACATAAACCAGGAGGTTTATGTACATAAATCTTTGAAGGTGGCAGGGCAAGTTGAAAAGGCTGTTAAGAAAGTGTATGGGGTCCTTGGCTTTGTAAATAGGGGCATTGAATACCTTTACAAATCACTGGTTAGGCCTCAGCTAGAGTATTGTGCACAATTCTGGGCACCACACTTTAGGAAGGATGTGAAATTTCTGGATGAAGTTCTAATATAGTGAAATCAATTTATTCACCTACCTTGTGTCATGTGTCAGTGATGTTGATGTATTTCCCAACATTGCTGCCTCTTAGTGTTAGTATATTGTGTGTGACTTCTAATTCCGAACCTGTGACCTCTTCTAAGTGATATCCCCATGGAAGGAGAAAGTGTGCCAGCTAGTTACAGCAGGAGCTGCTTGGGGTTCAAGTGGCCTGTACCTTGATATGATTCTGCAGTTGGTTCAGTCAAGCTCCCACAAACAGCAATGAAATCAATGACCAGCTCATCTGTTTTAGGTGTTAGTTTGGGGATAAATATTGACCATGACACCGGGATAACTCCATTGTTCTTCTTCGAATAGTGCCATGGGTTCTTTTATGTCTACCTGAGAGGGTTTAACCTGGTTTAACGCCTCATTCAAAAGACGGCACCCCTGACAGTGCAGCACTCCCTCAGTACTGCACTGGAGTGTAGGTCAAGTGTCTGAAGTGGGACTTGTACCCACGACCTTCTGACCCGGAGGCGAGAGTGCTACCCTCTGAGTTACAGCTGCCACTATTTAAATAATGAAGGCAAATTCTTTATGAGAAAGTACAACACCAGCAAACAACCACAACACGAAGGTAGTGCAGAACATACAGCAGGCAGAAAGCAGCCGAGTTGATGAACTTGCAATTTTCCAACTTTCATGCAAGCAATTCCCAGGGGCATAAGCACTTTCTCCAGCAGAAATTGGCAGATTTTGCTGAGGAGGCCACTTTGTGGCTTTCTAAGTTAACATTTCAAAAGTCTCTATTTCAAGGAACATCTTCAGATAGTGTCATTGTGATAAAATAAGCCTAGAAATGACTCCGTGATAGCAGTGTACAAACGCTTAACTGATTCATACAAAATGACTGCATCTGCTATTTTGATGGAGATATTAACCCGTTTATTGCACTCTCACCATTAAAGAGCAGACAAAATAATTTTGTACAAACATGTTAAACTTTCGTGGAGTAATATCACTCAGTGTAATTTTTAGATTCTGGCGTTTTCCCTTTATTACTGCCCTCATAGAAATATAGAGGGAGAAATTCGGTTGGTTAGCGCCTCCCGTTAGCGCCTGGTGGGGGCGCTAATGAAGTAGCGCTGGGGCGAGGCAAATCCAGCGGCGCACGCCAAATCCAGTCGCCCCTTAGTGCCGCCGCTAACAGTTAGCGCCTGGGGCTTTAGCGCCAGGCAGATCGTGACGTCAGTGAGCATTGCGCCCGATCCGCCAATTTGACTATCGCCCCCTGCCTTAGCGCCTCACCCCGACAACGACAGGAAGAGGAGCGTGAAGCAGGCGGATGGCGACTTCAGGGGCGATATTTAAAGGGATGAGTCGCAGCTGTCAGGTTAATGCTGTTTCACTGCTTCCTTGTCAGTTTGCGATTGTGCAAGAGTTTAATTCAGTCATTTAAAGGTTCTTTAGTATCAGGAGTGTTGTGGCTACTAAAAATGTGTTACATTTATTCTGACAAAATTTCAAACTGCTACACATCGTTACATTAATGGGGGCTATACTGGCGGTCGACCTCGCCCTCCAGGATCTACAGTGGAGGGAGCGGAGGCAACAAGAATTATTGCAAGATGTGGCCAGAGGGAAGAGGGCCATCAGGACTCTCAACAGGAGGCCTTACCCTCCGAGGGTATTCCGAGTGCACTTCTCCTACCTCCAATTAATCGAGGAGCAGTGTATTAGAAGGCTCCACTCCAGCAAGGAGGTGGTCACCGAACTCTGCCACCTCCTGCAACCAGACCTTGAGCCTCAGATCCGGTCGACCATGGCTCTCTCAGTGACAGTCAAGGTCACCATTGCCCTTAATTTCTTCACCAACGGTTCCTTCCAGTCTGTAATAGGAGATATAGCGAACATCTTGCAGTTCGCCATCCATCGCTGCATCCGGGAGGACACAGAGGCTCTCTACAGTAGGAGAAGGGACTACAGTTCCTTCCCCATCACCAGAGAGAAGCAGGACGAATGTGCATGTGGATTTGCCAGGATAGCGAGCTTCCCCATGGTGCAGGGCACTATTGACTGCACCCATGTGGCTTTGCGGGCACTGCATAAAAATCCTGAGGTCTTCCGTAACCGCAAAGGCTACCACTCACTTAATGTGCAGTTGGTGTGCGACCACACACAGTGAATCCTCAGTGTGAATGCCCGCTATCCTGACAGCAGCCACAATGCCTTCATCCTGCGCCAGACCGGTGTGCCGGCACTCTTCCAGCCACCACATCAAGCTCGAGGATGGCTGGTCAGAGACAAGGGCTATCCGCTCTCCACCTGGCTCATGACTCCCCTCCACAACCCCAGCACTCCTGCTTAGCACTCATATAATGAGAGCAATGCTGCCACCAGGAATATCATTGAGCAGACCATCGGAGTGCTCAAGCAATGGTTCCGCTGCCTTGACCGCTCGGGAGGAGCCCTCCCGTACTCACCGGAGCGGGTGTCCCATTTCGTCGTGGTCTGCTGCATGCTCCACAACTTGGCCATCATGAGGGCCCAGCCCTTGCCACCAGGGATTGCGGGACCACCTCAGGAGGAGGAAGAAGGAGAGGAGGAGGAGGAGGCCGAGGAGGAGGAGGAGGAGGAAGATGAGGAGGAGGAGGATGAGGATGAGGAGGAGGAGGAACAGGAGCGAGGGAGGAGGCAGCCACTTAATCGGCCTTCCAGAAGGGCGGTCCGTGACCGCCTCATCAGGCTGCAGTTTCAATAAATTAAACCCCAGATCCCCGTTGCTCACCACATTGCCATTACTCCATTCCTGTCGCAGGCCATTTCACAGCGCAAAGCTGAAATGAGAGACACTACAAAATCATCCAAAGCCTTAATACATTTAACAATACTCAGTGAACACATACTTACAACAAAAATATTAGCAATTCACCCTTGTGCAATCCCTTAGTGCCTGTCGTTAATGTGCCTTTGCCTACTCTAGTGCTCCTATGAAGTGTTGCCCCAGTGGCTGCAGCACGGCTGGTTGAAGGCTGCTGAGTGTCCGTGAGGGAGACTTCAGATGGCCTTGCAGGACGCCCTCGACCAACTCTGGGCCTGGAAGGCCCAGCTGTAGACTGCACCACCTCAGAATGGGCGGCTGCAGTCTGGGCTGGCTGGATGACAGGCAGCGACAAGAGCAATGGCAGCGTGCCAGTGGTGAGAGCAGGAATGCTGTCACGCTGAGAGAGGACAGCAGGTTCCTGCTCCACTGACCCACTGCCACTCCCCCGAGGCAGTACCTCAGCATCCCTAGCAATCTGCTGGAGCACAGATTGCTGGCCTGCTGCGACACCATGAAAGCCCTGGTAAACGGTGGTTGACCCAGCCATGGTGGCAGCAGTCAGAGCTCGCGTGGCATCAAGCTGAGACTGCATGAGAGCTGTCTGAGAATCGATGGCACCAAGCATAGACTGCATTACAGCACTAAATGGTAGTGTGGCTTCCACCTGTACTGCAATGGAAGCTACTAGATCGCCCATCACATGCGGCATGAGGTCTGGGTCGCCATGGTTTCTCTGGGAGTCCACCATCCTTTGCAGACTGCAAATGATGGGCTCCATGGTGTGTGCAGAGCCTTGTGCAATGTTGGAGGCGGACTTCTCCACGCTGCTTACTATTGCCGAGAGGTTCTCGGGCACCCTTGCCATTGCACCTATCATCTCCGTGTGCATGCCCATCATCTTCTTATAAAGGCCTCCCCATCGAGGTCCTCGTCTGAGTCCTGTGCAGTAGATCTCGCGCGCGAACTCGCCCTCCGGGGAGCTGACTCCCAAGCTACCCTTTCCCCCTAGTCTTGCTGCAGCCCGCTCGACCCCAGTGCCTCACCCTGTGCAGATCCTGCTACTATGCCAGCCTCTAAAGAACGCGTAGTGCCAGTATCTGAGCTGGTGCCTGCGGGAGGGGGATGCAGTGACGCGGTGTGTTCTTCCTCCTCCTCTTCTCCCGCCTCACTCTCTACGGTGCCCTCAGGGACAGGCTGCTCAGCTTCTTACTCATTATCTGAAACCATAAGAGTTGGGTTAAGGTGAGGGGAGCTGAGCAGCAAGGGAGAAATGCATGCATACAGCATGATTAGCTGGAAAGTGGGAAAGGTTTGTGGGGTGAGGGGGAAGTGGGATGTGAGAAGAAGGAGTAGGGATGGACATACCGTTGTTGTCCCCAAGGGGGTCAACGTCGCCGGTGGCCACAGCGCCCCCCACCTGGCGCCCCGTGATTTGCAGCACTCTTTCCTCCAGCTCAGACAGTGGTTGAGTGTCAGGTTGTCCCCAGCCTGTGCGCTCCTGCTCCCTCCTGTTGTGAACGACATTGGCCTGCAAGAGAGAGGAAAGTGTGTGTGTGAGTGTGGAGCAATGTGTAAGGGAGATGTCCAAAATTGAGAGGTCGCACAACACCAGGTTATAGTCCAACAGTTTTATTTGAAATCACAAGCTTTCGGAGCTATCGATTGCTCCTTCCTGAGGAAGGAGCGATAGCTCCGAAAGCTTGTGATTTCAAATAAAACTGTTGGACTATAACCTGGTGTTGTGCGACCTCTCAATTTTGTCCACCCCAGTCCAACACCGGCATCTCCGCATCATAAGGGAGATGTGCCTGCCATAGTTGAATAGCTGTCATTGTGTGCAAGGTGTAAGATGTAGGGTGCGAGTGTTGGTAGGTGGAGATTGTTGGTGGGTGAGTGCTGGGGGTGTGGTGCTTTGGGCAGTGTGTGCAGACTGTGGTACAGATGGTGGTATGTAGCATTTGTTGAAGCATTGACTCACCCTGACCACCCGAGTGAGGATGTTAAATTTCTTGCTGCACTGTGTGTGGGTCCTGGGGACAACAGTGCTGCCCGAGACCTGCTGGGCTACCTCCCTCCACATGGTGCGGAAGACTTGCGGCGAGGGCCTCCTGCCACTTGCCGGATACAGCACTGCCCTCCGTCTCTCCACAGCGAGCACCAACGCCTCCAATGCCTGGTCGCAGAATCTGCGAACTCCCTCTCTGGGCCGTTGATCTGCCACAATGACACCTCCTTCAGGGGTCCGGTTCCTGCTCCTTGGCCCTCTGCTGCTTGCTGAGACAGCTGCAGAAGCAGCAATGCTGAGAATGAGGTTCTGCAGCATCAATGAACCTCCCCTTTAAGAACTGGAAAGAGCCTGTGGCAATGATGACTAGCGATTAGACTGCACCTGAAATTGCTCAGCGCTTTGAGTCTAACACCACTGAGCTAGGTCATTAGCGCTTGATTTAGCGTTCCAGTCCTTTCTTTGAGCGCTAACACTTAATTTAGCATGCAATGAGATTCATTAGCACCTGGCGCTAAATCTCAAACTTTTCAGAAGTTAGCGCCCATTCCTGAGCGATAATGAATTTCACCCCCATAATATTTTGTTTTTTTCGTGAGTATGCTAAATAATTAATCACACAATTTTTCAATTAAGTCAGCCATTGATGTGTGATCCAATGAAATTATATATATATAAAGGAAGAAATGATTCTAAAAGCAAATGGAGTTAAGAAAGTGAGTGTTGACAAAGGCAGGTAAAAAGATTAACATGTGAAGCCATCAGTTACACCACATATTTTACAAATATAAAATGACCTCCGGCTAATCTGAGCTTTCACTCTTTAATTGGGCTGATTTTTCCAATGCTGTCATTTGTCATTTACCACTGTAACACTGACTGGATGCTGAGAGCAGTCAAAGTAGCCTTTAGCCAACAACAAACCATTCAGTAGCACATGCTTCTTATGCCAAGAGGCATCTAGTTTTGTGGTGTCCCACAATATATGCACATGGAGCACTCGGACTTCCAGGAATGTGTTTCGGAATAACTCTGTTTAAACTGCTTAAAAGGCTTTCCAATCGCTTCTGACCTTATTATATTCACAATGGGGCCTGTCCTGTTTCTTTGGACAATACTGTTTATGTGAGGACACTAGTTTATGTGCAATATTTGCAAAACTTCACACTTTAGGTCTGGGTTTAATCATCATCTTTCCCAGTCAGTTTTTCCCAGTCACCTTAGAATCATAGGGCTGGATTTTACCAACCTCGGTGGGTCCAGGGCGGGCGACGGCGGTGGCGGGTCCCGACCCCACTGCTGGCTCCAGCCCGCTGTCCAAAATGATTTTCACCTGATTGGGCTTGTTAAGCCTGTCCAGCGCATTTGCCAGCAGATTGAAGGAAGCGGGTCTGATGGCATCCTTTGATGATGCGTCATCAGCCAGTTTCCTTAAAGGGACCATGCGCGAATTTACTTTGACAGTTGTGCTGTCAGTGTTCTACAGCATTGAGGTGCTGCAAACACTGACAAGCATTGTACACAGGTGCACGGCTGCACCCAGGCTCTCCCGTGACTCCCTCCATATGCTTATGGAGGGAGTCACAGCACGCAGGGAGGTCCTCTTCCCTTCCAATGGGCGGAAGACACCTCCCCAGGAGATCAACGCAGCCTGGTTGCACATTGCACAGGAGGATACAAGCAGGGTTGTCGTAAGGAGTCCCAGGCTGCAGTGGCGCAAACGTTTCAATGATCTCAGTATATCACGGAACGTTACTGCAAAGCTACACTCAACCTCATCCTGCTGTGCCACTCATCACATCCCCATCACTCTGCCTTCCCTACCCTACTCCTGCACATCTTTACTCACACCAACTTACATTGCACCTCCACCCATCCCTCTCTATCTACATTATCACTTCCCCATCTCACTAGCCACCCCTCACACTCCCCCTCATCCTAGTCCAATCATACCAACGAACAACACACAAGGGTAGGCACTTGTGTGTTTTAACCAATGTTCATGTGAAATTTCTGTTAATGTGGTGTCAAACATTGAAATCTTTATTTTCCATCCTTTATGTTTTTGGACAGATTTGTGAGAACCTTTGGAAGTGGCTTAGTGAGTTGGAGTGAAAGGTGAGACATAACGGTACCCCCCACAATGGTGATGAGTGTGAAAGGAATGGCTTGGACATTGTAAGGATGCTTTATGGTGTTGGTGTGGGGTGGTGCCAACCTGGCGCATCATGTGGCAGCCAGGGTGTGCAGCGTCAAGTGAAGGGAATCTGGCCATGGTGAGGCCATCCCTGGCGTCCCGGGCAGCAATGTGGTTGGGTGATGATGCCCTCTGTCCTGTGCAGCATCAGTTGATTGTGGAGAAGGTTGGTATTGTTGTTGGTGCTGCTGGTGTGCCTGGTGCTGCTGGTGTTAGGGCTGATCATGCTGGGATTCTGAGGACCAAGGTGAGATAGTTTCAAGGGCACCGATGCTGATGTAATAGATGGCAGGTGAACTTGAGATGACAGAAGCGATCTGTCAATGGTGAGAGAAGTTGATCCTATGAGGTGACACTGGATAGAGTGTTTACTCCAAACATTTGCAACCTGCATAAAGCTCAAGCTGTCTTCTAAATACAGTAAGCAACAGCTTCTGAGCTTGGAAAGTGAACAGATGGGAGATAGGAGCTTTTATAGCACATTTGCAGCTGTCAAGTAATGAGATGATCCCATGAACATACAACTCCCGACCTCCTTACCTGACGTGATGCCTGAGCAGCGTGGACCCCGTGGGCGACCTCGTAAAATGTAAAGGTGAGCTCAAAATACTTCTTAATGGGCTGTTAACAAGGTCATAATGACTTGAATTGCCTCCCCCGCCACTGCGTGTCGGTTCTGTTCAGCCCTGACAGATCCAACATCTGGGAAAGGCACGTGACGGCGTGTTGACAGCAGGGTCCCGATCCGCTTTAAAAAAAAACATTTTCCTGCACTGACCCCCTGAAAAATCCCCCCCCATAGAATCATACAGTACAGAAGGAGGCCATTCGGCCCTTCGGCCCATGCCAGCTCTTTGAAAGACCTATCCAATTAGTCCGACACCTCTTCTCTTCTCTTTCCCCATAGCCCTGTAAATGTTTCCTTTTTAAGTATTTATCCAATTCCCTTTTGAAAGTTACTATTGAAACTACTCCCAGCATCCTTTCAGGCAGTGCATTCCAGATCATAACAACTCACTGCGTAAAAAGAATTCTCCTCATCTCCCCTCTGGTTCTTGTGCCAATTGCGTTAAATCTGTGTCCTCTGGTTACTGAACCTCCTGCCATTGGAAACAGTTTCTCCTCATTTACTCTATCAAAACGCTTCATAATTTTGAACACCTCTATTATTTCCCCTTAATCATCCCATTAATTTTCATCCATCTTTGAACTGCGTCATGTGTAATGTTACAAGCTTTTGTTTTTTGTGGAATCCTAAGTTTCGTAACATCTGAAATCAAAATATTAATGTCATTTGATAGGATTTCCCGATGTGGAGGAAACGGTGAAACTAAAGAGCAAGACATTGTGGAATAAGAGGTAAGTTCATAATGTAAATGGCTTATTATCAGTATGCTATGTAATTTGGGGCAGGGAACATAGGAACATAGGAACATGAGTAGGCCATTCAGCCCCTTAAGCCTGCTTCGCCATTCAATGAGATCATGGCTGATCTGCGACCTAACTCCATATACCCGCCTTTGGCTCATATCCCTTAATACCTTTGGTTAACAGAAATCTATCAATCTCAGATTTAAAATTAACAATTGATCTAGCATCAATTGTCATTTGCAGAAGAGAGTTCCAAACTTCGACCAACCTTTGTGTGTAGACGTGTTTCCTAATTTCACTCCTGTGTCAGCTGTGGCTTAGTGGGTAGCACACCCGCCTCTGGGTCAGACGGTTGTGGGTTCAAGTCCCACTCCAGAGACTTGAGCACATAAAGCTAGGCTGACCCTCCAGTGCAGTGCTGAGGGAGTGCTGCACTGCCAGAGGTGCTGTCTTTCGGATGAGATGTTAAACTGAGGCCCCGTTTGCTCTCTCAGGTGGATGTAAAAGATCCCATGGCACTATTTCGATGAAGAGTAGGGGAGTTATTCCTGGTGTTCTGGGCCAATATTTATCCCTCAACCACCATAACAAAAACAGATTATCTGGTCATTATCACATTGCTATTTGTGGGACCTTGCTGTGCGCAAATTGGCTGCTACGTTTCCCACATTACAACAGTGACAGTACTTCATTGACTGTAAAGCGCTTTGAGACGTCCAGTGGCCGTGAAAGGTGCTATATAAATGCAAGTCTTTCTTTCTTTTTTCCTAAAAGGTCTGGCTCTAATTTTTAGACGATGCCCCCTAGTCCTAGAATCCCCAACCAGTGGAAATAGTTTCTCTCTATCTACCTTATCTGTTCCCCTTAATATCCTGAAAATTTCGATCAGATCACCCACTTAACCTTCTAAATTCTAGGGAATACAACCCTAGTTTGTGTAATCTCTCCTCGTAACTTAACCCTGAAGTCCGGGTATCATTCTGGTAAACCTACGCTGCACTCCCTCCAAGGCCAATATATCCTTCCTAAGGTGTGGTGCCCAGAACTGCTCAGAGTGAAACTGATCCCATCAACACCTTTACCAAAAATGTCAACATGAGTACAAGGCACCATTTTGTATTCAAACCAAGTTATTTGGCAAAATTATTAGGAGGACGGATTTCATCCCCAGAGCTTTAGTTGAATTTATTATTTTAAGCTCCCACCCGAAAGCAGAAGATCTGATACTAACTAATCCGCAACTTGTTATGCCAACATATCTTAGAGTCCCCAGTATTAAGACAGAAGCCATATACTACATGGCACAAGCATTATTGAAGATAAAAGATGCCATAGGCCTTCATTGCAAGAGGATTTGAGTACAGGAGCAAGGATGTCTTACTACAGTTATACAGGGCCTTGGTGAGACCACACCTGGAGTACTGTGTGCAGTTTTGGTCTCCTTACCTAAGAAAGGATATACTTGCCATAGAGGGAGTGCAGCAAAGGTTCACCAGACTGATTCCTGGGATGGCAGGACTGTCGTATCAGGAGAGATTGGGTCGACTTGGATGTATTCACTGGAGTTTAGAAGAATGAGAGGGGATCTCATTGAAACGTATAAAATTCTGACAGGGCTAGACAGACTGGATGCAGGGAGGATGTTTCCCCTGGCTGGTGGGTTCTAGAACGAGGGGTCACAGTCTCAGGATACGGGGTAGGACATTTAGGACTGAGATGAGGAGAAATTTCTTCACTCAGCGGGTGGTGAACTTGTGGGATTCTCTACCACAGAAGGCTATGGAGGCCAAGTCACTGAATATATTTAAGAAGGAGATAGATAGATTTCTAGACAAAAAAGGCATCAAGGGGTATGTGGAGAGAGCGGGAATATGGTATTGAGATAGAGGATCAGCCATGATCATATTGAATGGCGGAGCAGGCTCGAAGGGCCGAATGGCTGACTCCTGCTCCTATTTTTCTATGTTTCTATGTCACAAAAATACCTTGGAATAGACTATTCATTTAAGTTCATATTCTACAGAGTGTATCTATTTAATTATTCGGTATCAGGATGACAAAAATGTTTACCTTAATACTTGAACTTACTCCAAACTCAATCAGAACCACAAAAGCTATTATGAGGTCAATGGCAAAGGCAGAACTGGACTGCACTTTATGTTCGATTTCACCTTTAAAGAAACAAAATCCAAACATATCCATGATTGATCTTAGCTAGACTCAAAGCAACCAACCTGTTTATATTGCCTAAATTTGGCTTTCAAACTTGGATTTATGTCATTGCTTGATGTCTGCATCCACCATTTGTAGGATGGATCGAATTCAGCCAAACCTGTTCAACTATTCTAGCTCAAGCTCACCCTAACCCTTGCTAGTTAAGTCCTGAAAAGCATTTCATTGGAAGTACAAATCAAGCCCAATAAATTTCAAGTGTCCAGCGGCAACCCTATCCTGGTATTTAACCAGCAATCTTTTCATTCAGTGGTACAGTTAAGTGAAAAGCAAGATTCTCATCTTGGATTTGCACTTCAACACAAGGATATTTAATAATCCAAGTTTGAAAAGTTAAACTACATTACCTTGTGGGTCTCACAAATCGCAACAATTTCATTTTACAACCATCGTGGCTCTGTAAATGGAGCACACTGTGAAGCTAAGAGAATTTTATGGCTGAAATTATTGTCAACCTGCAAGATTTTATTGAAACAACTGTTTTATTATTTGAAATGCTGGGTATCAACAAATTGTTCCGGATTTTGCATTAATAATGACGGTGAGGCTATCAGCGTTCACCGTTATTATGGAGTAAATCGGATCGCAACTTCCGGAGTACGCACATGCGCAGTTAAACGTGGAACTTCAGAAGTTGCAGTCTGAGTTACCCTGCTCCTCCACAGGCTGTGCTATAACAGTACCTCGGTGATAGATTTGCCATTGAAATACATGCAACGGCGTGATGTTGGGGTACTTAACCACTAATTACCTACTAAACACACTTGAAAAAGTTAGGGCTGGTGCATTCAGGAGTAAGTGAAATTTTAACGTCATGATAAGTGATAATTACTGCCAAAGAACCTCTCTGGCCCTGAAAACTTAATTTCACAAGTGTGGAGTCTCATTCCTTCAGATGTTAATTAGTGTTGGAATTTTTAAAAAATAAAATAAAACATGTTTTTTAACTTTTTCTGTCTATCTCTTTTAACTCTCTCTCTTAATCCAATCTGTCTTTCCCAATCTTTATTTCACTTTCTGCACATGATATAAATCTAATTTATACTTCCTGTTTTATACTTCCTGGTTTAGACTCTGCGTGGCTCAGTGAAGATTCTTCAATCTGATTGGTTGAAGAGCCTTGCTGTTTCTTGATCTGCTCACAGACACCACAGATGCCCTGTAGAGGGCGCCGTGCTGGATCAGATGCCAGATTAGAGCAAGTCTGCACTTTAAAGCTCGCAAAATCTTTGTGAGCAGCTGTCAGCGAGGTGATCGGTGACGCCATTCCTTTGCCGCTGACCGCAAAATCCAGGCCAATATATTTCAGATTTAAAATTTTGTGATTAGCTTCAAAGGAGACTCTTAAGTTAATAATTATCTGCCACTGACTCCTTATAAAATCTGTTTTACTGGTCTTGCCACCATTAAAATCATTTTTAGCATTGATTTATTTTTGTTCTTGGAGAATCTGGGACTCAGCATTTTTACTTCCGCTAATTTTAAAACAAAGCAGACACCAGTAAAAAGTGATGTAATGTCAAGAGAAAGCTTGAATGAACAATCTGCCTGTGTTTAGTACTGATCTTAGCATCCTAAAAAGGTCAGTGAGAAATTAGATAGCAAGCTTAATTTTTGCTTATTGAGGTTTCGTTGGAAATCATTGATGCTGAGTTCATGTGGCATTCTTTAGCTGCAGAGTCATATCATAAAGTGAGCCTTTTACTCCAAGTGGGATCCAGAGTTAGTAAGCTCACTGAAGGGGAAGATTTCAATGCATCGCCACAGTAGAGCCAGAAGTGAATAGTAGAGAGCAATGTTCTAACTGAGAGCATGGGTGTCACAGTCATTGGTGCATATATCGCAAGGGAGCAGATAGTGGATGAGGAGGAGGCAAGGGCACTCAAGGAACGCATGAGACATAATAGGCACAGGGCTCATAGCAGATACTATCCCAAGCAGCAGTTCTACCACCACAGAGTGAACTATATGGTCACACCAGAACATATGAGGCTGCTCAGGTTCCATGGTGATGCAGTGAATGAAATGTACTACTTGGCCCATGAAGACCTCCAGGATCATCCCTTGCTCGCCACTTTTATGCCATGTGAACCTCCCAGACACCCCTAAGGTATTCACCAAGACTCAGCCATTTTGTTCGGCATTTGGACTATATTAACATTATTTTCTGCACAACCAAGGATGCATAGTCTGCAAAATATGGTAAAAGCGAATTCATTTTATTCAGTTGTGCATGTACTTAATGGGCCGGATTTTCATTGACCCGTGGAGGTGGGTTTGGAGGCGTGTGGGGGGTTAAAATTGTGAAAACTGGCAGGCGGGCACAAGCCTGCCTCCATCCCGCCTCCACGCAATTTTCACTAAATCGTGTCTGCTGGTCCCGACTCCGTCCCGCCTCTAAGAGGCGGGATAGGCTGTTAAGGCCCTTAACAAGCACTAAATTGCCTCTATAATGCCATTTTGAAAGGCCTTTGTGATTGTAACCCTTTTTCTACGTGAAGCACGCCTGTTCTGAACCACGAATGTGAAACCTGGCGGGAGCACATTTGGCTGGCTGGCTAGGAGACATATTTGGATGATGAGGAGGAGACATATCTGGGAGCGGTGGATGGATGGATGAGGAGGAGATATATCTGGGAGTGGTGGTGCAAAAATATCTGGGAGCAGACTTAGGGCTGCTGCTGCTCATTTTGCATCCAGGTCCTCTCACAGCAAAGGCCAGGCAGTCTTTGCAGACCTTCAATGCAGCAGCAATGATGACATCATCAGAGGCGACTTTCAGACTGAAAACACTAATTGGTTCATGGGTTCCCACATGCTGGAACTCAATTGCCCAATTAGGTGAAAATCGCATCAATCTCCCACATCCAATTGCAGTCGGGTGGATAACACGAAAAGTGGATGACACGACCCCAACCTGCCCCAGTATCAAAATCCAGCCCAATATGTCTGCATGTCACATTTACATTTTATACACAGTGAACATCTCATGTTGGTTGTAGGCATGCCTTGTTACTAAGTACTTCTCTAGTTGGGGATATAGTAGTGGCAGGAGTCATTGTTGGCACTTACTATCACTTGTGCAGGACTATGTGATGACATGAGGCCCAACCAGCTGTACCTCAAAAAAACCATCCCTGACCCCTCTATCCTTGCAAACTACCACTCCATATCCCACCTCACTTTCCTCTCCAAGGTCCTTGCAGGTGTTGTCATCTCCTAAATCTATGCCTATCTTCCCTGCAACTCCATGTTTGAATTCCCGCAAACAGCTTGTTTCCTTTGCCCTGGCACAAAAACAGCCCTAATCAAAGTGACAAATTACATCCGCTGTTACTGTGATCATGATGCACTATCACTCCCCATCCTCCTCGACCTCTCTGCAGCCTGCCATATGTTTGACCACATTCTCCTCCACCTTCAATGACACTCCTTCATTGTCCAGTTCAGTGAAACTGCCCTCACTTGGTTCCACTCTTATCTATCTAGTCATAGCCAGAACATCTCCAGAATTGGCTTCTCTTCCTGCTCCTACACAGATAGCTCTGGAGTTCTCCACGGATTTATCCTGGGACCCTCTTCTTCCTCAGCTACATACTGCCCCTTGACGACATCATTGAAGATTTGTGGTCAGCTTCCACATATACGCTCTACCCGTCCACTACCTCTCTCAATCCCTCCACTGCGTTGTCAGAGTGCTTGTCCATCCAGTCTTGGATAAACTGCAATTCCTTCCAGTTAAACAGTGGGAAGACCAAAACCATCATCTTTGATCCCCATAGAAAATCTATGCACAAAATGTGTCCATCATCAAAAATAATTCTGATACAATTCGTAAAAGATATGAACTACATAAACCTTAGGAAGTGCCATTAATTGTAAGAAAAAAGAAAGAACTTGCATTTATATAGCACCTTTCACAACCTTAGGATGTCCCCAAAGTGCTCCACAGCCAATGAAGTACTTTTGACATGTTTTCACAGTAGTATGTAGGGAATCGCAGCAGCCAATTTAGGCACAGCAAGCAATGCGATAAACAGCACTGTGCGAGTACCTTCACCTCACGGACTGCAGCGGTTCAAGAAGGCGGCTCACCACCACCTTCTCAAGGGGCAATTAGGGATGGGCAATAAATGCTGGCCTTGCCAGCAACGCCCACATCCCATGAATGAATTAAAAAAAGAACAAGAACTGTTTTTTTTTTAAAGTGATGTTGGTTTGCGGGTGTGTCGGCCAGGACACTGGGAGAATGTCCCTGTTCTTCTTTGAACAATGCCATGGTGTCTGGCAGTGATAACTCTTACACTTCCCTGCTTCATTGTCAAAATTATACAGGATGAGCAAAGCCATTCTTCAGAATGGCATTTACATTTTGTGTAACCTTGTGCAGGAGCTGGGCTCGGTATAAGTAGAGGCATGTTGTTTCAGTCACTGTAAAATGAGTCATACATCACTACTACTAGAAAGCTGCAAATTAATATGAAGATGGCCATGGTACCCTTGATACAATTATAGCAATGCAAGATCAGTATGTTCATTACATTTTTATGATTTCATTAACTTGCCCCCTTCACATATTACCATAATTTCAAGGTTTTTCTTGAAAAGAAACAACACATAATGAATTAACATATAATGATATTTAATATGATATATTCTTACTTCACATCAAAAGAGGCAGCTGAGTAAAAACTAACATTAGGCCTGGAATAATAGTGGTGCTTTACAGCTATTAAAATACCATTATAAATATTGGAAAGACAAGGAGAGGAAATTATATAACCAATGCTATTTTTGGAGTAAAGAGCTAAGATTACTGGTCCATTCTTATAAAATACAATTAATTCACTTTATTCGGATGATATCTTGCGCAAACTTTCTGAATGCAAGAGTCTTAAAGGCTTGTGTCTCTGCGGTAGACGCAAAAGGCATCAAGGGGTATGTGGAGAGAGCGGGAATATGGTATTGAGATCGAGGATCAGCCATGATCATATTGAATGGCGGAGCAGGCTCGAAGGGCCGAATGGCCGACTCCTGCTCCTATGTTTCTATGTGTGAGTTTTACAGACAAGACTCAGTTCCTGGAAGCAGCTGGGATCAAAATACTCTTACGATGGCTGGCAGTAAAGGGACAGTTTTTGCACCAGCGGGTGTTACATCTTGGGGCATTTTACTACATTAAAGACGCCCTATTAATGCAAGCTGTTGCTGTTGTAGTGAACTTAAACGCAACACGGTTTACTTCACTTGAGCATATCAGATGATTAGAGATGAGGAAGACCATTCCGCCCACCTTATTTCAACCACCCGGAAAAACCCGAAGTCCCACCCCGCATTGCAGCATCCGATGGTTCCTGAAATTATTCCAGGGTTTTCACTTCCACTACTCTATCTGGAAGCCTGATCAGACCACTACATTAATCTCTCTTTTGTGAAGAAGAATTTTGTGATATCTGTCCTAAATTTACTTTTTACTAGTTTGAACCTGTGCCCCCTTGTTTTATGCTCACCGGCCTGGAAATTCACAGGCCACCACCCGAGACGAATTTCTAGGCCACAATTTCATTTAAAGTAATATTCAGGATTTACCTTTGCCGTTCCTTTAACTGTCTCATATACCCTTATAAGATGGTGCCTCAAATTCCTCCTTTCAAGGCTGAGAAGCTTAAGATTCTCTAGTCTTGCCTAATAACTCAGACTTTTGACACTAGGGATCAGCCTCATGGCTTTTCTCTCCACTGCCTCAAGCACGTGATCATCTCCCTTGCTTCTTGACGACCAGAACTGCTCAAGGTGCATTCTAACCAGAGCACTGTACGTTTTGATGGCTTCCTATGACTTATAATGTACTATTTTGGTTCAAAATTCTGTTGGCTTTGTTGATTGCTACTGTGCAGTGGTTGGACATTACTGTCTTGAAACATGACTCTTTGCAAAATCGTTTTTTTTAAGATGTCAAGGAGGTTTGACTTAGGTGAGATGACATCCTGACACCATGAAACAAAGGATAGAAGGCACCACATTCAACGGTAGACTAAAGTACAGGCTGGGTCTTGCTGTCGCCACGGAAGCTGTTTGCAAGATTGCGGGATGGGCTATATTTGATAGTTAAAGCAAATTCGCAAGCAAATGTGAAGTTTTTCAGAAGTAACCTTGTCTGAGGAAAGGTGAAGTTTAAATATTTCAGGTTTGGGAACTTCTTCTCAAAAATAAGCGAGGTTTGGACACAATAGAAACGATTGTTTTTTTACCACTTTCAGTAAAAGTTTAAGAGCAAAAATTCAGGAAGGGGCGGTATCAGTAGAAAATTTGGAGAATTAGAGCCAGGCGCTAATGCTTTAGACTGCACGCAAAATTTGTGGTCACTGCTCAAAAAAATGATTGGAGTCTTAATTCAAGTCTTAAAGCCCAAGCTCGTTGGCATTACACTCAAAGGGTGGTCCAATATCGGGTGCAGTCTAATCGTAAGTCATGATTGCCACAGGCTTTTTTCAGTACTTAAAGGGGAGGCTCATTGATGCTGCAAAGCCTCATTCTCAGACAGGAGAAGGAGCCGAGGACTAAAGCAGCTGTATTCCTTGTAGATCCATGCCCCAGGGATAGAGCCTGAAGATTCTGTGATCAAGCATTGGAGGGGTTGGTGTTCGCTGTGGAGAGACTGAGGGCGGTGCTCTACCCGGAAGGTGGCAGGAGGCCTTCGCCGAAAGTCTTCCGAACCATGTGGAGGGAGGTAGCGCAGCACGTCTCAGGTAGCACAGTAGCCCCCAGGACCCACACACAGTGCAGGAAGAAATTTAACGACCTCACTCAGGTGGGCAGGGTGAGAAAGAAAGAAAGAAAGACTTACATTTATATAGTGCCTTTCACGACCACCGGATGTTTCAAAGCGCTTTACAGCCAATGAAGTACTTTTTGGAATGTAGTCACTGTTGTAATGTGGAAACGCGGCAGCCAATTTGTGCACAGCAAGCTCCCACAAACAGCAATGTGATTATGACCAGATAATCTGTTTTTGTTATGTTGATTTAGGGATAAATATTGGCCAGGACACCGGGGATAACTCCCCTGCTCTCTTCGAAATACTGCAATGGGATCCTTTACGTCCACCTGAGAGAGCAGACGAGGCCTCGGTTTAACGTCTCATCCGAAAGATGGCACCTCCGATAGTCCAGCACACCCTCAGCACTGCACTGGAGTGTGAGCCTAGATTTATGTGCTCAAGTCCCTGGAGTGAATGCTTCAACAAATGCTACATACCACCATCTGAACCATAATCTTCACACACTGCCCAAAGCACCACACCCCCACCAACAATCTCTACCTACCAATACTCACACCCACATCTCACACCTTGCACACAATGACAGCTATTCAAAATCAAATATGGCAGGCACATCACCCAAATACATTGCTCCACACACACTCACACACTTTCCTTTCTCTTGCAAGCCAAGGTGGCTCAAAACAGGATGGAGCTCACAGGCGGGGGACAAGCAGACACCCAACCACTGTCTGCGCTGGAGAATAGAATGCTGGAGATTATTGGGCACCAGGTAGTGGGCGCCATGGCCACCGGTGATGTTCAACCCCTTGGGGAAAATAACGGTATGTTCATCCCTACTCCTTCTTCTCACATCCCACTTCCCCCTCACCCCACAAGCGTTTCGCACTTTCCAGCTAATCATGCTGTTGGCATGCATTTCTCCCTTCCTGCCCCACTCCTGCCAACCTCCCGTCACCTTAACCCGACTCTTGTGCCTTTATGCTTTCAGATAATGAGCACGCACCTGAGCAGCCTGTCCCTGAGGGCACCGTAGAGAGCGAGGCGGGAGAAGAGGAGGAGGAAGAACACACCACATCACTGCATCTC
This sequence comes from Squalus acanthias, assembly GCA_030390025.1. NCBI lineage: Eukaryota > Metazoa > Chordata > Chondrichthyes > Squaliformes > Squalidae > Squalus > Squalus acanthias. The sequence goes on from CM059446.1 coordinate 39,303,562, forward strand.
TCACCCACAGGCACCAGCTCAGATACTGGCACTATGCATTCTTTAGAGGCTAGTATAGTAGCAGGATCTGCACAGGGTGAGGCACCGGGGACGAGTGGGCTGCAGCAAGGCCAGGGGGGAAAGGGTAGCTCGGGGGCCAGCTCCCCGGAGGGCGAGTTCGCGCGTGAGTTCTGCTGCACAGGACTCAGATGAGGACCTCGATGGGGAGGCCTTTAGAAGAAGAGTAATGGGCATGCATACGGAGATGACAGGTGCAATGGCAAGGGTGCCCGAGAGCCTCTCGGCAATGATAAGGAGCCTGGAGGAGTCCGCCTCCAACGTTGCACAAGGCTCTGCGCACACCATGGAGCCCATCATTTCTAGTCTGCAAAGGATGGTAGACTCCCAGAGAGACCGTGGCAACCCAGACCTGATGTCGCATGTGATGGGCGATCTGGCAGCTTCCTTGGCAGCACGGGTGGAAGCGACGCAATGTCTTGGTGCTGTAATGCAGTCTATGCTTGGTGGCATCCAATCTCAGACTGCTCTCTTGCAGTCTCAGCTTGATGCCACGCAAGCTCTGACTGCTGCCATCATGGCTTGGTCTACCACCATCGACCGGGACTTTCACGGTGTTGCAGCAGGCCAGCAATCTGTGCTCCAACAGATTGCTGGGGATGCTGAGATGCTGCCCCGGGGGAGTGGCAGTGGGTCAGTGGAGCAGGAAGCTGCTGTCCTCTCGCAGGATGACAGCATTCCTGCTCCCACCACTGCCACTCTGCCATTGCCCTTGTTGCTGCCTGTCATCCATCCAGCCCAGACTGCTGCCGCCCATGCTGAGGTGGTGCAGTCTACAGCTGGGCCTTCCAGGCCCAGAGCTGGTCGAGGGGGTCCTGCAAGGCCATCTGAAGTCTCCCGCACGGACACTCAGCAGCCTTCCACCAGCCGTGCTGCAGCCACTGGGCCAAGACTTCATAGGAGCACCAGAGTAGGCAAAGGCACAATAACGACAGGCACTAAGGGATTGCACAAGGGTGAATCGTTAATATTTTTGTTGTAAATATGTGTTCACTGATTTTTGATAAATTTATTAATTCAGTTTGGATTCTTTTGTGGTGTGTCTCATTTCAGCTTTGTGCTGTGAAATGGCCTGCGACAGGAATGGAATGATGGGGAAGTGGTGAGCAACGGGGATCTGGGGTTTAATTCATTCGAACCACAGTCTGATGAGGCGATCACGGACCGTCCTTCCGGAAGGCTGATTGAGTGGTTACCTCCTCCCTTGCTCCTGTTCCTCCTCCTCCTCGTCTTCTTTTCCTCCTCTTGAGGTGGTCCCGCAGTCCCTGGTGGCAAGGGCTGGGCCCTCATGATGGCCAAGTTGTGGGGCATGCAGCAGACCACCACGAAATGGGACACCCGCTCAGCCGAGAACTGGAGGGCTCCTCCCAAGCGGTCAAGGCAGCGGAACCGTTGCTTCAGCAGGCCGATGGTCTGCTCGATGATGTTCCTGGTGGCAGCATAGCTCTCATTATATGAGTGCTGGGCAGGAGTGTTGGGTTGCGGATGGGTGTCATGAGCCAGGTGGAGCATGGATAACCCTTGACTCCGAGCTGCCAGCCGCTAGCTTGACGTGGTGGCTGGAAGATTGCTGGCACACCAGTCTGGCGCAAGATGAAGGCATCGTGGCTGCTGCCAGGATAGCAGGCTCTGACATTGAGGATCCGCTGTCTGTGGTCGCACACCAACTGCACATTAAGTGAATGGTAGCTTTTGTGGTTACAGAAGATCTCAGGATTGTTATGCGAAGCCCGCAAAGCCATGTGTGTGCAGTCAATGGTGCCCTGCACCATGGGGACTCCCGCTATCCTGGCAAAGCCACATGCATGCTCGTCCTGCTTCTCTCTGGTGATGGGGAAGGAAATGTAGTCCCTTCTCCTACTGTAGAGAGCCTTTGTGACCTCCCGGATGCAGCGATGGACGGCGAACTGCGAGATGCTAGCTATGTCTCCTGTTGCAGACTGGAAGGATCTGCTAGCGAAGAAATTGAGGGCGACGGTGACCTTGACTGCCACTGGGAGAGCCGTGGTCGCCCTGATCTGAGGCTGGAGGTCTGGTTGCAGGAAGTTGCAGAGTTCTGTGACCACCTCCTTGGTGAAGTGGAGCCTTCTAATACACTGCTGCTCGCTTAATTAGTGATAGGAGAAGTACTCTCGGAAAACCCTCGGAGGGTAAGGCCTCCTGTTGAGAGCCCTGATGGCCCACCTCCTCCCTCTGGGCACATGTTCCAGTCTTTCTCGCTGCCTCTGCTTCCTCTACTGTAGATCCTGGAGGGCGAGGTCGACTGCCAGTACAGCCCCCATTAATGTAACCAAGTGTAGCAGTTTGATTTTTTTAAGAATAAATGTAGCTACTTTTTAGTTGCCACAACACTCCTGATACAAAATAACCTTGAAATTACTGAATGAATCTATTGGATTATGTGAAACTGACAAGAAACCAATGAAACTCCACTAACCTGACAGCTGTGAGTCATTACTGATGATCCCTTTAAATAACATCTCTGGAGCCGGCTTCCTGCTGCTTCACGCCAGCTCTCCCTGTCGCTGTTTACTCCCTGCGCTAAGGTAGGTGGCGACAATAAATTTTGCAGATCGGGCACGCAGTGAGTGCACTCACTGACATCACGATCCACCTGGCGTTGAGTCTCCTGGCGATAACTGTTACTGGAGGCGCTACAGGGCGGGGGGCGGGATTTGGCATGCGGCGCTGGATTCACCTTGCATCGGCGATAATGCTCTAGTGCCCCATTAGCTCCATCTGCTGGCACTAATGGGAGGCGCTAAGGGGTCAAATTTTTCCCCCTGAGTGTATTCCAGCAATTCTAGTGCTAAGCCATTAGAGGCAAACTGATAGAGTTGAGTTTGAATCTTAGCCTCTGCTATTTTTCATGGTGGCTGAGTTTCTTTAATCCCAGTCAGTATGATCTGGAGAGAAGGGGAGAACTAACAGAAGAGGAGTGAGGTACAACTAACGGGGAAGAGAGGGAAAGGGAAACTACCTTGGAAGAGAGGGAATGGGAAATAAACATGGAAGAGGAAAAGGGAAAAAAAGGATGGAAAAATAAAGGAAAGAAAAAGAAATCTAATTGGGAAGAGGGGAAAAGGGGTAATTAACAATGGTGAGCGGAGAGGTAAAATGAACAGGGAAGATGGGAGGGAAGCCTATCAAGGAGGAAGAAAGGTAAACAAGCAGGAAAGAGTCGGGGGTGGGGGGGGGAAGACAAGCTCTCAGGGAAGAGAGGAGAGAGAGAAAAGTAACAATGAAGAGAGGAAGAGAAAATTAACAATGAGGAGAGAAGTAGGGGAGTAATTAACAGGAAAAAAGGGAGAAGCTAACAGGGAAAGGGAGGGAAAACTAACAGTGAGGAGGGCAAGCAATTGGGGAAAAGGGAAAGAGTTGGCAAAATCACTAACATCACTTGAACAGCATCCACAGAGATGTCTGTGATCAACTCTACCTTCCTGATTGACGGGATATTGTGGCTATAGAAGGCTAACCTGGCAAGAGGGAGAGAGGAAAAAACTGGAAGTATGAAACAGGAAAGAAAGGTAAATGAACTCAGCAAATTCAGCATTTCATATCTAATGCTTTATTTTCAGGAACATGTTCATAATAGGCTTGCGCTTCAAAGCAGTCAGAGTCTTTATGCACAATCAGTTAAATAAAAATTAATCAGTGCAAAACTTTTGCTCTTTATTTCGGGCCTCTTCTCCTAATCAGTCAGGAGCATCGAACCTGACAAATGCGGTAAATGCGTGAAAGAATACCCAATGTCAGAAAAGGTGCCTGAACTGATGAAGAGTTCCAATGAGAAACAGGACTTTTAAGTGTCATAAGAAAATAAAGGATGATTTCCTCTCCATTCCTTCAATCTGCCTTTAGAATATTAATGTTTTTCATCTCCTTGGCATCTGGTTAACAGCTGGGAAATTTACAGGTCGTAGGGTGGCTTTCAGGCAAAGAAGCACAAATAAACTGTAAACTCTTTACTACGGGGAGGGGAGGGGGGGGAGGCGGTGGGTGAGGCAGCACTCGAACACCAGCAATCAATTACGAGATCAAGGCTCCCAGAAACACATCTGCTACACTGAAATTACAACCAGCTGAATTCTCGGCTTTCTTGTAACTGCAAGATTTCCACACTCTCGAACTACAGCAATACAGCGTTAGCCGTTATTAATGCCATATTAGTAACGTTGTAAATCTAGCAAATAATGGCAGCCTTGTTGTGTGAATGCTCTAAAATATATCGCTTGCGCTTAATTTACAACTTACGCGCTTTGAGAATCTGCGGCAAGCAAAGGCTTTTCTTTCCTCTACTAAACGCACCCCAGCTGCTGCCCAGCGCGCACAATGCAGGCGGAAAATCATTTTTGTGACTGGAACCTAAACAAGTTTTTCTTTCCTCACTGAAAAGTCCTTTAAATAAACATTTACATTTCTGTCGTACTCTGTGCTGACTTTAAAATGTATTTGCTAATCTCTTAAAAGATATGTGCTGGCATCACATGATTGATTTTACAGACTGTCAAGTTAATTAAAACACGAGATGAAGTCTATTGCATAATTTAGAAGACATTGCTTGAAATCGATAGCCTAATTGCCACACCTTAAGAGAAACTCTATCTGTTTATCCATTTAACTCCTAGCGTATCTGTGCTGATTTTGGTGCGTGTGTACCCAAGGTGATTTGTTGTAGCCTTCAATTACTGTTCTGACTTGTAAAGCGATAATGAATTGATAATCAATTAAACTTTGTTCTTTAAGTTTTAACAGGGCAGGTCCTTCTGCTGGGCAGTTACATGCATTTCTTTTAAATTGACTGCGCTGATCTTTAAAGTAGTAACTAATGGACAATCAATCCAAATTTGCTCTGTGAATCAGGACAAGGCAGCAGTTTCAAAAATACTTGCTAGGACAGTTTTCTTCCTTTTGTATAATTGAGCGAAATAGAATGGAAGATTGAGAAATGCCCAATTATTCACGGCTATAGTAATTGGCTGCACTCTGCTCAGTAAAATGCCAGTGTCGCAGGCTCATTTGTTCCTGGTCTACTGACTATTGAGGTCAGTTGTTCCCAAACCGACAAAACACGACTTTGTAGGTGAACCCGATGAGGGGGGCGGGGGGGGAATAAAAAAATCAGCTTTAATCAGAGTTTTATCCATTCCTGATTCTCATTGAAAGGAGGGTTCTGAAAATGTGTTAAGAGACCACATCAGTCCAGTAAAAAGATTTGTATGTGCACAATGACATGGTTGAAGATTTGCTGATATATTTTCACCACCATTTGTGCTTGCTGGTGACATTTTTTGAACTTTATTAACCCTTAGATTGCCAATAGCTCCAGTGAATTCTGCCCTCTATGGGCTGAACAATCCCCATATATTATGGTTATAGTGGTATTCCGATTTCAGGAGTAGCTTTAATACTGCAATATCAATTTTACGGTATAATTGTATAAACGTTTTAAAATAAAAGGCAACATTTTGAAAACTTTACTTCTGTTCTGCCTGCTTTTCTTTGGTATTTCCTCATTCCCTCTTCTTCCATCACCTTGCCATTTACTACCTTTTATTTCTTGCTTCTCGATTAGTTAATTATTATACTTTAGCAATTATTTGATTTTTTAAATAATCCTCCCACTTGGGTTTGCCTATCTCCTCCACTCCCCCCCCCTCCCACTTGAGAAAAAGCTGAGAACGCTCTAATTAGGATTTTACAAGGGATGAAGGGAGATTTGAGAAGCTGAGAAGGTTAGAGGGTGGCCTGATAGTGGTCTTCAAGATTACAAATGGTTATCATAAGGTAAATAGTAACAGATTGTTTCCACTGGCCAGCAAGATAGTAAAAAGAGGTCATAAATTTAAGATAATCAAAATGAAGTATTAAAGAGGAAGTTAGATAACAATTATTTGCACAGGGGGTAGTTAAAATTCGGATTCCTCCACCACAAACCATTGTTCATAGAATCATAGAATGGTTACAGCACGGAAGGAGGCCATTCGGCCCGTCGAGCCCGTGCCAGCTCTCTGTAAGAGCAATTCAGCTAGTCCCACTCCCCCGCCCTCTCCCCGTAGCCCTGCAAATTTTTTTCCTTCAGGTACTTATCCAATTCCCTTTTGAAAGCCACGATTGAATCTGCCTCCACCACCCTTTCAGGCAGTGCATTCCAGATCCGAACCACTTGCTGCGTAAAAACGTTTTTCCTCACGTCGCCTTTGCTTCTTTTGCCAGTCACCTTGAGTCTGTGTCCTCTGGTTCTCGAGGAAAAACTTTTTTACTTTGTTGATGTAGAGTCTATACATTCTTTTAAAAGGGAATTAGTTAGTTGCTTGAAAATAAGGAATATAAAAGAAAAGAAAGAATTAGCATTTATATAGCACCTTTCATTATCAGGCTATTCTGAAGCACTTTACAGTCATTGAGGTGTAGTCACTATTGTATTGTAGAGAAACATGGCAGCCAATTTGTGCACAGCAAGGTTCCACAAACAACAACAAGTAAATGACCAGATAATCTGTCTTAGTGATGTTGGTTGAGGGATAAATATTGGCCAGGACACTGGGAAAACTTCCCCACTTTTCTTTGGAAAAAGTGCCATGGGATCTTTTACGTCCGCCTGAGAGGGCAGATGAGGGCTCAGTTTAATGTCTCATCCTAAAGATAGCACCCCCGACAGTGCAGCACTCCCTCAGTCCTGCCCTGAAGTGTCAGCCTAGATTACATGCTGAGGTATCTGGAGGGGGCTTGAATCCACAACCTTCTGGCTCAAAGACGAGAGTGCTACTGCTGAGCCAAGCATGACAGTAAAGTCTATTGTGAGCAAGGAGACTGGGATTAACTAGGCGGCTCATAGGGACAGATGTGATGGGTTGAATGACCTATCTCTGTGCTGGAATGTGCGATGATTCTGCAATTCTTTGGGCCTGAAATTACAATGGGAAGTGAAGGTTCAAGGAGGGAAGACAACCCGGGGGAGTGGGGTAGGGTGGAATGTGGAGCCATCAAGTTTCCACCCCATGTAACAACCATCCCAAATTCCGTCTCGGTGGCAGGCGAATCTACAACCTATTTCCCTCCCCATGTCAAAAGACATCTTTGGGTGGGCTATCTGGGAGAGTTCACGGGCTGCCCCAGGAATTCCACCCGTTAAGCCCTCCCTAAGCCTAACGAAAGCCATGGCAGCCGGCATGAAGTTTGTTATAGGCCGATTAAAAGCCCTAAGAATGGAAGAGTCAAAGATAATCAATCCCAGATACGGTCAGTTACCTTCTCCATTTTGCCCTTCTCTTGTGGATAAATCAAAATGTGAGGCACTGAAATCTTCCACCCTTCAAGCGCCACACTTCCTCCATCAGAGCGCTTTGCTGATTTTATGGCTGAGTGCCTCTTATTCACCTGTACAGGTGCAGTCTTGTTGCCCTGGCTATTTAAATGACACCATCCCCGTAATTTGGGGTCAAGGTCGAAGGTCATTGGTGGCTGGGACTTCTGCTATTCTGCATTTCTGGCAGTGGAGCTGGGACCTCAGAATTTCAAGCCATATGATTCTATTTTAAGTGAGTCTATGATTGGCTAAAACTTACCCAAAGACCAAGATTTTAGCCAACCAGAAAACTGAACACTGTAGTCACATTATTGGAGCAACTAGGTTAAAAGATGGCAAGAGCTTGGGCCAGTGTTAAATGGCCCTAATCCTGATGTGTTCCCATTGAGATAACTTGTTTGATAAGCACCATCCAGACAAGTTCCCTAGATGGTGGTGCTCAAAGATTTCTTTAAAAAGATTAAGAAATCCAGATGTAATGAACACTGCAACTGTTCGCCCGAAACAGATCAGCTCTCTGGATGACACGGTAAGTATAGATTCACGGTAACAGGGAATGTGACAAGCTTGTGAGGTAAAAATAGCATTTTCAGTTATACCATTTCCAATTGGAGCTAGGCCGTTCAGGATTGATGTCAGGAAGCTCCCATCAAAGGTAGCGGAAATCTGAAACTCTCTCCCCCAAAAAGCTGTTGAGGCTGGGGGTCAATTGAAAATTTCAAAACTGAGATTGATAGATATTTGTTAGTCAAGGATATTAAGGGTTACCTAACCAAGATGGGCAGATGGAGTTCAGGTACAGATCAGCATGATCTAATTGAATGGTGGAACAGGCTTGAGGGGCTGAATGGCCTACTCCTGTTCCTATATTCCTATAGAACCCAAGTTGTTAGCTCACAGGGGTGATGAGTAATGGGGTATTGAGGTCTCTGGGAGCCTTGCTCAATTGCAAAAAGTCGGAGAGGAATTTTCCACAGATTTTCCTAATCTGGCTTCAGATTCTATTTTTTTTTCCTCTCCCAGAAGATGGTTAAGGCATTTGTGGTTGCACTATATCTGAATGTAGTTGGGCCTCATGGGATTTTCCGATCTGATTCTGTATGTTTGTATAATGGTTAAGGGTAGATCAAAAACTGAATTTTGTATATAACCTTATTATAAGCCTGCAAAGTTCTACGTTCCTATTTCAAGCATTACAAAATAGTCGAGGGTCTTAATATTATTGGCAATTCATGTAATTCATGCAAGGTGTTCTCTCTGTCACATAGAATTGATTACAAATACTCCTGTAATTTGATGCTGGCATATTTCCGTTAAAACCTGCCATTGTCACCTTTTAAAATTGTGATAGTAAAATTATTTATCATTAAAATAATAAATAGTGTTTTGCTTTCACTGTTAAAACTTTGACACATTCTGTTTCAGAACAAACTAAAACTTAGCTGCCAAGTGTGCTTAAAGGTCAATCGATTTTCAACTTTCCGCAATGGTATAAAACTGGCATTTCGGATTGGCCGCCCGTTATAGAAAGTGCCCGAATTTCATTACCATTGAAACCAGTTGAAAATCCACCCCAACATCATTTTATGTAATTAAAAGCCAAATGAAAATGAATAGAATGGTTTTTATGCCTTCTTAAAATATTCTTATTTTTCATTTTGGTCCATGGGATATTGTTTAATTTGAACCCAATGACCGTGTTGAGCATGACTGTATAGCTGTGACATAGGCCAGAGGTAACGCAGAGTATCTCTCACATTGACCAATCAGGTGGGGAAGATATTCTCTGTGCACTATATCTGACAAAACCATAAATATGTTCTTTATAAGTGGATTTACAATTGAATTATACAAAGCTCACAGAAGAATTCATGTTGAGCAATGTAGTGAGAGCTCTGAGCTCTGCTATGTGTGGCCAATATAACCAGCTCTGCCTTGGTAATGCTGACTCGGCATGAAGTTCAGCTGATTTGCCTACCTCTGCCCCTGCCTCAACCCATCTGTGGCTGAAACTCTCATCCTTCCCTTTGTCACTTCTAACGTCGACTATTCCAATGCTCTCCTGGCTGGCCTCCCATACTTCATAAACTTCAACTCATCCAAAGCCCAGCTGCCCATATCCTATCCCACATCAAGTCCAGGTCACCCCTTAACCCTGTGCTTGCTAACCTATGGATCCTTCAATGCTTCAAATATAAAATTCTCATCCTCATGTTTAAGTCCCATTCATGGACTCTGTAACCTTCTCCAGCCCTACAATCCTCTGACCACTCTGCGTTCCTCCAACTCTGGCCTCTTGTCCATTTCCCACTCCTTTCACCCCACCATTGGTGGCGTTGCCTTCATCTGACTAGGACCCATGCTCTGGAATTCTCTCCCTAAATTTCTCCGCCTCTCTATCTCCCTCTCCTCCTTCAAGACCCTCATTAAAACCAACTTCTTTGACCAAGCTTTTCGTTACCCCTCCTAATATTTCATGCTTTGGTTCAGCGTGCATTTTATTGATTACGCTTCTGTGAAGCTCCTTGGAATATTATTCTATGTTAAAGGCACTGTATAAATGCAAGTTGTTGTTGTTATTGAGATGCCTGCGTTCCATTAACACCTTATATATTAAACATTTCACAAAACACAGCACCATTTAGAGTGGGTAGAATTGGGTACCAGCAAGACCACTGTTCAGAACTAGTTTGGCAGCAGTTTAAAGTTTCCCAGCTACAGTATAACTGACAGACAGCACCTTCCAAATGCAATATAAGTCCAAAGAAATGATTCTGTCAAGTCCATATGCGAGTCCTTTGAAAATTAAACCCACCTTCCCGTGTCCTTTGAAGTTATGTACAAAATATTTCTAAAACGTATTTTAATTAGAATGGCCAGCATTGCAAGACAGCTCTTTTACCTTTTTAAGAAATTGTAAAGTACATTTCATTAAATTGGAGTTTGTTTTGGGAGTGTTTCTGTTATGTGTGCTTACAACATCCAGAAACTCCACAATGAGAGATTGCTAATCTGTTAAAGAGATGGCAACTTTAAGTTGCTTGGCACTGAATGTGCACGAATGTGCTTTTGCTTTCAGATCTTATCAATCAGAAGATGTAGAGTTCAAGCCAGAAATCTGCAATCTATCAAAGTTAGGATGGGCTGAGGAAAACCAGCAGAAAAATTGAAAACCAAAAGAGGGAAAACAAGAAGCCGTAAGGAATGGTTGAAAATGTACAAAAAGACAGTTTAGAGTAAAAACATAGAGGATGATGATAATGGAAAATAGACACTACAAAGATGAAAGACTGGAGTAAAATTATTTTGCCATCTTCGACCATCAGAACAAGACAAGTCAAGGAAAAGACCATTCGGCCCTTTGAACCTCATAGCTCTAATACCATTGAGGCTTTCAGCTGTATTTGCAGGACATGTACCAATGCACTGAGCAATATGAGCAGACCTTTGTGAATGCCCCCGAATACCGATGCTTTTAGCCATGTACTTGCCCTGAGATTGCATTCATGCTACTGGATACAATATAATAATTCTAGTCGAGGTATTCGCACATGAAGCAGCTTTCAGAGAGCGGGAACATTCAATCTTGAGAGTAGGACATCATGGCCTTGAGGGAAACTTGGCTCACCTTTCCCCTTAATGAAGCCTCCCTGCCTGGCTATACCTTCCACCACTTGCCCCACCCAGACTGCCGTGGTGGCGGTGTGGCTGTTAGCACCAAATCACATCTTGGTCTGTCCCCCTACTCCTCTGGCACCTTCACCTCCTTTGAGCATCTCACCTTTTTCGACCCCTTTCGCCTTAAATCCTCGCTCCCACACAAGTATCACACCAAGTTTCTCACTAAGATATCTTCACTGTTTCCCTCCCTCAGCCTCTGCACCAAGCAACTTCTCATCCTTGGTGATTTCAATTTCCATCTCAACTCATCTTGCCCTCTCTCCTCTGAGTTCACTGCCCTCCTATCCTCCCTTAATCTCTTCCTCCATATAAATGGTCACCCCCTTGACCTTGCCATCTCAAATGGCCAATCTACTCCCATCATGTCAATCACAAATACGGCCATCTCTGATTACTGCCTTGTATCCCTCTTCACTCACATCCCCTTTCCCCCCCACCCCCGCCCCACCCAACCCCACTTTGTTCCGTATCTGCCCCTGGAAAAAACCTTCCCCCAAGTCACTTACAATGATATTTTGAAATTCCCAACTGTTTTGCCTTTGGCCCTCCATTCACCACAACATTTCTGCAGCTACTGATCTGCTTAATCACACCCTTACCTCCACCTTTGATGCACTTGTCCCCAGTAGAACTCTTACTCTCTCTCAACCCAGTCATTCCCCTGGATACGGCCCCCATCTCCGCTCCCTTAAGTCCAAGGGACGCAGACCTGAAGGTTTATGGTGGACAACTGGCTTAGCCATTCATCACCAGATCTGGCTGGACTGCATAAAGCACGATGGGGTCCTGCTCACCTCTGCCAAAACTGCTCACCATTCCAGGATCATACTGTAATGCAAAAATTACCCCTGACTTCTCTTCTCCAGTACAAACCGTCTTCTTAAACCCTTCTCCCCTGCCTCCTCCACCCCCACCTCCAACAACATGTGCGAGGACTTTCTTGTCACTAAGATTGAGACCATCCGTTCAGCTGCTCCTCATGCTTCCCTCCCTTCCCCTAGTCCACCAAGCCAAACTTCCCCTAAGGACTCCCCCTGCCCTAGCTCTGAACTCTCATCTTTCTCTAGTTTCTCTCTTATCTCCCCTCATGCCCTCTCTGAGCTCATCTTGTCCATGAGACCCACCTCCTGCTCCCTTGACCCTATTCCCACCAAACTGCTGATCACCCAACTTCCTTTCTATGCCCCCATGTTAGTTGATATGGTTAACGGTTCCCTCTGCTTAGGTACTGTCCCCATCCCCTCCAAATCTGTCGTTATCATCCCCCTCCTCAAAAACACACACCCTTGACTCCTCTGTCATTGCGAAGTACTGCTCCATCTCCTTTTCCTCTCCAAAGTCCTTGAACTTGTTTTTGCTTCCCAAATTCGTGCCCATCTTTCCCGCAACTCCACATTTGAACCCCTCCAATCAGGTTTCTGCCACTGCCACAGCACTGAAACGGCCCTTATCAAAGCCACAAATTACATCTGATGTGACTGTGACCGTGGTAAACTCTCCTTCCTCATCCTTCTCGACATGTCTACCGCCTTTGACACGGTTGACCACATCATCCTCCTCCGTCGCCTCTTCTCTGTCATCCAGCTGTGTGGGACCGCCCTCGCCTGGTTCCATTCTTATCTATCCAGTCGTAGCCAGAAAATCACCTGCAATGGCTTCTCTTCCCACTCCCACACCGTTACCTCCTGTGTCCCCCAAGGATCTATACTTTGCCCACTCCTATTTCTCATCTACATGATGCCCCTCGGTGACATCGTCCGAAAACACATCAGGTTCCAGCTATACATTGACAGCACCCAGCTCTACCTCACCACCACCTATCTCGACCCCTCCACTGGCTCTGATTTTTCGCGCTGCTTGTCCGACATCCAGTATTGGATGAGCAGAAATTTCCTCCAATTAAATATTCAGAAGATCGAAGCAATTGTCTTCGGACCTCGCTATAAACTTCATTCCTTAGCCACTAACTCCATCCCTCTCCCTTGTCACTGTCTGAGGCTGAACTGGACTGTTCGCAACCTCAACAGCCTATTTAACCCTGCGCTGAGCTTCTGACCCCATATCCTCTCCATCACCAAGACCACCTACTTCCACCTCCATAACATCGCCCATCTCCACCCCTGCTTCTGCTCATCTGCTGCAGAAACCCTCATCCATGCCTTTCTTGCCTCTAGACTTATCTATACAATGCCCTCCTGGCCAGGCCTCCCACCTTGTACCCTGTAAATTTGAGCACATCCAAATCTCTGCTGTCCGTATCCTAACTCGCACTAAGTCCTGTTCACCCATCACCCCGCTGTGCTCGCTGACCTACATTGGCTCCCGGTCTGGCAATGCCTCGATTTTAAAATTCTCATCCTTGTTTTCAAATCCTTCCATGGCCCTCGCCCCTCCCTCTGCGCTCCTCCAATTCTGGCCTCTTTTGCATCCCCCACTTTCATTGCTCCTCCATTGGCGGCCATGCCTTCAGCTGCCAAGGGCCCTAAGCTCTGGAATTCCCTCTCTAAACCTCTCCGCCTCTTTACCTTTCTCTCCTCCTTAAAACCCCACCTCTTTGGCCAAGCTTTTGGTCGCCTGTCCTAATATCTCCTTATGTGGCTCGGTGTCAAATTTTGTTTGATAACGCTCCTGTGAAGCGCATTGGGACGTTTTACTACGTTAAGGACGCTATATAGTTGCAAGTTGTTGTTGTTGATAGCTTCCCAACCAGCTCTCAGAAGTGAACGGACAATCATCTGTCAAGTTGTGTCACCTAAATCTCTTTGCTCCAAATATGTGGTACAAGCTAACAATGAGGCAGGCAGAATGCATAGATTCATAAGTACAATTCCTTTCTTAAATATGATCTAGTTCAGACAAACATTAAAAACAAGTGTTATTCATGCCTACTCTGCAATCACAGTACCATGTTTAACATCTTAATTAAGTTATCCATTGGGACACATAAAGACCCATAAATAAGAACAACTTGGATTAATAAACAACCTGCATCTATTAACATGTGACCAGGTATAAATTACTCTCCTTCAAATACTCCACATAATTGTATGTTTAAATCAAGACATAGATTAGATTGTAAAATTGTCAGTGCGTTTATGCTATTTTAACAGCATTTTCTAAGCTTTGATCTCAGTCTTATTTCATGTGAATCGCAGCGAACAGAATGATGACAGAAATCACACGTGTTTTATCTTGGTAATGCAAGTTAATATTTTTACATGAATTATTGTCGATTTCAGTGCAAAAGATTCATAGACAGATGTGCAGGACAGTAAGACAAATAAGCTAAATATGAGTTTGTTCCTGCTAATAACTGACCTAAAATCATGTGCTCAAGATTTTAAATACAGTTCCAAAATGATGCTCTTTTGTGTCGTTCCCTGTGCTTTCTGTCTTTTATAAATGAGGAGGCGAGCATTTATTCCAGTTGTTTGCATGGATTGTATAAAGTGCACTTTAAGGTGGTTACGGTATGAAATGTTAAGCTGTGGATACTATAAAATTGATAAGAACTACAATGGACAATTCAAATTGAACTCAGAAATTTGACCCATAGAACTTTCATAGAGGTAGCGTTTGAAACTTTACTATATTAAAACACTCTCTTCCTCAGGCGACCGAAGGCTGCACTGGTACACTGAAGGCAGTGTTGGACTTCGTCATTGACGTCTGCCCTTGTTGATAGTAGGCTCCCAAGGTTTGGAAAGTGGTCAAAGCCTCCTTGAAAAAGTGCAACATCCCCACTGACACCTGGGAATCCCTGGCCCAAGACCGCACAAAGTGGAGGAGAAGCATCCGGGAAGGTGCCGAACACCTCAAGTCTCTTCGCCGGGAGCAAGCGGAAGCCAAGCGCAAACAGCGGAAGGAGCGCACGTCAACCCAAGCACCCCACCCACCCGCCCCTTCAACCACCGTCTGTCCCACCTGTGACAGAGACTGTAGGTCCATCATTGGACTCATCAGTCACCTGAGGACTCATTTTTAATGTGGAATCAAGTCATCCTCGGTTCCGAGGGACTGCCTAAGAAGAAGAAGAAGAAGAAGAAGGAAGACTATATTAAAAAAAGAGCAAATTGCATTGTCACTTTTATAAAATTATACAGATGTAAGGTAACGGAAAATGAAAACCACATCAGTTAGATCGAAATCATTTTTGTGTACGCCTCCAATTCTTTCTATCTCTTGCAGAAAATAGCACTCCTATTTTTTTTATTTGCAAATAAGCAGATAAATCTTGACAGAAATTGATGCTCAGCCTGATGAAATAAAAATGCATTTGCTAAATTTTGTTGTTTTGCTCTTGTCGTGTTTTTCATTGATGTTACAAATCAGAACAAATGCAGGTTGCTGGAGCAGATCTTGACTTTGCGCGTTAGTGTTAAACAAGTGGCAGCGAGTCGGCAGCCCTTTGTACATCTCTCCCGATTTTTTAATGTCCATTCAGTTGATTGGGAGAGACGTAAAACGGGCGGCCCACTCGCCGTCACCTGTTTTACACTAGCGCGCAAAGTCAAGATCAATCCCATTGGGCTGGATTTTGATACTCGCGCGGGCTGGGGTCGTGTCATCCACTTTTCGTGTTATCCACCCGATTGATGCGATTTTCACCTAATTGGGCAATTGAGTTCCAGCATGTGGGAACCCATGACCCAATTAGTGTTTTCAGTCTGAAAGTCGCCTCTGATGATGTCATCATTGCTGCTGCATTGAAGGTCTGCAAAGACTGCCTGGCCTTTGCTGTGAGAGGACCTGAAGGCAAAATGAGCAGCAGCAGCCCTAAGTCTGCTCCCAGATATTTTTGCATCCACCACTCCCAGATATTATTATTATTTCCCCTCCTCCTCCTCCCCCTCCTCCTCCTCCTCCTCCTCCTACTACTACTACTACATCATCATCATCATCATCACCTCCGTTGTAATAGTGGACCTGCAGCTGATAGTCAGCTATCGAAATGTGCTACCGCCAGGTTTCACATTCGTGGTTCAGAACAGGCGTGCTTCACGTAGAAAAAGGGTTAAAAATCACACAGGCCTTTCAAAATGGCATTATAGAGGCAATTTAGTGCTTGTTAAGGGCCTTAACAGCCTATCCCGCCTCTTGGAGGCAGGACGGAGTCGGGACCAGCAGACACGATTTAATGAAAATTGCGTGGAGGCAGGCTTGTGCCCGCCCGCCAGTTTTCGCAATTTTAACCCCCCACACGCCTCCAAACCCACCTCCACGGGTCAATGAAAATCCAGCCCTTTGTGTTTAAACTGGATTTAATCTGATCGGTAGCGTCAATGAAAAAGAGGCCAAGAGCAAAACAATTAAACGCACGGCAAATTATTTTATACGAAATTCAGCAAGTGCACATTTATTCCACTAAGGAGAGCTTCTGACATCAATTTCTGGGAAGGTTTATCTGTCTATTTGCAAATGAAGAAAGTGCTATTTTCTGCAATAGTTATTAATTTAGAAAGAATTGGAGTCATATACATAAAAGATTTTAATTTCTGATGTGCTTTTCATTTTCCTTTAGCCTTATATCTGTATCATTTTATTAAAAAAAAATCACAATGCAATCCTCCTGACCCCACAAAAGATCATTTACAAACCTATTTGTTAACATTTTCAGAGCGGCCATTTAACGACGGCTGGTTCGGCCATCAACGCCACGTGCCGCGCACGTGTGGCTCACGCTCTTCCCACCCGTATCTCAAAACTGCCTCAGGATTCGATTGACATGATTTCCATGGGCTTGTGAGGCTCCCGCCTGTTTCGGGAGAATGCCTGGGTTGCCCATTTCAGGGCCCCAATGAAAATGGTGGCCACCTGGAGGGAGCAGGGCGCTGAGTGCAGTGCTGTTGTTTTATTCACTCGACCGGCTCGATCCAGTTTAAAATTGTCCCAGCTAAGTTTTTGAACAAGTCTGTGTGACTTGATTAGCATAGGTAGAAAAATCTGTAGTTCTTTTTAATCTTGGTTGAGGGAGCATGATGACAAGGGTTTCATTAGAACCAGGCAACTGGAGAATATGCCTATCTATCCTCTCTCTCTCTCTCTGTCTCTCTTACACACACATACTTATGATGGTTGCTTACTGGAAGATTTTAATGAAATTAGCTCTAGATTTCAGATGAATGTACTATTTAAGTACCCTTCATGTGGATTTTCCAGTTATCTCTCATTACTTTCCTTAGATCTCCTCCTACTATAAAAGTTAATGAAATCTCTGACGATGAAGGTATGTTTTTGTCACATTTTTCATCTTGAATGTTTTGCAACAGTAAACTAAATTCAGCGAAAATGTATGATGGATGAGTCATTTTGTTCAGTTCAAGTATGTGACTACAATTTCAAAAATAAAACCATTTCATGCGAGAACTCTTTGCCCTCACTCCTGTTAATGCAATAGTCTATAATTGTACAAGGTTGAAAGGCATCTTGGTTGCGGCAAACACTTTTAAATTATAATGTTGAAAATGCAAGATAGGTGTACACTCGAGAAAGATAAGTGTGAACTAGACAACCAGCCCCCCCTCAGAATGGATCAATGGAACAGTTAAAATGAGAATAGGAAAAGAAAAAGCAACCCACAGAACACATGAGCAGGAAGCTCGACACCATCCAGGACAAAGCAGCCCGTTTGATTGGCACCCCATCCACCACCTTAAACATTCACTCCCTCCCACCACCACCACACCGTGGCTGCAGTGTGTACCATCTACAAGATGCACTGCAGCAACTCGCCAAGGCTTCTTCGGCAGCACCTCCCAAACCCGCAACCTCTTCCACCTAGAAGGACAAGGGTAGCAGGCGCATGGGAACACCACCACCTCCAATTTCCCCTCCAAGTCACACACCATCCTGACTTAGAAGTATATCGCCGATCCTTCATTGTCGCTGGGTCAAAATCCTGGAACTCCCTCCCTAACAGCACTGTGGGGAGTACCTTCACCACACGGACTGCAGCGGTTCAAGAAGGCGGCTCACTACCACCTTCTCAAGGGCAATTAGGGATGGGCAATAAATGCTGGCCTTGCCAGCGACGCCCACATTCCATAAGTGAATTTTTTTTTAAATCGATGTGGGAGGGGAGTGAGGTGAGTGTCATACCCCCGCCCCTCTTGCCGTTCCTCAGCAGCCTGAGGCCCGGCCGATTTTAACCCCGAGGCCTCCTCTGCATGCCGCTGGTCAGCTGCCCGTCTGAAACGGGCAACAAGTGTCAACTGGCCAGTGGGCAGGCGTGCAAGGTCAGGCAACTAGGTCAGTCATGGGCAAAGGGTTTCGGGGAGGGACTAAACTTTCCTTGTGGGGCACTGAGGAGCACTCCTGCTCCTCCTGGCCCCACAAGGAAAGTTAAAAAAAAAAAGTTACCGGTTTGGGCCTCTTCTGGTCAAGGATCCTCTTCCCTTTGCCTTCACCTGGTGGGGAAGCCACAGCGGCTTCCCCACTCAGGCCACAGTTAAAATTGCAGTCGGGGCCCGGTGATGTCATTGGAACCTCATCTGCATATTTAAAGAATGACCCTGCTGACTTCAGGCGGGCGTCCTTCCTGCCTGCTCAGGTTCAAATTGAAAATGGTTGATTCCATGCAGGACATCAGCAGGTAAGTGACTGGCTGATTTTAACTGACCGCCTGCCCAGCAGGCAGGTCGGGTTAAAATCTCCCCTGAGGAGAAAGGAGGGGAAAATCTGAGGAAAAAGTATAGGAATTTGATAAAATAAAAACAAAATAAAGTTGGAAACCTGCAGCAGGTCAATCCGGCCTCTGTGGAGAGAGCAGTTGATGTTTCTGTACTGCACTGTACTGTCTTTGTACAAGGCCTTGGTTTGGCCTCAGGCCCTGATTTTAACCCCAGGTGGATTCCCTGCTCAGGCCTGAAGTAAAATTACAGTCAATTCTCAATGATGTCATCGACCCTGTTGGCTCCGGGCACATGTCCTTGCTGCCTGCTCAGGAGAGCAGGTTAAAATTGCAGATGTTGCGATCATGGCGATTTTCAGACAGGTAAGAGCCAGGGCAATTTTGACTGCCCACCCGCCAGGTTTCTGCTGAGCGAGTAGGGATAAAACCATCCAGTTTTAATTCCCTCAAATGGAAAGTGATATAGAGGCACTGGGAAAGTTACAGAGAAGAGCCACAAGATTGATAACTAATTTAAAAGTCTTTGGTTACTACAATAGGTTAGGTGTGCCAGGGCTTTTAACTGTAGAAAAGCATTTTGAGGAGATTTGATTGAAGTCTTTAAGATAATGAAAGGATTAGTTTCCATCCATTTGGATAGGCTATTTGAGTTAGAATGGTTAGGGAGGAGCGGGGTACATGCAAATAAGTTACGTAACTATAGAACTAGGTTAGATGTCAGGAAGTACGTCTTTTCATAGTCATTGACCTATGAAATAAGTTGGCAGGTCTGGATTTTCTGCAAAGATTCAAAAGAGAGTTGGACAGGTTCCTGAGTGTGACTGACATAACTACGCACAGAAAGTAGGTGAATATGTTTCCCAGTCACCATGGTCTCCTAGAACCTGTTTGATCACCTTTAAGAGTCAGAAAGGAATTTGCCAGAGTGTTTTTTCTTAAATGTTTTCTATTTTCTTTTGCTTCTTCCGAGAGGTTAAGTGCTGGTTGATTGGGGGTGGGGGGAGGGGAAGCGGGGGTGGCGGTGTTGGGGGGAGGGGGGGAGAGATGTGTTCTTTGTGTACTCAAGTTGCACCTTGACAGTATGGGACAGACTCGATGGACCAGTTGGTCCTTTCCTGTCCTTCATTTTCGTAACCCACAAAGGGTGCGATGAATCCAAAGCATCAATTGTCTCTTCTCTCGACAGCTTCATCTGTTTTTGTTTCAGATTTTCAGTATTTTGTTTTTTTAGGAATTTGCTAAAACAGGTCAAGAAAGATATTAGAGGCACAAAAAAGAGTCCAAGGGTTAAGATGGGTAAAAGACGTTAAGCATTATACTAACACGTTCTTGCAGTGCCACAGGAGTAGAGAAATAGGTAGAGGGAAAAAAAGAAAGACTTGCATTTATATAGCACCTTTCACGACCTCAGGACATCCCAAAGCGCTTTACAACCGATGAAGTACTTTTTGAAGTGTTGCACAGGGGCTGATTGCCTGATCAGACACACCCTGCATGGAGCGGTGGTTGGGAAGTTGTAGGCCTACAGCCCATTTTATTGCTCCTCTCTATTGCTGAGTATTCAGGCTCAGCCAGGATCCTGACACGACTTCATCGCCTTTTTATCTTTTTCAGTTTTAATAGTTATATCATTATCTGTTCTGGCTGGTTACTGAGCTCATATGTCATTAATAAACCATTTTATATCTTGTATACTATTTATTTTATCATCAATCGTGTCATATTGCAGCTCAGGCATTTAGTACCATGTCCTTTTTTTTGTCCCTATGTTGAAATTTATTTCTTCCCCTCGTTTTAAGTCCCTTTGTGCCAAAAATTCAATGTCCTGGGTTAGATGATTCGGTCTTCGGCCAACTATTACGACAGTCGAATGTATTGACTTGTCTGCTGTTTCCCCAGCTTCCCTCTGGAACTGCTGTCATCTCAGTTCAGTGCCACCAACAGACAATGTGACGGAGAAGACACATGTGCTCCCACTCTGTGATGTGTGTTCCAGTAAATCATGGATTTCTCTCACAAGGCGGAAGCCATTATGGCACCATTTTTCATCACTTGTGCCAATGTGGGAAAATTTTCACTGAAGGACATGACCTCGTGATTGACGTCTAATCTATGTCAGCTTATGATGGTTTCCTCTAAATTCCTCTTGCTCAGCCAACTTTAATGTATTTTAATGATCTCCACGCAGTTAATAATGCCATTTCCTTTTCTCTACTTAGAAAATCCATATTTTTCTGTAGATTACCATTCATCATTTTGTTAGCTTTTATTTAAGGTATTTTAAATTATGCATTTCAGGTGGATCTTGTCTCTGCTGATGGGAAGGGTTTTTTTGTTCAATGGCTTCAGGGTCCAATTCCCCGAAATGAAAATGTCTTTGAAAAACATTGGGGGGAAAATTGGCTCGCGCCTCCTTTGGGGCGATTACTTCGCCGGGGCGCTACTTTTAGCACCCCGAAAAAGTTAGCGCCCCCCGCGGCCAAAATTCAATGGTAGCGCCCCCAAGCAGGAGGCGGGACGCTACTGGAAGCGCTCCCCCTCCCTCTTGGGGCGCTCCCATTGAATATCGCGGCGTTACGTGCAGCAGTGCCACGCTCGTCGGCACGTAGCGCCGCGGTACTGCAGGCCTCCCTCCCCTGATTAAAGGAGAGGGGCCTAGCACAGCATGTACCGGGGCCCTGCTGGGCCACCAGGGAGCGGGGTGCCGGCAAAAGAGCCCGGTACCCAAGAGGAGTGCTGGGCTGATGGATCGCAGCAGGAAGCCAGAGGGGGGCACGTGCTGACAGGCGGTCCAAAAAAAAAGGTCGCCCGGCACCTGCCCTTTAATTGTCGCTGCCCTGGCTGCAAAAACACCCTCTTGTGTGGCACTAGGTCAGGGGGGCGCAAGCCAGGTTTGCAGCCGGGGCGTTTTGGTCATCGCCGGAGGCGCAGTGCGCGGGGCACTACCGGCTACGCTAACCTCCCGCTGAATTTCATGGGAGGCGTTAGCAGCGTCACACCCAGGCGCTAGTTGCTTTGCGCCCCATCGGGGCGCTAACAGGAGGCACAAAGTAACTGAATTTTTCCCCCATTGAGTTTAAACAAAGCTTTACATTCCATGTGATACCTTTCTAGACCTCCTGTACTTTAGACCATTTCTTATTCAGTTCAACAGCTGCCTATTATTAGCCCCTTTGGACCCAAACATTTAATGCATTGGAACTTGCCATGGATTCCATGTTTTTGTTAATTTATTCATTCAGAGGATGTGGGCATCACTGGCAAGGCTGGCATGTATTGCCCATCCCTAATTGCCCTTGAGAAGGTGGTGGTGAGCTGCTGCCTTGAACAGCTGTAGTCTTGTGAAGGTACTCCCCCAGTGCTGACTTTGTTGCAGTGGTTTGGTACAACTGAGTGGCTTGCTAGGCCGATAAGAGTCAACCACATTGCTATGGTTCTGGAGTCACATACAGGGTAAGGATGGTAGGTTTCCTTCCACTAAAGGACATTAGTGAACCAGATGAGTTTTTACAACAATTTCATGGTCACCATTCCAAATTTGTTTTAATTAACTGAATTTAAATTACCCACAGCTGCATGGTGGGATTTGATACTCTTGTCTCTGTATTACTAGTCTAGTAACATAACCACTATGCTACCGTCCCCCTAGCTATGGTACCCCTACCGTCCCATATCATATGCTTATATTCTATCTTTGTTTCATGTTGCAAACAGTTTTGCAGAACATGCTCCTGCATGAAGTTTCATTTCCTTTGTCAGAAGAAGGTAATGGGATGTAGACTTTGACCACATAAATGCACCATTTATATTCAGTGAAGCTTCTTGCTTCCTCAATACAACTTCTTCATTTCTCCAAGATCCATTTAATTATGCATGGCTTTAAAGGCAGACTCATGCTTATTTCATTTTCCAAAAGGCGTCATTCAGTGTTATGACCGGTGACCAGACAGGATAGGTTTTGTTTTGTAAGGGGTGAGCACTGAGGTGGAGCAGAGAACCAAAACTCATGGAAATGTGACTAGCTGGACAGGTTCAGTCAACTCAACCTGAACTTTTGTCTCTTCAGATAGTCCACAGCCTGAATATATGAATATTAATCTGAGATTAACTGCTGACCCAACTGCATTTGTCGGCTGCCACTAGCACTGAACGGGATAGATCTTGACTCTGTGCGATAGTGTAAAACGAGTGATAGCAAACTGGCAGCCCCTTTTATGTCTCTCCTGGTTGAAGTCAATGGAACTAAAAATCGAGAAGTCGCACACCACCAGGTTATAGTCCAACAGTTTTATTTGAAATCACAAGCTTTCAGAGCTGCTGCCCCTTCGTCAGGTGAAGTGAAGCTAAAGTGAACTAAAAATCGGGAGAGATGTAAAATGGGCTGCCAACTAGCTGTCATTCATTTTACACTGTCGCACAAAGGCATGATTTACCCCAATGAGCAATAACAACTGACAATCCCATCTTTATTTGGGCACAATTCTCTCAAAACGTTTTTGGGAAAAAGGGCAGAATATCAGCAGGTAATTTAATTGTCCACACTTCCCATCCAAATCATGACCTTCGCACCTGGTATTTTTGAGAGAAGTGTGTCTACTTTAGATTGGAGCACGGTATTCCATTCCAGTCCTTCAGTGGTGCAGCACATTAGGATCTAAAAATACTGGAGAAGCCTTCTGACAGATTTTGACAAGGACCATTGTAAGACGTGCAGGTGTTTACATGTGCAGGGTTTGTAAAAGTTTGTCCCGATTCCTTGCTCCGATCTGGAAAAAACAGCAACTAAAGTTATCTGTTCTGGCTTTTCTGCTCCCGGCCATCAGGCGGTTAGCGGCGGAAAATGGGCTGGACTTCAGTTCCACCGGAATTCCGCCCGCTTTCGTGTCTGCCTCATTTTCCAATATCATTGACGTCAGCTGGGGACGTGCCCATATGCTGGCAGCCAAATGCATAATAAGGCAAAATGATGTCGTGATAGCATATGTCCCATTTTGCCTCTATTGCAACCAGTCATGTTCTTGGCAGTATAAAACGAGGACCGGGTCGCTCAGTGGGAGTGAATATAAAGAGTTCAGCAACTGGATTGGCAGGATTTCCATCAACCGTATTTCTGACTTGATTTTGGTGTTTTATTTTTGATTTTTGCTGTTGCCAACAACTTGACCCTTGCCTTTGTGCCTTTTTCTGTGGGGTGCCATTTACCCCCATTCCCCATTTTAGACGGGGCAGAATCTGCTTCCCATTGGTAATTTTCCTGTATCTTTACTTCTTGGAAGCACTGAAGGTTCAACAGAAAGATGCCAGGCTAGTGCACCAGTGGCAAACAGCACCCACCCCCATTACCCGCACAGAGGAATATACATGCAGAGGGGCTCCTACCTCCAGTTGCAAAAAGGAACATGCTTATAAAGGCGGCACTGATAAAGTTGTATCACATGCTGCAACCTCGCCTACAACCCATCTGCAGCACAGGCTTCACACAGCCAGTGGGTGCTAACAACACAGCCTCCCTGAGCTTCCATACTATGGGATCATTCCAGGCTGTCACTGGGGACATCACTAACATTAGCCGATCAGCTGTCCGCAGATGCATTAAGCAAGTCTATGGATCTATTTCCACGGATGCTGCCTTGCCTGCTGAGTTTTTCCAGCGTTTTCTGTTGTTATTTTTACTATGGATCTATTGTTTGCTAGAGCAAGGACTTTCATCCACTTTCCCACGGCAGCATGATAGAGTGGCAGGATTCTTGGAGATCCAAGGAGTCATAGGTTGCACCCAGGTGGTCACATGTGCTGCCTTGCTCAATGCCGCTACCTACACAAACAGGAAAGTATTCCACTCTGCCAATATGCAGCTTGTTTGCAACTAGCTGCACCACATCACACAAGCAAATGCTCACATTCCTGACAACTGCCATAATTCATTCCTTTTGAGGCAAGCCACTGTGCCCGCAATCTTCCACCCTGAAGGAGAAGTCTTGCAATGGCTCATGGGAGCTCAAGTCTATTTTTTGTGACCGTGACTAACGACACTTATACAACATCTCAGGACAAGAGCTGAGCATTAGTACTGTGAAGTCCATATAACTAAATGACTCACAACAGGGCACGTCTTCGCTTCAGGTGCCTGGATCAAAACAGAGCCGCCCTGCAATTTAGGGTCTCCGCGATTGCATTACATGGAGGCCGGCAGCAAAGAGCAGCAACGGGTATTAGTTAGAGGACCAACAGCAGCCTGAGGAGGATGGGAAGGAGGACCCATTACCAACTGCCTTGCTAGTATTGTACAAGAGGGCTTCTCGACTTCCACATCTGACCTGTGCGACTTCCACATCTGACCTGTGCATTAACAGACCTGTCTACATCTTCTCTCTTCCTTCCACAAAGATGGCATCAACTTCTCGGTACTCAAAATTCACTAAGCTCCCATCATGCTACCTAATGAAAGCAACCTCCGCACCTTTCCAAAAATGAAGTTTGCGTGCAGAACAGCTTTAGAGCCATCATGAATTTATTGTTAATCCATAGTGTGTAAATGTACCTAGTGTTTCTTACCATCATGCCTTTCCTTGTTGGCAGTGTGTGAAGTATGAACTCTTAACTCTAAGGTGCTACCTCAATTGAAGTCCTGACTCAGGATTGTCTGTTCGCTAAGTCTATTGAAGCCAGATCTGACACTCCAAGCCACTTTGGTAGCAGTCTGAGCTTTTGTTAGGGCCTCTGTCATGGAAGCTTCTGTTACTGGTGTACCCGGACCTGCCACAATCCCCATGGTAAACTGCAATGCTGTTATTTTGTCCTCCTTTGTCCTGCGCTTGCTGCTGGTGGACCCCTCCACTCGAGCCACCATTTGCAGCGCACTGTTTTAGACCTACTGTGAAAATAAGAAAATAAGAATTAGGAGCAGGAGTAGGCCATATGGCCCTTCGAGCTCCGACATTCAATAAGATCATGGCTGATCTTCGACCTCAACTCCACTTTCTCGCCCGATCCCCATATCTCTTGATTCCCCTAGAGTCCAAAAATCTATCTATCTCAGTCTTGAATATACTCAACGACTAAGCATCTACAGAATTCCAAAGATTCACAACCCTCTGAGTGAAGAAATTCCTCCTCATCTCAGTCTTAAATGGCCGACCCCTTATCCTGAGACTATGCCCCCTAGTTATAGACTCTCCAGCCAGGGGAAACAACCTCTCAGCTTATGCCCTGTCACTCCCCATCAGAATTTTATATGTTTCAATGTGATCACCTCTCATTCTTCTAAACTCCAGAGAATATAGGCCCAATCTACTCAATCTCTCCTCATCGGACAACCCTCTCATCCCAGGGATCAATCTAGTGAACCTTCGTGGCACCGCCTCCAAGGCATATTGATGCTTGATCTCTTTGCACTTCCTGTCATTGCTCTACCAGGAACTCGCAGAGAAGCAGCCTGCCATTGCAAACTCTAAATACAACTACAGAAATTTTTGCAGCCTCTTTTCATCAAGTCACAGCTTTTAACTACAGCTCCACTGATTGGTATATTATTGCACCAAAGCATGGCATCTGCCGTAGACCAATGGAGCCCCTTAGCACCTCTCAGTACCGTGGCTCCAACCAGCTGAAGAGCCACTCAGATGAGACTTGCCAAGGAAGGATCGGTATATCCTGAACCATGGTAGTGGAGATAACTGCAGACAAATTGATCAAATAAGGATACAATGATGAGGATAAATGATTGGTGTGAGGACAGTGGACTTTGAGGCACATATTGTGAGAATAGAAGTAGCTGTCTTCTTGCTGCAACAAGAGCCTGGCAAGCATCAGTATGGCTACATGGCAATGTTTGGACCAAGCTAGCATCATGTTATGAATAATCTCCAGTGTCTTTGGTTCCATCACGACCTTTAACTCCAGAGATGGCAGTGCCATCTCAGAATGAGTCCCACTTGACAATGCCTGCACTTTGCATTCTATTCTCTTTGTTCTTCCTCGGCAATTTTCTCCCCGCCCATCCTCTCTTGAAGGCATTGAGTCCCTCCCAGGGTGTAGTACCACCGGTGCTGGTTGCTCTTGTCCAACCTTTTCCAACTGGCCATTATTCATTTATGAGCGTAGACAGTGATTGTTGATGGGCTATTCAGCTGCAGAGGCATCACAGCTGAGCCTAATCCAATCCTTACCCAATGTTGACACGCTGCCACTTCCAACTAGGGTCACTGAATAGCGATATGGAGCAGATACATACATTGGTTGATTTCCCCTTCTGTAACTCAGAAGTGCCGACAACAAATGTAGTGCCTCTGTTGCCAGCCTGGCCGGGATCAGCTGATTCAGCACAAGCATTCGTATTCTCAACGAAAGTTTGGCATTTTTATCCTTTTGTCTTAAAACAAATTGTGGCTTTCAAATTTTCCCACATCACATTTGGACAACTATCAAACCAATTCTGAATTTGTCATATTATTTGCCTCTCTTTTAGGTTTACTTGTAAAGATTGTAGTCAGACTTGGGATTGTCCCATTATATCTCAATTCCCGTCTCCAAAAACAGTTTTTAGTTGAGGTCGCCTCCGTCCCCCCATATAGGAGATCTGCCTGTTGTGTTACATGCAGTGGGATCATCATAAATGTGAAATGGCAGGGACTGAAAATGATTCAAGTTTTATGTACATATACATGTAAATAAACTTTACATAAAGCATGGGACTCTGAGACACCATGACAAATAACTTCCCGGTAATGTTGCTTCTGGCAGTTCAGTCCTCTGTGCGTGCTTCCCTGCCTTTTCTGATTCCTGGGATATCTCTGTTAAATCCCTGTGATATCAGTCCGCGCTTCTCCATGATCTGGTGCTCTCTTCATTTTTGTTTCCATCTATATGCCGATTCTCTCAGCCTTGGAACAGAATTGACATGGCCCTCTGCTGCACCAACCAATCAAAAACCCTCGTAGCATAATTATCTATCAAAGAAATCCCATTCACAAAAAAAGCCAATCAAAGTCATTTGAACCTCATGTTGGTTCTTCACTCAGTTCACTACAGGTGTCAATCCATAATCCCACACTGACAGCTTGAGCCATGCTCATGAGAAGAACAGGTCATAAAATTGTGCCTGTAATGTTGTCGGCCTTTCTCTCTGATCCAAGGGTCGCTGTGAGCATGGCTTCCCTGCTGGGAGTGTGGGATCATGGAATCGTCCCTCATGTGCCACTAAAAAATTACATTTAGAACATAATAAACACACAAAAAAAAATCAACAGTTCCGGAAAAAAAAGTCACAAGATTTACCTTCCTATAGCTCCAGCGACTCTTCACCGCACGAGCCTTCCTCACTCTCTGATGCCTCAGGCTCATTTTTAGCTCCATTCCCAGAGATTAGATCCTGGAGTTGGGCGGCGGGTCACGCACGTGCCACATGACAGCTCAGTGCCCATCACTGCTGCTCCGATTGACCCAGCATCCACAGCCTTTAGGGGAAGAGAATTCCAGATTTCTACTACCCTTTGTGTGAAAAAGTACTTCCTGATTTCCATCCTAATTGGACTAGCTCTAATTTTAAGATTCCGAATAGTAAATCCCATGTGAAGAAATCTCAGCCACCACCCAAACGAACCGTTTTACATTTGGGTAGAATTAGGAACTGTCAGGGTATCCCTAACTTCTGCATTATATTTGGAGATAGCTGTTTGCAATTAAGAATCATAAAAGTGAATGTCCTTGAAACTCGGCATTCACTGTTCTTGGAGGGCTGCTCTTTCTTCTACAGCTTTATCTTTGAGGAAGAGACTCGTAATCTCAAAGTAAAAATCTATGGGTTTGCAAACTTCTTTGATAAATGTAACAGTTAAAAATGCTCGCTTGCATTTGGAAATATTTCATTTTCCTCGATTCATTTCCGGGCTTCAAAATGGCCAAACACCACCTCAAGAGGCTTAATTCTTAATTGCTTAAAATGCTTGTGCACATCTGTAACAACAGTTAATATTACATTGTGCGTCAGGGTCTTCAGGTTATGATCAGGTTTTGAAAAATACTATGCAATCTTAGATACTGTCTGAAATATTCATTTTAATATAGTAAATCGATTTGGCACAAAACGTATTGCACAAAAATACAAGACTTCCCCAGATTTGTTGCTGTACAGTTTTATAGCAAATGAATTATGCTTCATATTTTCAACTCTGCTCCTAATACAGGAAAAGTTAACAACGATTCTTTATTTCACCTGCTTTAAAAATGAAGTGCACTTTTATGTGTGAAAAGCATATTAGTGTAAAAAATAAGCAGTAGCTAACCTCTTTAATTTTTGGCAGCAAGGAGTGCAGTTCTTGTTAGAGGTAGAGCTAAGATTTATTTGTCCTTATTTTGCCTAATAGGGACCTAACTTTCAGATCTTGCCCTTGCAGTAGGTGGTAAGGCATAATATGAAGGAGTCTTTTGTCACAGCTATTCAGCGTTGCTAATTTACGGTATCTAATAAAGAACAAAGGAATAAAGCTTTCACTAGCAGACGTTATAGGTTATAATAACCCCCCTACCCCATAACCTTCTGCTATCTGAATTAATCAGAATTTATTTTAAAAAATTCCTATTTTTACTGTTCTCTCTTAATTAAAGGGCCTCAGATGTAAATAGGAAGAGTGACGATGAACATAGTCGAGAGCTGTAAACAAGGCTCATTAAAAAGATGAATGACCATGCAGATTGTTAAAATTGCTTACTGTGCAAGTGTATATTTTATAATTTCCTGACTACTAAAAGGGCTAATGCCACACAGTCATCTCACATTTATAATAGATGGTAATTTTAAACAGTGAAAAAGGAAAAACAGATCATGCTATTAATCAACAAGCTTAAAGGTCAGTGTTGCTATCAGCTGCAGCCGCTGGATATAAAATGCTCATAAACGAGAGAAAAGAGGGAAAAAAGACGAAAATTCTGTTTTGGTGTAAACATGAAAGCTGTGTGTTCACTTGTTCCTTGGAAGTGACATAAAAAGTAAACACCAGTCATTTAATAAGCAAACTTTATTTTATTATTACTACCTTCGTTAATTAACATTATGAACTTTTTAATTGCAAAGGGGGGGAAAAAAAAATAATGAGCTTTTCCATTCAAGGAGTTGCATGCTGATTTTATTAGCGGCCTGACGGGTTAGTTAGCCCTGAACATGCACGGAGATAAACTAGGACTACACCAATACAAAATGCTCAGCATCAGAGAGTAAAGCTCGCCTGATGCTTATAAGATTCCAAGAGCTCGCATTCAACGCAGGTCACAACATAAACACTACCATTTTTGAAGAAATGCAAAAGGAAGGCAACATTGTTCAAGTTAACTACAACATTTTTTATAACCATTCATGCGCATTTCTCTGCTTGATCCTGTTTCAAACAAATATTTTCCCTAATCTAAAAAACACAATTATTAAAATGACTCCATTCTTTACATTTTTTGAGCTGATTAATTGCAAATTTTACAAGTAGAAATATTTTTATTTTATAGCGCAGTGTTACCACAGGTTACATAGAATTACATAGAATATTACAGCACAGAAACAGGCCATTCAGCCCAACGTGTCTGTGTCGGTGTGAGGCTGGCCAGAGTATTTTGTAAAGTGCTTCTATAGTCCATATTATTGACCACTTGTTAAATGCGGAGACTAGCCTTGTATAATATTCCCACTCAGAGTAACATTTAGTGAGAGTGGATGTCTTTGGTGACGCCTCATTTCAATATTTCAGGAAATTTGTTGAGACTACTCGCAGTTTGCATCTTAAAGGGACCGCTGGTGGCCAGCAAAGAAAGTTTCTTTTTTGCTTACCTCAAGGTGGAGCCAGGAGGAGAAGAGACTGGTTCTCCTGCCTCCACATTAATACTGCGCTTTCCCCTCCTCCATCCCGCCCCCAACCCGATGGCTGACCTTCTACCTCAACTCCACTTTCCTGCACTATCCCCATATGCCCTGATTCCCTTAACATCCAAAAATCTATCGCTCTCTGTCTTGAATATACTCAATGACTGAGCCTCCACAGCCCTCTGGGGAAGAGAATTCCAAAGATTCACCACCCTCTGAGTGAAGAAATTTCTCCTCATCTCAGTCCTAAATGGGGGACCCCTTATTCTGAGGCTGTGACCCCTGGTTCTAGACTCCCCAGCCAGGGGAAACATCCTCCCTGCATCTACCCTGTCAAGCCCTGTAAGAATTTTGTATGTTTCAATGAGATCACCTCTTAGTCTTCTAAACTGTAGAGAATATAGGCCTAGTCTACTCAATCCTCATAGGACAATCCCCCCATCCCAGGAATCAGACTAGTGAAGCTTTGTTGCACTATATCCTTCCTCAGGTAAGGAGACCAAAACTGTACACAATACTCCAGGTGTGGTCTCACCAGGGCCCTATATAATTGTAGTAAGACATCTTTACTCTTATACTCAAATCCTCTTGTAATAAAGGCCAACATACCATTTGCTTTCCTAATTGTTTGCTGTACCTGCATGTTAACTTTGAGTGAACACCCAACATTTCCCAATCTCTCACCATTTAAAAAAATACTCTGCTTTTCTATTTTTCCTACCAAAGTGGATAACTTCACATTTCTCCACATTAAATTCCATTTGCCATGTTCTTGCCCATTCACTTAGCTTGTCTATATCCCCTTGAAGCCTCTTTGCATCCTCCTCACAACTTACATTCCCACCCAGCTTTGTAACATCAGCAAACTCGGATATATGACATTTGGTCCCCTCATCCAATTCATTGATATAGATTGTGAATAGCTGAGGCCCAAGCACTGATCCTTGCGGTACCCCACTAGTTACAGCCTGGCAACCCGAAAATGACCCGTTTATTCCTACTCTCTGTTTTCTGTCCATTAACCAATCCTCAATCCATGCTAGTATATTACCCCCAATCCCATGAGCCCTAATTTTATTTAATAACCTCTTGTATGGCACCTTATCGAATGCCTTCTGAAAATCCGAATACACCACATCCACTGGTTCCCCCTTATCTATTCTGCTAGTTACAACCTCAAAGCACTCTAACAGATTCGTCAAACACGATTTCCCTTTCATAAATCCACGTTGACTCTGCCCAATCCTATTATTATTTTGTAAGTGTCCTGTTATCACGTCCTTAATAATAGATTCTAACATTTTCCCTACTACTGATGTCAGGCTAACTGATCTGTATTTCCCCATTTTCTCTCTCCCTCCTTTCTTAAATAGTGGGGTTACATTTCCTACCTTCCAATCTGCGGGAACCATTCTAGAATCTATGGAATTTTGGAAAATGACAACCAATGTATCCACTATCTCTATAGTCACCTCTTTCAAAACCCTAGGATGTAGGCCATCAAGTCCAGGGGGTTTATTGGCTTTCAGTCCCATCAATTTCTCCAGTACTATTTTTTTACTAATACTAATTTCTTTCAGTTCCTCATTCTCACTCGACCCTTGGTTCTCCACTATTTCTGGGAAGTTTTTTGCGTCTTCTTCCATGAAGACAGACACAAAGGGCAGGATTTTCCCTGCGGAGGTGGGATGGCGGCGGAAGAACTGGTTGGCAGGTTCCAGTCCCGCTCCCAGCTGCAGCCGCTCTGTCAAAGGGATTTTCCCTTGACTGACCTTGTTAAGCCCGCCCTGCGGGTTTCCTGGCCAATTAATAGGAAGCGGATCTGATGACATCATTTGATGATGCGTCATCAGTCGGTTTCCTTAAAGGGACCATGGCCACATTGATTTTGACAGTTGTGCTGTCAGTGTTCTGCAGCATTGAGGTACTGCAAACACTGACAAGCACTGCACAAAGGTGCATGTCTGCACCCAGGCTCACACATGACTCCCTCCATATGCTTATGGAGGGAGTCACAGCACACAAGGAGATTCTCTTCCCTTCCAATGGGCGGAAGAGACCTCCCCAGGATACCAACACAGCCTGGTTGCACATTGCACAGGAGGCCACAAGCAGGGATGTCATCAGGAGGACTAGACTGCAGTGGCGCAAACCTTTCAATGATCTCAGTAGATCACAAAATGTTACTGCAAAGCCACACTCAACCTCATCCTGCTGTGCGACTCATCACATCCCCATCACTCTGCCTTCCATACCCTACTCCTGCACATCTTACTCACACCAACTTACCTTGCACCTCCACCCATCCCTCTCTATCTACATTATCACATCCCCATCTCACTAGCCACCCCTCACACTCACCCTCATCCTACTGCAAGCATACCAACTAACAACACACAAGGGTAGGCACTTGTGTGTTTTAGCCAATGTTCATGTGAAGTTTCTGGTAATGTGTTGTCATACTTTGAAATCTATATTTTCAACACTTCACCTTATTGGACAGATCTGTGCACACCTTGAGAAGTGTCTTAGTGAGTTCCCGTGAATGTTGAGACATAACTCCACCCACCCCCACCCCCCACCCCGGCTGAGATGAGTGTGAAAGGAATGGCTTGGACATTATAAGGATGCTTTATGGTGCTGGTGTGGGATGGTGTCAACCTGGCACATCATGTGGCAGCCAGGGTGTACAGCATCAGATGATGTGAATCTGGCCATGGTGATGCCATCACTGGCCTCCTGGGCAGCAATGTTGTCAGGTGCTGATGCCCTGTGTCCTGTGCAGCATCAGGTGATGGCGGAGAGGTTGGTGTTGTTGTTGGTGATGTTGTTGGTGATGTTGTTGGTAATGTTGGTGTGCCTGGTGATGTTGGTGTTGGGGATGATCATGGAAGGATTCAGAGGACCAAGGTGAGATTTTTTCAAGGGCACCGATGTTGCTGGAATAGATGGCAGCTGCAGTTGAGATGACAGAAACGATCTGTCAATGGTGAGAGAGGTTGTTCCAATGAGGTGCCACTGGATAGAGAGTTGCAGAAATCTCTATATGTCTTACAAATGCAGTAACCAACTTTTTCTGAGCTCTGAAACTGAACAGCTGCAACATGGTATCCTTTATACCACTTCTGCAGCTGTCAGGTTATCAGATAAATCAAAGCAGACTCAACTCACGACAGGGTGAGTTGACGTGTTCCCTGAGCAGCGGGTATCTGTGGGGGGGAGCATGTAAAATTACAAGGTAGGCTCAAAATATCATTAAATTGGCTGTTAACAAGCTGGAAGACTTGCGTGGAAGCTATTTTGACAGCAGATCCACCTCCAAACCTACACGCTGAGCGCCGGCAAAATTCAGCCCAAAGTATTTGTTTAATTTCTCTGTCATTTCCTTATACCCCATTATAATTTCTCCTGTCTCAGCCTGTAAGGGACCCACATTTACTTTCACTATTCTTTTCCTTTTTACATACCTATAGAAGCTTTTACAGTCATTTTTTATGTCTCTCACTAGTTTACTCTCATATTCTATTTCCCCTTTCTTTATCAATTTCTTGGTCCTCTTTTACTGAATTCTAAAATCCTCCCAATCCTCAGGCTTACTACTCTTTTTGGCAACATTATAAGCCTCTTCCTTTGATCGAATACTATCTTTAACTTTTCATGTTAGACACTGTTGGACCACTTTTCCTGTGGGGTTTTTGTGCCTTAAAGGAATGTATATTTGTTGTAAATTATATATTAATTCTTTAAATGCTAGCCATTGCTTGTCTACCATAATACCTTTTAATGTAGTTTCCCAATCTACCTTAGCCAATTCGCCCTTTATACCTACGTAGTTTGCTTTGTTTAGATTTAAGATCCTAGTTTCAGATTTAACTAAATCACTTTCAAACTCAATATAAAATTCTATCATATTGGCCCAAAACTTTGGCTGAATACGGGAGAGTACGCACTGTGCACTCTCGGGTATTCGGTCCCGAAGTACCGGTTTCCTGCATGCACTGTGCATGCGCGGGAAACCGGCACTTCCGATATTGCTAAGGGGGCGGTTCCTAAGTGAACCGCGTGCGCACTACAGGCTGTGCGCACGCAGCGCACTTAGGTTTTTTTTCAGGTTTCAACGCGAGGGTAAGTATTGAAGATTTTACACATGAAGAAAGGAGGCGTAAGACCCCCTTTTAACAAGGTAAGTAGTTAATTAAGTATTATTTTAAATTTTTTTCAACAGGTTTATCTTTTTTAGAGACTTTAAAGAAAGGTAAGTTTATTTTTATAACTTTTAAAAAGAATTTAAATTTTTTCAAAAATTTAAATTTTTGTTTAAAGTGGTTAATTTATTTAACTATAGTTATTTTATTAATGTGATGGATTTTTTTAAATTTATTTGAGGTTTAGTTGTTCTTTTGGGGGCAATTTGTATTCATAGTTTTGACAGCTCTTCCTGTCAAATCTATGAATGAAAGATGGTGTGCTGCCATTGGCTTTCCATGGCCCACCTGATCCCAGAGGTCGCATCGAACTAACTGTGCCTCTGGGACACGCACACACTGCGCGCCGGCACCAGGGAGAGGCCCGGGACCCGAAGTTCATGTGGGCCCGAAACATAAAGGCAGGCGCGGTAGGTAAGATCGCGCCGGATCCTTACCCCCGCGGCAACCATCGAAGTCTAATTTCTGGGCCATTATGTTCACTCTTCCCTAAAGGCCCCTTTACTACAAGGTTGTTAATTAACCCTTTCTCGTTGCACAATACTAGATCTAAAATAGCCTGTTCCCTAGTTGGTTCCTCAACATACTGATCTAGAAAAATATCTTGCATACGTTCCATGAATTCGTCCTCCACACTATTACTGCAAATTTGGTTTGCCCAGTCTATATGTAGATTAAAGTCCCCCATGATTACTGTATTACCCTTGGTACATGTGCCTCGAATTTCCTGATATATACTCTGCCCTACATTACAACTACTGTTTGGGGGCCTATAAACAACTCCCATCAATGTTTTCTGCCCCTTGCTGTTTCTCAGCTCCACAACAAACTGATTCTACTTCTTGATTTTCAGAGGTAAGATCCTTTCTCTCTACTGTCTTTATCCCATCCTTTATTATCAGAGCTACCCCTCCTCCTTTTCCATTTTGCCTAACTCTTCTAAAAGTTAAATATCCTGGAACATTAAGTTCCCAACCTTGGCCACTTTGCAACCACATCTCCGTAATGGCTATTAGATCAAACCTATTAATTTCTATCTGCGCTATTAATGTATCTATTTTGTTGTGAATGCTTCGCACATTCAGATATAGTGCCTTTAGCTTTGACTTATTTCTACTTTTCACTGATGTCACCTTAGTCACTGATGCCCTTATTACCTTTATTACTCTCTCTGTCCCTTCCTGACCCACTCTGCTTATTTTTACCCAAAACTCTACACTGCTCTTGAGCCTTGATATTTCTCTCACTGCTTTTAAATTTACTCTTTCCTGAATCCTTCCACCCTTCCACTTCATTAGTTTAATGCCCTGTCTACTGCCCTAGTTATTCAGTTCACCCGGACACTGGTCCCAGCCCGGTTTAAGTGGAGTCCGTTTGTGGGACTTTGCTTTGTTGTGACTACACTTCAAAAAGTAATTCATTGGCTGTGAAGCGCTTCGCGACATCGCAAAGACGTGAATGGTATTATATAAACACAAGTTCTTTCTTACACAGATTTCTTTGCAAGTTATAGAAAATAGGTGAAATGTCATTTCAATCGTTTAGTCCAGAAATCTGCGATTCTCCTTGCAAATTTAAAATAACACTTCAGCTGTATCTTGGTGATATCTTACCTATGTTACCTCTCTATGCACACCATATCTTTTACCTGCTTGTGCCCAGGTCAATATTTTTAAATAATAAAATAACTGTTCTTATGACTTTATTTTGGTAGGGCATAAATTAAACAGTCCTAATTCACAGAACATACTCCTTCACTGATGCAGAGCATTATAAAAAACAGTGAGAAGCAAATATGTCCAATAAAACAATATATGTACCACACAGTTTCAGCAATTGAAAGGTTTTAAAAAATATATGCAATCTGAAATGTAAAATATGAAGAGAAATTTTAAAAGAATCAATCATTAGTTTCTAAATGATCACTTAATGCGCTGACTAATTGTTACAAACCCTCCCAAAACTGATGAAATTTGGACATTTAATTGCGAAGTTACATTTTCACCCAGTTTTTTTGTGAATTTGTCTCACTGATAATTTATGTGGGTCCCAATAAACTGTTTATCATTTCTGAAAGATATACAGTCTACCTTCTCAAGGACACTCGACCGTTTTGTTTCTAACTTAACAGCCTGACAAGTTGACTCTATCATTTCCTATTTTTCCAGCCAGCTCTCGCCTGTGCCCAAGGCAGCCTCTCTGAACTGGAATTATTCTGTCGGGAGCTATTTTACACGGAAGTTACTTCATTTCCATCTTTTGTGTTGTGCTGAATGCGGACAGGGCTCTTCCAGCAATATTCAGCCGTTTAAACTCCCATCTTCAGCCTTACATAAATATACACCCCTTCTCAGACCATAATTCACGTCAAGCCTAGAAAAATAGTTACTTCCTTATTGGTTCTATTTCCCTGCAATGCCAACAGCTGCACACCCTCACCTCAGTGGTTCCTTATCTTTAAGTTTCCATTTGTCTTTGTGCTCCACCAACATTTCCAATAAAACTTCTTATTAAATTCTTATTTATGCATGCTGAAAAGGGTTCACAAGTTTGATCTTGTGCAGATGCATCCGATCAACAGGGAAAACCAGAAAGAATTGGCTTCAAGGAGCAGAATGCAATTAGCTACGATTCTTATGCACTGAGTTCATACCGGAAACACAAGCTGATAATAATTCCGGGAAAAAAAAATGTTAAGTAACTAAAGGTCAAATCCTTGTTTATAGGATCAAAAACTTCAGGCATGTTTAGTTTTAAAAGAAAGACTGCACATGAGAAAACCCACCAGAGGTGCAAAATAAAATAAAACACAGCTAAAGACCTCACTCAAGTGCAAAAATGATTAATGTTCGGTAAAGGCAATGCACATTTCTTGGCAATTGTTTGACCCAAGTTAAGGACCATCTGGTGACAGCCCAGACCAGTGATGCTGCCATTGTCTTCTGAGGCAATGTCTTGGCGATCAAGCGGTTGTTTATTGTCATGTAGCTGACTCCCCTCAAACTTTTCCGACATTTCAAAATTCTGTATCACTTGATAAAATTCAAGATGGAAGACACTCCAGTGGCCTTTCAATTTTCTGATGGCAGCAGTGAATCAAGACAAGTTTCCATATGCAGCTCCTTAACATCAAAAGCCTAATCCTGGGGAAGTTCGGTGGCATGGTACGTTAGACAGTGGACTTTCACCTGTGGAATCTGTGTCCATATCCAACCCCGACTAATGGCATGAATGTCTCCTCTGTCTCTTGCCTGTA
This sequence comes from Squalus acanthias, assembly GCA_030390025.1. Taxonomy (NCBI): domain Eukaryota; kingdom Metazoa; phylum Chordata; class Chondrichthyes; order Squaliformes; family Squalidae; genus Squalus; species Squalus acanthias. Next base: position 39,341,548 of record CM059446.1, read on the forward strand.
AAGGTCCTGTGTGAAACTAATTTGGGCCGTCTCAATCTAATTCCTTGTGAGGTATGGGTCTACAGGGTAACAATCTTCCTAATTATGTGAAATTATTATCTCATATTTGATATGATATTCTCATTTATCAAACACTTTAAATGTTTCTATAAATGATAATCTGCCTAAGCTTCGGAATTAAATTATACAGTTGCCCTTCCTTACAATACGGATGGGCAGGGAGGGTTGGTAAATGGGAATGAGGTAGGTCTAGGATAGGGGTGAGTGCGTATGGGTCTGCTGGTCTTTTTGTGGTCTTGATGCATAAACATAGATTACATCTGAACTATAACTCAAACAGTATTCATAGGGGAGGACGCTCATAACCAGAAATGAGTCCTGGATGCCCCCCTTTGTATTTAGAATCATCCATTCATATTCTACAATATTGCCAATTTTCCAGAAAAAAAGCTATAGCTTAATTTATGCCCAAATATTTAACTGTGGCATTTTACACGTATTAACCAGATTGTATGCTTCCTAAATTATGCACTCACATTCTTGACTGTGGCATGCTCAAGCGCTAAACTGTGTCCTTTTAGTTTCTACCAACATTTCTGCCAGAAAGAAAGAGTGGTGTCACAATGCTCTGCCTTACCATTCCTCACCCAATAAAGAGACCTGCCTGATCCAGAAAGCTTGTGAAAAAAAATCTGTCTTCTAATAATCAGCTGAACGAAAATTATGTGTTCACTACAAATGAACTCCTGTAAAGCAGAATTCTATAATGAGAGGGTGCCAGATGTCAACCTGCAATCTACATGCCAAGATATACTTATGATGTCTTTATGGATTTGGAGCCTATTAGCACTGCTGTACGAAGCTGTCAGTATTGAAGATAACAGCCTGGAACGGCTTTCCACGGCGCCTCACATTTCTACCCTTCCTCTTGCCTTCGCAACACTTTTTAGGGAGGACTCGCAAGACAGTAGCAACAGTGATCAAGTTTGGTTGCGATGACCATGATCTGTGGAGTGGCAACAGGAACGCAGTTTGATTGTGGAGGTCAACGAACAATGGGATGGGCGTGTTTAAGGACACAATTCTGCGTTGACCACTTAAATCGAATCACAACTACAATGCAGTGATCAGTACTGGTTCATTTCTACTGTAAAGAAAGCATCCATGAGGACCCCTCACACACCGTCTACAGAGACAAACTGGAACCTGTCAAGCCCAAGACAACTGTGATTCTTTTACTAATCCCATTTACTTTTCATTGGGTCATTTTCTGAATTAAGTATTCATTATTGGTGTTAATTATTAATGATTTGTGATCTATGATCAATTATTAGTCAATTATCAGTTGCCATTGCAATTTACTTTCTTTGAACACCCAGGACTTAAATAATACATCATGTAATTATCATTGTATATATAATTAGTAATAGTGGAAAGGATTGGGGAATCTGAAGGTGCATGGTTTCTGAATGAAGAATGATAACTTTCTGTGCAATTTGATTATATTTATTAGGATAAGCACATTTTTTTTTGTTTTAATTTATATAATGGAATTGTCATTTGTGACCCGAGACTGATTACTTATTCCATAACTAAAGTTTCCTTTAATTAATGTTGCGTTGGGCTAATGATAATATCCTGCATTATTAGCAGAAGACGCCAATCCCACTGAACACTTACTGACCTGCATTGCTGTCGGAGAAATATATTACACTTCCAGCCACTGGGAGCAGATGCCCATTAAGAAAATAGAACTAATGATATCAAACTACTTCACAGCTTGTTTTGAGAGCTGACAAAGCTGTCATCCACATAATCTAAGAGGCTATCGTAGCATCCTCAGAAAGCCATACCACTATACCATTTCAGTCCAATTTCCTAATAATGGACTTGTCATAAATTCTAAAAGGCAACAGGACAGTGAGTACTGGTGTAATTGCTAGGGCTTGGCTACTACCATGAAGACATGATAAATATAAAAGAAAATGGTTGTCACTTTGGGCCCAGACCCTATTACATAGTGGTAATTTTAGTAGCCTCAGCACCCTACATCATCCTCTTGTTGTGAAGTGATGCCTTTTTTATTTGCTGCAAGATTGAGTTGCATGTCATCTGATGTCCTTTAAAAAGACATTGTTTGCCCCACAAGAGTTTTTTAAACTTTATTCTGCAGCTCCAGATAGTGTCTGAAATCCATTCTAATCAATTATTACTCGGCTATCCGTGATATTCAGATATTTTGATACTTCATTATTTGTACCACTTGTTTTCCAAGGCAAGAATTTGCCTGGATAGCAGGGGAACGTAAAGGACAGGGTTATTTTGGTTAATTGAAACAATCTAAACAATTAAAATGAATGCACTTTGTGCTTTGAACTGCATCTAATTATATGCAACGAGGCTTAGTCTTCACCTGTGAGATAGAAGTAAGTGCAATGCATAAGATGTGAAATCTTCACTTTTTGAAACTATTGCGAGAATTCTGCGTTTTTGTTTCTGATAAAATGCCACACACTCTTGTGAATTACGTCCGAGCAGAAATAAACTTAAGTACAAATCATACATTAACTATGTTCATAGGTTCAGTTGCCTCTGCAACATAATAATCAGGAATAGCAGAAGACACAGTGGGCCCTGTTCTGGAAAGAGGGGTGAAACTATAGTGAATTTTGTGTAATCTCCTAATTACTTGTAATCGCTCTTCACAAACTCTGATTTTATACAAGTGCCTGATACAGCCGTGCAGGCAACATCTGGATTTCCTCGCTTTGATTTTTGAGGTATTTTACAATGTCTATAAAAATGTGATAATGATTACTATGTCACTGTTATTTGGTATATTAATTGTGTTCACCCATAAGGCTGACCTGTTGTACACATGTAACATAATCACAAGGTAGGATAATTATATATTGTTTACAGACCGCGAATTGCAACATCCAATGGACACACACTGTGTTTACTTCAACAGTAATTTACTATAATTGGACTATAGTGATTACACTATTGATATACTGATCTTTTCTGGAAACCAAGCTCTAATTACCTTTAAAGGTTCACAGGTAACTTTATCAATTTCTCCAATGCAGTTGCTGCCAGACCTAGCATTTACCATGTACTCATAGCCTCCGCTGTGTGATGACTATCTCACTTGAGGTGTCACAGTGCCCAGGCACTCAGTTCTCCCTAACCAATTTCAGTGAGATGAATATGACTAATAATCAGTAGAACCATTGGATACATACCTCATGGTGTCACAGCAGCCATTAAGCCATTTCCTGGGTCAATACGGGGCTCGTCTGAAAGCCAATGCATGGTCTTAATGTCGAGGCCCCCTCCTTCCTCAGACATTTCATTTGGTATGTTCTGGCATGAGTTATATCCTGAAAATGCAGATGTATAACTGCCATATAGTTATAAGTGAGGGTTCTTAAGGGTCCAGTCACTTACTGAGAAAATTAACCCTTTTAGTAATAAATTCATCACGCAGCTTGAAGCAGAGTAATAATATGTGCTAATGTTCTGGGGCTAATGTGACATGCAGTACTGCAGTGCTCCCGAGGTACAGGGAATTGGAACAATATATTACAACAGTTAACTCTTTTGTGGTCTTTTATGTTGGGATTTTGTTTAATACGATTTGATAGAACACTGAGTCATGAGACTGGTAAATCTGCCATAGTTTCTTTGTTATGCATCTGCCGCATTCAAAAAAAAAATCTCATCCAGAAAGGTAGTACATGGCATGTCGGCGCATTCATTTAGTGTGCCGCAGAATTTAGCATGTCTCTCTCACATCCCTCCCGCTCTCACGACAAACGCACACAAGTTCCTCGTTGAGGCCAGGCAGGTCAACAGGGGGAGGCACTGCCTGAGAGAAAGGGAGGTTAACTTTGGAGTGCGTGCAAGTTCATTCTGATTGAAGAGTGTCAAAGGCCGAACGCTGCCATAGATTGTTTGCCCACCTTCTCTTTGCAGAACTAGTGTGGGAAGTTGGCAGATGGGGGAACAAAAAGGGGGTGAAGTAGCACACAAAATGACAACAATGGATATGGGCAGCAGTAGAACATTGCAGAATGCTTCCAGTCTCTCCAGGACAGAGTTCTCACAGCACAAATCCTTTCGGAAGGATATGCTGATAGGGTTAGATGAAGAAGGGTTGGAGGAGGCTTGTGTGGAGCACAAACGCCGGTCTGGACCAGTTGGGCCGAATGGCCTGTTTCTGTGTTGTAGACTCTATGGCCTAGACATTTGTCTTGGGTGATTGTGTAAAACGGGCGGTATTGGATCAGGTATCGGTGTTATATGCAGCACCTGATATCCAATACCATCTATTTTGTGTCATCGCCTGAGACAAATTTCTAGGCCAACGTAACAAACATTACTCACAGCTTAAAAAATAATCTTAAAATCCCGTGAACTGCCAAGTCAATAGAAAATACAATTGGGCTTTGTTCATGTAGAAGATTATTCCAATGAGCAGTACCAGGGTCATAACACAATAATGACTTTACACATTATCCAGTCGGATCTGTTTTTGGAATAAATATTATATCCAACAGGTACACCCTCTATTTACCAATATTTAGCTCTCATATTCTTTAATTTCCAATTAAGTTCATTATTATGTTGAGCATCTTTACGGACTGTCAAATGACAAAAGGGAGAGACCCTTATTTTCTTTGTATCAGCCGAACTTAGGAATCTCTTTAGTGGAACTGGACAATATATTGTCAAGTCGGAATTGCACTTATTAAAAGTTGATAATCTAAAGGCAGGCGAAGGTTGCAGGAAGTAGAATTCAGAGGGGAGCACTTGGTGAAGGTTACTTGCTGTCACACCGTGTTGCCCGTGTGACAGGACATTTAGAAAAACGTTTTGTGCATGGCGTTGCTCATAAGCGCGGCTCAGAAAACTGCCATTGACCTTTAGAGAGGAAGCTGACATCATAAAGTGTAGCTTGCCTCAGACCAAATGGGAATGACATAGCAGATTAAGGTGCTTTTAAATTATGCATTTACTCCAGACACCTGGGGAGATAACGTGCGACAGAGGGGAAGAGACAGAGAGAGACTGTTCAAAAGCAGACAAAGGAAGGAAATTAAAAAAAAAGGAAAGGCAAAGAAGATGCAGGGAGGATTTTATAGTGCTTAGAAGTACTTAGGATGAAGGTACAAAGGTAAAAATAAAGGCAGCGCTCCATTTTGTTACTGGTACTACCACCAAGTAATTCTGATTTACTGTATTTACATAACTCAATCATTATTTAAACTCCGAGTACTCTGTACCAGAGACTATTTTATTTTCTCATTCACACTCCTCTGACAAGTGGATCCTTGCAAGTCTATAACACAAGTGGACAGTTCCAACTGTTTTCTCACACCCTTGCTAACTGCTGTTTTCACACATTATTAAAGCCACACCAGAAACTACAAAATACATCCCAGCACATTGAACGCTGTGATGCAATGTCTGAGTCCGACTGCTTCCAGTTGGTTTAGTGTAGACAATGTCTAATTTAACAGTTTAGTGGTGATGTTAATGGAATCTTCCTATGATCTTCAGATTAACATGCACATAAAATGGACAGAATAAAACCTTGATATTGTCTCACATAAAGCAACTGTAATCGAGTTCCAGTGTGTTCTAGTGTTGGTACTGTATATCCATTCCTTTTTTATTTATTCGCTTATGGGATCTGGGCGTCGCTGGCAATGCTAGCATTTATTGCCCATCCCTAGTTGCCCTTGAGAAGGTGGTGGTGAGCCGCCTTCTTGAACCGCTGCAGTCCTTGCGGTGAAGGTGCTCCCGCAGTGCTGTTAGGTAGGGAGTTCCAGGATTTTGACCCAGCGACGATGAAGGATCAGCGATATACTTCTAAGTCAGGATGGTGTGTGACTTGGAGGTGGTGGTGTTCCCATGCACCTGCTGCCCTTGTCCTTCTAGGTGGTAGAGGTCGCGGGTTTGGGAGGTGCTGCCGAAGAAGCCTTGGCGAGTTGCTGCAGTGCATCTTGTAGATGGTACACACTGCAGCCACGGTACGCCGGTGGTGGAGGGAGTGAATGTTTAAGGTGGTGGATGGGGTGCCAATCAAACGTGCTTATATGGAATTCTGATTCTGTGCCCATTCCAATTGAATACAAATCAAAATCAAGTCCTATGCATTTTAATTACATAGGAATATCACACAAGTGTAACTAATAAAATGAATTGTGCCATATGAGGTTGGTGAGGCACGAATATTAATTACAAATTTGGGCACGAACTGCACATGGTTAAATCAAATAAGGAATTCAGAAGAAACTTCTTCACCCAAAGAGTGGTGAGAATGTGGAACTCGCTACCACAGGGAGTGGTTGAGGCAAATAGTATAGATGCATTTAAGGAGCGGGTAGACAAGCATATGAGGGAGAAGGGAATAGAGGGATATGCTGATAGAGTTAGATGAGGAAAGACGGGAGGAGGCTGGAGTGGAGCATAAACGCCGGCATGGACTGGTTGGGCCGAATGGCCTGTTTCTGTGCTGTGTATCCTATGTAATTTTCCTCCCATTTACATTAGGGGAAGAAAAATTGGGACCAGTTTGCACTCAAGTTTGCTAGTTATACCAGCCAAGCTTTCACACCCGGGCGCTAAAGAGGAAAATCCATCCAATTGTATCGAATTGACTACAGTATTTTAAACTCGTTTCAATTCAGCTACTGAATCCGGCTTTTGTAAGTTTTGTTTCAAGTGATGTATTTTGTTTTCTTTAATATTTTAAGGGGCAGATCTTCCTCTTTTGCGCTTTGGCATTCAATAATCAGCAGGTGGAGCACATAGAAGAGAATCGGGCGGGAGGTTATAAACACATAACGAAACCCGCCTAGTTTTCCAACCAGTTGAAGTAAAGGACAGAAAACCGGGCACGCTCCATTGTGGGTGTGTGATCCAAGCGGAAAAGAGGGAAACCTGTCCCTAAAAGTTCAGCTCCACTGTACCTACTGGTTTGACATTAGCAGTATTATTGGACTGGTGAGTGGACAGATTGGAGTTATACTACCCAGTTCCATCGCTCTCAACTCCGGGGAAGTAGCGCTCTGTACATGTGTACCTAACAGTAGAAACTAAAGGGTAAAGTTTGCGAGGTTCCGCACCATCGGCATATTTCACCCTATAAAGTTTAAAATATTGACTTTGCCACAGATATATTATTCCTGCAGCCAGTGAGATGCTGAAGGGATATGAAACGATTGTATCCAACGCAAAGTGCCAAACTGATGTCCATTGGGCTGCCATTACACTGTGACTCTTCCAGGGCACCGACATAGCATGGATGCAAGGTTTGCAGTATAACTGGATTGTATTACAGGAGATTTTTCAAAGAATTGTGTGCAACTAAAATTCTTACATTTATGCGTAATCATTAATTCATAGTCCACCTGTTGGGACGCAAACAAAGGGTGTAGCCCCATCCCATGAAATCCTTGAACACGCAGGTAGTTTGCCTGCAGCCTTTCAATTCCTGAGCTCAGCTGGTTCCATAACACAACACCGGCTGTACTCCTAATCACTAAGACTAGATCTTCCAGCCCTCACTGCCCTGCAGTCTCAGCCCAGATCCAAGCCATTACCCACAGTACTGCTTCACTCCACACCCTGAGTCACAAGACAGCTTCAAACATCCACCTCCCAGAGACACGAAACCTCCCACAGACTCCAGGTCATTGACTAACTTTGGCTCATGCTTTACCCAACTGACAGCTCCTAGTGCCTGTCTCAGGCTCAGCCTAGCAGAATCCCTGCCCCAGACACACTCATGTCCATACACTGCTACAGTCTGTATGCATCAGGCTATTGGGTGAGCAGGAAATTATTTGCTGTCAATCAGAGGTCCATTATGTTTAATTGGATGGGCAGGTTCATTAGTAGCTGATTTTTGAACTTAGCATTCAAATCTGGGCGTCAATATTAAAGAAAACTTATTTAACCTAAATGGGGTCTATGACTACTTGCTTACTTGTGTTGGTCGTTTGCTGCATCTCATTTCTTTGATTAGTTCAATCACACCGGTATACTGATGCACAAGCCGACCCAAGCATGGAGTCCAACCAGGGAGGTATGTAGGGAGCAAGTGTGGGATTTATTCCATAGCCCTGGGTATGCCTCTGGGTACAAATTGGTCAGCCTGGTCTACTGAACAGAGTTTGGGCGCAATTCTAACCTAATCCGCCCAGTGGGAAATGGACGGGATCAGATCGCCTGCCCGTTTCACAGCCTGCCCGTTTTTTGCTTCAATTGACTTAATAAGGAAAAATCAGGAGGCTTCACTTGTGAGTTTCCCGCTGGATGAGTTAGGTTAAAATGACCCATTTAGTCTTCCCCGAAACAGCTCTTATATTTCTTCAACATTTTACTTTGGAGCAAAGTTTATAAAATTGTTATTCACAATTTGGCTCCTTTTAAAGATGCTCTGACCCGCCATTACTGTCAAGGATTATGTGCAAATGTTTCATCCCCATCCAATTCCAACATTTAAAAAAAGAAAGACTTGCCTTTATACAGCTCCTTTCATGACCTCAGGACATCCCAACGCGCTTTATAGCCAATGAAGTACTTTCTGAAGTGTAGTCACTGTTGTAATGTTGGAAACACGGCAGCCAATTGCGCACAGCAAGCTCCCACAAACCGCAATGTGATAATGACCAGATAATTTGTTTTAGCGATGTTGGTTGAGGGATAAATATTGGCCCAGGACACCGGGGAAAACTCCCCTGCTCTTCTTCGAAATATTGCCATGGAGAGCAGACGGGGCCTCGGTTTAATGTCTCATCCGAAAGACGGCACCTCCGACAGTGCAGCACTCCCTCAGCACTGCACTAGAGCGTCAGCCTGGATTTATTGTGCTCAAGTCCCTGGAGTGAGACTTGAATCCACAACCTTCTGACTCAGAGGTGAGAGTGCGACCCACTGAGCCACAGCTTAAAAGCTATAGCCATGCCACTTAAAAACAAACAATAGAAAAGATTGTTTTTGTGATTTGTGATTTTACTATCCCTGAATTCCACGATTAATGTCTGGCCACCAGCGCTTTCGAGACTGTCCACCTGATTAAGATTTTACTTCTTATGACGTCTCTGCCTACATTTCGGCCTGCTAGATTCAAACCTACTCCCATTATACAGCAAAGTGAGCAGTTTAGTTCTGTGCTTTGTAGCTGGTTAATTAATCCTTAACAACAAACTCCAGCCATTATAGCCCTACAAGAAATAGAAATTTAGCTACAAATTCAAGGAGGACAGTATCTGGATAGACTGATGAACACTGGGCTGTGACTACAATAAAGCTTGTCACCACCCTCTGGAAGTATTTAAGCCTGGCTTCTGATAAGACTTACCAAGAGCAAGTGATCTGATTAGACTTGAGGTATTGTTGCAGTGGTTGTCTGACAGCAATGGCCTTTGGTGTCTGGAATATGCCGTGTGTGTCTGTTCAGCATGCGTGTGCAGTGAGAAATTATATGGCATCATTTGGAGACAGAGTGCGCTAATAAGCAGAGTTCAAGGGCAAAGGCTATAGTGTTGCAAATTGCAAGTCTATACAGATATATTGCATTCACTAACAGGGACTGGACTCGATAGTTTATTTACTGAGACTCCTAAAAGGAGGTGTGAGTTTGGTACAAATGAAACCTTTCACACTGTGTCCTTACTGCCTTCACAATAGAGCTCAGCAAACATGGTGCAAATTAGAGAGCAAAAACCTTTCTATATAAATCTTCACAGCTGCTGAAACCAAACAACGACCTTGACTTCTCGCCACACAAAAAGCGTAGAGGGGGCTTGATGTTTGTAACTCGAATAAAGTTTATGAACACTGAAAAAAGTATCCGTCTAGTTGACAATCTTAGATCATTATCAGGTGCCATATCATTCGGATTTCGGATGAGACGTTAAACCAAGGCCTCGTCCTGCTCTCTAAGATGGACGTAAAAGATCCTATGCCACTATTTCGAAGAGCAGGGGTGTTCTCCCTGGTGTCCTGGCCAATATTTATCCCTCAATCAACATGGCAAAAACAGATTATCTGGTCATTATCACATTGCTGTTAGTGGGACCTTGCTGTGCGCAATTTGGCTGCTGCGTTTCCGACATTACAACAGTGACTCCACTTCAAAAGTACTTCATTGGCTGTAAAGAGCTTGCGGCATCCGGTAGTCATGAAAGGCGCTGTATAAATGCAAGTCTTTTTTTATCAAATGGAGGTCAGTTACCATGCCAAAGGAAAGAGGAGAAATTACCTCTGGTTCCCTTGTAGGTCACAATTTAACAGATTGATCACAGGCCAGAGCTAGCAAAAAGGCTGTGGCGACGTCTGTGGTCATCTGCTTGTCCTCATAGTGTATTTCAAGATACTATAAACAGAACAAAGAGAGAAAATCATCTTGAAACAGAACTCCTTTGAAGCCAGTGCTACTTTCACAAGTTAGGCCATTTAGAGCCTAATTAGATCTGAATTTTAGTGTTAAATGTAACACTTTTGATTCAAGCTTATATGGTGTTCAGTGAAGTTATTTCAATGATGTCATCATTATGTGATTGAAAAAAATAATTATTGACTACGTTCAAAAATCCAATACTGTAACTTCAACCAGTTCACCGTTCCAAATTAGGACAGATAGGATTTTGGGAATGACTGAAGGGAGCAGAGAGGAGCAAAGACTTCAAAAGAGTGAATCAATGCAATTTATCTAATCCTAAGTACGGGCGGGAGGAAGATGCATTGCCTCCCTGGGTTCCTCTCAGGATGTAACCAAAGTGCAGTGTGATTGGTGCATAAAATTACACTATGGAATATGAAGGAATGTCAGAAATCTTCTTTGCTACAGTGTAAACTTTAACTCATTCACTGACAGATATCTCGTACGATGATGTACAATAAACCTTTGGCACAAACTTGGACTCTATAAAATGACCAGGCTGGTTTTTACACCGCAGAAGCTGAACAAGTGACGTCTTCATACAATGAAATGCTTTAACCTAACATTATGGATGTGCTGCAATAACGCTGCTGCATAAGTGAGGGATTCATCCTATATGGAGGCTGTTTTCAATCACATTCTGTCTCTGAAGATTATTTGTTGATTAATCATAGAATCACCGCATTCCTAAAGGCTGCGTTTAAAAATTTAAACAGGTTGATTGTAGGACATGATAAATAAACTCGTTGCTGCCAAAAAAAAAGGCCAAATGTGCCATCTAAGGATTTTGCATATCTGGATTTGAAATAATGTGGGTGCAGGAAACTTCTGTAGGTCAAAATCTGAATAATATGTTCACGGAAAACTGTAACACATTCATCATGACCATTATGCAAATGACCTGGCGTCATTCTAATGCAATAAAAAACCTTACATTGTTATGTTTGTGTTATGTAATAGTTGCTTCATTGAACGTTAGAACAACGTGGTAATCTTTTACATAATGGTAAAAGCTATCAATATGCTCAATGACATATGCGGAATGGAATAACCAACAACAACTTGCATTTATATAGCACCTTTAATGTAGTAAAACATCCCAAGCCGCTTCATAAGAACGTTATCAGACAAAATTTGATATAAAACCCCTTAGATGTAATTAACAGAACACATAAACACACATATGCGCACACACACACACACACACACACACACACACACACAAGCACAGCATCAACTATACAAGATAACATTGATGCAAAGCTGGCAATACATACGTTGGGTAAGATCTGCTACCAGTATGCTATCACGGCTTCACAATGAGTAATTTGCAAGTGGCAAATGGATGTATCATTACAGTTGGGTCAACACTTGTGAAACACATTAATAAACCAGAACCTATCGGCTAATCTGTTGATTTATTGGAAGTACTGAGAAATGTCATCTGCATGCAACCGCAAAATAAAGGGACTGGATGGTGAAATGCGTTAGGACACTATCCTCTCACATAGATATGGAGTCAAGTCTAACCCAAATGAAAGAGTGAAAGTCTCCTCACCCTGACGGTTGCAGTAAGAGTCCTAAGAAAAATGAATTTTGGCAATGCCAACATAACTCCTAATAGCTGTGTGTTCAGACCACGGAACTACTTATAATTGGACACTAATTGGTCATCTAATTCACAGAGGGCAAACGAATGGCTGGTAAGGGAAACCATGATGTCACCGTGATGTAGCAAGAGAGGTTTGGGGTGAATGCATATTGTTGGGATAGTACACTGGGAATTAGAATCTGGGGCTAACCCTCGCTTTACCTGACATGGTACACTAGACTTCAGCACTCGCCTCTGACAAGCAAGTCAAAAAAAAAGCAGAATTATTTTTATAAGCAATCATATTTAAAGGTTCATACTTACTGCCAGAGAAAAGGAACCATAGTCAACACAGTTCTGTGAGTCGATGAGGCATGTGACAGTTTCTAACTGTCCTAAGAGTCACGGTAAGATATATCCACACACGACATGCCCTCATCCACGGCATAAGCTGCAATCTAACAAAATATGATAAACTCCAAATGATTTTCAGAAGAATGCTTAATTGTTCTTTAATATTAAACGTTTGCTTTACTGTGACCTTTCCATGATGCCGGGTGTAATGAGGGACACTACCAGAGTTTACTAATCAAGAAGTGTATTTATTAAGACTCATGGAGATTTATTATGTAAATGCAACTGAAAAAAAAACTTTCAATTGTGTTTTACTATTTCTAAATGACCTTTGTATATTGGTTATACCTTTTGAATTAATTTGCTCCAGCAGTTATAATGGTTGACCGACTGATCAATTAATAATCAGATACAGGTCACGATTAACTGACTGCACTATTCATTAATCATCACATCTCTAAATGTCAACACATAGCGTCTGGGGAATATAGGCTGAACCTTGAAGATTTCATTGGATGCAGAATAGTTCAGTCTTTGCATAAGCACAAGTGACAATCCCTGGCATGTTTAAAGATCTCTGATTTTCTTATGGTTTCAGTGTATCAAATCTACTTTTCTTTTTCCATAGACTGGTACAAAATGTTGGATTTCAACTGAAGTTACGATCCTTCCCACCTGTGTCGTGGTATCACTGTTTTTTAAAAAAAGAGTTGCATTTAAATGTTTGACAAATATGCTTCTGGCCTCAAGAGCTAAGCTCCAGTGTCTGTTTTATTTCAAAGCTGCAATTTTCTCCTTTTGCTGGTCTTGGGTGATCAATTTGCAATCCGCAAAACATTCATTTTCAAAAATCGCCCTTTAGTGGCCCTCCGTAATGTCTCAAGCATATCCAGCATTCATAAACACAATAACAGCATTTAAATACTAGAATCTACAAGCATGTCTCTCTTTAGCTCTGTGTTGTACCATTTACTCCCTCTCAATAAAGAGCAGCAACTATCTAGAATGCTGGATATACATTTGTAGGAAATGCTGTAAACACACTTTAAGTAGTTTACCTAACAGGCACACTGAAGGAAACTCAATCTCCTTGTTAAGTCATTCCGTTAATCTCAGTTTTGCAGTGAGATATTAAAGTGCCTTGTATTTACATATGCACAGAATCCTGCTGTTCAGGACTCTCCATTCACAAGACAAGGCAATTAATCATAGCCAAATACTCCTGCAGAGTCCCCGAGTAGCCTAACTGTTCTATCTGCCAATGAATAAGCAGGTGTAAACCACAATGCAGCAAATCTGTCAGAGGAAAATTAAAGTCTACAATAGTTTGAATGGGCAAAGAGCGCATTAATAATTTACCTTATTAATACACGTGATAGAACATGAAGATTATTTTTTTAAATAACTTTTTCCTTTTCCAAAATATCTTCCTGTTTATTTTGGGACTCGATGATAAAGTTTAGTAAAAGCTGAGATTTGCAGGAATACTTTCAGTTCAAAGCAGCAGAATATTCAGAAACCTTAAGCTAAGTCAAAGTCATTTTAACCAATAGGCTCCTTAGCCATTTTGTTTTGTTCAAATAGTATTTGATGCATGCAATTTTATGAGAACAGTACATTCATTACATGGTCCTTTTGAAACAGTGCGGTACTTTTGATAATTCCTAATGCTTATTGCTGTTAAATTCTGGATCGGTATAGTTCTAATTAAATATATCATTATGCTTACAACCAGCCCACGAGAGGTTAATACAGTTCTGTAAAAATACACACGCTATCGCTTGCGTCCCTTCCACAATGAGGTGTTTGTTCATGTGTAGTCCAAATATGATGACATTCAAATGATAAAAGGCAGCAGTCAGACTCCTGACTTGTGGATATAAATGATATCCATATATATTAATTCACGATGTACTAAATCTTTCTAATTGTATTGATAAATTGAGGTCGGTCAATTGAAACTTTTTATTATTATGACGCAATGCGTTACTGTTTAAAAATAGTTTATTCAAAGATAATTTGTACTTTTGTTCCTAGTGGAGGTTGCTTAATTGTGTAAAAGTAAAATCCATTATTCACTGCTTCGATTCGAGTTCATTCCAGGAGTTACACAGTATGAAGAATTTAACCGTGAAGAGACTCGCTTTAAACAGTTCTATCCTCCTCTCTCTGGTAATCTAACTGTTTATATCAAAATGATTCTTTCTCTCTCCCTTCATTCCTGTTTCAAAACCACTAGTATTTGCAACATGAGACAAGAAACAGAAAGGAATTTGTTTAAGAAGAATAAGTAGGTAATCCTGATGTGCTTTCTGTGCCTCGATGACACAGATGGGTGATTAATATATTTGATAATGTGCCGGTATTGCTTACATTGTGTGCATTTGACCACATAGTAAGCATAATTATTTTCCTTCAGTATAGCTATTATCTTCAAGGTTTTACGATCAATAATTCCTGTGATATTTGTGTAACAGACATAGAATAATCAATAGCAGGTCATATAAAGTAAATTACATTTCTCACGAGTGAGTTTTTTCTGTTGATGAGAAGGGTTTTTCATTGGTTGATTAAAGCCTCATATTCCATATTAACTCTAGGAATGCCGAAAGTGGATAAAATTTAAAAAGATGTAAAAAAATATTTCCCATGTCCAGGTTGGAGACAAACTCTACAATATGCTGATCTATATAACTATCTCCTCAGTTCTGTGAAAACTAAAGTACGTGTGTGTGTGTGTGTGTGTGTGTGTGTGTGTGGCACTCAGTGACTGTACAAACTACAAACAACAGATGCAGCAATGTTAACGGAATTATGAATAAATTAAAAAAACTGGGCAGGGGTTAACAGTGATACGTTCAGTAAGTAGGTACCGAAGTTAAAATGGAATGCCATTCATATATGGGCACAGATATTAGAACAAAGCTAATAATGAACATTTACTGACAATGCAGGCAACATGATAAAGGCCTACATTCAAACTACTGTTGCTCTGAGCCAGAAACCCATTGCTCATTTCCAACATTTAGATGTTTGCCACTTGCTTAGCTCCTATGTCTTGCACTATCAATCACTAATTGCACCTATAACAGTAGATACCAGGATTAAAAAGAGGTGGGGGCAGGGGAGTACCAGACTGCACTGATATTAGCTATTGATCTGTGTATGAAAAGTAGCTGGCTCATTCTGGAGCTGCACCTTGCTGGAGCACATGGAAGCCGGTCTACAGCCTCATCACACATTGTAGAAAGACGCACAGAACAGGGGAAAAATGAAAGCACG
Source organism: Squalus acanthias (assembly GCA_030390025.1). Lineage (NCBI taxonomy): Eukaryota > Metazoa > Chordata > Chondrichthyes > Squaliformes > Squalidae > Squalus > Squalus acanthias. Next base: position 39,357,234 of record CM059446.1, read on the forward strand.
TAATAAAAAATTCAGCCTGCAATGCTCATCACAAGCCTCCCTAACTACAGAATAGGCTTTCACAAGGAAGGAAGTGTTAACCTAACTAATTACGTACAATGGTCTTATCCGTACAAACCGAGAAAAAAGTAGCTTTCGCTATGGTAGTTAATTCGAGTGGTCGTTAAATCCATTAAGAGTCTGTTTTTACCCAGATATCCGACAATATCGTAAAATCGGCGGAAGAATCTGTACAAGTGTTTTGCAAGGTAAAATTAGAGATAGAGATTACAGAATGCAAACACGCTCCGCCGAGAAAATGTGAAGAGGTCAGGAAAGTCTAGACTCTGAATGTAGACCCTAATGTCGGCAGTCTTTTGGTGTTTTATGAAATAAACAGCAGCTTGCACACTCCAGAGACCCTCTTTTCCTTCCGTCTGGTTGCAAAATGGCTAATACCAGCTTGTTCATCATTATAAATTACTATGATATAGTCATAATCAATAATCTTACTATTACCAGAATGACTGTCAGTGTATGTTACTTTTGTATCAGTGTAGTTATTTAATTACTCCTGAAACAGGTTGAAACATTAAGTGTGCTGAAAATCTATTGAACTACGCCTGTTATTACTATGTCAGTCTTGACAGAGGAATTACTTTAAAATGTTAGACCTGGAATAATCATGGCAGCTCACCTAGTACTCATGAAATGCACAGGAAAAAACATTTCCAATTATAGAGAGTAGATAATGGCTTCGCTGTGTCTTTGCACTGTCAATGCCTTTTTAGGTGTTGTTTTATGAATGATACCTATATAAAAATGAATTCAAAGGCAGGCCTGGGAGGACAGATTATCTCAAAGTAGTTACAAGCAATGTGGTACAGATTAATTTACAGTCCCAGAACTACATTAGAAAACAATGATTTCCGAATTGTAACGTAGGTACCAGCATCGAATGGATTTCAGAACGGTATGCCGATGATGCCCCAATCACGCGAGAGATTAGGGCCCTGATTTTAAAATGCAGGCGGGTTTTGGGTGGGTGGCGGAGTTAGTTGGAAACTCTCTCTTGCTGCAGCAGAAAACAGGTCCAGGCTATTTTAGCTCAGGAACATGCCGCCAGTCCACTCTGCGCCCAGAATGGGTGGGAAGCGAGCGAGAAGCAGGTGGGGGGAGGGGGGGCTACCACCCTGCAGAAATCAGGTGACTCATGGCCGCCCGCCAGCATGCAGGTGGGTGTGGGGAAGGAGGGTCTTGCGGAAGCAGTCCGGGGCAGGGTAGGCATTCCTGCTCCTCTTGGCCCCACAATGATAGCAAAACAAAATGACCTCGAGTGGCCTCTTCCGATCCCGGATCCTCTCCTCACTTGATGTTACCTGGCAGGAAAATCGCAGCAGCTTCGTCACTCAGGTCAGCATTAAAATAGCAGCCGGGCCCCGATGACATCATCAGACGTCAATCTGGATATGTCAATGAGGACCCCGCCGGCTTTGGCCTGGCGGCATGGCTGCCCGTCCAGTAGCCTGTATCAAAATCGCGGAAGGTGGTCTCCTGGCGGCTGGAGGGCGGGTAAGTAGCCTGAGCGATTTTAACTGCCCACCTGCTCAGGCGGGTAGGGTCAAAATGGCAGAGTGGGTATCGGATCTTGACTTCCATAGCTGCTTGTTAGACAAGAAAGAAAGACTTGCATTTGTATAGCGCCTTTCATGGCCACCGGACGTCCCAAAGCACTTGACAGCCAATGAAGTACTTTTTTTTGAAGTGTAGCCACTGTTGTAATGTCGGAAATGTTGTAATGTTAGCAACCACAAACAGAACACTGGAATAGCTTTCCCTTTATAAGGGTACACGACCTGCATCTAAAAGCAGGGGCCCTAAAATTGTACTGTAAAATTCTAGCGTTTGAGCAACAAATGGGTTAATATGAAATCTCTCTGCCCCCTATTTAGAGCAGAGGCATTAACCCACTTACTTTAAACAGCTAAAATAGTGGAGAGAGGAATTTCAAAACAAACGCATGAAGTATTTGTGCATTAGTATCCCACAGAGTAATTTCAGGGCCAGTAAGGTTTAATACTTTATTCATAAGCACCGTGTTTTTGTGGGGAAACTGCAGCTCAGAATACTGCTGCTGGTTGACGGTAGCAACAGTGAACTAATCACATGTCGTCAGTCGTTTTGTTGCATGGAATGCTTCAGATGCTGGCTCATTAAGAAAACACTTCACAAATTATGGCAAGGCTCAAGTAACAACATACATAATTTCTGTCAAAATTATAAATGAATATTGAATTTCTATCTGGCAAATATTAAGCTTTTTGTTTTGATTTCCCCTTTTAGGCATTCTATGCAGGCTTTGTTTACTTTTTGTTCTCTATTTTTTGACTGACTCTGGATCTTTCCTTGTACTTTTTTTGATTAGTTTATCTTTCCTCTAATTGATTGGCTAATGTTACGAGCGAAGCATTTCTTGCTGATTGTAGAATGGCCCAGCATAAGATTTCAGATGGTAGACATTAGCTCCATTACCTAGTTAGGAGCGAGAGTTGGTGCCAATATTTGATCCGAAGAGAAGCAAAGAATACGAGGTCCAATTGTTTTAATATTAGTCCAACTGATACTTTTTTGTTAACCTTCCTCAAAACTTTAACAAATCTATTAGGGAGAGAAATCAGAAAAGGACAACAGAAGAGGGAGCAGTGGGAAATGATCTGGAAGGAAATTTTGCCCTATAACATGGCAGAACAGAGAAAACATTTTGACATGTACAAAATCAGTCCCCACTTGCAAACGTCAGTGGGAACTTATATGCAAACCTGTTGACAACTTGCAGACAATTCTTTGATGCTATTTTGCCCAGAATGCATTGCAGAAAGAGGAAGCCATTGGCCAGGTCATGTGTTGCGAGCTGGATTTCTCCATATTGCATCAGGACAGTGTTTGGAACAGTGGGCAAAGGAGTACTTGTACGGAATTGAAACTGACCACCTCGAATTTTACAGATTAGGTGGGAGAAGCTGAATACTTAGTTAAGATATAACTTCTTCTCACAGAGGATGGCGAATATGTGGAATAACCCTATCAAGGAAGTGGAGTATTTTATAAATGTAAACAGGGTGGTGGAGACGTTCCTGGCTGATCGGGCTACTGAAAGGGATGAGAAACAACATGGGGTATGTAGTCTGTGACCTTTGGGACTGACCTACTGAAAAGAAAGTTTTGCATTTATATAGCGCCTTTCACAACTTCAGGATGTCCCAAACTACTTCATAGCCAATGAAGTACCCTTGAATTGTAGTCACTGTTGTAATGTAGGAAACACACCAGCACAGCAAGTACCATAAACAGCAATGTGATAACGAGCAGATCATTTTTTTTAATGATGTTAGTTGAGGACTAAACATTGGCCAGGACACTGGGCAGAACTCCTCTGCTCTTTTTCAAATAATGCCATGGGATCTTATACATCCACCGGAGAGGGCAGAGAGGTCTTGGGTTTAACGTAGGCCGACTATACAGCCGTGAATTTAATGGAGGAGGCGGGATGGGGGCGGGAGACCTGGTTTCCGGGTTCCGGTCCCGCTCCCAGCTGCATCCGCTCTGCAGATGTGATTTTCCCTTGATTGGCCTTGTTAAGCCCGCCCTTACCGGCCAATTAACAGGAAGCGGGTCTGATGACGTCATTTGATGATGCGTCATCAGCCGGTTTCCTTACAGGGACCACTTCCACATGGAGTCTGACAGTTGTTCTGTCAGTGTTTGACAGCATTGAGGTGCTGCAAACACAGACAATCACTGCACAAAGGTGAATGCTTGCACCCAGGCTCTCCAATGACTCCCTCCATATGCTTATGGAGGGGGTCACAGCACGCAGGGAGGTTCTCTTTCCTTCCAAGGGTGGAAGAGATCTCCCTAGGACACCAACTTACCTTGCACCTCCACCCAACCTTCTCTATCTACTTTATCACTTCCCCATCTCACTAGCCACCCCTCACACTCACCCTCATCCTACTGCAAGCATACCAACTAACAACACACAAGGGTAGGCACTTGAAAGGTTTAGCCAATGTCCATGTGAAGTTTCTGGTAATGTGTTGTCATACAGCGAAATCTCTTTTTCAAAATGTGCCCCCTTTTGGACAGATCTGAGCGCACCTTGAGAAGTGTCTTACTGAGTCCCAGTGATTTGTTCAGTCATAACTTACCCCACCCCGCTATAGTGATGTGAGTGCATGGAATGGCTTGGACATTAAAGGGATGCTTCACGGTGCTGGTGTGGGTTGGTGTTAACCTGGCGCATCATGTGGCAGCCAGGGTTTACAGCGTCAAGTGAAGAAAATCTGGCCATGGTGATGCCATCGCTGGCCTCCCGGGCAGCAATGTTGTCAGGGGTTGATGCCCTGTGTCCAGTACAGCATCAGGTGATGGTGGCGAAGGTTGGTGATGTTGGTGTTGGGGCTGATCGTGGAAGGATTCAGAGGACCAAGGTCTGATTGTTTCAATGGCTCCGATGTTGCTGCAATAGATGGCAGCTGCAGGTGAGATGACAGAAGCGATCTGTCAATGGTGAGAGAGGTTCTCCCGATGAGGTGACACTGGACATACAGTTGGATCTAAAAACTTGTAAGCTAAAGAAATCTCCAAATGTATTAAAAATGCAGAGACCAACATTTTCTGAGCTCTGAAACTCACCATCTGCAACATGGCATCCTTTACACCACTTCTGCAGCTGTCAGCTTTTCACAAACATCAGAGCAGACTCAAAACACGCCAGGTTGAGCTGGCAAGTTCCCCGAACAGCGGGTAACCAGTGGGGTAGAAAGTAAAATTAGAAGTAAGCCTCAAAATAGTCTTAAATTGGCTCTTAATATGCCATTTAAGTAGCTGAATTGTATGCCCCGCCGCTTGATGTCGGGTCAGTTCCCTGCTGACAAACCCGACACCTGGGAGACTCGCGTGGAGGCGGGTTGACAGCGGGTTTCCTACCCGCTGTCAATCTTTGCTATTTTGACAGCGGACCCGCCTCTAAACCCGCCCCCTCAGCGCTATTAAATTTGCGGCCTACATCTCCATTTACTGAGGACAGTCCCCGGATGAGGTAGCGTGTCCCCGGGCAAACTATGGTCCCGGAAGAGTCCCCAGTTCAGAAAACTCGCCCCCGTATAGAGTCTTTGTTTTTTAAAACACGAATGTACAGAAACTCCGGGGTGGGGGGAGATTCTCGGCCCGTTCCCGCTCGGTTTGAACTCAGGAACGGATTCCAGGAGCTGGTTGAACGGAGGCGACGATGGTGGCCCCGCCTTCCCACAATGCAGTGCGGCGGAGAAAAGGCCCCAGTGATAGCTCGGGCCGCACTGCACTCTGGGGGATTGAGTCACCTGGCCCCCGTGTTTCGGCCAACAGCGACTGGCCGGAGGGCGGAACCTTTAAAATGCGCGGGAGAAGCCGAGGACGCAGTGAGAGCTGGTGGGTGAGTGGATTTATTTTACCTCAAATTAGTATGGTGCATTGTGGTTTTTAACTGAGTAAGGCCAGCAGTAAATTTTCCCACCGGGAAGAGGTTTCGAAACTTTCTGAGACAGAGGGAGTTTCACACCTTATATGGAAAATCTCAGTCTGTTTGGAACAGATTAAAAATTGAGAAATTAAAGGTTAAGGTGTTCGGGGATGAGTATAGATGGCACAGCGCTATTGCCAGAACACACGCAAGATTCGAGATTCAGTGTAAAGTGAAAATAGCGTTGTCTCTACGCGTATTCCACTCGCAGAAGCAACAAAGTCGTCATCGCGGCTGCTTTGCTATTCTCCCACCCTGTGTCCCCGGATTCGGTTTAGAAAATATGGTCACCCTAGTTTAACATCTCATCCGAAAGACAGCACCTCCGACAATGCAGCACTGCACTGGAGTGTCAGCCGAGATTTTTATGCTCAAATCTCTGGAGTGGGTCTTGGAACCCACAATCTTCTGACTCAGAGGCAAGTGTGCGACCAACTGAGTCCAACAGCTGATGGATAGAACATAAGAAACAGGAGCAGGAATAGGCCACTTGGCCCCTCGAGCCTGCTCCGCTAGATAGAAATGTTCTCTTCTTGTCCTGGTTGGGGAGGAGGGGAGCTTAGTCAAGTGTGTCTAGTGATGCACCATGGGTAATCATGGTCTTCCGGAATTTACTTGACTGCCTTAGGGAATCAGGAGAATCTTCCCAGAAATTATCTTCTTTTTGTCATCCTTGGGAGTTAGCACTACTAGTGGTTGGGGAGGGTAGTGCATGATGTTACCTGTCTAATGAACAGCATGGATATCATTCGTCTTTTCTCACCCTTCTCATATGTAAGTTGGTATATTTGGTTGAGTTCCCCTTGAACATATCTGTAGCATATTAGCCCACCTATGGACCAGATATTTAAAACTGTGACCAAAAGCAATAATTAAAATCAATTGTTGCTCTCTTTTGTGGCATTTTACTATTCTGGATGTTTGCTAATTTTGTCTGCCAAAGTGTACAAGATAATGACAAAGGCCGCCCAAAGTCCTGGCATCAGATAGCGACAGAACTGGAACAATCGGCAAAACTGAATGGTACAAGTGAGGCTCGAAGGTGAGGTTGAACTGTACATGAAAATAGGCTCCCAGAGTAGCAGTGGAGATGCTCTTGTATTTGTTAGCTGCAATGACAAAGTTTGTGTATTTAATATCCCTGCACAGTATTTCCCTTTTAGTTCTTTTTTCCACTAATGCTTTCCTTTACTGTAAATGATATCCTACAACATTGTGCTGTCATAACTCCTTGTCAGAAAAGCATAAAACACCATCTGCACAGCACAATCATGGAAGCTTGCAACTCCACTGTGCAGAAGTACTTTGGTTTTAACTCTTGCAAACCTGGAATTAAAATAGGCACAGTTTAGAGATGGAGATGTCAGGGCTAGGGAGACTTTATTTATTGCACATCCTTCATCGCTTCCAATATAGTTCTGCAGCTTGAAACTGTTTCCATCACAGTCTTTGTCACTGCAGCTTGGAGAAAGAGGAGCATCTCTGTGTCATTCTGAGAGTTTGTTTTCCCTGAATAGTGGAATGATGCTGACTATTCAACATCATGGAACAACAACTTGCATTTATATAGTGCCTTTAATGTAGTAAAACATCCCAAGGCACTTCACAGGTGCGTTATCAAATACCGAGCCACGAAAGAAGATATTAGGGCAGGCGACCAAAAACTTGGTCAAAGAGGTAGGTTTTAAGGGGCGTCTTAAAGGAGGAGAGAAAGGTAGCGAGGCGGAGAGGGTTAGGGAGCAAATTCTAGAGCCAAGGGCCCAGACAGCCGAAGGCACGGCCGCCAATGGTGGAGTGATTAAAATCGGGAATGCGCAAGTGGCCGGAATTGGAGGAGCACAGAGATCTTGGAGGGTTGTAGGGCTGGAGGAGGTTACAGAGAGGTCATGGAGGGATTTGAAAACAAGGATGAGAATTTTAAAATCGAGGCGTTGCCAGACTGGGAGTCAATGTAGGTCAGCGAGCACAGGGGTGATGGGTGAATGGAACTTGGTGCGAGTTAGGATATGGGCAGCAGAGTTGTGGATGAATTCAAGCTTATGGAGGGTGGAAGTTGGGAGGCCGGCCAAATCTAGTGGTAACAGTCATGGATGAGGGTTTCCACAGCAGATGAGCTGAGGCAGGGAAAGAGACGGGCGATGTTATGGAGATGGAAGTAGGCAGTCTTGGTATTGGAGCGGATATGTGGTCAGAAGCTCATCTCAGAGTCAAGTGCGAATGTTCTGGTTTCGCCTCAGACTGGATGTCAGGCAAGCAACATGGAAGTGTGTACAAAGATTATTTTTCTGTAACTTGGTGGGTTTAAAGAAATATGGAGGATTCATTCACAGTATGCATGGGAAAAAGAACAAGCTCTTGTTTCTTTTATGCTCCAGCCTCAATATCTCCCTTCACCTCGTAAAGAACTTAGAAGTGTATAGGAATGGAAAAGACCATGCATTTGGGGAGGGTGGGAGATTTGTAGAGTAGGTCAGGCGATGTGTCATGGGTGATCAAGGTCACCTGGAGGTTACTTGATTGCCCCAATTTTTTCCTGAAATTGGTCACAATTGTTTTTCTTTTGCTTCTCCCGGATTTAGTATTGCAAGTGGTGCTCATCCAACTCTTCCTTGAATATGCTGATGCAATCAGCACCCACTGCCTCCCTTGGCAGTTCATTGTATACATTCCCACCCTCTGCCTCCAGTACTTCACACTTCCTCTTCCAGGTTTGAGGCTGTGCTTTCTTGCAGAATCTATGACTATGTTAAACATATTGATGTTTACCGTATTTATACCCTAAGGATCTTGAATACTTCAATCATATCACGCCTCAGAACATAGGTGCCTAATGTCACAACAAAAGTGAAACAAAAACAAGTGAGTGAAAATCAACATTAAGCCAAAAATGTTGTTTGTTTCTATTTCCCGCCCCCAGCTCTCTATCCTGAAGTCATTGACTTCTTGCTGGGGCATGATTCTATGGCTGCTGGCCACCCTCTGGTATCTCATCCAAATGAACATTCTTCATACATCATCGCCGATGGTGAGTGTCAGTTGACTATAAACTATCGAGTGGATAGGAAGGACCTAGTTCTCTTGGCAGAGAGGCCAATAACCAGCGGGCAAGATTTAAGGTAATTGGTAGAAGGATTAGAGGTGAGTTAAGGAGAAATTCTTTTACCCAGAGGGCGGTGGAGGCACAAACCCTAATCACATTTAAAAAGTAATTGGATATGCACTTGAAGTGCCGTAACCTACAGGGCTACGAGCCAAGAGCTGGAAAGTGGGATTAGGCTGGAGAGCTCTTTTTCGGCCGGCACAGACACAATGGGCCATATGGCCTCCTTCTGTGCTGTAAATTTCTATGATTCTATCAAAGCCAAATCCAATCCGATCCTCCCTAATGTCCAACGCAAACACAGTTCCACATTGTCGCTGGATGAAATCTAGAGAGGGAACCCTGCTGATTTCCCCCTCCCTAACCCAGTTGGCACTGAAGAAGGGGAAAATCAGCTCACTCAGCACAAACTGACAATGGAACCTGGGATTTTCCTGCATGGCTCAGCTACTCACTGGATAAAGTTGCTGAGTCAGCAAAGGAGCTGGCTCTTATTTCTTTACTGAATAACATTAACCGGGTAGATATTTTGCAATTGAATAATGAAGGTTCATGTGTGGGGCTGTATGTTGATAAACTTAAAGCACGCTGAGGGTAATTTTAACTTTGGGCGATCGTGTAAAATGGACAATATTGAATTAGCCGTCCATTGCATGCCCCTCCTGATTTTCCCTACTATTGACTTCAATGGAAAGGAACATGGGGCGTGGTGTATGAGGGCCAGCTAATTCGACATCGCCCACTTTAAACCATCGCCTAAAGTTCAAATGACTCCCTCTATTTCTGTCACTCACATTGTTTAATTACATTTGGATCAGAAGACAGATTTCAAATGCAGTTTCTGAATGTATTACTGATACTATTTCTGTGAAAACCCAATTGGGGGGAAGGGGGTAAAAAGATCCATTTGATGCCATCATATGGGAAAGTGTTTTCTTGTATGTTTACTTACCAAAGTTATAATGAAAAACATATATACCATTTATTGTGGAAACAATTCATATACAGGAAATAAACAAAACATTGCAATATCTAACCTGGGCTTTATTTTACTCATGAGAATGGCCAAGATTTGTGTCAAGGTTAATCCCACGTACAATGTGCACATATTACAGAATGTGATGAGACTTACACCACATAGAAAGACTTGCATTTATATAGCGCCTTTCACGACCACCTGACATCCCAAAGCGCCTTACAGCCAATAAGGTACTTCTTGAAGTGTAGTCACTGTTGTAATGTAGGAAACGCAGCAGCCAATTTGCACACAGCAAGCAGCAATGTGATAATGACCAGATAATCTGTTTTAGTGATGTTGATTGAGGGATAAATATTGGCCAGGACACCGGGGAGAACTCCCCTGCTCTTCTTCGAAATAGTGCCATGGGATCTTTTACATCCACCTGAGCGAGCAGACGGGGCCTCGGTTTAACATCTCGTCTGAAAAACGGCACCTCCGACAGTGCAGCACTCCCTCAGCACTGCACTGGCGTGTCAGCCTAGATTTTTGTGCTTAAGTCTCTGAGTGGGACTTTGAACCCACAACCTTCTGACTCAGAGACGAGGGTGCTACCCACTGAGCCACGGCTGACACACATGCTTAAAATGTCTTAAAGTAAGGGTTTTTTTTAGAACAAGTGAGAAGGACGATTGTCAACCTGAATGAATTAAAACTCACATTTTATTATTTTACTTGTTTTATTTTATTGAACAATAAAGTGATATGCTGCTTATACTGACAGCACACACCATCAGTTCAGAAGTACATGTAATTACCCTTTAAAGCATTAAATGACTTTTTTTTTCCACGTCCAAAGAGTAGCGCACAAGCACTGGAACCCTCTTTGTTTGTAGCTAACCCTTTGATTCAATCATTCCAGAACTTAGATCAAAGGCTGCAGTGGAACATCAAGGACACTGTGCTGATTTTGTTATTGTACAGTTGACGCATAGCTTTAATTAACCCTACCCCCTCGACACAGAGATTTCATTAACCACCACCCCCCCCAACCCCCCCCCCCCCCCCCCCCAACAACAAAAATAAAAAATTCTAGATTGCTGTTTTGTATACTGTAATAGCTAAAAATAGCAGGCAGGAATCCAAAACCACAGCATCTGCTATGATCACGTGATCCCATCCAGATGTTTAATCCCAGATGTTCGCATACTCACCTGTATGCTGAGGACCTTGTCCTCCCTCAGATGCAGGCCTGACCCCCTAACCCCAATCCGTATGCCAATGAACTCAAAGGTTGGCACTAATCTCTAGTATTGATTGGCTATCTTTAGGGCAAGAACAGTAAATTCTCATCTCAGATCTGAGTCGATTTGTTATCAAATCACCCATCGACTGACTGATTCATTGCCATTCAGTGGTGCTGATTTATATGCAGAATCTTAAACAGATGCAGTATGTGATACATATTTATGGTGAGTGCTGTTGGGAAGATTTATTACTGATTCTTTCATCAGGGGTGTGCATGAGTAAAGCGATGATGGCTTGTATTTCCTCTCAGCTGTCAATACCAAACTCATTAAAAGAGGTGTGACTATTAATATACATTGTAATACTGACAGACACTAATTTATAATACTGTGGCCTGCTGTAGATTCTTGACGTGGAGATGTTTTGGGTTCCTCTTTCTTATATTGCTGCTAAATGGTGCTTCTAATCCAGGTGATCAGTATTTAGAGACTCTGAGGGATATTGGTTTATAGAGAATAACAATTGCTGTAAGGGATTAAATAATGTTACGCATCTTTTCAACTTTTTATGGATTTTTTTTTTTTTACTGAGCGTTCTCAGGAAGTACCATATAAGTTTCTTTAGGACTAAAGTCCCATGATGATCCTGGATCGCTTTGGGGCCAATCTGCATAATAACACGTGCATATGGGACCCACAAGAGCAAAAAGGACTTCATGCATCTGGAAATACTCAGCAGGTCAGGCAGCATCTGTGGAGGGAGAAACAAAGTTAAGGTTTCAGGTCGATGACCTTTCGCCAGATTTCCAGCATCTCCAGTATTTCGCTTTTGACGTCATACATCTTTTAGTTTGTGTAGCACATACAAGAGTTTCCCCTTGGTTGATTTGTGGGAACTGGCCTACATTATATTGTCTATAAGGGACTCTCTAGGTAATGAAGACTAATGGGTTGTGACACCCAAGATGCGCCATCACAATGATAAGTACTAATTGATACATTCTGGCAAAAAGCAGATTAAAAGATACGCATTTTTTTAAAATGGAAGTACTGGGTGATAGAGGTTCTTGTATATATTATGGAATATTCGCAGATAGATTAACCAAAATAAGGAATCTGATTGACCAAGACAATGGACATTAATATGCATTAAAGTTTCCTATTCTTGGGTCAGAAGCCATACTGCACAAATGTTTAAAGCCCCATGTACTGCTTCATTTTGAGCATGTATTTGAAATTTAAATCAATTAAGTCCCATCTATCTATTTAAGCCTATAATAAATGTTCCATCATGTTTAATGTTGTAATGGAGACCCAGATCTGATTAAAACATGAGGTGCAACTCTCTGCCCACCAGTTCAACATAAAACATGCTGAAAGATTATAGGTATAATTATTATCCATTTCTTTCCATTGACCTTCTGGATTCCAGCCTGAATCACGAAATAGGTAAAACAGGATTAAATCCCTGTATTTGAATTGTCCCTTTTATGACATAACTCACTCCCTCCATTTCATTTCTGTCAACTTTTCTCAGTTGTTTTTTTTATTTTTCTACTCAAAACACTTGTTTAGGCCACCTGAGTGCCATAACATATTTTTTTGCCGTTAAGTATTATGGTTAAGAGATGAAGCGAGTGAGTAAGTGGAAGGAGGGCAAGGGACAGGGGAGATGGTAAAATGAGTTGTAAAGGGATATTTGCTTTTATTGAAATACATACTGGGTCAGCCAACGGACATTGAAGGTGTAAAATGGTTGAGATCAGTAGTGGCCAAGCTTAGGTTTCATGAGCTGCATATGGCCCACAGACCATAGTTTGGACAAGCCACATCTAGGCTGTTCTGCCCCAAGCGGATAACGCTGATGCAGGGGAACAAATTCAGAAACAAGTTAAAGTAACAAAAGAGAATGAGTTCACTGGAAATAGGATAAAACAGCAATAAATCCGCTCTAAATTTACGGTGGCTTCATTTACGTGCAATTCTCAGCTGGCAACAGTATCCAAGGCAATACTGGTCTAAAGAAAACAAAAATAATGAAAACAAAATACATATGATAATAATGGATAACATGCAGTGAATTACTGGGCAGGAATCCAACTGAGTGGCTCAAATTATAGCATATACTAGGAAACAAAGATCGCAAAATTTATGTTCCTAATCTAAACCTAATACTGGAGTACTTAAATAATACAGGAAACTTTCGTTTATCCGGCACCCAAATATCCGGAATTCTCGCTTAACCGGCAAAAATCATCCTCCGAAAACTCCTCTCAAATAACCGGCAATGTTGCCGAGTCGCAGTCGAGTCTCCGCGAACGCCGAGTGCTCCGAAAAATCCTCTCAAATAACCGGCAATGTTACCGATCCCGAGTCCGAGTCTGAGTCCGCGAACGCCGATTTAGTCAGTAGGGGTACTTTTCAAAAGTGCCACTACTCGGCCTCCTGGCGCTGTCGCAAGTCCGAAACATTGCAGTAGCATGAGTAGATTCTCCCGTGCTGCTTGGAGTCTCTTTGTTAAAAATAGCCTCGGTAGATATAACTCTCTGTTATCCGGTACTTTCGATAAACCGGCACCACGCCGGTCCCGTCGATGCCGGATAAACGAAAGTTTCCTGTAGTTATAACATAAGGTCGGGAGTTTTTATTTTTCTCAATATTGCGGTGCCCTATTGCTTGTAGATGTTGTATGGCACAGGGCCTGAAGCACTATCGCAGTTACTATGGAGAAACTGCAACATAGGATGTAAAAGTCTCCTAAATCTGTAAAACAGGAGACACAAGGGTTATTTTTAACTGTGAATTACAGGAACTCTCACTACCTTGTGCATATTATAATATAGGATTGCAAATTTTGTAATCACTTAGACTTACACATTTAATTCTTCATTAACTTTACCAAACCAGTAAAAAAGTAAAAATATCACTGTGTATAGATCAGTAAAATACTTTATAAGTAGATAATATTGTAATACTATCCCCTTCTTAACATTATTTTCTATTACAGGGAACATCTCCTCAGTGTACTATTTTCAGCGAAACTATAAACATGCTTGTGAAGAATACATTTATCATTTCTCTACAGATAACATACAACTCCCCCCCGCATAACCTCAATGATATGGTAGTTTTGAATCTGAAACATAAACACCACCATAAAGCTTAGGAAGTTCATTATATAACACTTAACTCTTTAATCATCGCTGATGATGTTTATATAATTAGAGACAAAGGCTTTGTAAGATAAAAAAGTGCTCCAATATTCCAATAAAGTGTGATTGATGCACATTTTAAGATTTAACGGGCTAGAAATTCGATGCCTTAGCGCCTCCCGTTATCGCCTCCAGGGGGCGATAATGGGGCGCTAAGGTCCTACCGCCTGGGCGCGGCGATGTTACCGCCGCCCGTGAAATTCACCTGCCGGCTTGCGGCGGCAGTAACCCCGATTGCCACGCCCGCCTGTGGCCGGAGATCGTGCCGTCATCCAGCCGCGCATCGCTCCGGTAGCGCCCGGACCCGAAATTCATTTCCACCCCCTGAAGCATCACCGGGCGACAACAACACCAGTTTTAGGGGACGTGCATCGGGTGACTGGCCGCTTTGGGGGCGATGCTTAAAGGTGAGGTGGCCAAGGTAAGTAAAACAAAAGTACCTTTTTTGATCCGGTTTTTTTGTGGGTTCCTGCCCACGATCGATCAGCCCGGCACTCTGAGTGAGCTCTGAGTGAGTGCCGGGCTGATCGCGCGGGTTCGGCGCTCCCTTGGTGGTCAGGTAGGTGTCCTTTCTTTTGCAGAGCCTGCAACGATGGCCCTTCCCTTTAAGGGAGGGAAGGAGCCTTCCAACGCGGCAGCGCTGCACGGCCCAGTGTGCAGCGCTGCAGAACTCACCACCCTGCCTGCTACTGATCACACTTCAAGAGGGAAGTGGAGCGCCTGATTTAGCACTCCACCTCCCCCTTGGAGTGAGAAAAACACATTTTTTTAAAGTTAGAAAAACATAGCGCCTGGCGCTAATTTTCCAAACTTTTAAAATGGGGCGATACCCAATTTCACCCCCAACCTTTCTCTTTTACATTCAAATCAGCAGCAGCAATAAAACTATGAGAAAAAAACAAAGCAGAACCTTTGCGAGACCGTGAGGACCTTGTGAGGCCCTGAGGACCTTGTGAGGCCCTGAGGGACTTGTGAAGCCCTGAGGGCCTTGTGAGGACCTGGTGAGGCTCTGAGGACCTTGTGAGGCTCTGAGGACCTTGTGAGACTGTGAGGACCTTGTGAGGCTCTGAGGACCTTGTGAGGCCGTGAGGACCTTGTGAGTCTCTGAGGACCTTGTGAGGCCGTGAGGACCTTGTGAGGCCCTGAGGTTCTTGTGAAGCCCTGTGGGCCTTGTGAGACTGTGAGGACCTTGTGAGGCCCTGAGGTTCTTGTGAAGCCCTGTGGGCCTTGTGAGACTGTGAGGACCTGGTGAGTCTCTGAGGACCTTGTGAAGCCCTGAGGGCCTTGTGAGACTGTGAGGACCTGGTGAGTCTCTGAGGACCTTGTGAAGCCCTGAGGGCCTTGTGAGTCTCTGAGGACCTTGTGAGGCTCTGAGGTCCTTGTGAGGCTCTGCGGACCTTGTGAAGCCCTGAGGGCCTTGTGAGACTGTGAGGACCTTGTGAGGCTCCGAGGACCTTGTGAGGCTCTGAGGACCTTGTGAGGCTGCACACACCTGCACCTATCAAGCAGCCTGGCGTTGAGCTTTAACAGATGTCCTATCACAGGAAGTCCATCGTCTTCAAGTCTGTGCCAACACATCATCCCCCTCAGTTCCTGGTCATCCTCTAGGACTGCTATCTCACAGTTCAACCATAAGACTCTCCAGGCAACTGTGTGGAAGGGGCCATACATTATAGGTGTCTTAACCAACAGAGTGTGTCTAATGAAAACATCAATCAATTATGCATATTTTCTGTAGAACCCAACATGCAGTGGAAAAAAAAGCTGCCTTCGAAAAATAAATGGTGAGGAGATGAGTGGTTTATTCTATAACAGCATTTAATTTGGTTGAGAGATTAAGCTGTACGTGTGAAGATTCTCCAGCACTCCAACATTTAAAGGGTGAAACTCCTACTTTAAGGAAAAAAAACAATATACCTGTTTTTCTCCATAATTAATGAGCCGCTAATGAAATCTCTTTCTCAGAAATTGCATATTTCAAAGCCGTATGCTTTCGTTAGTGGGCGGTTAATTACAGATTGTCCTATTTTTCATTTTTATAAAAAAAGGACTTTGACTCTTTGTTGGTAGAATTGCACGGCCGGAGCCTGTTTTATTCGCACAGGCATGCGCAGTTTCTAACCAAGCTGACCTGAAGTGGAAATTTCATGTTGTGACATGAAGGCAGAGTTTTATGTGGGACATCAGCCAGATCATTTACAAAGTGCTGTACAGTTGACATAACATCCAGAAATTATTAACTGTGTTGGGGAACGGGGGGGGCGTTAGATAAAAAGCTTCCAACACGCAGATCAACGCGGACTGCCAGTGCTTCCAGCCTCCTCTGCTCATGCCCTAGAAATCACATTCAGCGATCCTCGCTTCCTGGGAAAAAAAAACTGGAGAGTTCTTTTCTTTCTAATTAAATTTTGTGAGAAATAAAGCTGATCCATTGATTTTTTTAAAAACTTGTTGTCCCTAATCAAGGAAGCTGCGGATTTCATCATGTTATTTGAACTTAATTACACTCTGTACATAAAAACAGACGGAGATTTGGGGAATTTACTTCAGAAGCCATGTTACCTGTACAAAAGATTACACCAAAGTGCTCAGACTAATTACTGAAACAATGGTAGTGACATGATTTACAGCTACCTTACCATAGGAAAAATAATTTTCTACTTTTCAGCTTAATTAGATAATGCAATTGTTGACAGTTAATATGTTTGTGCTTCCTTTATTAACTTCCTAAACAAAAGAAGTGGGGACAATTAATTTCTGTGTCTAATAGGGAATGACACACATTGAAGAGTAAAAATGGCCATTGAACATATTGTCCAGATGCTAGTTTTAGTACGAGCACATAAAATATCTACTTTCAGGCCACTTCGAACTAGCAATTTTAATGCATGAAACATGACAAGAAAGGGTGATTGAGAGAGTTTTCTAAGTATGTTGAAAATATCCCTTTAACTTTTACAATAATGCGACAATTCAGTAGAATCTGTCTCTCTTTTAAGATCACAAGAATTGTAGATATTTATGATTGATTAACTGTCACAAATAAAAACCCCACTCTTATTTCTGCTTCCTTTTGCAGCTATTCACCATGGTGCCATTTTCTTCTAGCAATCTGACCTTGAATATCTCTTTGCTTTTGAAGAGAAATCTGCAAAATTAGGGGTCAGAAATATAAGATAGTCACTAATAAATCCAATGAAGAATTCAGGAGAAACTTCTTTACTAAAGAGAGTGGTTAGAATGTGGAACATGGAGTAGTTGAGGTGAACAGCATAGATGCTTTTAAGGGGGAGCTAGATAAGTAAATGAGGGAGAAAGGAATAGAAGGATATGCAGTTGGGATAAATAAAGTAGGTTGGGAGGAGGCTTGTGTGGAGCATAAACACTGGCACAGGCTATTTGGACCAATTGGCCTGTTTCTGTGCTGTAAATTCAATGTAATTTTATGCTTCTTGAAACTACATAAAGGGTACAATCAAAATGTCAATATTTTGCTTACAACAGAATAGTTCCATTGAAATTTCCTCTCTAGAATTTGTTAAGACTCATCCAACATGTTGATCAAAATGTCAACCCTTTGTCAGAATTTGAACCTATAAGCGACACATAGGGGGCGATTTTCTGACGTCGGAGGAGGTGGGTTTGGAGACGGGAAAATCAGATTCAAAGAGGTTGGGTTCGGAACCCGCCTCCAACCCGCCTCCGTGGGATTTTGCCTGTGCCGGTATTGGAGGTCGGGAAACGCTCCCGCCTCCAGCTGGCCATTGCGCTATTAAAGATCCTTAAATGCTCGTTAAGGGCCTCTCTAAGCCTATTTTGAGAGGCCCTCGTGATTTTGCCAGCTTTTCGGCGTGATCCACGCACCTCCTAAACCAGGCCAGGTAAACCTGGCGGGTTGACTCGTGGGTGGCCTCCTCACTGCTGCAGGTCTAACAAGACATCGTTTATTGCAGTAAGGATTACTTGCAGGTGCCAGACCTTGGCTTTAAAAGGTCTCTGAGCACTTTTAGAAGGCCTTCCGAAGTCGGAGATGCTGCAGCTTGACTCCATCAACTGTGGGACCTCCTTGGAAGACCCTCTCCCCGCTTGCAATGAGCGCTTCCCCAAAGGAGGCATCTACAAGCAGAATGGGAACCATTCGTTTTCTTGCTGCATGGACCTCAGATGAGGATGAGGAGGAGGAGGAGGAGGATCTGGAGGAGGAGGGGGAGGAGGACGTCAGAGCCTGGGATGCAAGGGATGAACTTATCATGGCCAGATTTGCATAGGTTGCCCAAGTTGGCACATGTCCTTTGCTCCATCCTAGGACATCATTGACAATGGACTCCCTGGCCTCCTTTCACTCAGGCCACCAACCTGACAATGCAAGGGTGGCGGTGCCTGCAATGTGGAGCTGCCTAAGGCGAAGGAACAGATGGCATAATGCCAACATTTTGGCTTCAAATCATTTTAATGCTTTCCAACAGGGCTGGCATTTCATCAATACACAGAAACAGTCTCCCAATCTGCACACAGATCTGGAGGTTATATCCCTTGCCAGCTGTACCCACACAGCCTTGGTTTCTTTGGCAGGCCTCTTCCTCCGAGATGAGTGGAAGAGCACCTCCATGCTAGCTTTCACCCCTTCCAACAACATTTGCAGCGCCTCATCTGAGAGCCTCGGGTAGGCCCTTGCCTTGGAATTGGACATAGTGGTTTCTCAAAAGATGTTGGAGGTGGTGCAGGAGACGCAGAAATGCTGTGGAATGAGCCAAGGGAGCAAGAAGCCATAAAATCAGACTGGAAAAGTGCTGTCAGCAGAGGCGAGTTTCAGTCACAAAACACTAATTGAACAAGGGCATCCCACACCTCTGAAATCAAGTGGCCAATCATGGGCAAATTTTTGAAACCTGTCAGTGGAGGCGGGTTTCAAACCCACCCAAACTGAAACCCGCCTCCATCTCGCCTCCAGTGGGAAAATCGCCCCCATACTATACAAGGAGTATTTCTGCCACCATCTTCCTGCTCTGATTAATTGCTACGATTACGAGTCTGATTAATGTTTACTTTTATTGATACAGTATCATGTTTGCACGTAACTTCTAATCTTCTTTGCATTAGTACAAAAATGTTGCAGTTTTATGTTTTACAGTGTAATCTGTATTTGTAGCTATTTGCTCAGGATCCAGTGTACATCGCCAATGCAGTGGAGCCATTTCATGTAGCCCATCTCCAACCGAAACCAAAATGGTTTAGCTTGAATTATTGACCTGTGACCTGATTTATGCAAAAGATACCAACTGCTGACGCTGGGAATAAAAAAGCCAATTTTCAGAAAGTATCTGGCATGATCCTGACTTGCATATTTTTGATATAAGTGAACAATACCGTTGTTATTTTTGTACCAGTATCATAGGTTTCACAAAAAACATGAATTTATTCATAACGTTTGCACCATTAGTGTTATCACCAGCAGCACCAGAAGCTTCTGGTCAGAAGGTAGCAGAAGCAACAATTAACTGACCTGGAAATCAATGCAAAATCCAGTTATTGACTGCCATATTCTTTTTTGATAATACAAAGAAAAAAAATAAATGAAACGGAACCAGTCCGCAAAGCAACATTTGCAAGGCACAGTACTGCGGAATTGCAAATACGTTTTCAAACAGAGCAATTTTTCCACAATTATACAGGACACACCTTCTGACGAGAGATCTGCACAATTACCTTGTTGGATCAAAACTTCTAGCACAGCTGAAAATAGACAAACCTCGACAAATGTCTCTTGTGGTGGGTAGAGTGAAAGACACTTGTGATCAGAACAGGTTTTAAAAATCAAACCCTCCCGTCCTTATGGCCTTTGCACCCATGGTTTATGTACCTCCTGTTGTCACTTAGTGATTGTTTATCCTCTGTTTATACTTCTCCATTTCCCTACTATCTCCAGGCATTTCCTATTATTTTCTTTTGTGCCCACTCATTGGGAGAGTTCCATGCACAAGATCCTATCACTGATGTGGCATTGTCAACCCTGGCACATATAAGGCCTTCTTTTCCAAATCCAGCTCAAGGTTGTGTTGTTCCATCATTTTGTTTCTTCGCTGAACACCTTTGCACTTGAAAAAGTTTTTTCCCCCCCCGGCGTCCACTGAATTTGTTCTGTTCTTAAACAACCTGAAACAAGCACAATGCTTGTTGTAACAACAAGAAACAAATACATGATAGAAACAGTCTGACACACTTGAAGTGGTAAAAATGGGCCACTTCAAGTAGGTGACGCATCATATTCGCGAAAAAAGTTTGGCAATTTTTTCTGTTTTGTTGGACACATAAAGGGGGTCAATGAAAATGACACACGCTTCTTCTGACTCTTTGCTCTTTGCCAAACTTGATGCTCCTTTAATAATGCTCGTAGAATAAGGTCAATTCATAATCAGGGTTATACTGTAACATGATTTTAATATAGGCCTGCAAATTACATTGTGCAATTATAGAGCATGAACATGTTTTGTCCTATATTTAAACTCATGTTGACCTCAAATCATAGCGTTTTACAGCACAGAAGGAGGTCATTCTACAAGGCACAAGTAAGGAGTGTGATGGAATACTCCCCACTTGCCTGGATGAGTGCAGCTGTAACAACACTCAAGAAGCTCGACACCATCCAGGACAAAGCAGCCCGTTTGATTGGCACCCCATCTACCACCTTAAACATTCACTCCCTCCACCACCGGCGTACGGTGGCTGCAGTGTGTACCATCTACAAGATGCACTCCAGCAACTCGCCAAGGCTTCTTCGACAACACCTCCCAAACCCGCGACCTCTACCACCTAGAAGGACAAGGGCAGCAGGCGCATGGGAACACCACCACCTCCAAATTCCCCTCCAAGTCACACACCAACCTAACTTGGAAGTATATCGCTGTTCCTTCATCGTCGCTGGATCAAAATCCTGGAACTCCCTCCCTAACAGCACTGTGGGAGTACCTTCACCACACAGACTGCAGCGGTTCAAGAAGGTGGCTCACCACCACCTTCTCAAGGGCAATTAGGAATGGGCAATAAATGCCGGCCTTGCCAGTGACGCCCACATTCCATAAGCAAATAATTTTTTTTTTTAATAATTCGGCCCATCCTGCCTGTGCCGACTCCCTGAGTTACCTACTTATTCCCATTCCTCATATTCTTTCAAATTTTTCTTCATTTATCCATTTCCGCTTTAAAAGCTATTATGGATTTGTTTCCATTATTGCTTCTGGTAGGATAATCTATGTTGTTAAAAACTCTCTGTGTGGAAAAAAATCTCCAAACCACTTCATTCGTTCAACTTAGTGATGATCTTAAATTTATGCCCTTTAGTTCCCGACTCATTGACCCATGAAAATAGTTTTTCTCTATTTACCCTATCAAAACCCTTCATAAGTTTGAACGTCTCTGTCAGATTTCCTGATAACCTTCTCTGTTCTGATGAAAGAGCCAAGTTTCACTAGCCTCTTCTTTCCTGGTTATTTTAAACAGGCCAAAACCTCCGCCAAAATAGTGGAAAAAGGAACATTCTGGAAACACGTTAAGCACACATACGCTTTTACCTCGCAGCGTAATTTCCAAATTTGAACTTTTTGGTAAAAGGGAGGCTGACCCCAGCATTTTGGATTGAACTTGCACTACGCGACCTCTTGTTGAGCGTCACAGTCAGATGTTTGTTGGCCTCCGTTGCTTCAGGTGGACTATCAGGATATAACTTCAAGAGCAGCCGCTTGGTTTTTTTTGGTCCAGTGCCACAAAGCGCAGTTACAAAGATCTGCTGCAAAGTGCTGCAAACGCTGGCCGCGGGTTGCGGCAGCCCTCACCAGTCCACTGGGCAGGGAGCCGCATTGGAGGCGAGGCGCTCGGCATCTTTGCTCGGCTCACCCCAATTCAACTGCATCCCCCACCCCCCCCCCCAACCACTCCTTTCTGGGTGATCGCGGGGCAGCGCTGACAGGACTGATGAAGAAGTCTACAGGCCAGGTCGACCCGCCCTCCATCTGCCAGATGAAGTGTGGCAGCAGGCAACCTGAAAGGCGAAAGAATAAGAAGGAAAGTATAAAAAGAAGGAAACAGTTCGACTGTCTCCATCACAATTCTCCCTCACCCTAATTATACTAATACACATGCTTTACACTTTTTTAGATTCTAATTGTTTTGATTTCCCTTCTAAATAACGCATATAGCTTGTAAAATACACATCAGGGGTTCTTTTTACATATTTCAAATCAATTGTTTACTTCTCAGATTTAAATCAGGCTCTTATAGGAAACTTCTAAGGAACAATAACTTACTTTTAATATAGATTTTTTCATAAGACAAAAAGGATAAACACTTGTACGATATCAACTGCATTCAACTTTCTTTTACCCTCCGCGCAATGAAAGCAAACACCCCCCCCCCTCACCACCATGCACACCCACCCCCCCCCCCCTCTCCCGACCACAGCTCTTGTTCAAATCAAAACTGTGAACAATAGATTGACATCAATGTGTTCTATCTGGTGCATCTAATGAGATAAAGTGGGCAGATCAGCTCCACTGGTTAGTCATTCAAACCCAGGAGGAAGAAGTGAGGAAAAAAAAACAATGGTTTTTTTCAATATCAGAGTAAGTGATGTGTATCGCAGCCTCCCTGTGAAGGCTGAAGGGAGCCTTCAAACTGCTGAATATTGTTTCTTAACACAGCCCATCCTGTGCTATTATGCCCGCTGACAGCTGATTGGGAGAAGCCTCCTTACTTTCTTAGAATGTGCAGCCAACCATTCCATTAACCCTCGAGGTTCCACATGAAATCCCCCCTTTAGATAAATTCATACTCAACAAATGTGATTAGCTTTACAGCCCTACTGCTTCTAATGTATAAAAGCAGGACATCCATGATCAATGCGGGCCGTGGTTGTCTTCTTTTAAAGTCGGGTGCAATAGCCAGGGCCTGTGAAGATGTAACAAGCAGCAGCCCTTTTTGAAGATGACAAGCAGAGCTTGACAACCTAATCCTTCAGCTTCAGTTGCTGTCTTAGTTAGTGGCCGCCTTTAGAAAAGTCAGAAGTGCTCGCTTCCATGGATTTTGGCTGCAAAAACAAGGAATATTAAAATTAATCCCTTCATTTGCAATTTTGTAAATTATAATTTATTGCAATTGATACCCAATTCATTATAAAAATCAGACTGCCGCATGCATGCTACAAATATATAACATCACAGAAAAAATGTATGTGGCATAATTATTAATTAATCATTATTGGCTCGACACTTACTAAATTCTGCAATAGCAACCCTGTTTTGACGTTTCACAAAATACACATCTACATTACCAGAAGCTGCACCCAAACAGGATTATCTGAGTCCTATCTGTTTCAGTCCTGTGCCTGGGTACATGGAGGCTGTATCTCCGCTTCAGCAGACTGTAGTCTATTACAAGGGGCTATTTAGGAGGTTTTAATTTCTAAGCTGTGCAGCAGTCATCTAAACAAACAAAAAAAAAAATCTCGAAACAACGGGGCAGGTCACTTCCATTACAGATCGCCGACGCCTCCAGCTTTATGCGGCTGGGGGCAAATGGCCGAAATCTTGGGACGTTTCTCGCCGCCTGCCTCGCAAAAGTGGCCAAGAAATGTTTACTAGCGAGAATTCAAATGAGTCCTCCATTCTACTATATGTCATTTTCCCACAGTTATATGATTTGGACTTGTTGCTGTTGACACCGAGTTGCGCAGAATGTGGAGAGAGAGAGAAAAAAAAAGGAGTGAAAGAATTCTTTTCAACTCTTTTCATGTTTCACTCATTTCGCCTTGGCACCACTTTAGCCTCTTTATGTTACACGATCAGTTGGAATTTGCACAGGAGGAGTTGAAGGAATGCATAGGTTCCCTGGGAGAAGAAACTACAAACATGCTATAGACCAGATGTATAATGTTATATGGTCAAACAGTCAAACACAAAAGCTTAAAAACAAAGCTGTGAATTAGGGAGAAGCATTCAAAGAAATGTTTTCAAAACAGGCCAGCTGAGAGCTTGGATGCTTCTCCTGAGACTAAATGCTTAAAAAGGAGCCGGAGAAAGAAAGGAAAAGCCCATTTTGCTAATTAGGTGAGGCTTGGCTGCTGAATTTAGCATCTACTTTTCATCAAGGGCTGGTCTGTGAAGCTAAAAATATGCTTAGAAACTTATAAAAGGAAACCTATAGAGGATCAATTTTAAAGAAAAAAAAACGCTAGATGATACTGGCATCTGGGTTACATCAAGGTCTGCATGAAGCTTTTAAACTTTTAAACAAGTCGCAAGAAACATGGAAATTCTATCGATTAAAACACAATTTTCTTCAAGAAAACACAAAGCCAATTTTCTAAAAAAAATAAGTTTGTATTTTTGAAGATTAAAATCCAATAGTTTTGAATTGAATCAAATATATATTTTATGCATTCTTAAAACGTTTGACCAATGCTTAATTTGTGAAGACGATGTTGCTAAATTTGATAAAACTGATAGAAGTTGAAACCAAAATCAAATAACTTATTTCTGCCTTTAAAAATAGCGAGAATGAAAAAGGCTTCATGCCCTTAGGGTCATGTTACTTGGATAATTTTACATATTAAAAGTGGCAAAGAGACAGACAGGGGATTAGGCACAGATTTTACTTTATTTTGTAACAAAACAGAAAAACAAATGAAAGTTGAAATCTGCGATTCTGTGTCATTGTCAAAAAAAAATTCTTGAAACTTTCTTGCCAGGACTTTAAGAAATAGCAATAATGGGTATACACTTCAGAGAGACAATAATGGTCGAGAAACAGTGGACACAAAGGAGGAACACTGAAAACAGACAACTTCAGCCCTCCTGATGTACTAGAGAAAGTGCCTCAGTGATGAAGAGAACATTAACTAGTTACTGGTTATCTTCAGTGACACTGTTTTGTTTTGAAGATTTCATTGAAGATACAGAACGTTCAGTGATGATTTACAAGTCAGTACTCTCCTCATCGCTAAGGAGCTTCCTCGGACAAGACCAGCAGAACTGGGGGGGCGGCGGGGGTGGGGTGGGGGGGGGGGGTTCTGTGTCTTTCGAGTCTGAACTTTATTCAGTCGCGGCACTGAGTCATATGCCTGATGCTTAAAACTGTTAAAAGTAACATTCCCTCTATTTTTAATACAAGTGCAAAGTGGAAATCAACCTAGGCAGTCTGAAGTTATAATTCAAAAGGAACTCGAATAAAATGTCTAGTCATCTGTTGACAAGTGCGGATTTAGTGTGGTAACAAGTTGCACTGAAGCAATCGCTCCATAAAATCTACTTTCAAATTTTGATTGAGGAATTAATTTTGTTCCTTTATCATATCAATGAAAATAGACAAACTGAAGCTTGGTGAAAACAAAAGACGGCACCATTTCACTCATTAGAAAACTTTAAAGAACTCTGAACAGTCACTGGATGACCATAGTCCTGTCATTTCATCATGTTGCCATGTGTATCTTACCTACCTTACCAGTTTTCAATACTTTCTGAAGTAGCGGCTTCTTATCAGTTTATATATATTTCCCCACCCCCCAAAAAAAAGTCTTTAAATATTACATCTTATTTCATAAAATAAGCTTATGTTCCTTATGATCTTTATGTTCTTATCCCCACTCAAAAATGTTGTAAAAGTAGCCAGCTTCTAGAAACCGCTCGAACTGAATATTACGTATGTGACCTCATGGGGATCCGTAACGTGTTTCACATTGGTTATCATGACTTATGTTATTAAAGTTCCCTCACCCTACTTTAAGTGCTGGCAAAGTTGTACATGTTCTTAAATGTAATATTGTAAAAGCAAACAGTGCAAAGCACACCTGTGATTTGTCACAGAGATCATAAAATAGTGAGGTGAAATCCGAGGGTTTTTTGAAGTTATACGTGGAGCTTGGCGAGAGGGCTCCCATATGTGGAAATGTAAGAGGCCTGTGATGTGTTAAAGGGGATGTAGCGTGGATTGGATGTTGGATTGGTCTGCTATACTATAATAAAGAATATTGAAAAGGGAGATACTGCAGCTTTCAGGAAAAGCAGAGTCATAACAATTAGAGAAAATTAAATGTAAGGAGGGAAATAGCCACCATCTGAACATTATCACTTAAAATACCTCTATTGATGAAATTGGGACAATAACATCTTTTGGCTTAAGTTTGCCTGACTTGAAATGTTTTATCTCACTCTTATAATATAAAGCATCTGTCAATCCGACAGTCAGCATACTTAATCCATCGGCTTGCTTGAAACAATGAGTCACTGTTTGGCTTTAGATGGAGGCACTGAAAGAGAGCACAATTTCCACTGATAGGGCCGACTGTGAAATCACTCAAGAATGATTCATAAAGAGAGACCAGATCTCTGGTCGGAGAATCCAGGTTCCTCTATCAACTTGTCCGCAGTTCTGGTTTTAAAGAGAGAGGGGACAGTGAAAGAGAGGTCTGTAAGGAGTAACTAAGATTAATGAGGTTACCAGACTGCTAACATGCAATCATTCTGTTAAATAGCTCCTCAAACTGCCTGCATGAGGCAGACAAGAGTATAGAAGACATTCCTTTTTTTTTTGGTGGTACAGAAGAACAGAGCAGGGGGCCCCACAACCAGAACCTCTGTGAGGAACTGGTTGTCAAGTGCACCCATTGAGAAATGATGAGGTCAGCAGATCTGAGGGGTTCGCAGCATATGCTTCAAATCCAGGCGAGTACTGGCGTGACCTCCACAACCACGTGGAAAGAGGAGGGGGGGGGGGGGGCTGTGTGCGGGGGTGATGCTGTTAATAGGAAATGTGCTAGAACAGGGAAGGGAGATGCAAGGGAAGGCTTGTTGCAAAACACATAGCAAAAAATGTAACAGTCCAGCCAAAAAAAACAGTGGAACCGGCATATCCTTAATTATCGGCTGACAGTATCAAGCCTGAACCTACAAACGCACACCTCATGTGCAGCAATGCTTTTGCCAGTATTGTAGTTCAACATTTTATTTCTGATACTGTATCCTTTGCATAGATTTGTTAAAAGGGCTATTGAGGGATTATTACATTATCATTTGACAAGATTCATTTTACATATTTAGCAGCTTTTCATGATAACATTGATTGGAACTGAATTTGAGGGTTTAACTCTTTCTTGTCTGGACTGTTAATAATGGCAGTAGTCCTCACAGGCGTCTGCCCTGGTAATAGTTTCCTCCATAATCTTGAGGGGTTGTGGGGAGGAAGGGGAGTGGAACGTTCGATTACATTGAGGAGGGAATATTCCAGTGTGAACGCACAATGAGACAGTGCTGTAGGGGGGAGGTTTCTTCTACCAGAGGTGGTAGAGGCAAAGATAGAAGGCATTACCTTGAAGGAACATTTTAAATAGACAAATGGTGAGAGTCACAGCCACCTGTGCTCCCCACCACTCCCATTGGGACGCAAGGAGTCATTTTCCCTACAAGAACAGGTAGAAAAAAAACTATTATTTTTCTTACTGACTTTCTGAGCTACTTTTAAATGCTCTCCACATCCTGGGGGAAAGTTACTTCTAGTGTAAACACAGCTTTAAATGGCAGTGTTGCGGCGCAGGACTTGAACTCCACTCTGTTGATGATCTAAAGGCCCCATTCACATTATATCTATTTGACCGACATTCTGGGGTCAAACAGCAGTTTGTCCCTAGGAAATAGGGAAGCACTTTCCAACGTGAATAGGGCTTTGACTGAGGCAAAAGTTGCTACATTGCACCACGGGCAAGACCTACTGGAAAACCTTCAGAAGAGTTTACCGTTCAGCAAACAAATTAAACGAGAGAGGCAAGGCAGAGTCACATTCTCGTTGCTATAATTCTATTCTGTGAATTTGCCTCTGTGACAAGGTCAAGCAAAATCTTCCCTACATTTCACCACAGTAAACTTAAAATTGGGACTGAGCCCAGGCTATAGGATCTGCAAACAACAATAACTCATGTGTAACTATTTGGTCCACGCTTTGATCTATACATAGTTACTTGTCCTATCCCTTTGAGAATTGCATTTCCTTTACAGTTTTCAAACTACACAAATGTTTTCCCATCATATACAGAACTGTTTTACTATCAACTGTGAGTATAAATACTTCTGAATGAGAGAAATACGAGGGAATCAGAACCCAAGCCTTTGTTTATATTGCCCATCGAGTAAGCAACAAAAAGCGTGACCTTGTATATTTACAGTTCATGATGCTGCCATATTTCTCAAGGGGTTAATTACGCCGTGTTGTGGAAATGCATAAATCCGTCAGGTGAATGTCTCCATCCAGGGATCGGGCGCAAGGAGCAGCAGGAAACAGGATACTCCTATTGCAAAACAAGACCCTCTACTTCAAATTAACTGCTGCCAGTGTTATATTTGCGCATCAGAATGGAAATAAACAAATGGCTAATCGTGAAGATCATGTCAAGACAGAGAGGTTGTGTGTTTGTGGCCTGCTCCCCCTGGTGGACAGAAGCTAACCTGAAGGCACTTGGCTTTCAGGAATTTCAGTATTAGATGAACCACATTTCAATGGGTACGGTAGCATGGTGGTTATGTTACTGGACTAGTAATCCCGAGGCCTGGAGTAATAATCTGGTAGACGTGAGTTCAAATCCCACCACTGGCAGCTGGGCAAGTTAAATTCAGTTAATTAAAAAAAAAAATCTGCAATAAAAGGCTAGTATTAGTAATGGTGACCATGAAACTATAGATTGTCGTAAAAACCCATCTGGATTTACTAATGCCCTTTAGGGAAGGAAATCTGCCATCCTTACCCGGTCTGGTCTACATGTGACTCCAGACCCACACCAATGTGGTTGACTCTTAACTGCCCTCTGAAATGGTGGCTCACCACCACCTTCTCAAGGGCAATTAGGGATGGGCAATAAATGCTGGCCTTGCTGGCGACGCCTACATCCCATGAACGAATAATAAAAAAACACACCAGACTTGCACTGCATAACTGTAGTAAGTAACCATGTACTGGTAGTTTTACTTTAGAAATAAGTTACAAACGAGCATTCAGAATGAGAAAGCATAAAAGTTTTTTCCTCAGGGTACTTGGTGCACTCAAAAATGCATCATATTTTTCCTTTCGTCCAACACCTTTCTTATTTCTTTTTGAATATGTGTGACAATTTAAGTGACGAGAGCTGTTATCAATGTAAAACATGCACCATATAAAGTGCATAACACTCTTTACGCTGCAAAGAGTATTCAGCATTGAAAGGATGGAGATATCAGCCTTTAAAAAGGACAGAATTAAAGTTTAACGTTCATTGTTATGGTTCCCAGGCCTTATTACTCTTATTTAAACCAACCCTGTCCTGCTGCTGGTTAATGAGAGAATTGTATTTATCACTAATCTCTGTGACTGGTAAAACAGAACTAAATAGTACTGTTGTTATTTAACAGAAAACTATATGCAATGTAAACTTTTTGATAAGATCGTTTATTATAAAAAGTAACTTAATTAAAAATGTAAAATTTCCAATATAATATTGAAGACACTATAAAGACAGTGGCTTCTTATTAATATTTCTATATTTGGTATGACAAATGTTTCTTGGGCCAGAATGTTCATGGCATGGCCCAGAATCACACAAATAGTGATCTGCAATTAGCAACATATTTAAGCTCATTAATGCAGTACTTTAAGATTGAGTGTAAAAGATGAGTCAATCTGCTTTTTACACACAAACTCACCTATATGTTAAATGTCTAAAATAAACACTGAAGGTAAAGTGTTGCCCTTTGTATAATGTACCACTGCTTAAAAACAAATTTTAAACAGTTTTCTTAACAATGTTACTGACCTGAAATATCACTGCATGCAATTGTAAACAGGACCAAGTCTTACAAACTAGAGTTAGATTCCTCCATACCATGCACCATTCCTGTATGAACATATAAACAGGAGGAGGCCATTCAGCCCCTCGAGCCTGCTCCGCCATTCAATTAGATTATGGCTAATCTGCACCTCAACTCTATTTTCCTGCCTTTCTTCCATATCCCTAGAAACCTTTCCCTAACAACAATCTATCGATCTCTGTCTTGAAAGCTTCAATTGTCCCAGCATCCACAGCCTTTTGGGGGAGAAAGTACCATAGTTCTACTACCCTTTGTGTGAAAAGTGCTTCCTGTTTTCGCTGCTGAATGGCCTCGCTCTAATTTTAAGATCATGTCCCCTTGTCTTGATTCCCCACCAGTGGAAATAGTTTCTCTGTATCTACCCTATCAAATCCTTTTAACATTTGAAACACCTCCATCAGATCACCCTTCAATCTTCTATACTCAAGGGAATACAAGCCACGTTTATGCAACCTGTCTTCATAAATTAACTCTCTAAGCCCTGCTATCAGTCCAGTGAATCTGCGCTGCACCCCCCTCCAAGGCCAATATGTCCTCCTTGAGGTGCGGTGCTCAAAACTGAATGCAGTACAGTAATCCCTCCCCAACCGCGGGGGATACGTCCCTGAAAACCCCCGTGGTTAGTAAAACCGTGGTTGGCAAATACAGTATAAATGTTCAAATAACACAATAAAAAAGAATATAAAAGCAATAAAGTCATGCTATTTATCTTAATCCTAAATTAAAAACCGCATATACGCAAAATTCACTGCCGCGGTTGGCAAAAGTTGTCGCAGAGAGGAAACCGTGTATACTTGAAATCCGCGTATGGCAAAACCATGGTTGGGGCGGGATTCCTGTACTTCAAATACTGTTGGAAAGCACCTCACCTCCAATTGATACCTGCCTTGATAGTCAGCTGACGTCAGGGGCTCACCGGCTGGGAAACAACGGCCAAAAGTTCACCATATACCATTCCATGGCATGGTACTTGTCCTATTAATACGCCATAGAACTAAACCAACCCATGTTTGCAATACATTCAAATTCAACTATATTAATATTTGCCTGTACTCATTGCAAGTTCCTAATAACTGCGTAATAAAGTGGCTATTTAAAAATCTCGACTTGTATACAAATAAAATGCCACACAGTTTGAGAACATTTGGTGAGTAGCTTGCTTTATCTAGTTAAAACTACCATTTATAAAATAAATGTTACTAGCCAGTGAAACAATGCTTCAGCCACCCGGGACCTACTCTCTGATATTCTATCCCTAGACCACTCTGCCTCTCCACCTCTCTCTTTATTTAAAATATCTTCCCAAGACCCATCTCTTTGACAAAACATTTGGTCACCCCCTCCTCAGCTCTCGTTCTCTGGCTCAACTTCCGTTTTCCACAAGCACTTTGGGACGTTCTTTATTTTAGAAAGCGCTTTATAAACATAAGTTCTTGTTTAAATGGTTGTTGGGTTTCTGGAATACATTGTACAAGCTATAGAGGAGATTCAGCAATGAAATGGTTAATGACTGGAATCAGTTCGGAATGCTGAACCCTCCTTAAACTTTGCCGGACACATTTCCCATAAATGTCACTGAGAGAAGAGATAATGACTGATTGCAACACACTGAATTGTTTTGTTAGTTAAAGCATTTGCCAAGTAATCCTAACCATTTCAACCAGGTTCTATTTTCTGATAATGTGCAAAACTGCTAGTGCTTCGATAATTAAAAAGATGCCTGCATGTCCATGCAATGGAATTGTAAAAATCTGATTGGCGTTTGACAGCCTTGTCTCACAGAGATGGTTCAGAGACATGCTGAGGGTTTCAGGCCTGTCAGCAGCCAGGTCCTGACCTGCAGGTCTGGGAGTGCCAGTGTAACATGACCTGACACCAGGTGTATGCCCAAAGGGCTTTGGGCTGGGAAGCTCGCACTAACCCACTCTCCCTAACCACCCAGATCCCATTAGCTGCTCAGCCCTCACATTCTTTGTTTTGATAGGTGTTTGGTATTTTGACTGAACCACACACAAATGCCTTTTTGTTTTACTTCAATGTATCAATTCATTGGGGGAGGAAATGAGGCTGCATGTAAAGTACGTTTTCATTTGGCGCACTGCAATAATCTACATTTGATTATCTCGTGACATTACATGATGTATGATTTGCATATTGAGGATAAAATGGCATCTAAAGTTCATTTAAAAATGGTCTCGGAATTAGTATTAAAAGAGTGTTGATGATTAAGCATTAGTAAAAATGGATGATCCTTTGCAGGCATGTTTCTCATCTGCAAGAGTAGCTTTTCTAACCTAGAGAACTTTACTGATAGTGGGCAGGAAACACTAGACTTACTTGTAATAGTTATAAGGAGGGGTTATTTTACAGATGCGTTACAGAGCGAGATACTTAGTGGCCTGTGGTCTTGTTTCCATTTTGTTTTAATAAACTTTAAAACTTTTTGGCCAGAACCAGTCTGGCAACAGATGTTTTGTGTAGAACTTCTCCTGCAGTGACATCATCAGCGGGGGTGGGGGGGGGGGGGAGGGAGGGGGGAGGTGGGGGCAACACTGTGACCCCAGCAGTTTCAAAGCAGAAAATAAACCGTGAACAGGGAGATGGCTGAAAGATATCAGTAAGTGTACAGAGAGCTCCCTCTATATTCAGGAGCATGGGAAGGTTTTAATGAATACAATTCTCCGTTAAAATGTCGGATTGATTGAATTACAAAATGTTGCAGATTAAATCATAACATACAGATGCAATTTTCTTTAATCAGGAAACTTGACAATAACATTATTCATGATTTAATAAATATTAAAGACATTGCACTCCGGTGTGAAATATGAATAACCCCGAATTTGAATGCAATTTCCAAAATTTTACAGCTAGACTTCAGGTTTTAGATAAGACAGGCATTACTGAGTAGGTGTCAGCTACAAGAGTTATATCCATTTGTGCCTAGATCATAATAATGAAAAGATTGCAGGTTTTTTAATATTCTGCATGATTAATCATTATATATGTAGTGATAGTTTAAGTGAATAATACGAGCAGGGCAAAGGCTGGGAACTCTGTAATGACTGGCTCATGCACCGACCCCTCAAAGCCTCACCATCGTCAAGGCTCAAGGCAAGAGTATTATGGGATACCCACCACTCGCTTGGATGGGTACAATCGCAACAACACTCAAGAAGCCACTCATACCAGCCACAATGAAAGTATTTGATAGGATAGATGGGGAGAGAAACTATTTCCTCTGGTGGGGGAGTCCGGAACAAGGGAGCATAGCATTACAATTAGAGCGAAGCCAGACAGGGGTGATGTCAGGAAGTACTTCTTCACACAAAGGGTAGTGGAAATCTGGAACTTCCTCCCCCAAAAAGCTGTAGAGGCTAAGTCAATTGAAAATGGCAAAACTGGGACTGATAGGTTTTTGTTAGGTAAGGTTATTAAGGCATATGGAACCAAGATGGGTAAATGGAGTTGAGCTACAGATCAGCCATGATCTAATTGAATGGCAGAACAGGCTCGAGGGGCTGAATGGCTTACTCCTGTCCCTATGTTCCCATGATAGAGCAGTCTGCTTGATTGCCATCCCTGCCCCTGCACTCAATATCCACCCCTTTCACCATTGGTGCACTGTTGCTGCAGGAGGCACTGCAGCAACTCATCAAGCTGACTTCGATAGCACCTCCCAGCCCTCTGTTCTCTACTGTCGAAAAGGACCAACGAGCAGCGACTCCATAGGAGCACCATCATCTTCAGGTTCCTCTCCAAGTCACACAGCATCTTGAATTGGGCATATATTGATGTTCTTTCAGTGTCACTGGGTCAAAATTCACCTAACACTATTGTGGGAACACCATCACCACTAGGGCCACAGCAGTTCAAGAAGAACGCCACGACCCCCGTCTCAGATCAATAGGGATGGGCAGCAAATGCGGCTTTGCCCGAAATGCCCAGATCCTGAGAAGAAATAATAATTAATAAATGGATCTAGCGTTTGACATGAATCTTGTCATTCATGTGGAAATGACTTATGAAATAATACTGGGCGGCCTGCTGGTGGCGCTGTCCAGGGAGAGTATAAATACTCAGGCATGGGCCCAGCTTGCACGGGACATTCTTAACAGGAACTAGTGAAGGACACAACTAGACCTCCATGTTGTAAAACAGTTGATTAAAGCTTTGTTTAACGCTTAGACCAAGTGCCTAGTAGTTTTCTTACATCAGTGTTGTCTTCAATTCTCCCATGTCTAGCATGCCCCATGCCTTGCTCCCACTATCCGTTCCGTAGACATACTAATGTGCAATCTAGAGAATAAAAAGTAAAGTTGGCTCACAATAGCATAGAGGGCAAATGCAGCTCCTGGGTGTATTACAGAGGCAAACAGAGCAGGAAGATCGCAGCTTCGATCTCCAGTCCAGACAGTGTTGGGGTAGCAGTTGGAATGCTACAATCGACCTTAGCGCCACCTGGCTAGGGAGAAAAAAACAACTCAGTTAGGGAACTCACTCCTGATCACTATCCAGTCACTCCTGCAGGAAAGTATGCGTGTGAATATCAGGCAAGGACAAAATACGGCTGAACTGTGCCCTTCCCCTGGTCAAATACCCTGCCAAGACTTGCCGTCTGGGCACACATCTGAAAATGGGCACTTGTTCAACCTGCTCAAGTGGGCGATCGGTACAGGTTTTTACAAGTTTTCCAGAGCACTTACCGAAACCAGCTCAGATTTATTGCTAACTTCATTTGGGCCTGGGAAATTTGTAAAAACCTGTCCAAATCGGCACCTGCATGGATTTTGCTTCCACACTGGCACCAGTAGAACTGCAAAAAACAGCAAATTGTCAGAGTGCTTTCAAAGGAGAACAGGGAGTTCTCCCAGTGTCCTGGCCGACATTATTCCTCAACCAACACCACGAAAAAAAACCAACAGATTAAATGGTCATTCATCTTATTGCTGTTCGTAGGACCATGTTTGTGTGCAAAATGGCTGCCATATTTTCCTGCATGACAACAAGCACTGCATTTCAAAGTAAATACAATCCTATACACATATCCCGAGCCTCTTTATGTTGACATCCTGCTTATGTTGACAAGAAGGTGAAGTTCCTGACCCTTCTACGTACATTTAAACAAAAAACTTACCGTTTATGTTGTGATTGACATAAACCATAAGAAGAAGGTACGCTTAACTCGACAGATTTCTTTACGCCCCTAGCAGCATTAAAGGCTTAGGTCGATGCCCGACTTGAACCGCCAAACTCCTTCACCCTGTGATCCTCGTCCACGTAGCACTCAACACCCAGACTTGGACCGGCACAAACTCCCGTAGCCCAGTTCGACTGAGGACATCGTCCAGGCCCGTGTGTCACTCCCCTGTGCGCCCAGGCTCGGCACTTCACAGGTTCCTGCTCGCTGGGCGCTCTCTCCTTCGTGTAGGTCTCCTTTAATTGCATCCTTCCCACTGCAGGCAAATCGCACTGTGATGGCAAGCTGGCCCGTCAGTTTCACATCAATTTCAAGGGAACCGCTTACGCCGACAAACCGTCTGCACTGCCAAAAAACTGGAACGGTCCCTGAAATGGGGAGGTAAGCGGGTCGGACCGCACTTGGACACGAAACGCTTTGAAGCTGCTTTTATTTCAGAAGTCTGGATTCCGGGGAGATTGGGTATCCGGGATCCACCTTCCCAAAAGCATCCTGCTAAATCCGGCTCACCTTATTCCAGTTGTGGAATCGTAGAGCCGTGAAAACCTGGATCTTCAATTCTGTGACTGGGATGAAGAGGATTTGGCGATATAAACGGTGGGAACCGGCTCAGGAACACTGGTCTCCCAGGATCCAATTTGAAACGTTGTCAATATAAAAAACAGTTCGAGACGGAAGCAGCTTGAGACATTTCTGAGAGATGTAATAAGACACTACGTAGAATGCAGGGCAGGAGGGCAGAACATTTAAAGGGAGAGAAAAACTACTGTGAATAAAGCAACTGAGAAAGTCCCTTTCAATGTTGAGTATGTCAATGTTGTGACTTAGGACAATCTGTTCTTCACGGCTGTGCTATTTTTACATTGCATCATTCTGGCAGATTCATTTTCATTACCGTATTTGAACAGAAGGGGGTAATACCATATAGATTAGGTTGAATGAGAGCCCAATGCAGAATCGTTCAGTCTAAAGACAATGCGGCACCCTGTTTTCTTTTAACTCGAGAAAGGAATAGCTCTTGGAATGTGCTGCAGTACACCTGACGGTGGGAAGAAAGGTTACATGTTCCGACTCTTTCAGCCTCACCCTTGTTTTTCTACCAAGGTGTTGTATGAAATCTGGTCATACCTGTGAGCAGCACCTATGCCCTCCAGTGCAAGCCTGCCTCAGAGCTCTAAAATAAACTGACATGAAAATATGTGTGTGCTTGCACAAAAAGAGTGCCTTTAATACTTAGACCTCCAGAGTTGTTTTACTATAATAATTCAGAGGAGGAAAAGTCCCACTGAAAGCATAATAACATTTCACTTGATGCTAGAAAAAATAAAGTGGATAATTTATGAGAAGACCCTTGCCTCAAGGAACCACAACAGTATAGTGTATAAACGTTCAACAGATCACAACCTATATCAGCGCTCTAAAAAACGGCTCCAAAAGGTCTAAAGTCAACACTGCACCAAAGTTAAATATACACTTTCTGGTTTCTATGTTTTAAGTGAGAGAAAAGTGAATTGGCTCCTAATTAAATTAAAGAAAACATGACCTTTTTTTAAACTCCACTTTCTCGTCAGTTTGAACTTCCCCTCAAATGATTCACTTTACGTGAACTTGCGGCTGAAAGAGATTTGTGATTCGGCAAGGCAATTTACAGGCCACATTCGTTCCACAAACCGCGGACAAATTGTTTCTTGTGATAAATTTTCATTCGGCTGCAAAGGTCCCGGTCCCGTCCCCCTGGGGAGGATAATGTGGATAAATATGTTTTTATTAAAAAAAAATGAATTGGTAAATGATGCAAGGCACTTCCCAAATTTAAAAGACAAGACAATAAACATATGACCTGGAAAATACGCTGGGTGATATTGGCATCTGCGGGAAATTGCTTTGTCCACTATTTTAGTGGAGGTGTTAATTTAAACTAGAGAATAAAGAAAGTTCATGTGTACTCTTTAAGCATTTGTATAAAAAAGAAAGAACTTGCATTTATATAGTGCCCTTCATGACCTCAGGATGTCCCAATGCATTTTACAGCTAATCAAGTACTTTTGAAGTGTATTCACTGTTGTAATATAGGAAACGCAGCAGCCAATTTGCGCACAGCAAGGTCCCGCAAACTGCAATAAGGTACGTGACCAGATAATCTGTTGGAGTGATGTTGGTTGAGGGATAAATATTGGCCAGGACACCGGGGAGAACTCCCCTGCTCTTCTTCGTAATAGTGCTATCGGATCCTTTACATACGCCTCGGGCCTCGGTTTAACATCTCAGCTGAAAGACGGCACCTCCAACAGTGCAGCACTCCCTCAGTACTGCACTGAAGTGCCAGCCTACATTACATGCTCAAGTCACTGGAATGGGGCTTGAACCCACAACCGGCTGACTCAGGGGCGAGAGTGCTACCACAGCTAACACTTGATCTATTCTGCAGGTCTCCGAAAGAACTATTCCATGGTTATTTTAGAGATGCATTTCTTTAATGGTCCAATAATAATTATTGGGTAATCCCTTCATTATTGTGCTGCCAGGATTACCATAATTACTCTCTACATACTCCTAGAATTTTACTGTCATTCTGTGGCATTATTGAACCAAGTAACACCCAGGTCAACAGTGCCGAAAAGTTTGGCTTACTTGCATTTAAAACAAATGGCGATTATTTTTTCATGCTCCTGCTGCTTTGGGTGGGGAGGGATTAGATGGCAGGATCATCCTGTGAGACTATTTGACCAGTAAATGCAGAGTAATCACATGCATTTACAACCCAAACAATTTAGCAAATGCAGTCTCATAAATTTAGCACCAGCAGCAAGTGAAGTCACTCCACAAAACGGGAATAATGCAACTTAATATCAAGGGCCCAGCCACACTCGCCCTATCATTATGCGGAGTTATTTTACATTGGCAGCAATCAAAGCAAAGGTGTATCGCATTTCTGAGAGGAAGACTTCCTTATTACACAGAAAGAACTCAATACATGGAAAGAGGAAATTGTAGGCTCATGCAGGTGAGGCCTAAGGCCTAATCTCAATCGGGCCTCAGGCCAAGATCTTCAGGCGTGACTTCAGGCTGCCCATTTCATCGCGCAAAACGGCACAAGTTGAATTTCTCTCCCTTTCTTTGTATTCTTCCTACTGATTTGCATCACTTCTGTATCCAAACGCTTCCTCCTTACTGGAAATCAGGTTAACAGTTCAAAACGAATTTAAAAAACGAATGTGAGGAAGTTGTGCTGCACTTTCTGATTCTGAAATGCGCTGACAAATTTGCCATTGCGTATTCTCTGGATCCTCGTTTCATTACTCTTTCCATGTTGAAACAGACTTTCCCAATGCTAGGTCAGTTAATCAAATACTTGTACAGGTGAAATTCCCATTTATATAGAATTCTCTCTTTAAATAAATCTAGGCTGACACTCCAGTGCAGTGCTGAGGGAGTGCTGCACTGTTGGAGGTGCCGTCTTTCGGATGAGACGTTAAACCGAGGCCCCGTCTGCTCTCTCAGGTGGACGTAAAAGATCCCATGGCACTATTTCGAAGAAGAGCAGGAGAGTTATCCCCGGTGTCCTGGCCAATATTTATCCCTCAACCAACATAACGAAAACAGATTATCTGATCATTATCACTTTGCTGTT
The DNA here is from genome assembly GCA_030390025.1 of Squalus acanthias. Classification (NCBI taxonomy): domain Eukaryota; kingdom Metazoa; phylum Chordata; class Chondrichthyes; order Squaliformes; family Squalidae; genus Squalus; species Squalus acanthias. The sequence goes on from CM059446.1 coordinate 39,395,996, forward strand.
TGTGGGAGCTTGCTGTGCGCAAATTGGCTGCCGCATTTCCCACATTACAACCGTGACTACACGCGAAAAGTACTTCATTGGCTGTAAAGCGCTTTGAGACGTCCGGTGGTCGTGAAAGGCGCTATATAAATGCAAGTCTTTCTTTTTTCTTTTAAATGAATCATGTTGTAATCTTATCATTAAAGTTAGTTGGCAAAATCAGATATTGCTTACAACTGCCAAAACATCTTTATGATTGCATCATAGTTAGTGACGCTGAATGATAAGCTGTATAGACAACAGCTTTATATGCATTAGAATGCATGTGGCAAATCTGTGACTCAGCTTTTCAGCAACCAAAGGGAGATACTGAACAAATTCAAATGCAGCCCATGTCTGGCATAGAAAAATAATTAGATGAAACTGCCTTATTTTAGTCAGGTTTCCCCATAATAATTATTTTAGTCTCTGGGAGGAGTAACATGTTAATCCTGTGATTAACTAATTGCAACTTTGCATGACAACATTAAAAAAGGATTAGTACCAAAATCGCTATTCCACTATTAAATGGCCAGGACCATGACTGTAGACAGGACATTCCTCCCACCTTGCACATAGGTAGGTGCATATTGTTGTAGCAGCTCTCCTGACTAACGTAACTGCTGCACATACATCAGCAGAATCCGGGCAAACCGTGTGCATTCTCAAAGCCAAAGTGGTAGCCTGGGTCTCTATGGGATTGGTGAACTCTATGGCATGGTATTTGGCAACTCCCTCCTCCCACCCATAGCAAATGAGCACATTGTAAGGCCTCTGTAAATTGGGATTTTTCTCAATTGTCATTGAACAACTTCCCACAACGATTCTATGCCCCACAACTGGATTAGTGAATGTTCTGACATTGATACCTGTTAAGTTACTTGCTAACTGTGGAAAAGGTGTTACAGCATCATTATTATAGGTCCCTTGTGATTGGCTGGATTTTTTCATTACCGCTAACAAAATCAGACTCAGAAAAAAAATGCGCATTTCAAAACTGCAAGTTCCCACTATTTCATTACAGAATATGATGAAAAATATGCGTTTCACCTGCTTTTCTGAGATAGAACGGAAAGCATAGCCCAACGCGGGCTCGTACCAAAATGGTATGATTGGGTGAAATCCTAAATAGCTGAAGGAACAACACTGGTATTTCTTTGTGGCTGCAGTAAGTTTGGATTTACTTATTAAGTTTCTGGTTAGTACAAACTTCTCCGCTATTTATGTTAAGCTGATGGCTGCTAGCAACGGCAAATTTCCTTACAGAGCATTGTCAGCGGTGGATACCTGTCTCAATACGAATATATCTTTCCTGCAAGAAAAACATATACCTTTTAAATGTCTTTGGTTAGACAATGTGTAAAAAAACTTCTGTAGTTAATAAATTAAACTTCTGATGAGCATCACATAAAGACATTCTCAGCAAAGTCTGTGATGATGAATCACTGACAATGCCAAAAGTCTGTCACTGTTAAACTCCGAGTGCAAGAATAACAAAAGGTACATTGAACAGTCGTTTCCAATATGATTTTATGGGAGTAAATTAAATCTGACACTTGCTGCTGTGCAGGAAATGGAACGATTTCAAACACTTGCTCAGCTCAATCCATGAAAATCATGTAAATCTTATAATGTCTGTGTAGCTTTTTTTGTTGTTGCATTGAACATATCACATGTATTATTTAATTCATTTCATGTTGGCATGCTCATAATAGAACGCAGAGACAAAAAGAAACATTGGAGAAAGGGGAAAATAATACCATGCAGAACAGACTAGAGCTGGGGAAGGGCAGACTAACGGCAAGAAAGCAGGCAGGCGTTACAAAAGTCTCAAAAAGAAAAAAAAAGGAGGAAGGAAGAGAGAGAGAGAAAAAAAAACTATCTCGGTTGTAGATCTCAAACTTCACCCACAGGGATGGGCTGCAGCCTGGTGGCTGATGTTTCAAACTTACCATGAGAATCTAGAGAGAGACAGAGCAAGGAGCTCATCAGCCTGTTACGGCCTTTGAATTTACCCAGTCAGGTATAGATTATGTCACAAAATAAAATGACTCCAGCGTGCCTGTGTTTGTTGAGGTGAGATCAACGTGTGCAAAGTTGATAAAGTCTGCGTGTGGCTTTACTGTGCTGAATGCACCACATTTAATATACAATCAGAGAGAGTGAACAAAGATAGAAAAAGGAACAAAGACAATAAAACACGTCAATTGTGGTGCAGCAATTTTTAATAAAGAATACATTAGAGTAACTCTGCAACTGCCTGATACATTTGTGTATGTGTGTGGTTTATATATATATATATATATATATAAAAAAGGTCAATTTTCCTCTTCTGAGGAACCTCACCTGTCGAGTCTGCATACTAGAAAATCACTTGTGTTTCCCCACGATATTCCTCCCATTTATTTTGATGTATGAAAAATAATTTTGGGGGGTGGGGATCACATTCCTGCTGGGTGAGGCTCTATGCCGGGAGCGTGCGTTTGGAAAGTTTAACCAATAGCATAACTTCGGGGTTGTTGCTCACAATGATTCGGAGAATGTGCTGTTCTATAACAATATTGTAATGTAAGGTTAAGTAACATGCAACAAACTATCAGAACCACTGAGCTACAGTGACTGAATAAGTCAAATTCATTTTTATTACATGAAGTTGAAGGTTCCGCCCTTTATGTGCCTTTCTTCCTGTTTTTCTCTGCCTCTCCCTTACCTCCCTCCCATTTGTCTCTCTCCTGTTCTATTTCTCTTCCCCTTTTTTGCTTTTCTCTTGCTCTGTCCTCATCTCTATTTTCTATCTCTGTCTACTTCTGCTCCTATCCTTTTCCTTAACTTTCTCTATCCTCTTGAGATTGTGGGAAGTGGGAGGGATCCAGGCAGGGCCTCAGACTGGCAATCGCAGAGTGTTTGTAGTGTCGGGATCCAACCAAAGATGCGGGCTGGCATGGGCAGTGGTGGGGAGGGAGGTGGTTCCAGCCAGGGCAACAGGTTGGCATGGAAAGGGCTCCATAGCAGCCAATTATGTAATTTTTATCTCTTGCCTTTTTAGCGTCAAAAAACTCAACAATATTCAAATAATATTAACATTTTAAAAAGTGCGAAGGAGATGCTCAAGGAAGCTGAGAGAGGCTAAGAGGACCCAATGTAATAAGCCTCAGACACTTTGCTCTGTGGAACACAAAGGTAAGTATAAGCCAAGCATAGATCAATATAGTTCAGGCAGGTGTGGTAGAAATAGTGCGACAAAAAATGCTTGATGTAAATAAACATGAGAGGAACGTGTAACAGGAAATAAGTGTTAACACTTAAAGTGCATGCATACACAAGAATTTTAATATATAATACATATATATAAAATATAATTTAACTGTGGGCTTTGCTTTCAGGAACTGGACGTATTAAACTGTAACAGAGAAGGCCTAAAAGACAACTTTTCCTATAGTTTCCAATATGCATGACATTTAGTAATGAAGTGAAAATTGTATGTGCTATACCTTTCCAATAAAGGATACTGCGTGTTGGACCCATGCATTTATTTAATCAGTGTGAAGGTCTCCTAACTAACCTTCTCATTTCATTAATGTTCATGTATTTCATGTGTCTTCTCCTTTCTCCTCTTTATTTACACTCTCAATCTGCCACGCACCTTACATTTACTTCAATTCATTCTCTCCCATGCAACTTACATTTGCCCAAACTTTTTCCATTTGCTCTCCGTCTCCCCTGCATTTTTGCATTGACTTAGAGTCAGTCTTGTATCGGGTAGTCAGACACACAGTTGCAGCTACTCTCCCAACTGTCACGCTGCAATCTACTGTGGTGCCATCCAACCTGCTGTCATCTCGGCCATATATTTGTGCTGAGCATTCAGCTTTTCAAACTCATGTAGTCATCATTTTGGTCACCAGAACCATTGTCCTGTTTGTCACGACTGGTGAGTTTGCATTTCATTCCGTGCAGTACTGCAGCTACCCTCAATCACGGGGCAAACACGGTAACGCACAAACAAGTCGTGGTAGCTTAGCGGTGAGCCCTTTCATGCCTCGCCAAGCTCAAATTAACCTGCAGAAATGGAGATCTACCAAAAAAAAAATGAAAATAATTGCGCACACCTTTCAGATGGAAATGCACTTCGCCCGCACTGAACCTGCAAAAATGTCACATGTGAAGTGTGTTGGATCAGATAACACCAGTTTCAATATAGGGAGGTAGAATAAAGCCAATTGTCATGTCAGCCATAGGTTCAGAATGTTTTCGTTGAAGACAGCAGGAGACCAGTTGCTTAGTTTGGAAGGGTGGATGTTTCTGTGTACTCATATTTGCAATGGGGTGGAGGAAGTGGAAGTTTAACCAATCAGATGCAAGGCTACAGCACTGTTTGGAGCTTGTTGTTCCTTTTAATGCAAATTGTTAACATAACTGAGAAATCCATCCAGGAATCTGTGTTGGTGGCATTTGGCCCAGACGATATAATTTATCCAATCCCTTTTTAAGCAACATAACTAAACTGCTAGGATTCTCTGCAGGCAAGTTTAATCCCTGCTGTTATCTGAAAAATGCATGAGATCACAATAGATGGTTGAGTCGGCAAGGCTCTGTCTAAATGTTCTTCAATACATTAGAGCAGCACGTCCTTTGGAGTTGGATTTTTTTTAATGTTTTCCTGTTGCTCGCATTTTTTTTTAGTGGATACACATTCTTGTTGACATTAGAGGTGCCTAAAATAGAAATTCAACACAAATGTTAAATTTAACTTTCTTCCCCCCACTCCAAGTTTGTCCGGGGCAACGTTTATTCTTTTTATTTCCAAATTTATTTGCGGTGCCATCTTGCCATCTTCATGCAGTGTATGTTTAGACCATGAGAAGGCTTTGAACACAGACAGCAATTGTGGGAGTGTAAAATTCTGTTATTAAGACTTAAACGAACATCTTCGGCACTATGCTTGTGTGGCATTAAATAAATACAACATGACTCCCCCAACATACTGTTTTGGTGATTGTCTCACAACATCATGAATACATTAAAAAAAATTCAGCTTATCAATGCTGCGTAATTAACCTATATGATAGCCAAAATGTTTCATGGATGTACTGGTGGTGAGGAATCTCAGGAGCCGCCAACGCATATAATTGCGCAGTCTGTGATTTACCAATATATGTCACTTAAAGGCCAAGGTTCTCCACTGCCAGTGAGTACTTCAAAAAGCACCCTCAATATATAAAGAAAGAATTCAATTTAATTTATATAGCGCCTTTCACATTTTTGAGATGGCCACAGCCAAAGAAGTACTTTTTGATGTGTAGTCACTTTTGTAATATAATATTAAATTATGAATTATAACATATGGTACAGCTGTTGAATGTTTTCAACAATCTCTAAAAAAAAATATTCTTATGGAATAGTCCGTGTTGTACACAAATACTGAATAATTTTGCTTGGGCTGAAAATTAAAACACGACAAAAAAAGCACGCAGCAATCTTACAAGGAAATAAAGGAATAATTACGCACCTAAACTTTGCAGACGCTTATAAGCGTATGTAGGCAATAACGTTACTCTCAGGCTTATATGGGATATGATTAATTGGTGTCTATTCCCATTTCTGCTGGAATTTACAGAGGCTGTCTGGTGAAGTCCCCTGAGCAAGGTATTGCGATGTCACTTTAAAAAGATGTGGGACAGGTAGGTTGTGCTTATAAGAATATCAATTAATTGATCTATAATTGATTATTTGCAGGGTCATCTAGTTTCAAACATATGTAATTGTTATACCCCCTGTATTGTATACTTTGTTGTGAACAGTTTATTTGTGTAGGTTAAGTCCTCAACTATACTCCACAGATATCTAATTTCCTGTTTCCTCTTTGCTTTGACACAAGTGTTTGGTTACCGAACTCATTGAGGCTCTTCTAGGGAGAAAGCAATCCAATCCACAGAACCAGTGCTCACATAATGTGTTTTCCAGTGTGCTTCAATGGGCTGCAACCTAGCCACTGAATGTCACTACATTGGCTATTAATATAAAATTACACAGTGCACTATCCATTTTTGCTAAGGTCACAATGTGGGAGGTATTTTACCAAGTAGTCTCCGAGGGCTGAAGGAGTTCGCTAACCGTGGATGTTTGCAAGCAGTGGTGGAAACGTATCAAGGTTGTATTACACAGCTCGGGGTCTGAAAGGACACGGTCGTGAATGTGAACCGATATAAACTCGAGAAGAAAGCAGCTTTGTTGGGACCTTGGGAGCCTTGTTGTATCTGGGAAGGCCCAAGTAGTTTCATGCCAGCTTCTCACACACATCCTGCCTTCAGCATTAAGGCATTCACAACACAGCTGACTGGCACGATTTAACCACTGCACTGCCTTCGATATTCAAAGGAAAAGTTTCTTCTTTTGGCTGTTGAATAGTCAGCTTATTCTTACAAGGCTGCTTAGAATCAAGTCAGAATTAGACAAGGATACAAGAGCTGCTGCAGCTAACACTGAATGCAAATATATGGCCCAGTTGCACTAAGCGAAGCTATGGCACAAGCAGGGAATTTAGAATAAACTACGTCACAGAAGTGTAACATGTAATGTAACAGTGAAAATGCCAAAGTTTCTGCAGATACACACTATGAATGACAGTATGTGCAATTCCATGGAAGGTCATCGCTTTACAAATCATTTTCTGAACATAATAGACTGAACTTCCAACTGGGGCAGCAGTGTAAAACAGGGAGTAGCGGATTGACCACCCACTACACATCCCGCCTGATTTTCCTTCCACTGAAGTCAACGTTATTCTGCCGCCCAATATACTGGGAGGTCATACAGCACAGCTTCAAGTTAAGTACGTGACAAAAAAGGTAAAAATCTTATTACTTTATTCTGGAATCCTACCAAATCCAATTATTTGATTATTTCATTTAGCAATGCATAAGGCTATGACATTTTGGGGGGGTTCCTTTACTCTAGATATTTTTGGCTTTTGTGCTTCAGACTACTCCTGTAGCTGAGTCTTAGCCCGCCAAATCCCACAAAGAGTGTTTGCACTTGCCCAGATATCTAGGTAAATTTGTGGCGTGATCAGTGAACGAACAGAGATCCCTCTTCAGTTTATTTCTGCGGCTGGTTTATTCTGCGCTTCATTGGCCCTGAATTTGCGGTTGGAGGCTTCCCACAGGGAAATGCCTCCAATCCACATATAAAATGCCCGCATACCTGGTGGTCCAGGAGGTACAGAGATTCACGGCCCAGGGCCTCTCTGAGTACCCATGGGAAGGAGCCAACATAGCCCAGGGGTGCAGGCTGTTCGCAAGCGCCCCTGGGATCATGTGGGCCGGCCCAACGAATGACAGAAGGGAATCCCCATTCATACTTATGGAGGTTCCGTATGTACAGAATCCCCATAAGTATGAATGGGAATACCCCAAAAAAATACCTGTACACTTCAAATAAATAAAAAAAATCACATTTAAAATTAATTAAAATGGCATTTAATTAAATATTTAAAACAAAAATCTTATTTTTGAAAAATAAATTTGTATGTTTTAAAGGGGCTAAAAATAAACTTACCTTATTCCACAGGTTTTTAAATGTATAAATCATTGATAAAATGTTATTTTTCTGTTTTTTAAAACTCTTACGCTTGCTTTTTACCAGGCGTAAGAATTTCACGGGCATTCGCTGGGCAGAAGTTGGGTAAATAGCCCAACTCTCTGCCCGCGGATGCCCTTTTCCCGGGGATGCGGATGATCTGTCGCGAAAATTCTTGTCAGATCGCAAGTTCCGGGTTTTAGCGCGTGCGTAACGCATACCTAAACCCGGAACTTGTGCGACCTTTAGGGGTGCGAACACACCTCCTACGCACCAGTGGGGGCTGCAAATTACGGCCCCATATGATCCTCAAGGTGCCAGAATAACAGTACATTACACTATGCTATACTTTGGTTCGGTCTTTAACTGCCAAACAAATGTGTTAAATAGTAAAAGAACAAGAGAATTGTAGCACTAACACAATATATATTTTTCATAGTAGTTGCAAAATTTAGCTAGTTCCTCATGTAGTAGAAAATAATAACTGCCATGCTAAATTATGATATAAGTAATATTCTTACATAGCTTCCGTTCCTCACCATATACAAGCTATTTGGTCTGATTATATATCTTTGAAGATTATTAATAGACTTTCTGATTTGGACAACTGATTGATAAATACCTTCAAAACATGATAGGGACCAAACAGATTTAAATAACTTATCTGTTAATTTTTTTTTTAAAGCTGCCAATCAAACACATATTTGAACAAATCCCACAAGATGTTTGTATTTGAATTGAATGTATTGACCCACCTTCCTCAGGCATCAGGTAAATCAATTAAAATCTGTAACAATAATATCAAGTTAAGCTGGGATATGGGCCCAAAAATTCGTGAGGGAGCCTTCGTGCGAGGGTAAGGCTTCCCCACGATCTCTCACTGCGCGCTGGCTTTTTCAGTCCGAGCTCGCACGAACTTGATGTTCTGGACAGCAGCTGTGCAGTGCTTTCGTATCCCACAGGCGTAGTTTATTCGTGCGAGCTGTGGGATCACGTGACTCAGTTAGAGCCAATGGCAGCACACCACCTTTCATTCATAGCTTTCACATAAGTGCTGTGAAAGCTATGAATCTATACCCCCCCCAAAAGAACAGCTAAACCTCAATTAAATTAAAAAAAAAACCATCACATTAATAAAATAAGTATAGTTAAATAAATTAACCATTTTAAACAAAAAATTAAATTTTTGAAAAAATTTAAAATCTTTTAAAAAGTTATAAAAATAAACTTACCTGTCTTTAAAGTCTCTAAAAAAGATATACCTGTTAAAAAAAATTCAAAATAATACTTAATTAACTACTTACCTTGTTAAAAGAGGGTCTTACGCCTCCTTTCTTTATGTCTAAAATGTTCCATGCTTACCTGCGCGTTCAAAGCACTAAGTGCACTGCGTGCACGCAGCCTGTAGCGCGCACGCGGTTCACCTAGGAACCGCCCCCTTTTGAATTCACCAAGTGCCGGTTTTCAGCGCATGCGCAGTGCATGCAGAAAACCGGCAATTGGAGACAGAATACGCGAGAGTACACAGTGCGTACTCTCGCGTAGCGGCACTAATTTTTGGGCCATGATTTCTATGGCTGAAGCTGGTTTTAACCCCTTATGTACTGTGACAGAATAAAAGAAGCCAATACCATACTAAATCTTCGGCAAAAATGTTTCTGTTTTGTCATATACAGTAAAATAATGAAAATCAGATTACTGGGAATTTAACTAGACCATAAACTTCAAACTCTCTCTCCCACCTCCCTGCCTCACTAATTATAACAAAAATCAAGTACGATGTAATAGCTTCTTAACGCAACTGGATAGGTGCTCAGCACAGAGATAGAATGCAGAAACTCGAGTGCACTCTTGAAAACATTTATTATTTCATTTGAACTAAAGAATAGAGATGCTGCCTGTGCTGTCCCTTTCTCTTTAGCTGGTCTGAAGTGCTCCAATTTTCCAAAATCACTGATTCTACTTTTTCACTTCTGCCTCTGTCTGAGACATACATCCAATCCATTCTCCCTGTTGCCTGTGTCTCCCTCGTACTTACACTATGGCCTGACTGCTGGTATTTTACTCTGCCCTTTTTGCTCCTGCAGATAGCGTAAGTATTTACCATGAATCCAAATTATCTTAAATTCAGACTGAAAGCATATAGTCCCTTGGTACTATGAAGTTACAACATTGTACCATATCAGCATAACCTTGTATTGTATCCTTGTAGGCTAGAAAATGACTTGCCAAAACATGCAGGTACCATCTTCTGTATTTTTGCACCTTCAGTAATAAATAAACATTGTTCTCTTATGTTGTGTCACATACCCATTGTTTTTCATCGTACCTGAATATTCTCCTCACCTGAGACTACTTTTCATCTACAGAAACAGCAAAAAGACAACATACATCACAGAGTGTTGAATAACACAATCAAAAGTGAATTATAGACATATATGGGATTTCTTGCTGCATTGAATTTGATTGTGTATCAGCGAATTAGGACCACATACTAGAGACAAGCAATCAGATACGTTCGGTCTCAGGCTTTGGGGAGGCCAAAGTCAAAGGCTTCAGAGCTACAATCTGAAATTAAATACATCGGTATGCAAGCAAACATGACACGGTCTTTATCATATAAGTTTAAAGCACAGAAGAAGCCCATTAGGCCCATCATGTCTGTATTGGTTCTTTGCTAGAGCAATCCAAAAACTAATTGCACTGCACCACACTCTCTCCCCATAGTACTGTTCCTTCCTCCATTCTTCAAACAAAAGATGCAGTGGTTTCTACCTCAACCACTCCCTGTGGTAAAGCACTCCATGCTCCAACAACCCTCTGCATAAAGAATTTTTCTCCTAACCTCCCTCCTCACCCTCTTAGTGACAATTTAAAATTTGATGACCCCCCTCGTCACTGAGCTCCTTAGATCGGCTAAAGCCACTATAGAATATTAAAGTCAATTCACCATCACTGAGAAGCATGGGTAAGAAGCATTGCCATTTGAACATATTTACTGTACCTTCACAAGGCTGTGACTGCTGTACATGTTAAACTACCAGAGATCAAATATGCACACCACGACACTGAGACTACATCCCCTCCCTATAGAATACCAGCGTTTGGACAAACGTATCACAATATAGCTACATACCTCACCCCCTGCTGAATTAACAGAGCTATCTTTTAAAGTTTAATTTATTCATTTTTTTAAAGTAATCAGCCACTCTACTAGCACTGCCGGGAATCAGATAACTGACTGCATACTTACAGAACCGGTAGCCAGCAGGTAAGCTTTTTATTAAAACAAAACACAATTAACATTTGCTTTTGTCATTGGAGAATTATGAGGGGAAAACTTAAATGGGATAGAAAAAAAAACAGCTATCACATGCACAGTACAATTGTGCATCTAAAGATTGCTCTCACTGTTTTTTTGAAAAGAGACATGCAATTATAAATCTGAATGAGGGGAAAATTGCACGGTGTGATATTAGTATATGAACACATTCATGTAGTTTCAATGGCCGGAAAATCAGGAACACCATGAATCAGTGGAGCTGATCTCTGTGACCGATTCTCTGATCCACACACCGGACCAACAAGACTTCATTCCAGGAGTGGAGCCTTCAAAGATTTACCCCCAAATGACTCCACTGACAGAAATTGGCTCAAGTCAGCATCGCTAATCAGCTGCCAACCATTCCTATGTTATATGTGATTCATATATTATCCATAGCAGAACAAGACAGTTCAATAGATTTCTGATTTAATCTGTGACGGCTAATACCATGTGGCCATCTTTTGCTAAAGAATTAGCAGATCTCCCATGGAATTGCTCACCATAAGTCAGAAAATGCGTGGCAGTATCATGACAGGAGCGTCACATCATGTCATACAGAAGATATTATTTTGCTACTAAGGTAGCAAAATTGTTGCTACCTTAGTAGGCCTTTAAGGCCACAAGGCCTCATTGCTGTGCCTTGCTCTTAGGTAGATCCTAAGGTGAATTATGATCAGAAGAGACCAGCAGGAAATTGACTGGCTTTCTTTTTCATACTTTGTGGGATACAGTAATTTACACAATCAGAAGCATGATTGACACATGTCAAAGTTCTTGGATGGATAAACAGATTAAGAAGAGAAAGAACTTGCATTTAGATAGCGTCTTTCACGACCACAGGATGTCCCCAAGCGCTTTAGCGTGTAATCCCTTTTGTAATTGAGGAAACGAGGCAGCCATTTTGTGCACAGCAAGAGCAGACACAGCAATGAGATAATGACCAGATCATCTGTTTTCAGTGACGTTGATCAAATTGTGTCTGATAACGCTCCTGTGGTGCGCCTTGGGACGTTTTACTACGTTAAAGGCGCTGTATCCTGTTATTCTTAGGCAGATCCTAAGGCAAATTGTTGTTGTTGTTGTTTGAGGGCTAAATGTTGGCCAGGACACCAGGGAATACTCCTCTGCTCTTCTGTGAAATAGTTCACCTGAGGCCAGACGGGGCCTCGGTTTACTATCTCATCCAAAAGACGGCACCTCCCACAGTGCTGCACTGGAGTGTCAGCCTAGATTCTTGTGCTCAAGTCCCTGGAGTGGGACTTGAACCTTCTGACTCAGAGGCGAGAGTGCTACCCACTGCAATAGTTCATAATAGCTTTTTAAAAAGATACCGTCTTCATGAAAAAAGTTTGGCAAATCATGGGGGCGCGATCTTGCCAGCCCTGGGGAGGCGGGTATGGAGGCGGGACTGCCGGAAAAATGGCAGAATCTGGGGGCGGGTGCCCATCCCGCCCCTAACCAGCCTCTGTGCCATCTTCCCAGGAGGCGGGTACCCGACCCACGCTGGGAGCCGCCTCCTTGAGGCGGGAAGGGGATTAGTGCCAATTAACTGATTATTACCAGGTAGTTAACAGGCTGTTTTTCGGATAATCCCTATTTTGCCACCTAAAGTGTGGGCTTCCTGACGGCTCCGAACCTCACCAGGGTCAGCGAGGCGAGCCGTGGGTCTGCGGGGGTCAGAGGGACCGAGATGTCCGGTGTGCAGGTGAGTGATGGGTGCATGTGTGCAGAGGGAAGTGTGTGAGGTGAGTCTAAAGTGTTTTAAAAGCTTTACTTACCTTTGCTTCTTCCTCCGGGCTTCATCCCTTCAGGTCTTGGGAGACCCTCAGCTCACCGGCAGAGAAAGCAGAATGGCCGCTGCATTCTCAAATGCATCAGCCTTCTGCTTTCTGCTCAGGAAGGCTTTCTAATTGAGTCTTGAGTAAAGACTCAACTTAGAAGACAGATTGTCAGTGTTTGACAGCTTCACAGAGCTGTCAAACAATGACATTTCATCTGTCAAAAGCTCTTGACAGATGAAACGTCACTCGTTGACGTCACCAGTAACCGGCTTTCCCTTAATTGGCCTGCTAAGCCCGCTGGGAGGGCTTAACAAGGTCAATCAAGGGAAAATAGCATGGGTTGGCCAGAAGTTGATGGAGGCGGGACTGAAACCCGACAAGTGGGAGTCCCGCCTCCAAAAGCTCCCCATTGAGAAAATCCAGCCCCATGTGCGAATTTTGTCATGACAACATCATGCACAAATGACGCAGCGATTTACGTCATCGCAAAGCTCATTTTTTTCATGAAGTTGATACCCCTGGCAATGAGCATTTTTTTTAACTTTGAAATATTTTGCTGAAATTAATGCCAAAATTAGTACTTGGTACAGGATAGGCTGTCTCGGTTTTGAAGTTAAAATGCTGGTCTGTATTCTAGGCACAGTACTGGTGGCCTTGCACTAGAAACCCAGTGTGACCCTAGGATTATCCACAATAGGAGAAATCAAGTTTTCTTGCCTGTATCTGTTAAGAACCTGTTACAATTGCTACAGTAAAAAAAAGATTTCTTCTTAAATCCTTTAAATATTCTAAATCCACACAGACCATAAAAACGTTCAGGCTACAAGGAATTTATAAGGGACACAGTTTGCACTGATCCTGTTGCTTTTCCTCCTCTGGCTAAAGCTGTACAATATGGGCAATTACATACTGCACTTGCCAGTCCATTTGCACGGCTCTGATCCCTGCTTCGTGGCTGTGTGCTTCCATGGGCGAAACCCGCAACATACTGAAGCCCATTACACACTTGCTGCATTACAGGTGCGGCATGCTTTCCCCTATTCATTATGACACCAATGCTCCCTTTAAGCTGCGCGGCCACGTTCTGCAGCTCCCGTGCAGCCGGCTCACCGACATGCGCAGTGTTTTGAAGAGGCCGCGCAGCCCCTTAAAGGGGCCGCGCACCCAAAATAAATTACAGGGAACATTGTATGACACCAGCATCATATTGACAAGGATGTGCATTGGAGAAACATATTGCAGGACTTAAATGATATCGCTGCAAGTTGGATTAAGTTTCCATCCGGAAGATTTTCACTGCCCATTAACTTCAACAAAATAATAGAAGGATTGCTTGCCTATTAATTTCAGAATGGCTCCTGTAAATAAACTTTTTGGACCTCGTACAGAACAAACTAAATTGCTGTGCATCTCGCAGCTTTTGTCTGATTTCTGACTGAGGGGGGCAAGTCAGCCAGCTGCAAGCATGAAAATTGGGCAATTATTTAAAACCACGCTTAAGGCAGACACTTCCTTGTGGCAGGACAAGCACCACGTGAAACGGGAGCACTCAGCTCAATCTTTAGTATAAAGCAAGCTTTTCCATGCGGGACCTTAGTGGAATGATGACATCATCATCATTATTATCATCATCATCATCTATTATTGGCAGCCAACATTACAGAAAGATAAACAGACCCAGAGCATACTTATTTACAAGCATTGGGACTTTCATTTCTGATAAGCTTTTCTGTTCAAAACAGCACTGCCTCACAGAGTGAGAATAACTGGCATTCTGCCAACTGCTTACCTACTTCCCAAAATGCACAGGCATGCCCATGGTTTTGCTGCCATCTCAATGCATTTGCCCAGTGCCCATGAAATGTGGTAAGATGCAAACAGAAAGCTCGTTGCCAGTACAAGAGACCTGCATGTTGGATGTTCAGAAATTCACATAAGGTAGGAACAGTGCTGCAGACTCCTCTATTCTTCTTACGCCAACATATGTCCCTTTCCTATTTACTTGCAAGAGAAGGCTATACATAACAGATGCCTGTAATTGCAAACTGGATGGTTCCTAACAAGCAGAAGACAATTGCCCCTTTATAGGGAGAAAGCCCTACATGTTCAGGGTCTGGAAGTAATTGAGGGAGCAGAGAAGGATCAGGTTGGAGGCCTCCAACAAGCTTAGGGCTAGTACCATGCTTTGTTCATTATACTTCCTTCCCTCACTCACCCACACTCATTCATTCATTGGAACACAGTGTTGTGGAGAAATGCTGTGCTATTCATGGATGTTGATGTAAAGCTGGGGGCAATGGCAGTCTAAGAGCCTGGACAGTAGTGGTGAAGCTCATCAGCAATATAAAACAGCCACTGCATAGCTGGTCTGTTCAGGCATGTTGAGGCATTGTGCGGCAAGGACCTCATTAACATTTTTTTGAGATCTCAATGAATGTAGTGGATGCCTGGTGCACAGGTCATCAGCACATCAGGTGTGCTCAAGCTGCATTATTCTGCACAATGTACAGCGGGCGCACAGCAGGCACACAGCAGCTGGTAATACGATTGCTTGTGCCAGTGCTACAGGCACTGAGCATTGCTATATCAGCACCCCCACTCCCCCCATGCAATGCACCACCCTGGGCCATGCAAGGTGACTTGTTCCCAATGCTGTATCACTGGCCACAAAGTAGCCTGGGGTGACGTTCTCCCTGTGGGAAATACAAGGCCTTTGCTCAACAACACCTTAGTGACAATTTTCTCTTTTTTATATATATGGGCTGGGTTGCCAGGTGACCAATCCCACATAACAGTCTACTGTTCCACAGGAATTTCTCAATGAGTAAACAGGCCAGAGTATTTTCAAGCACTTGTTATTTTACCAATTTCTCTTAACTATGAGGAAGCTTGGGGCAGTTATGTAGGTTTGTATCATTCATATCTTATTCGTGTATATTTTCTTAAGACTTACACATGCATTTCATTAGTTCCTGCAAAATACCACCAGTGTTATGAGTGGCAAACTGGAGGGGAAAACTAGTCCTAATCCAGGACAGAAGTTTGGCACTGAAAGCATTGGTCTCCTGCCAAGCTTAGCATTGGTGCCAGGAAAGGGGGTTGGGGTGGGGGGTGGAAACATCAAGGTTATTGTCTCAAAATGGTTTTTGTCTATAAGTTATAATTTAGATTTCAGTAAAGGATCTGAATGAAGGTCTTTTCTAATCATAACTATTAGCCCTGGTCGTCACCAAACAATGGGGCCCAAATGCAAAGGCCTCGATTCACAACACCTTCAGCAAGGCATCTGTTGGGCATTCATAACAGAGAGTAGTATTATGTTGCCAAGAGTTTACTGGTCATTAACATTACACTTTCAAATGGGAGTTTCAGACTTAATGCAGTAGGCTGTTGAGACATGGAATGCCTCACCAGAAAGAGAGGTAGAAACACTGAAAAAACAAGTGGATAAATATTTGAAAAATTAAAATTTACTAGGTACAAGAAAGAACAGGGAAATGGGACTAAATGGACAGGTCCCTCAGAGAGTTGGCACATACAGTAACATTCTATGATTGTACTTTATTCAACACATGCAATAGATATAATGGGGATAGAGAAATGCAAAGGGCGAGGGATACTAGTAACCATTCAAATTGAGACCTGGAACCGTTAATGACTCAGCATGATCTGCAAATGATACCTCATAGGAAGTCAAATTACAGGGATTTCAGACTCCTGCTAATGACCAACAACCAATATCAATACAACGGTATATGGTGAACGACTACACTTCTTCCGGGGCTCTGCTTTCCTTACTGCCCACATGACACCATCCTGCAGCCAGGGTAAGGAGTCCCAACAGAGAATAATTTCCCCAAATAAGACAGGCATCTAAAAATGGGCGTTGGACGATGTTAGCCAACAAATGCTTAACGGGCTCACACCACCGAATGATTTTAATGAAATGGATCAATGTTGCTGTTAAAATAGTGGGCAGATCGGTGTCATGCAAAATGAGTTCAGCGTTCGTACTCAGTCGCAAGCAGTAATTTCTAGGCCGTGGATAAGTTGTCCAGGAAAGCCCAATAATCAATACAGAGACAGATCTATGTCATCACCTCAAAGTGGATCGTGAGTGCATTATCACAGTACGTATTGTTTTCCCTAACCCTGCAGAACGGTTTATTTTCCTGTTTACGTCTGTGCGACATACCACCTTTTCCTTAATATCCCACTCTAGGTCATTCCCGTTTCCTCGCTATCTACACAGGATCTCTCTGCTGGGTGACTGCAGTGACTTTTGGCAAGGTCTCCTGCTGATACTGATCTGGGGATGATTTTGTCAATCCCTGATGACTCTGCCTCAGCAAATAGGCCTGGGGGAGTGGGGGTGTGGGGGGGTGGGGGGGGGGGGGAAATAAGGAAAAAAAACACTGCGGCAATTATAAATCGAGAGATCCCAACCCTGCCATTGTTCAGAAGCAGCATGCTGGCAACTGGTGTACCTGACATAAATTCTCAAAAAAGCAATTTACATTGCCTTTGCAGCACTGCACTAAAGCAATATTTAAATCATATTAAAATGAAAGAGGAGTATTTGAGGCTTTTTGGTGTCTATTTGTTTGCTGCACAAAAGCGCGATGTCAGCATGGAACAACCATAAGAAAAATTGAGCAATCACTCTTTTTTTTAATCCCTGCTCTTCTGTTATAACAAGGATAGAAGTCAATTTTCTACTTTTTGCTCTGCCAATCTTAGTTATGCTTGAAAATGTTAATCCTTTGCTGATATAGATGAGGGAAGGATATGATGCAAAAAGCATGAACCTTGACAAAGACATCCAATAGAAAATCAGAGCTTTGGTGCTGGGTTTTCCTCCATCCTACTGCCTGAATTTGAGAAAAGGAAATGGGGTGGGGTGGGGGGCTACTGCCAGAAGCCCACCCCTGCCAGAACCCCACCGCTGCCAGCGCAATCATAAATATTTCCCATCCTCGCCCCCCCCCCCCCTCCCAAGCAGGGAATTTGGCCATCCGACGCTTAAATCCCATGCCATATTTAAATAGTGGAGTGGTGGTTTGGGGGGGGCGGTTGCGGTGGGAAGAGGAAAGTGTGCGAACAGGGTAGCTGGCCGATATCCCTGCCTCCTGCCTGACTAATTGCCAATCCCAGCTACTGGCAGGAGAAGGTTGGCAATTCATCCTGGCCGGTGGCCTAAAGCCTGGTAATGATACTGTTGGAGGGAGGGGGGCCTAGTAGTGAGCATATCTCCAGGTCTTCTGCACCCACGTAGGTTCCTGAAGGACCTGTGGCTCATGGAGTGTTTTTTCTTTAAAATTTGGGGTGCGTCTGTCCTCTTTATGCCAGCCTTCTGCTCTTACCCACTGCGGAGCTGCTGAGTTTCGATTCTGCAGTGGTGGGCTCCCTCTTGGTGGTGGCCATTCCGCTGGGAGCCTGCCCTGTACCTGTAATGAGCCGCGACCTTGGGCAATGTGTTGAGGTCACAGCAGGGTTGGGTGGCCAGTGGACCTCTGCCCCTGACCGCAAACCCGCCCTGGATGAATATGAGATATTTTCAAAATATTTTTTCATGGGGATCCTTATTTTAAGGAGATCATACATATGAAATATAAAATTTGTGGATCATGCAAATTAAAGAAAAAAAGAAAGAGCTTGCATTGGTGCAGCTCCTTTCACCTCCTCAGCACGTCCAGAAACGCTTCCCAGCCAATGATGCCCTTTTTTGAAGCGTGGTCACTGTTGTAATGTAGGTTGATGCAGCAGCCAATAGGAGCACAGTGAGGTCCTACAGATAGAAATTAGATAAATAATCAGATAAGCTGTTGTTGGTGACCAGGACACTGGAAGAACTCCCTTGCTCTGCTTTGACTAGTGTCTCGTCATCTTTTACATCCACTTAAGAGGGCAGGTGGGAATGCTGTTTAACGTCTCATCCGAAAGATGCTACCACTCCGGAACAGTGCAGCACTCCCTCAGTGCTACATTGAAGTGCCAGCCTAGATAAGGTGCGCAAGTCTCTGGAGTGGGGCTTGAATCCATGACCTTTTCACCCGGAGGCGAGGGAGTGCTACCATTCAATTCAAACTTTGTTTGAAACATTTGATTACAACATCCATACTGCAGCGGCCCAGAACTTAGCGGCAGAAGAAAAGTGAGAGACTTCAGCAGGTGATATGCAATACATAGCTTGGAATCCTCACAGTCTAGTCATGGGTTGGATCTTCCCCATGCCTTTAATATTCTGCGATCAGAGCTGCACAGTTTACTGCAAATATTTATTAAACAACAACATTAAAAGAAACAGAAACTTAAATGGTGCCTGAGAGTACTTTGGGGCACAGCACTAAATATTAGTGAATGGGCCTTATGCTGAAAGTATGAATATCACTGGGAATAGATTAAAAAAAAGACTTGCATTTATGTAGCACCTTTTACAACCTCAGGTCCCCCCAAAACATTTTACAGCCAATGAAGTACTTTTGAAGTGTAGCCACTGTTGTAATGTAGCAAATGCGGCAGCCAGTTTGCGCACAGCAAGCTCCCACAAACAGCAAACAGATAATGACCAGATAATCTGTTTTAGGGATGTTGGTTGAGGGATAAATATTGGCCAAGGCACCATTGGCCAACTTCCCTGCTCTTCTTCAAAATAGTGGCTGTGGGATCTTTTACGTCCATCTGAGAGAGCAGACGGGGCCTCAGCACTGCACTGGAGTGTCAGCCTGGATTATGCGCTCGAGTCTCTGAAATAGGACTTGACCCCATAGCCTTCTGACTCAGAGGCAAAAGGGCTACCACTGGGCCACGACTGACACCACAATGATAGTGCCATCAATACAAAAGATATGTTCCAGAATGCGACCAAAATCTGATTGCATCTGTATTTCAATTTTTTGATCACATCCATGGGCAGAAGCAATACTTATCCTACAATAATCGGGTCCAGAATATGTGGTGAATGCAATCTTATCTGCTTTTCAGTTCCTTTTTTGCTCAGCTAAATGATCTTCCTAGCAGACTGATAGACACATGACATTGCCGATCTGAACGGCTAAGCCTAAAAAATCATGGGCCTGCAAGAGTTAAATCATAGCACTGTCAAATAGTGTCCTTGTGATGTGTAGGCAAAAAGTCAAAGCGTCCTTGGGTTCAATTGTTCCTTCAGCACTTCACTGTTCAAAAGACTACCTGGCATACTCTACATTATTAATGACACTCTCTGCGGCCTCTTTTGCACAGAGCATTGGCAGAATGCCATTTGTAACACCAGAGAACTTGATGCTTCTGTACAGTGTATGGTAATGGACAAAAATCAGTTTGCAGAACAATGATAATCTGCCAATTTGAATTGATTCTCAGAGCCCTCAGATCAATTGTGTTGGCAGATGGTATCCGTTACGCTGGCCCAATAATCGCGGCTATGTGATATATTTTTACAGCTGTCAATCTGTTAAATTAGTTAGACATGCTGTTTTTTAATGTAACCATATTAAAAGTCATAATGGTGTTTCCTTTGAGGTGTACATTTTCTAGAATAAACTGGAAAAAGATGCTTCTTGAAGAATCACAAGGTGCAGGATGACAACATTGGACTCCAGTTATTTAGAGGTGAACTGAATGGGTTGTAACTCAAAGGTACATTGCTTTCATCTCTGGAGCACAGAAATATGAACAGACGTAAATGCCAGACAACATATTACCTCACCAATTAAAATTAATAACTAATGTTTCAAATAAATATGCGCCAATCTTGGATTCTTTTACTGTGAGGTAAAGACTAAAGACCAGCTATGTATACTATTGTTAATCATTACAAGGAAGAGTCTAAAAGCTTAGAGGGATGTGTAATGAAAGTTATCTCACAGACACCCGTTAGGCTTTGTGATCATAAGAGACTGTTGACATACTATGTACCAATCAACACATCTTATCCCATTATAACTGCATCTAGGCTGACACAAATGTTATGGGTGTGGAAAATGGTAAAGGTATATTAAGAGGATAAAGTTGACGTTCAGTCATCAGGATAGGGCTCAATGAACAAGTTGGTAGCTGTTTCTGTAAACTGGGTGCACCAGGCCGTTATTGAATAAGAATACAACTGGGATGGATGAAGATCCAATTAAAATGATGAAGAATTAGAAGACTGAGTTCAAAAAAGAATTGTCCTGGCCCTTTAATAGAAATTCTTGTGAGGTTTCCTTCCTTGTAAATTTAGAAAAGGGAGAATTCCAAAAACATAAACTAAAGTAGTCAAAAACAAAATACTGTACTACGGATGCTGGAAATCTGAAATAAAAACAGAAAATGCTGGAAATACTCAGCAGGTCAGGCAGCATCTGTGGAGAGAGAAGCAGGTCAGGTGGATAACCTTTCGTCAGAACTGGAAAAAGTTAAGAGATGACACACGTTTTAAGCAAGTGCAGAGGCAGGGAAAGGGGGGGAGGGGAGGAAAGAACAAAAGGGAAGGTCCGTGATAGGGTGGAAGGCAGGAGAGATTAAATGGCAAAAGGGATGATGGTGCGAGGCAAAAGGAGATGGTAATAGGACGAGTGAAGAAACAAAAGATGGGTCTCGATGAAGTGTAAATGGGAATAATCGCCAACAGCTGCTGTCCGAAAAAATGGGGGAAGAGGTAAAGTAGTCATGTCAGTTGTGGTCCAGTAATTTTAAAACAGCGAGCAAAATGACAACTGCTTTGGTTTCTGAGGGTAATGGAATAGTTTTATCCAACCACAATAAAAGACAGACAGGGCCATCCATAAAAAGGCTCTTAGAAGTTAGGACTAGGTTGGGGAGGAATTAATATTAGAGTAAATAATGATCAGACAGTTCACGGGATGATGTATTAAATCTATTTATAATATAAAGCGAATGTGCTAAGTTGCGCCAAGCAGTGTATATTTTCTGTCTTTTATCTGGGTCTTCTCTACAATACTACGCAGAGTCTGGAAAGACATCATCATGTCATAATTGCTTGTGACGACATTGGCATTACAAGCTCATCATCAACACTGTAAACTGCACCAAAGGGAATTCCACCAGAGTAAGTGCTTCATCTTCTACTCAGCAGACTAACATATTATGCTTTATACAGTGCTGATTAGAGTTATATTTTCGGAATCAGATCTCTGGAATAGACAACTACAACAACAACAACTTGTATTTATATAGTGTCTTTAACGTAGTAAAACGTCCCAAGGCGCTTCACGGGAGTATTATAAGACAAAAAAAAAAAATTTGACCCCGAGCCACATAAGGAGAAATTAGGGCAGGTGACAAAAAGCTTGGTCAAAGAGGTAGGTTTTAAGGAGAGTCTTAAAGGAGGAAAGAGAGGTAGAGAGGTGGAGAGGTTTAGAGAGGCGGAGAGGTTTAGAGAGGGAATTCCAGAGCTTAGGGCCTAGGCAACAAAAGGCACGGCCACCAATGGTTGAGCGATTATCATCAGGGATGCTCAAGAGGGCAGAATTAGAGGAGCGCAGATATCTCGGTGGGGGTTGTGGGGCTGAAGGAGATTACAGAGATAGGGAGGGGCGAGGCCATGGAGGGATTTGAAAACAAGGATGAGAATTTTGAAATCGAGGTGTTGCTTAACCGGGAGCCAATGTAGGTTAACGAGCACAGGGGTGATGGGTGAACGGGACTTGTTGCGAGTTAGGATATGGGCAGCAGAGTTGTGGATGAGTTCAAGCTTATGGAGGGCGGAAGTTGGGAGGCTGGCCAAGTTTTGGATGACTTCAAGTTTACGTAGGGTAGAATGTGGGAGGCCAGCCAGGAGTGCGATGGATGAAGATTTCAGCAGCAGATGAGCTGAGGCAAGGGCAGAGACGGGCGATGTTACGGAGGTGGAAATAGGCGGTCTTAGTTATGCCGTGGATATGTGGTCGGAAGCTCATTTCAGGGTCAAATATGACACCAAGGTTGCGAACAATGTGGCTCAGCCTCAGACAGATGTTAAGGAGAGGGATGAAGTCAGTGGCTAGGGAACGGAGTTTGTGGCGGGGACCAAAAACAATGGCTTCGGTCTTCCCAATATTTAGTTGGAGAAAATTTCTGCTCATCCAGAACTGTATGTCGGACAAGCAGTCTGACAATTTATAGACCGTGGAGGGGTCAAGAGAAGAGGTAGTGAGGTAGAGCTGGGTGTCATCAGCGTACATGTGGAAAATGATGCTGTGTTTTCGGATGATGTCGCCAAGGGGCAACATGCAGGTGAGAAATAGGAGGGGGCCAAAGATGGATCCTTGGGGGACACCAGAGGTAACGATACGGGAGCAGGAAGAGAAGCCATTGCAGGTGATTCTCTGTCAACGATTAGATAGATAAGAATGGAACCAGGTGTGTGCAGTCCCACCCAGCTGGACGACATTGGAGAGACGTTGGAGAAGGATGGAGTGGTCAACCGTGTCAAAGGCTGCAGACAAGTCAAGAAGGATGAGGAGGGATAGTTTACCTTTGTCACAGTCACAAAGGATGTAATTTGTGACTTTGATGAGAGCCGTTTTGGTACTGTGGCGGGGTGGAAACCTGATTGGAGGGATTCAAACATGGATTTGCAGGAAAGCTGGGCATGGATTTGGGAGGCGACAACACATTCAAATACTTTGGAGGAAAGGGAGGTTGGAGATGGGACGGTAGTTTGCAAGGATGGAGGGGTCAAAGATTTTTTTTTGAGGAGTGGGGTGATGACGGCAGATTTGAGGGAGAGTGGGACAGTACCTGAGGAGAGAGAACCGTTAACAACGTCAGCTAACATGGGAGCCAGAAAAGGAAGTTGGGTGGTCAGCAGTTTGGTGGGAATAGGGTTGAGGGAGCAGGAAGTGGGTCTCATGGACAAGATGAGCGCAGAGAAGTCAGGAGGGGAGATCGGAGAGGAGAAAGATTTGAGTTCAGGGCTAGGGCAGGGGGGAACCTTAGAGGAAGTTCAGCCCGATGGGCTAGGGGAAGGAAGAGAAGTGGCAGAGGCAGCTGAATGGATGGTCTCAATCTTCGAGACAAAGAAGTCCATGAGCTCCTCACACTTGTTGTCGGAGGTGAGGGTGGAGGAGGCAGGGGAGAGGGGTTTAAGAAGATGGTTAGCAGTGGAGAATAAAAGCCGGAGAAAGACCTGTACAATGGATGACAACCATCCTCACCATTATCAAATGCACTGCTGTTGTGCAAAAATAACGCACAATGCCATGTAACCACAGGCAAACTGCAGTGTGGACCACAGATCCATTTTTACTAGTAAGTTGGAGGTCTGATTGATCCACAATATTTGTCACTGTTCCTTGGCAGTATCGAGGAGATTGTAGGATAGATTATCGTCTATACCGCTGGATGTTAAAGTATCACCTGGGTGGAATGCAGAGCGGAAAATCATCTGGGGAGGATCGCATGCCCATAATAGAGCTCATCCGATTTTCCTTCCATTCAAATGTTCTGCTCTGCGGTCTAGCTAGATGATATTATACACCCAATCAGTACAGACAGCAGTCTACCCATTTGTCTCCATATTTCCCAGCAATCTAAGGGGAAAGTGTAGGGGTTTGTTGGGGCTGCATTTCTTCCAGTAGATTCAGGAGAGCCACACAACAGCAGGATTAGGCTTTGCTCTAATGCTTTGCAAACAAATCCCTGAATTTGTGGGCGCTGAAACCAGTACAAAAGCAAGGAGGTTATGACGAACCTCTATAAAACACTGGTTCGGCTTCTTCTGGAGCACTGTGTTCAATTCTGGGCACCGCAATTTAGAAGGAGGTGAAGGCCTTAGAGAGGGTGCAGAAAAGATTTACGAGAATGGTTCCAGGGATGAGGGACTTCAGTTATGTGGATAGACTGGAGAAGCTGGGGTTGTTCTCCTTGGAGCAGAGAAGTTTGAGAGGAGATTTGATAGAGGTGTTCAAAATCATGATGGGTCTGGACAGAGTAGATAGAGAGAAACTGCTCCCATTGGCAGAGGGGTCAAGAACCAGAGGACACAGATTTAAGGTGATTGGCAAAAGAACCAAAAGCGACATGAGGAAAAACTTTTTTACGCAGTGAGTGGTTAGGATCTAGAATTCACTGCCTGAAAGGGTGGGTGGAGGCAGACTCAAGCGTGGCTTTCAAAAGGGAATTGAATAAGTACCTGAAGGAAAGAAAATTTCAGGGCTAAGGGGAAATAGTGGGGGAGTGGGACTAGCTGAGGTGCTCTTGCAGAGAGCTGGCACGGGCTCAACGGGCTGAATGGACTCCTTCTGTGCTGTAACCATTCAATGGCCGAGATTTTCCGGGTGGTCAGCAGGCACGATCGGTGGCGGGTCGGGTGGGAAAGTGTTTTTTTCCCCCGTGGGTCGGGACCCCGCTGTGAACCCACCACCACGCGCCTTTACCAAATGTCAGGTCTGTGAGTGCTGAGCAGACCCGACACACAGCGGTGGGGGAGCCAATTTAAATGATTAGTGGCTTGTTTACTGACCTTTTGAATTTGACAGCTCGCCCACGGTTTTCACGCTGTTGCTAGACCACGTCTGTGAAGCTGAGGCGGGAGGTCAGTGGCCATTGAATCAGCTGGTGAGTTGACAGCTTCAAATGTCAAGTAAAAGCTCCTACCTTACAGAGATAGCTTCCCTCAGCCACAAGCTCTTCCTCACTGCATTTCCACAACAGATTCACCATGCTGCAAGTCTTTACACAAGTCTCCATCCAGTCTGACATCATTACCTCTCTCACCATTGACAGATCGCTTCTGTCATCTCTACTTCACCTGCCATCTATTCCATCAGCATGGGTTACCTTCATACTCTTCACCTTGGTCCTCAGAATCCCACCACAATCAGCCCCAACACCAGCAGCACCAGGCACACCAGCAGCACCAACAACAACACCAACCTTCTCCGCAATCAACTGATGCTGCACAGGACAGAGGGCATCAGCACCTGACCACATTGCTGCCTGGGAGGCCAGGGATGACCTCACCATGGCCAGATTTACTTCACTTGACGCTGTATACCCTGGCTGCCACATGATGTGCCAGGTTGGCACCACCCCACACCCTTGTGTGTTGTTAGTTGGTATGATTGCACTAGGACGAGGGTGAGTGTGAGGGGTGGCTAGTGAGATGGGGATGTGATAATATAGATAGCGAGGGATGGGTGGAGGTCCAAGGTAAGTTTGTGTGAGTAAGGATGTGCAGGAGTAGGGTAGGGAAGGCAGAGTGATGGGAATGTGATGAGAGGCACAGCAGGATGAGGTTGAGTGTGGTTTTGTAGTACCGTTTCATGATCTACTGAGATCATTGAAATGTTTGCGGCACTGCACCCAGGTCCTCCTGA
This sequence comes from Squalus acanthias, assembly GCA_030390025.1. Lineage (NCBI taxonomy): Eukaryota > Metazoa > Chordata > Chondrichthyes > Squaliformes > Squalidae > Squalus > Squalus acanthias. The sequence continues at coordinate 39,421,999 of CM059446.1, forward strand.
CCACATCCCTGCTTGTGCCCTCCTCTGCAATGTGCAACCAGGCTGTGTTGATCTCCCGGGGAGGTCTCTTCCACCCATGGGAAAGGAAGAGACTACAAGTAGTAGGGAAAATGCTAGAGTCTATTATAAAGGATGTGATAACAGGACACTTAGAAAATATCAACGGGATTAGACAAAGTCATCATGGATTTATGAAAGAGAAATCGTGTTTGACAAACCTACTGGAGTTTTTTGAGGATGTAACTGGTAGAATAGATAAGGGAGAACCAGTGGGTGTGGTGTATTTGGATTTTCAGAAGGCCTTTGATAAAGTTCCACAAAGAGGTTAGTGTGCAAAATTAAAGCACATGGGATTGGGGGTAATATACTCGCATGGATTGAAAATTGGTTAACAGACAGGAAACAGAGAGTAGGAATAAATGGGTCTTTTTTGGGGTGGCAGGCGGTGACTAGTGGGGTAGTGCAGGGATCAGTGCTTGGGCCCCAGCTATTCACGATATATATATAATTATTTGGATGAGGGAACCAAATGTAATATTTCCAAGTTTGCTGATGACATGAAACTAGGTGGGATTGTGAGTTGTGAGGAGGATGCAAAGAGGCTTCAAGGTGATTTAGACAAGTTGAGTGAGTGGGCAAATACATGGTAGATGCAGTATAACGTGGATAAATGTGAAGTTACCACTTCAGTAGGAAAAACAGAAAGGCAGAGTATTATTTAAATGGTGATAGATTGGGAAATGTTGATGTACAAAGGGACCTGGGTATCCTTGTACACCAGTCACTGAAAGCAAACATGCAGGTGCAGCAAGCAGTTAGGAAGGCAAATGGTATGTTGGCATTCATTGCAAGAGGATTTGAGTACAGGAGCAAGGATGTCTTACTACAGTTATACAGGGCCTTGGTGAGACCACACCTGGAGTACTGTGTGCAGTTTTGGTCTCCTTACCTAAGAAAGGATATACTTGCCATAGAGGGAGTGCAGCGAAGGTTCACCAGACTGATTCCTGGGATGGCAGGACTGTCGTATGAGGAGAGATTGGGTCAACTAGGCCTATATTCACTAGAGTTTAGAAGAATGAGAGGGAATCTCATTGAAACATATAAAATTCTGACAGGGCTAGACAGACTGGATGCAGGGAGGATGTTTCCCTGGCTGGGGGCTCTAGAACGAGGGGTCACAGTCTCAGGATACAGGCTAGGACATTTAGGACTGAGATGAGGAGAAATTTCTTCACTCAGAGGGTGGTGAACCTGTGGAATTCTCTACCACAGAAGGCTGTGGAGGCCAAGTCACTGAAAATATTTAAGAAGGAGATAGATAGATTTCTAGATGCAAAAGGCGTCAAAGGGTATGGGGAGAGAGCAGGAATATGGTATTGAGATAGAGGATCAGCCATGATCATATTGAATGGCGGAGCAGGCTCGAAGGGCCGAATGGCCTACTCCTGCTCCTATTTTTCTATGTTTCTATGTCATGGGAGAGCCTGGGTGCAGCCCTGCACCTTTTGTGCGGTGCTTGCCAGTGTTTGCAGCATCTCAATGCTGTAGAACACTGACAGCACAACTGTCAAAATAAATTTGCGCATGGTCCCTGTAAGGAAACCAGCTGATGACACGTCATCAAATGACGTCACCAGACCTGCTTCCTCTAATTGGCCGGGAAACGCGCTTGGCGGGTCTTAACAAGCCCAATGGACGGAAAGTCATTTCAGACAGCAGACTGGAGCCAGTAGCGGGGTCGGGACCTCCACTGACACCGGCCGCACTGGCCCCGCCGAGGTCAGCAAAATCCCCGCCTATGATTCTATGTATGTTTGCCCCAGAGGTAATTAAACTGTTCAATGGCCCAGCTATACCTGAATCGTTGTGTCAGGGTGATGCAGCAATTTGCAGCCAGTGAAAAGCAAATTTAAAAAAATCTCCCAGCAGCCCAAAGTGTGCTGCCATGATAACGCAAGGCCAATGGCGCTCACTGTTATTTGTGCGCAAATGCTGCAGCAACTTCAGGCGAGGGCAGATGCGCGACTCAACCCAGAAATTGAAAAATTGCTGTTGGAGATGCCGTTAGCATTGCGAAAATGGTATTTCACGGCCTGGCTCCCCTTTCAAATGCATTGAGCGGCGTGAAATTGCTGTACTTGCGCGATAGATACAAAGTAAACTCGCCATAGAAAGTTAAGTCAAATCATTTCAAGCCTAAGTGACCTGTTAATGACATTGTAAGTGTTAATTACTGCCAGTCAACCTCCCTGGCACTGAAAATTAATTATTACAAGTGTGGAGTCTCATTCCTTCAGGTTTTAATTGTTACTGGAGATTTAAAAATATTTTTTTTTGTTACTTTTTCTTTCTGTCTCTTTTGTCTCTCTCTTTTAATTCAATCTTGCTTTCCCTCCATTTATTTTTCTTTCTGTTCCTGATTTGACACTAAAGTCACCCACTCTAATTTACACTTCCTTCTCAGTCCTTGCGCTGTTAAATTCACAATACTTCAACCTGATTGGTTAAGGAGATACACAGTTGCTTGCCCTGTTCACTCAGATCCCAGATGCTCTGTAGAGGACGCTGTGCCGTTTCCATCTCACACTTCCAGCAACTTTTGGGAAGAAATATTGTTGACACTAAACGGGCAAGGGCAAGTCTAATTAACAGCGGGCGCCATTCGTTAGCCTGCCACAGCAAACTCTGGGCCATTATTTTTCACCTTTTAGAGTTAGTGAAACGTTAACTGTCTGATCCACTCTTTGTTATTATTTTAATAGAGAGAGGGACTACAAAATGCTGCAGTACAGAGGGATCTAGGGGTCCTCGTACATGAAACACAAAAAGTTAGCATGCAGGTACAGCAAGTAATTAGGAAGGCAAATGGAAAGTTGGCCTTTATTGCAAGGGGGATGGAGTATAAAAGTAGGGAAGTCCTGCTACAACTGTACAGGGTATTGGTGAGACCACACCTGGAGTACTGCGTACAGTTTTGGTCTCCTTATTTAAGGAGGGATATACTTGCATTGGAGACAGTTCAGAGAAGGTTCACAAGGTTGATTCCTGAGATGAAGGGGTTGTCTTATGAAGAAAGGTTGAGCAGGTTGGGCCTATACTCATTGGAGTTTAGAAGAATGAGAGGTGATCTTATTGAAACATATAAGATGCTGAGGGGGCTTGACAAGGTAGATGCAGAGAGGATGTTTCCCCTCGTGGGGGAATCTAGAACTAGGGGGCATAGTTTCAGAATAAGGGGTTGCCCATTTAAAACGGAGATGAGGAGGAATTTCTTCTCTCAGAGGGTCGTGAATCTGTGGAATTCTCTACCCCAGAGAGCTGTGGAGGCTGGGTCATTGAATATATTTAAGTGGAGATAGACAGATTTTTGAACTACAAGGGAGTCAAGGGTTATGGGGAACGGGCAGGGAAGTGGAGTTGAGGCCAAGATCAGATCAGCCATGATCTTATTGAATGGTGGAGCAGGCTCGAGGGGCCAAATGGCCTACTCCTGCTCCTATTTCTTATGTTCTTATGTTCTTAACACCGAAAATGTATCTAGTAATTGAACACCATGTGCAGAGCCCTTCTCATGTATGTACAGGTATCCGCAGAGTTCTATTTGTCGAACCAGACATCCAGCAGTATAACTCCATGTTGGCATCTCCACTTCGTTCTAAGTAGGTACTGCTGTAAAACTGGTACCTGCAGATCAAGTGTGTCATAAAAGTACTGAACAACATGCCCCGCCCCACGGTTTCCAGGTACGGTAGTGTTGTGGTCATGTTACTGGACCAATAATCCAGAGAATCTGAGTTCAAATCCAACTATGGCAGTTTGAGAAATTGAATTGAGTTACAAAAAAAATCTAGAAATAAAAAGCTGCTATCGGTAAAAGTGATAATGAATCTGTGGGATTGTAGTAAAAAGCCAACTGGTTCACTAATGTCCTTTAGAGAAGGAAACCTGCTGCCCTATATGTCAGGGGTTCTCCACCGGGGGTCTGGGATCCGCGCGAAGATTTCAAGTGGTTCGCCAAAGAATGGCCGGTTTCTTGGGGTGAGGCCTATCTGGGGAAGTCCTGCGGCTGGGGGAGGGGCGGGCTCTTGGTCGGGATCAGGGACCAATCACAGGGGAGGTTGCAGTCGGATGGGGACGGAGCAGCTCAGCGGCCTGTGGGACGGCGTCAGGTAGATGCGGGCTGGGTCCGGGGGGAAGTGCGGGCTGGGGTGCGAGGGTCCTTGGCTGCCCCAGGCATTGACTGGCTTCATTGGGCGGCGCACTGGATACCGAGTCCAGGCCCCGGACTCTGGCTTGGTAATCCCCTGAAACTGTTGCCAGGAGGCTCCAGTCACTGAATGTGTGACTGGAACTTGGAAACGACCCCCCCCCGCCCCCCCCACAGTCTGTGGGACAAACTGTCTCCCCGCTCCGCACCCTCCCCCCCAATTTTTAAACAGAAATAATGCTTATGTCATGTTACGGGGGTCACAGAATTTTTATAACACGGGAGGGGGCCTCAGAAGCAAAAATGTTAAGAAGCCCTGCTATATATGACTCCAGTCCCACACCAACGTGGTTGACTCGTAACTGCCCTCTTAAGTGGCCCAGAAAGCCTCTCAGTTGTATCAAACCGCTTTAAGATGAAGACCCACCACCACCTGAGAACGAATGGATGATTTGGTCCAAATCACTTAAAACAAGCAGCACTGGATTCCTGTGTGACGTGATTATGGTCTAAAATTACTACAACCTTTTAACCTCAGGCACTGGCTATTCTCATTGCTTCCATTTCCAAAATCGTGAGATTTTGTTAAAATTTTTTTGCAATTTGCTGTTATTTCAGATTTTAGGCTAAAAACCAGTAGAAACAAATACCTTATTTCTGAGAATAAAGTTTGATAAAGGAACTCTCAATGAATGTCACCTATGCTATCACACTGCAAATTTCTACAGTAAATGAAGGTGATACAGTACATTACTGCTCCAGTTATGGATCCCAAAATAATGCCAGGTTATTCTTCTGTTCTAGATTCAACCCCTGAGACAATCGTGTTATTTTCAGAGGTTTTTTTTAGAACTACAATAGCCTCGTGCTATAACGCTCTCTGAAATAGCATGACCTCTGATACAATACGCAGTATTTACTGATTCCTCACTAACACAGTAACTAACAGCCACTTTAAGACACATTCTGGAGCACATTTTTGTGTGGGTCTACGGTATAATTATATGTTGCTCTGAAGTTCATCTGTTTTCCTTTCTCATTCATTTATCTTGTTCCTCTTATAACTATCCTATTTTTTGCATGTGCGTCTCTTCTATGTTAGATTTAACCATTATTATTTTCCCATATGATTTCTCTTTCGGTTGGCCCATCTCCCAGTTCTATATTTTGTTGCTACCTTTTCTAACCCATCTACTCTCCTCTGTTAAGGTCCAGAGAAATTTTTGTTAGTGAATCCTACTTTGCTAGGGCAAACATGCAATGCATTGTAAGTTGGCCGATTAACCATTTCACTCAAATAACAAAAGCGGCAAGTTCTGATCGTGAAACTGGGCATGTACCCGTGGTATACACATCTACAAGCTTGTGATCCACAGTCATTTTATGAATAGTAATTCAACTGGGACTTAGAATCATAGAAATTAATGGCACAGAAGAGGCCATTCTATCCATCGAGTCCGTGCCAGCTGAAAAAGAGCTATCCAGCCTAATCCCACTTTCCAGCCTTGTAGGTTACGGCACTTCAAGTGCATATCCAAGTACTTTTTAAATGTGATCAGCGTTTCTGCCTCTACCACCCTTTCAGGCAGTGAGTTCCAGACCCCCACCACCCTCTGGGTGAAAAAAGTTCTCCTCAACTCCCCTCTAATCCTTCTACCAATTACGTTAAATCTATGCCCCCTGGTTATTGACCTCTCTGGTCGGGGAAATAAGTCCTTCCTATCCATTCTATCTAGGGACTTATTGCTCCTTTTGGGCTAAATAATGAACCAGTGCTTAGATTATAAGTAGATAGTAATTTTACCATAACCAAGTGCCATTACACACAAAATAAGTGAACTGGGACATTCGATTTGCATCACCATAAACTGTATCTGAGTTCATGATATGGGCCCGTATTTTCCGATTGGAGGCTTCCTGCATGCGGAGGCCTCCGATCTGGACTTACCTGAGGGCTCCCGAGGTGCGTATACTTCCGCTCCTGGGCCTCTCCAAACGCGAAATGCGCAGGGCCCACGTATCCCAGAGGCGCATGCAGTTCGCAAGCTTCCCTGGGATCACGTGGGCCATGGGGAGCTAATAGGAGAAGGGAATCTCCCTTCATACACTTGACAGATAGACCTGTCAAATATATGAACATTAGAACATAAGAAATAGGAGCAGGAGTATGCCATTCGGCCCTTCGAGCCTGCTCCACCATTCAATGAGATCATGGCTGATCTTCTGCCTCAACTCCATTCACCGGCCCTATCGCCATATCCCTTGATGCCCTTACTATTCAGAAATCTATCAACTTCTGTTTTGAATATACCCAATGACTGAGCCTCCACAGCCCTCTGGGGTAGAGAATTCCAAAGATTCACCGCCCTCTGTGTGAAGAAATTTCTTCTCATCTCAGTCCTGAATGGCCTACCCTTTATCCTGAGGCTGTGACCCCTGGTTCTAGACTCCCCAGCTAAGGGAAACATTCTCCCAGCATCCACCCTATCAAGCCCTGTAATAATTTTGTATGCTTCAATGAGATCTCCTCTTATTCTTCTGAATTCAAGAGAATACAGGCCTAGTTTACTCAATCTCTTCTCATATGACAGTCCCGCCATCCCAGGAATCAATCTCGTGAACCTTCGTTGCACTCCCTCTATAGCAAGTATCTCCTTCCTTAGGTAAGGAGACCAAAATTGTACACAGTACTCCAGGTGTGGTCTCACCAAGGCCCTATATCATTGGAGTAAGACTTCTTTACTCCTGTACTCAAATCCTCTTGTAATGAAGGCCAGCATACCATTTGCCTTCCGAATGGCTTGCTGCACCTGCACATTCACTTTCAGTGACTCATGTACAAGGACACCCAGGTCCCTTTGAGCATCTGCATTCCCCAATCTTTCACCATTTAGGAAATACTCTGCCTTTCTGTTTTTTCTACCAAAGTGGATAACTTCACATTTATCCACAGTATATTCCATCTGCCATGAATGGAGGTCACCCCAAAAACACATTAAATATTTTTTTTTTAAATCACATTTTTAAAATGAGTTGAAATTACAATAAGTTAAATATTTTAAACAAAAATTTAATTTTTTGTAAAAAATAATTAAAGTTTTTTACGGGGCTAAAAATAAACTTACCTTTTTTAAAGTATTTTTAAATTATAAATGAGTGAATTTTTTAAAAAACTTTTTTTCAACTCTTATGCTGGTAAAAGCAGGCCTTATGCCTGCTTTTACCAGGCGTAAGATTTCTAAGGGTTTTCTGCGGGCAGAGGTGCTCCAGAAAGCGGAACTATCCGCCCGCAGAGGCCCTTCTCCAGGGCAGGCGTCCGATCTGTTAAGAGCATTCTTGACAGATCGGAAATGCCGGTTTTCAGCGCATGCGCTTGGCATGCCTGAAACCGGCATTTCCGATGTCTCTACGGGTGTGTACACAGCGCGTATACACCCGTAGGCATTGGAATATACGGCACACTGTGTTTTCTCTCAGTGTGCAATATTTTCATAGTTTTTGTATTTAATACATTTCATAAAATGCTATTCAGTGGAATGCATTCAAATGTTACCGATAGGCACTTCTGCCAGTTTAGGAGGCTTATCAGAGGATTGCACTTCCTGTCACCACTCAGCTTACATCTGTGCTGTATAAGCTGTCAAATCTGCACAATATTTCATGTCTTTGCATCCCGTTTCTGTTGATAATATGTGAACTCAGGATTATCCTAAATATGAACCAATGTCTCGTCGCCTAAAAGTACCACTAACCAGTGATTTATTTTCCAAGAGTAAATTGTGACTTAAATCTTCATCGTAACTAAAAACAGCACAAGTTGGTCTTAAGTGGCACACGCATGTTATTCCTTTCAGTTGTGATTGGAACAACATGTCCAGCTGAGGTCCCCTAGAATCAAAGAGAATAATGGTACGGTGCTGTGCCACTATCACACATACTTGAAAGTTAATCACCCTCTTTGCTTGGCTGAGCTGAGTTATTTGTAATGTTTTTGTCTCTTTACTATAAAAATGCGGCATTTTGAGGAAGAGTAAATAGGTGTGAAATGTCTGATCTAAACCAGTCCAGACCATACAGAGCTTAATACGTACGTACAGTACTGGAACTGAAAAATGAGATGTCCTACACCAGGATTTTTGTCCATAAGAATGAAATTGTGCATTAAACAGTACTTTTAATGGATTCTGAGCTAAGTAATGAGCCCAGCTTAGGTCAAACACAGAGCTACTATTTTGACTTAATAATAAATCGTCATCCGCAGACGTATAAATCCACAGTGAACTAGACACAACGTTAATCTTTGGCCTTGAAGTTATGCTGCGTGAAGATTAGCATACGAACGATTAGTGCACTCTGCTGAAATCCCACTGTCCGTTGTTTTAATGGAGGCCGAACGGTTTAATGCCCCCATTAAGGTAGCGGACAAACCAATTTCACATGGGCATGTTTAGCGCTTGGACACTAGAATTCGCACAGCCTAATTTCAAAGCCTTGTGGTTTGCTCCTCGGCCCTAACCAACAACACTCATGAACCTTGCCCCTCATTTGTCTTCAGCAATTGCAATGAATATTTTGACTTTCAAAAGAAAACCGAAGTGGGGTTGGAAAATATTGGCCGCACGCTCTGGGAATATGAATTTTCTACGCTCTGTTCTTCAAGAAAGAATTAGCTTTAACCTAGGCTACTTCAGTTGAATAAAAGCCGCATCAAATATTATAAACAAAGGCTCGAGTATGATTTGTACGCTTTAGTTCGCAAATCTTCTGCACTGTCCTAAAAATAACACTTAAAAATCATGCTTCCAGATGGTTGTAATTGTTGAAAAGAAAAGAAATAACAAAGCACTTAACAACAGCTGAGCTTATATTTTACAGAAGATTAACAGCAAACAAATGTCACTGGTCATCCTCCAACTATATCAGAGTTATACCCAATTCTAAAATTCAGATCTATAATAACTGACATTTAATCACACTTTTCAATATTGTTGATCCAAGCTTTCTACACGAGAGATGCATCTACATGTGGTAGAATTATGCAGCAAAATTATTGCAGGTGAATTATATTGGTAATATATTAAAAGTCTGTGCACTTCCTGTTTGTCACACTTACTTCCTGTGTTCCTGTGTTCCGATTTTGTTGTGCCTAGGTCGCGATTTTCTTACATTTTGAATAACACCTTACTGTTAAAATTCCCAGAAATGCTTTTTAAACTGATATACATGCTATGGGGGAGAAATTGATTTCTGGGTGCTAAATGAGTGTTCGGGGTGGGGGTGGGGGTGGGGGTGGGTTAATTTTGGACCAAATTGGAAGTCGGTAGCGTCTGAGTTTCCAGGCCGCCTGCCTGAAACAGGCGTAAGGCACGGGATTAGCATAATCCAGGAATCAATCGCCTGTTTTAGGAACCCCTCCATCAAAATCGTCACAAATTGGTCGGAGCCAGCGCTGCGCGTGCTACCCTCTCATTTTCTGGGTCTACTATGGACTAAGCAATGCTTTTCCTGGTTACATAACAGTACTGCCAGCCACTGTTGGAGTGGGCTCACCTCCCTCCACCACACCCCCCATCCCCCTCCCAGAGCCTACCTGTGGGCCACGCAGTGACTGAGATGGACAATTTGGAGAAGGCCCCGACCAGCGAATTGTATCAGGGCACGTGATTACCATCCGCAGCTCGCCGGTTTTATGAAACTGAGGCCCGAGGTCAATGTTGGAAGGAGCCTCAGGCCGTGTCTTCCAGCGCACCTTCCAGGCCCCCCCACCCCCACTTCATGCCGGTGTCCTGGGCAAAACCAATTTCTCGGCCTATTAATTGCCTTGCAAGCCTCCCAGTCACATCTCCCAGGTCCACCCACCATTTTGTGTTTTTAACCCCCTATTTCAGTGTGCCAGCTCCCCCTCCACCCCACTTTTCAGGTTTAATGGCGTGCCTTTCCGACGGGTGCTGCCACCTACCCTTCCAACCCAGTGGCAGCCGCCCAGTTCCAGTTTTGCACCTTGGGTTATCTGCTTCCCAACCACTCGGTTGCCTTTCCTTGTTGGTAATGGTTGGGCCTCAAGCCTACCACTCAGGCCTACTCACCAACCCATTTGCAGTTGCCTGACCGAGATTCTGGGCCTGACCCACCCACTAGTATTTTCTATTATTGATAGAACACAATGATTACCACACAAAACAACTCTTCCATATAGATTTATGTGCAGTCATAATAGATCAGCGCGCAATGATTAAAGCATCAATTAAACCAATTATTTGGGAGTAGCCACACTGCCATTTTCTGTATTTTTTGTGCACTGAACACGTGTGTTGCAAGTCATATTTAATGTAGGTATTTAATCGCTCCCACTCAGTAACACTAATGCTTCATCAGACATACCCCATATATTTTCTGCTCCATACAAACCTGCTGTGATTTATACAACAGTAGGGATTTGTTAACATGCACTATGATGCAATCGTGGATACATTTGAGGAAATCTAAGCAAAGTGTGATCATTTTAAACTGATTTAAAGGGATTTAAAGCGACACTAATAAATTGAAAATGAATTTTAGTACACACTACGCAGTGGTTTGTAACTGTTAAATGAATTGGTGCAGAGCCAGCCTCAGTTTCTCCGTGCATGTATTGAGGAAATCAGGACCGAAAGTGGAGCATGTGCCACAACATTTCAGAAAGCGCGACATGTAGGCTTATCTCAGAGCAAGTGGATCCATGGTAACTGGGGGAGGAAGAGATAGGGAAATATTTTTCGATTGGCAAAGTGCATGATGCACTTCTGTCTGCTCCTTTCAGACAGGTATTAACCTGTTTATCCTAAATGGGTTAACACCTGCCTAAGAATAGTACAAGTGCCTTAAGCATCAGTACATGATCGCCTCCAATCGGAAAATATACCCGGCATGTAGAAGTGGTGTGAATTGAAGTCTTATTTACATTTTCAACAGTAGATTAATAACACAATATCTATCTTGTTAAAGTAAAAAAAAAAGCAATTAACTTCATCAGAAATTCATATTGCCATAATACTCTAAAAGCTACTTGAGATATAATTTAGTTAATAAGAGAACTTCGGAAGGATTCTGACTGAAGTGACACTTAAGGTTGTTCCTACAATTCCACACCCCATTAGCCATCAGAGAACTCCAAGGATCTCTGACTAACATCCTAAACTTTGCAGATTAACAGATGTAGTTGTAGACAAGTACAGTCAGTAGTATAGTGCCAATGTACTATGTGCCTGCAGCCTTGGACACACCCTGTATCCTGCTGATTCAAGGGCTATGGTTAAAAGGATAACTAGTTGAAATGTCCTTTCATTCCTTTTAAGTGATTTTTCAATGTGCTGAAATGTTTTTGTGAGGTGGCCCTGTGAAGAATCTTAGCAGTGAGAGAATGTCCTCCCTGCATTTTTACCAGCCGCGCAGATTAATTTTTTCTCCTCACGTATTCTTCTAACAAAGATTCAGCTGTAGTTTTCAAAGCTGATGAGTTGTCTATGCAGGTGGCAGTCATGAATATGTCACTCTGCGCTGTGCACCGTAAAAGTTACTGCAAGACTGTAAGACTGTAGCTCCAAATTCTCTTGCAAAATTTTCTGAAATGCAGATACTGGGGAACAAGTAACATATGTGTTTCCGTGTGTTAGGCAAAGTGATAAGTGGCATCTGTGTATTGGCATTAGACATGGCCCTGATAAATGATGTCGCCCGACCCAGGTACGCATTTCTCTTGTTTTGCAGCCGGTATGTAATAAGCCAAATTGATGCGACAGAGGCCAAAAGCTTCATTTGTTAAATTTGTGTAACTCTATGCAACTTTCAACTGGATGGCTTAACTTGCTGCCAAAATTACTGTTCTTAACTGAAAATCTGCTGTATTCCAAATGCATATATATATATATATATATATATCTCAAAAGTCAGATCCCTTACTTTTAAAGCTCTTTATTTTTCTAATGATATTTATCCTCCACACGTTGTAGGAGTATAATGTACCTTGATAGGTTCTTGAAAAAGCATGTGTCTAGCATACAAATTAAAAATGCAGTCATGGCATTGCGGATAAGCCGTGCCACATGTGATCTTCTACTCCTGTGTACTATACCACTCCAGGACCTACATCATTGTGACAGTTATTTTGCCTTGAAGCTGACCAGTTAACACCAACTCTCTCGCCTTACACTAGACCACTGCAGATCAACTACACCCTGCAGGACCTGAAGAGGTGGATTGCGGTGAGAAGGATCCATATCATTTGAAAAATGAAGACGCTACAAGGTAGGTAATCTATTTTTCTTCATCATGATTCCTACACTAGCAATAGGAATTATATCAAAGTAGGACAAATTTAGGAGGGCGGGGCTCCTGGATTTTTTTCAATATATTTGTTCTTGGGAGGTGAGCAACACTGACAACGTCACATTTATTGTCCTTCCCTAGTTGCCCTGAGAAGGTGGTGTTTTCACAAGCCATTCCAGAGGGCATTAAGAGTCAATCATGCCAGCTCATTGCTTCTGGCGCTAGCCCAAGAATTACCGGATTTAGCAAATTTCATTTCACAACTCGCCACGGTGGGGTTTGAACTGTCTGGGTTGCCAGTCAAGTACAATAACCACTACACTACCATATCAGCTACTTGCGTTGGAGCCATAACACCAATCTACCAAATATATTGTCATTTGCAACATTGAAATGAAGACAAATCATGTTCTGTAAGTGTGTGAGGGTTGCTCTATGGGCCAGTCTTTCATATGATACCAATCAGAGTTTAATTGACACATACCCGGAAGCAACTTTGAAACAGATAGAATGACTCCATCCTTCCCTCTGGGCTTCTTCTCAGAAAGATGGTAGCAGTGTAGGATGTACGCAACCATCCATTTGCCCCCTCCCTCACTGCTTTGTAACCCATTTGAGTCAGCTCCTGCTACAATAAGAAATGGACCACTATCAAGACTGCCTAAATTACACTGTCCGACAGCAATAAGAAGTGAAGGCTCTGGAAGCGTCCCCACATTGTTTCAATAATGTTTTGTGTGTCAGTGGATAAAATGATGGGACAATAATCTCTTGACCCAAATGAAATTGGGAAGTGACCTTAGGTAAAGACATCTAAGAACTGCCCTGTCAGAATACCAGATCAAATAGATTGGACCTACAATAAGGGCTTGCAGTTCACCAACTCTGTGAACTGGACCTAACATTAACAACAGTCCCAGTGAAAGGTATTTTGTCAGATTTGGATAGGTTATGAGTGGTATCCCACAGGGGTCAGTCTGGTGGTTCTTATTTACACTGATGACCTGGATTTTGAAACCAAATGCAAGGTTGTTAACTATGTCCTGACACTGAAATAGGCAGTGCGATTTAAAAAAAAGAGGATGCAGTTAAGGATTTGGATCATTTATATAAATTGGGAACAGACGGCTTATGAAGTTTAATATTTAGAAATGCACATTGTATTAAATAATTTGCGAGAAAAATAAAAAATGAATAGAATAAAATAGCCCAAAATGGCTCAGAAAAGGATAGAGCATTAACTATGGCGTCAACACTGTCAATATTGTAGATAATGTGGTGAAACAATTAAAAAGCCATCAAAATATTGTGACATATAGACAGAACTATGTAATACAATTACACTGAGATTACACAGAGGCTATACAATACACTGGTCAATTCCACGCTTGGAGTATTGTATACACTCCCTGATCACCACACAAGTTGGAAGTGCAAGTATTAGAGAAGGGTGCAGAAAGACAGCAATAATGATTCAGAGTGTAAGGAAGCTATGAGGATGGGTTAAAAATCCTCACTCTATACAGCCAAGAAGATAGAAAGTCAAGGAAGACATTATTGAAGTATAAAACATATTAAATACCTTAACGGAAATCCTGAATATTACATTTAATTAAGACAGAATAAGAGGACGAGATGTTATATAGTATAAACGAAACAGAAGTGTATTTACAACAAATATCCTAAGGAACTTCTCCAAGCAAAGGGTGATAAATAGTTGGAAAAATGTGCTAGGTGGGGAAATAAAGACAGAGGCCCTGAAATTCTGCAGACTTTTTCCCAGGGGCCAGAAGAATATCTGGCTCTTCAGTCGAGTGTCACTTGTAATATGCCCAGACTCTTTGAAAGGTAAATTTGTACATTCCTGAGGGTACATTAAAAAAGAAGAGAAAAAAATAACTCCCATTTAACACATCGTCTGTACACTGAGTACTTTCAGCCCCATAATGTCTCGCTTTGATGGCACAAGTGATTGTGTCGCTACTTTTTTCTCCCATTGAAAAACTTGACTATATCGATGACATGCTCAGCATTCCTCTACCCTCAGTGATCATGATAACTTCCCTTCACAAGGTCAGGAATAGAAAAGGTTTTGCCTTGGAAAACTCACACCTTTACTTCAGTTTACAATGCAGGTGAACAGCCTTGGGTCTTGGCAATGTTGTTCCACACTCAGTTAACAGATATATTCCGTGAAGGAATCAATTTTTTTCTCAGTTCATGAAGGATTTCCACCTGAAATCTGACTGACAATTTGGAAATCTCATCACACTTGTAGGTGGCAAATTTGAGTGTCAAACACTGTGAACCTGCAAGAGTCTATGTAATCAATAGGTTCCGTTTATGACCTGAAGGAATCCATAATTTTTGGCGCCAGTAACACATCCTTCTGCTGCAGCGCACACTAGTGGCTGTCCCTGGTTGCAGTGTTTTTGAAGATTTACTGAAGAACTCATTTTGAATGAAGGGCCTTTTATCCTTCCTTTGTGTCCAGCTGGAAGGACTGAGATAGCCCAGAAGTAAGTGGAAATGGGTGGATTCCCTGGAGAGGCAGTTCCTGTTAGTTAGATTACAATAGTTGTCATCTAGGCAATCAGAAAGGAGGGAAGCAGAAGAGACGATGAAGTGTTACAGCTGCATGGGGTGTAACAAAAATGTAGGATGCTAACACTCTATAAACAATTGAATGTAATCTCACATCCTACAACACACAGTACTGTCCCTGTAGGATACTGTACAGTAACCCTCTGTGTGTAATCACATAGATTACCTTACTGCTTAATATACAATAGGGCAAGAGTAGTTTAAGTTAGTTGCCAAGAAAATGTGATATCCATTTACCTACTAAGTGCAACAAACCTGTTTCTGTGTTTTAAACTGTATTAAAAGATCTAACAGTAAAAACTCGCTCCGTGAATCATTAAACCCCGATCACAGGGGCACCAAAACTAGAAAGTAACAGGGCCGATTTAGAATTGGGAACAGCATTTGATGGTAATGCCTGTGGAGTTCAGATATGCAAGTGCAATTTAACTTTTAAGATCTTATGTAATGGAATCTTTTAATTTATGTGGATGATTCAAATAGTTCTGTCCTCCAGAATTCTAATATTGCGATGTAGAATGTTTAGACTCTGAGTAGTATGCTGCTGCCTGAGTTATCCCTTTGCAGGTCCATTTAAATCCACTAGCACACAGTCTTGATCGGAAAATCTCTATCAGTGACCTCACACAGGCAAATTGTGACCCAGTCCCTAAAAGAATCAGCCAGTGAAGCAGTGCTGCATCCTGTTACATGCAATACTTCTAGCTAGCCTAAAGTATTGCATATAACAAGATTCCATTACATAGGATCTTAAAAGTTAAATTGCACTTGCATTTCTGAGCTCCACAGGCATTACCATCAGAAGCAACTAAATGCTGTTCCCAATTCTAAATTGGCCCTGTTACTTTCTAGTTTTGGTGCCCCTGTAATCGGGGTTTAATGATTCATGGAGCGAGTTTTTAGTGTTAGGTCCTTTAATGGAGGGATTGTTTGTGCAAAGAGAATAACGAATAAACGCATAGGAACGCAGCAATTTCCTGCACACAATACCATGGCACCTGCTCAAGCCACCCAATCAGAGCTCAGCTGCATCTATCACAGTTTAGCACCTTATCGATCAGGAAATGCACCTCTGGGTTCTTATCAGAAGTGATCTGTTCGCCAATTCAGTAACTACAGAGCTATGGTTCAAAAATCAAGTTAGGCCTATTTCGCCAACACCGAAGTGTCATTCGTTGTTTTTTTTTATTCGCTTAAGGGATCTGGGTGTCGCTGGCAAGGCCGGTATTTATTGCCCAGCCCTAGTTGCCCTTGAGAAGGTGGTGGTGAGCCGCCTTCTTGAAACGCTGCAGTCCGTGTGGTGAAGGTACTCCCACAGTGCTGTTAGGTAGGGAGTTCCAGGATTTTGACCCAGCGACGATGAAGGATCGGCGATATACTTCTAAGTCAGGATGGTGTGTGACTTGGAGGGGAACTTGGAGGTGGTGGTGTTCCCATGCGCTTGCTGCCCTTGTCCTTCTAGGTGGAAGAGGTCGCGGGTTTGGGAGGTGCTGTCGAAGAAGCCTTGGCGAGTTGCTGCAGTGCATCTTGTAGATGGTACACACTGCAGCCACGGTACGCCGGTGGTGGAGGGAGTGAATGTTTAAGGTGGTGGATGGGGTGCCAATCAAATGGGCTGCTTTGTCCTGGATGGTGTCGAGCAAGAAATATTGGCTATGAGAGTGACAAGATTTGGCTGAGTCGAGCATTTTTCTGACCCCCCTCCCCACTTCACACCACCCACCAACATGCTAGAAAAGAAGCCTAGGGGAAAAAATCACCAACAAAGTCAATAGCTACAGTTTTTTTCTCTCGAGGAAGAACCTGGACCATCCTGACCACAGAGACTGACCACACCGCACATCATGCCACAAGCCACCCCCACAACTGTTGCTCCTGTACCAGGCGCCAACACAGCTGCAGAGACGTGTGTGCTCCACAGTTTAATGAACCAGCAGCACATGGGTACTCGCCAAGGATACAACACTTACTTTGGTTGAGGCCAGTGAGAGGTCACGTGCATCCTGGATCTGAGGCCCAAGCTAAGGGAGCAGCACAATCAGAAGCTCGTGCAGCCATCTTCAAAGGAAGAGTTTTAGCCCACCAATGTTGTGACCGTTGTATATACTATTAGGACAAGTAGCTGGGAATGATGGAGAGATCATTCTCAGAGATGATATGCATGTTGGACTAGTGACTGCACCGTAGTCCACCATGAAGGAACGTCAACCAAAATGACTGCTGTACCATCTATGGCTATAACTCTGTCTGCTTCCCCTGGTAGTGTATTTGTGGATACAACTGAAGCTCTGGCAGTCTCATAATCATCTAAATCCTTGACAATCCAGAAGAGAGTTTTCCCTGCTAACACAGCAGCTTTGTAATGCAGATTCAGAGCATTATAGCCTAAATCACTCCAAATTTCAAATTTATTCAAATACGCATACTTAATCAAGACTTCTTACTGATATTAAAATGCTTCTCATAACCCAATTATGGTTCTCATTTAAAAAAATTACTGCCACAGCCAACTTTACATTTTTGATAATTGTTTTCTGCCACCAGTATGAATGGTACAATTCAAAGTTGATCAGATAGATTTCTCTTCATTTGGCCATGGAGGCTATTTCTCCGCCTTTTGATTGTCTGTGATATTACTCCAGGGACCAATTCAATACAGGACATAAGTGGTGCCTCTCATTAATTTTAGCACCACGTATAGAATCTCCGCTTGTCAGTGAGTCAATTCCTGGTGTATTTCAGTGGGTAACACATGAAAACGCGTTGAAATTGATTAGGCATGAGGGATACAACGGGGTGTGAAATGTCTTTCTGATGTACACAGTACATGAAGTTGGCCGACAAAAACATTATTCACCACCAATTTGTGAGTTTGGTTGCTTGTTTATGTGTATTTATATATTAGGTGGCAGAACACCAGGATCCAGCAAGAGGCACCTATGATGAAGATAAATATTACATAAACCTGACCTTGATGGAACCAACAGGCAAGCCACATATTTCCCATAGACAAATGCACAATCAATCCTCTTAGTTCACTTATATCCATTTGCTCTATGTGTCTGTGTTCAGATTCTCTTGTAGTTTTTGTAAGTCCATGTGCCTGTACTGGTTGGCTCCCTGGGGAAAGAAAGAAAGGAAAGAAAAGAAAATGAAAGAAAGAAAGAGAGTGAGAAAGAGAGAAAGAGAAAAAGAAAGAAAGAAAGACTTGCATTTATATAGTACCTTTCATGACCTCAGGATGTCACAAGGGCTTTACGGCCAATGAAGTACATTTCAAGTGCAGTCACTGTTGTAATATAATGTAATATAATATATGACCTATTCATATGTGGCATGAGGTTATCTAAGCAGTCTAGTTGGCCTCAAGTCTGGGATACCCATTGGCTCTTGCTATCTATGTATCTCACCTGACCACTTTACCTGTTGGAGTATACACCAGCATTTTCTTTTAAAACTGACTGGATTCAAATAAACTGAATATTGGGAGGGGTGGTTGGGTATAGCTTTAAAAATGAAACCAAAGTCCAAATGCATTTAAATTCACATCCTAATCAGAGCCTAATTCAGTAAAGTGCATGAGTTAACATGTTTCTTCTGTGAAGCATCACTTTTTGGAGCTAAGATGACAAATTCCCTAGGTCTTATTGAATGATTATCAATCATTTCTTTATTAAATTATCCACTTGTTGCTATGTACTGTTAAAGATCAAACAAAATAATCTCCGTATTTATAGATGTAATGCAGCCAACATATAACGCTAAAAAATGACCGTTCAATGAGGCAGAATTTTTGCTCACAGTCTATATTCGGTAGCTTCTGCTGTCAAAAACAGGAGAAAAATCTAGGGCTTGACATTCCTCAATTCATAAAAAAAAGGCATGATGCATGTGTTTTGAACTTTTAACGGATCTGCTAATGAAATTACCATAGCTTGAATGCAAATTCATAAGCAGTAATGACAAGGTAGCAACCAATCATGACGCAACTGCAATAATAATCTTTTCATGCTTCTGAAGCAGCTAATGAACCACTCGACCCCTATAAATTTTGAAAAGTCCAAGAATCTAGAATGTGGAAAATGGCTCAGCAACAGCAGCCTAAAGCTACTTTTAGCAAGGAGGCTCTGCACGTGCTGGTGAACACGTTAATGGAAAAACAGGGGCACATTTTTGGTGGGGAAGAACAGCCCCTAACATGCAAAGAAGGTCCCAGGTATGATGAAATATCACTGACACCACCAGCACTCTCTCCTCCACTAAGATGACACAAGAGGAAGTCTGGAAGAAGCTGCACAATTTAAAGAGAAGCACAAAGGTAAGATATGAGTATTGTTGAACAAAGGGAGCATTAGACATAAATCTCATGAGGGAAAGTTGTAATGTGCAAAAAAGGCAATTCTCATAATCACAGCTAACTAGCAACTTGCCCCTTTAACTGGCATGGTCCTCTTATCTTGGGAACTTATCAAGATCCCTTTTAAAGGACTGTAGTCATTCTTACTTTCCATATGTCTCATCAGTTTGTTCATAAGATGATGAATCTCTGTGAAACGATGTATTTTCCTGAGATCTAATCTAACTCTTTGCCTACAGATTTTACAGCCATGACCTCCATGGTCCGACCATCTTTTTCAACTAACATCTTACCAGACTATATCCATCACTTCATTGTTTTAATAACCTCAATCATATCATCGCTAAGCCTCATTTCCCAAAAGTGAATAACCCTTATTCTTGTGGCTTATAATTAAGATTTGGTATCATCCTGCTCACTCTCCTCTGCATCTTGTTCTAACATCTTTCCTCATGTAAGGCAAGCAAAACTGGTCAGAATACTCCTAGTGTAAATGTGCCACAGCCTTATGTAGACTGGGGAACACTTCAGCAGCCAGGGGCATTCAGCCTCGGATCTGCGGGTAAGCGTTCTCCAAGGCGGCCTTCGAGATACACGACAGCGCAAAATCATAGAGCAGAAACTGATAGCCAAGTTCCGCACTCATGAGGATGGCCTCAATCGCGATATCGGGTTCATGTCACGATACAGAACGTGACTTGACATCATGGCCGGTCTTCCCAGGTGTTTTTTTTTAAAAAGGCTAACACAAGAACACAAATTGACAGGATATGCAGCCAGCAGGTGGTTTGACACGTTGGACCCCCTGGGACACATCTCATTGTCTTGGCTGTGCTCTTTGTTGTAGGGAATAATGTGAATAGATTTTGTCTGGGTTTAAATTGTGAATTCTGGGAGATTCTCTCATTGCTAACTTACCTGACGAAGGAGCGAACTGCTTCGAAAGCTTGTAAAATTAAATAAATCTGTTGGACTATAACCTGGTGTTGTGCGACTTCTCATTTATGTAGACTGAGTATAGTACTCTTTGTTTTGTAGTTGATGGTCGTAGCAAAACAACCTAAAATTCTGTTTGCTTTCCCCAAAGCTATCTCACCGTGGTTGTGAATGTTCAAAATGATTAACTATTATCCGCAGGTCTCTTTCTTGATCATTTAACAGCTTCCTTTAGGGGTCATCAGTAGCTCAGTGGTAACATGACTATTGCATTGAAGTTGTGGCTCAGTGCCGCTGAGACATGAGCACATAATCCAGGCTGATACTTCAGTACAGTACTGAGGGAGTGCTGCACTGTCGGAGGTGCTGTCTTTTCGGAAGTAAACTGAGACCCCGTCTGCCCTCTCAACTGGACTTAGCTCCCATGGCACCATTTCAAAGAAGAGCAGGGAGTGCTCCCCGGTGTCCTGGCCAATATTTATCCCCCAACTTCACTAAAACATATTATCTGGTCATTATTACTTTGCTGTTTTGGGGACCTTGCTGTGTGCAAATTGGCTGCACCATTTCCTACATTACAACAGTGACTACTCTTTAAAAGTACTTCATTGGCTGTAAAACTTTAGGACGTCCTGAGGTCATGAAAGGCACTATATAAATGTAAGTTCTTTCTTTCTATGGTATAAACATGCTTGGATTTTCCTAATGTCAAGTGCATGACACTGCATTTGTCCATATTAATGACATCTGCCACATATGAGCTCATTCATCTAAATCATTAGTTCAGAGCTGTTGATTTGGTCTGAATTTGTAAACGTCACACACATTTTTGTATCATCTATGAATTTAAAATAGTTCCATTTAACACCTCTAGATCATTTAAGAAAATGATGAACAGCAATGGCCCCAAACAAAGCCTTTGGGGCAATTTTAACCCGAACTGCCTGGCAATTAAAATTGTTCATGTTACTTACCCTCCCTCAAGCTGAACGGATACTGCCAGCTGCAATTTTTACATGGGCTTCTAGACGGGCAGCTAAACCAGCCGCCCAAAACCGCTGGGGTCTTTTTAAATATGTAGTTCGGGGTACAATGATTTAATCGGCCCAGGCTGCAATTTTAACTCAGGCCTGAGAGGGGAAGCCACTGTGGCTGTCCCACCAGACTGATGAGAGTCAGGTCCTGCTGGGAAGATGAAGAGGTCCAGACAGGTATTTTTTTTTCATTTTGTCGGGCCAGAAAGAGCAGAAGTGCCTCCCCTGCCCCAGACTCCCCGACTCCCCCCCCGCCCACCACTCTCCTGTGAGACCTTCCTTGAACCCCCTTCCCCAGACTTACCTGAGTGCTGGTGGGTAGCCAGGATCACCTGATTTTCCAGAGTAGGAAGTAGACCGATGGCATGAGAATGAGGCCCGGTAGTTGAAATAGCCCGGGCTTGATTTCCGTAGCAGCAGGTAAGTTATCAACTCACCTCACTCCCCACCCGCCTAATACCCACCTGGGCGTTATAAATGGGGGTCTTTCTTCTCTCTTTTCTGGTGATCTGTTTCTTCTTTTTCTTAAATAATGGGATCACTTGATCCAATCGATGGAACCCAACCAGTGGCTGACTTATAACATCCCTCATTTCCCTAAAAACTCTAGGGTAAATGACATTGGGTCCTGCAGCACTATCAATCTTAAGGGCATTAATCAGTAAAACCATTTCTATAGTTACATCTATTAACCAATTCTGTAACACTGGGATCATGGCCTTGTCTTCAGAAGTGAAAGCTGATGCAAAGTATCTGTTCAACTCATGAACCATATCTTTATCTTCATACCTAACCTGCCCTAGTAAATTCTTCAAAGAACGAGTGCAGTCCTTAATTGTTTTCTGATTTCTAATATAATTGAAAAAGCCTGAAAAAGCCACTAGTGCAATAGTCTACTATCGCCTTTTCTAATGCAATCTTAGTATTCTAGTGCAGTACTGAGGGAGTGCTGCACTGTCAGAGGTGCCGTCTTTCAGATGAGATGTTAAACCGAGGCCCGGTCTGCTCTCTCAGGTGGACATTAACGATCCCATGGCACCATATCAAAGAAGAGCAGGGGCATTATCTCCGGTGTCCTGGGCGAATATTTATCCCTCAATGAACATCACTAAACAACAGATTATCTGGTCATTGTCACATTGCTGTTTGAGGAACCTTGCTGTGCGCAAATTGGCTGCTGCGTTTCCTACCTTACAACAGTGACTACACTTCAAAAGTACTCCATTAGCTGTAAAGTGCTTTGGGACGTCCTGAGGTTGTGAAAGGCGCTATAGAAATGCAAGTCTTTCTTTCTTTTATTCCTACTGGTTGTACTTATTCTCAGTTGTGTTTTATACTTATCCCTACTTTCCGAACAATTGAGCCTTATATATGTCGAGAAATACTTATTTTTAGGTTAATTTCTCTACAAACGTCCCTAGTCATTTCTGCTTCACACGACCTTGAATCTTTCTTTTTTTCCTAGTGATAAAAGTGGGTATCTTCTCCTTCAGCATAGATTTCTTCTATATCACAGTTAATACCCAACAGTATCTCTCATGTGCTTTCCCCAAATCTTCCCCCATTAAGTGTAAAGTTAACCCTACTGTAACTGGGTGCTAACATTATAGTATCAACAACATTAATTTGCCTCAACAATTGAAATTTAACAATACAGTGATTGTTATTATCAGAATGCTCCCCCACAGAGATTGGACATGGTCCCTGGACCACTTCCAAATACTAAATCTAATAAGTTGCCCTCTCTGCTACTTTCCCTTATATGTTGAACAAGGAAGCAATTATTAACAGTGCAAACAAATAACTCAATCTTGCCTCATTCAGCACTTGGCTGACCCACATCAGACCACTTAATAATGGATAGTCAGCTGTGGCTGAGTCGGAAGGTTCAAGCCCCACGCCAGAGGCTTGAGCACACAATTTAGGTTGACGCTGCAGTGCAGTACTGAGGGAGTCCTGCACTGTCAAAGGTGCCGTCTTTCGAATGAGACGTTAAACTGAGGAGCTGGCTGCTCTCTCAGGTGGACATAAAAGTTCCTATGCCACTATTTTGAAGAAGAGCAGGGCAGTTCTCCCCATGTCCTGGCCAATATTTATCCCTCAACCAACATCACTAAAACATTGCTGTTTATGGGACCTTGCTGCCACGTTTCCTACATTACAACAGTGACTGCACTTCAAGTGTACTTCACTGGCTGTAAAGCACCTTGGGACATCCTGAGGCCATGAAAGGCGCGATATAAATGAAAATCTTTCTGTAGTTAAAATCCCTCACGATAACAACACTACATTATTTTGTAGCTCTTCTAATTTGTTTACAAAGTTCACTGTCCTTGTTTCCCACTGCATTCCTCTGAATGATGGTGCTCCCATAATAGTGTTTGGTGAGGAATCCCAGGATATTGACTCTGAGGATAATGGAAAAGTTATCTATATTCAAGTCAGGATGGTGCACGACTTGGAGGGGAACTTGAAGGTGACGGCGTTCCCACATCATTGCTGCACTTGTCCTTCTCAGTGTCTCAGAAGACGCAGGGCAGAGAGTTGCTGCAGTACACCTTGTAGACACTACACACTACCGTGTGCCATTGATGGAGGAGGTGGCTATTCAGTCCAGTGACAGGGACACTGATCAAGGGGACTGTTCTGTCTAAAGATACTGAAGTGGAAATTTGTTGACACCAGTTTCGGGAGCAAAGGAGGTGATGCGGCAGCAACTCACACCCAAACCAGGAGACCCGTGGGCGGCCGGAATTTGGTCCGTGAGCCTCATCTAAATAATCTGGGAGAGTTTACTGTGCCTGTCGCATCTCCACAGGAATGGATTTCGGGCCGCCTGCCTTGCCAGCAAAACCTGAGCGGAGCAGGGCCGTCCCGGCCACCCCGATATAGAACAATAGAATCATAGAATTATTTAGCACAGAAGGAGGCCATTCGGCCCATCGTGCCTGTGCCAACTCTTTGAAAGAGCTATCCAATTAGTCCCACTCCTCTGCTCTTTCCCCATAGCCCTGCAAATTTTTCACCTACAATTATTTGTCCAATCCCTTTTGAAAGTTACTATTGAATCTGCTTCCACCACCCTTTCAGGAGGTGCATTACAGTTCATAACAACATGCTGCATAATTTTTTTTCTCATGTTGTCTCTGGTTCTTTTGCCAATTACCTTAAGTCTGTGTCCTTTGGTTACCGATCCTATTGCCACTGGAAACAGTTTATCCTTATTTACTCTATCAAAACCAGTCATGATTTTGAACACCTCATCGTTGCTTCTCTAGTCTCTCCACATAACTGAAGTCCCGCATCCCTGGTACCAGGCGTCTTTTAGGCATCCTTGGGGCATAGGACATTGGTCCCTGAAATTGGCCCTCGTTGCACCCAGTTTACGCCCATAAAAACTGGCTTAACAAGGTAAAATTGAGGCCAATCTTGAGTTTCCTGAGGCTGCACCCATCCAGGTATGTGGTGGGTGTTCCCTCACATCACTGACTTGAGCCTTGTAGATGATGGAGAGGGCTCAGGGGCCAGGTGGTGAGCCAGCCTTTCGCCTGTTCTTGTAGCTATGGTGTTGATATAGCTGGTTCAGTTAAGCTTCTGATCAATGGTGGCCCTCAACAGCAGATGGCATTTTTGTGCCATTGCATAGCCCTATGCAAGTGACAGTGGGAACTTCCTCAGAAAGCCAAATACATTACAGCATCAAAGACCTCTGGCACTAACAAAGGTACAACAGCTTTCATTGCAGATTAAGGTAGTCTGCCTTCTATATCTCCTGTAGACCTACAATTAGATATACAGAGCTGGATTTTCATTGACCCGTGGAGGTGGGTTTGGAGGCGTGTGGGGGGTTAAAATTGCGAAAACTGGCGGGCGGGCACAAGCCCGCCTCCATCCCGCCTCCACGCAATTTTCATTAAATTGTGTCTGCTGGTCCTGACTCCGTCCCGCCTCCAAGAGGCGGGATAGGCTGTTAAGGCCCTTAACAAGCACTAAATTGCCTCTATAATGCTATTTTGAAAGGCCTTTGGGATTTTAACCCTTTTTCTACGTGAAGCACACCTGTTCTGAACCACGAATGTGAAACCTGGCGGGAGCACATTTGGATAGCTGACTATCAGCTGCAGGTCCACTATTACAACGGAGATTAGTAGTAGTAGTAGGAGGAGGAGGAGGAGGAGGAAGAATAGACATATCTAGGAGTGGTGGTGGTGGTGGTGCAAAAATATCTGGGAGCAGACTTAGGGCTGCTGCTGCTCATTTTGCATCCAGGTCCTCTCACAGCAAAGGCCAGGCAGTCTTTGCAGACCTTCAATGCAGCAGCAATGATGACATCATCAGAGGCGACTTTCAGACTGAAAACACTAATTGGTTCATGGGTTCCCACATGCTGGAACTCAATTGCCCAATTAGGTGAAAATCGCATCAATCTCCCACATCCAATTGCAGTCGGGTGGATCACACGAAAAGTGAATGACACGACCCTAGCCCGCCCCAGTATCAAAATCCAGCCCACAGTCTTTGCACAAATGATATGCCTTCAACTAGGCTAGGACTTAGCAGGCCACATCCAAAACTGGCACATAGAAGATCGCAGCACAAAAACAAACCTGGGAACAAAACACACTAATGGCATCAACATGGTAAAAATTAATAAAACTGATTACTGTTACTATATTTTGCAGTCAGTCATTTTATTTGCAAAAAGAGTCAATTATCCAAATGCTAAACAAAAAATATGCAACATGCAAAAAGGAATAGTGTCCCATTGCATAGCTCACTGGAAGCACTGGCATTGAGGTCCTCACACGCCTGTCTCCATAGCTCCACTGGCTGTACTTCTGCTGGTCTTTTCCTCCTTAATTGAGCAGTGCATGGCAAATGGCTGGTTCCTGAGGTGTCCCCTGTGGGTGTTTGAATGTGTCTTTGACATAAAAGTTGAGGGCAGTGGTGGACCAGATGCCATACTTCAATCGCAACACATTTAGTGAGCCAGAGGTCTCATAAGCACCACTTTTCCACTAGCTAGCTGATTTTATTGTGGTAAAAATGCTGCCTGAGCTAAAAGACCTCCTCCCTCTCCTCCTTCTTCAGCACGATATGCCTGGCAATGGGTCCTGCTCCCATGCTCATCCTCAGAAAGCTCTTCTAATCCCTGCTCTCCTGTTACTCGCCACTCTTCACGTTCAGAATCTTCATTCATGCCCGATCTGAACTCTGGTAAAATACTCACCTTTCAGTGTGCAGCGCTACAGTAGTTACTCACTCCCGACCTTTAGCAAGCCCTTGGCAAGTTCAATTAGCCTCTTCTCCTAACTTTTGCAAGCATTTCTAAAAACCTTTTTTGAGAATTAAGGACATTCATAGCACGACGATTAATTTGCTATCATTTTCTCCCACCATTCTATCACTGTTCACACACCTCTACTTTTTGTACAGTTCACAAACAGAGGAATGTCTGCCCCCCTCCCCACCCCCCACCCCCAGTGTTTTGGACTGGAAGGAAGACAGAAAACAGCAATTCTGGGCTTGAATTTCATATTCAATACAAATGATGTAATGGATAACATTACCTACTATTACACACGTAACTCCTTCTTCCTTTGCAACAATATGCTCATAATTCTCTCATCAAAATGCCATTAGCTGGTATCACGTGCACAAATCTAGACATCATAAACAAAACTCGGAGCATTGACAGAAATCTTTGACAGATAATATTCTCTTCAAAAATTTAAAGCGTTAGAGCTTTCAACCCAGTCCCGGTTTCCACAGACCCAACAGAGAGCACTCCTACCATTTGTGATAAATGGCACTCCACTATACAAGCAAAATATTCAAAACTATTAAACATATACTGAAGATAAATGCATTAAATGCCTTTTAGAATTATTATCAAATACCTTCAATAAGAGCAACCGTTAAGTAATATAAATAGAGCACTGGATGGTAATTCAGGCAGATTATACTCGTTACCATTTATCAAGAGCTTTTTTCAAACCTCCCGAATTCCTGATTGAAGCTAGTCTTTGTTGTGACAGATTAATGACTGTAGCAAAAGAATCCAATGAATTCAGTGCTAGAGATCAGAAAGACTAGTGCTAGCCAGATTTTAACAGAGATACCATTAGTGCTTCACATAAATCACGCATGTTTAGAGTGAGGATACATTTTAAAGACCATCTGGACTTTTTAACCTCGGCATTTATATCCAGTACTCCTCGGCTATGCAATGCAACATAAAATGAATGCACAGATTTCTTAACTCTGTAAGGACTGGATTAGAGGGACTTCCGTGAACAAGAGCAATGTATTTTTATTTTGATTTGTTATTTTGCTTCGTACAATGTCCGTCTTAAATTCAAACAAAAGGAGCAAGGAATAAAGACTATATCCAGATTGCTCTGCTATTTGACCCTACATGCAAGACTCATTCCATATTCCATCGCTATTCTGTCCTGGCGCTAAGATTTGATCCATTTCCTTGCTATCACATTGTGAATCTGTCCATTTATTTTTTGACTCCAGACTAGGAGGCACTGCGCTAGGCTATTAAGTTTTGCATCACAAACAGAGAGTCTCAGAAGAGGATAACCAGTGTAAAGAAATGTTTAGTGGGCACTTTATCATCTTTCGATCTGCGGTGCAAGCGTCACTTAGGTCTGCACTTGGGCAAGTGAGAAGAATTAGAGGACAACATTTTCACAATTGAAAGGTGACCCGTTACAATGAAATAGATATCCTCCATAATGATTATTACGTCTCCCCATTTCTAAAAACCTGTTAGAAATCCATGAAAGTTGATAAGTTCACAGTCAATAATCAATGATCCCTTTTGAACTACCCATAGGTATAACAAAAAGGAGGCAGAAACATATGGATCTCAATAATAATAATAATAATTAATTTGAGGGCAAATGGCAGAAAATAACAGTATGATTGTGGTTTTATTCTATGATACTAAGATCTGGCCATACGCATAATATTTTACCACATGTAAGCCAAAAATCATAATTCTCTTGTGAAATAGCATTATATCATAAGTAGAAGCATCTAGTGGTCAATTATTTATTAAAGTTATCATCCATGGCTAGAGAATTCACTGGTTATCTTACTGCCAAAATTACTTCGATTGAAATTTCACAATCAGTAAAGATCCTCTGTAATCACTATCACTGCAGCTTTTCCACTGAACATCCACTCGATCTTGAACAGAAATGATGTGAGCGGGGCCGGTAAATTGCTGGGGAGCCTGTCACATAGAATTTACAGCACAGAAACAGGCCATTCGGCCCAACTGGTCTATGCCTCCGCCCACCCTACTTCATCTCACCCTATCAGCAGAAAATGATTCCATGATACTTTTAAACATTCATTCTTGGGATCTGGGCATCTCTGGCAAGGCTGGCATTTATTGCCCATCCCTAGTTGCCTTGAGAAGGTGGCAGTGGGCCTTCTCCTTGAACTGCTGGTAGCGGTTTAATACAGCTGAGTGCTTGCTTGGCCACTTCAGAGGACAGTTAAGAGTCATTGGTGTCGGACTGGAGTCACGTATAGGCCAAACCTGGAAAGGATGGCAGGTTTCCTTCCCTAAAGGCCGAATCCAATGTTTTCCTGCCTCTTTACCAGTCACCTTCATTTCTGGGATTTTCCATTGGAAGTGAAATATGGGGTGGCTGTATTCAAATTGTATGATAATGTTGGAATGATGTCATACATCACATTTTTCATCATTAAGGAAAAGCAGTATGTAATTGGCTTGTAGCACTGCTGTGGCATTTAGGGGAGGATTGAAATTTTAAGGGTCCCCCTAAAGGAGTGCCACCAGATTGTATCATCTGCTCCACAATGACCTGTAGGTAGCACTTGGACCAGGTTTGGCATTCCTGTAGAAGTGAAGGCTGTCACAGCGCAAAGCTTTCATGCTATCAGATCTTTCCAAGTTGATCCAGAAAACATTGACTACATCAGGCTGCAGTGCACACCTATATCAAGCAAGCAACAAATGCTATGATTTTAAAGGGCAAGACCTTGAAAGGAGGCATCAGATAGACAGGACGCACAGCTTTCACTGAATGGCAAGGTTCCATTGAGTGCAAGGCATCATAGATGGCATCCTATGTAGTCATCATGACTGTTCCTATCGACCCCAGGGGCTTCGTCAGCAGGCAGGGTTTGCAATCGACCATTGTTCAGGTAGCAGCTGGCCACAGAATCGTCATTCTGTGCATCGGTGGCCTTTATCCAGGAAGTGGTCATGATGTCTTCATCGTGTGACATTCCACTATCCTCACACTATTTGAAGGAGAAGAAACACTTGATGGATAGCTCTTTACAAGAACAGGGCTGTTCTCTGCATCCACGCCTGCTGACCTCACTGAGAAAGCCCCTGGCAGCAGAGGAGCACCTTGGCCTGGGCATCTCCACCTCTGTTTGCTGTTCCTGGGTGGCTACATCCGAACTCAAGAAAAGTTTGTCATGCAGCTTAGGCACAGTGAAAAAAAATGTGTGGAAAAGGGCAATTGTTGTGCCAGTACTTCAGATGCCCACCCCTCCACCCACAAGCGGGTGTGAGTGACCAAATTAGACTTATGTAATTGTTGATGGACTCCACAAGGAACTTGCTCCTGATACCAGAAAATGTCTTCCTCATTTTAAATCAGGTACAGGACAACTGGTTGGCTGCCTTGACTTTGTTGGCGAAATCCTTGCATGTAGCTGGCACCTGGAACGGTGACCTTCAGCCCCAAAAAAGGGCTACCCTCCTTTGATGCAGCTCCTGCAGCAGCATCTAGACATCTGCTGCATAAAAGGAAGTGATGTTGGCCACATGTCTTCACTGTGCTATTGTGAACAATTGGTTTATTTTTCTAGCACCGCCGCTACGGTGAGTTGCACCCCTTTAAGAGCTGCTGCTTTGCCAGATATTATGCTGCCCAGCCAGGTATGCAGGTCGATCTCTCTGGACAAACCTTTTCTGTGCATATAGCCTATTCAAATAAGAGGGAGAGACTCCCATTACAGAATTTGGTATAGCCCACCCCAGAACAGCCCTGGTGAGTCAAGCCAGTGCCAAGGGGGCAGTACAACTCTAATTTTACCCAACTCCCTAAATCCAGGCTGTAGTCTGCTGAATACATAAGAGATATAAAGAAGAAAGAGAAATAACTTGCATTTATATAGCGCCTTTCACGAACTCAGGACGTCCCAAAGTGCTTCACAGCCAATGAAGTACTTTTTGAAGTGTAGTCACTGTTGTAATGTGGGAAACGCAGCAGCCAATTTGCGCACAGCAAGCTCCCACAAACAGCAATGCGATAATGACCAGATAATCTATTTTAGTAATGCTGGTTGAGGGATAAATATTGGCCAGGACACCGGGGAGAACTCCCTTGCTCTTCTTCGAACAATGCCTTGGGATATTTTACGTCCACCTGAGAGAGTCGACGGGGCCTCGGTTTAACGTCTCATCTGAAAGACGGCACCTCCTACAGTGCAGCACTCCCTCAGCATTGCACTGGGAGTGTCAGCCTGGATTCGGTGCTCAAGTCTCTGGAGCACAAAATATACCACCAGACCTATTGTGACATTAGATTGAAACAACAGAATCTGGTATATGTGCGTGTTTTTGTGTTTAGTCCACATGTTACTGAAATGTTATGTCAAACCCATGCAACGTTCTATTTATCAAATAAGGTCAGTTATTAAAATGTCGAAGGTATATGTGGGTTGAAGTCACACTGTGAGATATTAGTAGCGAATGAGTTAACATGTTGATATGAAATTCTTTTGTTTGCAATTTAAATAAAAGTATTAGTAACATCACACAGCATGATTCAACCCAATACCAATAATTCCTATGTTAAATGTACATCCACCTTTCATGCTTTTAATTATTTACCTAAAATGTAGTGTAAACAGAACATACAGTGAAGAGACACGGCGTACAATTTAAATCCCACTGGTGGCACTGACCATAACTCACTCACAACTTCATCACCAGGTCAGCACACTGGTGGGATATAAATCAGATCCCACAGTTCCTCTCCATGTATCTGCTATGTGTACACAAACAATAAAGAAACAAATGACCATGTTCTATTAACCAAGGTTAACTTTTTCACTTAATAATGAATTTTCCTTTTTAAAACAAATCACAATTTTTAAGGCTGGATATTAGAGATTAAAACTGTGTGGTTATTACATTATTTCAGTGCGCTCTCATGTACCGAAACTGGATTATTAAATTGTTTGTTCCCATACGTCTGATCACACACATCTTGAGACACATAGGGGATGATTTTAACCCTATCTGCCCGGCTTCCACCTCCGGACCCCACGAGGACAGCTTAGGCCTCCCCTGCCGCGGACTCGTCCCCACCTCGATCGCAAGATCCCCGCTGGACAGCTGATCCCGGCACTTAGCCCGTCTCGGTGGGCGCCCTCCAGGATTGAAGTCAAGCCTCGTAGTTTAAATACTCGGGGCCTCATCTCTGGATCAGCGGGTGAGCACATCGCTGACCTGGAGTTAAAGTCCAGTCCATACTATTTGTTGTAAGCATCGCTGGGCAGGAGTACAGGTGTACTATGGCAGATAACTTCAGATATACATTAAGAAGAATAGCTACAAGGAAGACATCAATTAGACTATATCAGAGACTTCGAGGACAGATTCCCTGATGCTGCGTTTAGATATAATGGAATGCCTGGGTGCAGCGTATAGAAGAAAATCAGCTGGGGAGGATCTCACACCCATAATGGAGCCCACCCGATTTTCTGCCTAGTAATTTAAATGGGTGAAAAATCAGGTAGGCTGCGCTACAGGCCTGTGATCCTCTGCGACTGATTTTCCTCTGCATACTGCTCCCAGCCCTCCTTTATACTCAAAAACACAAATAGGGGGAAAATCCGCCACCTCATCGCTTCATCTTTTTGTACGGTCACTTAAGACATGATGCCACACACTTGATCAACCAGCATTATACATAGGGGCACTTTCACAAACAGGTGGTCTTTAATGAGCATTCATGCTGGATCCCAAAGCGTACGATTGTTTACATCGAGCAGACTGGCGCCCAAAACTAGCAGTTTATCTTTTCTTTGTTTTACTGAACATTTTCACAATGGATGTATTACTGGAATGTTATTCAAGTTTGATTCCTGATGTTCCATCAAGGCAGTACATCCTGAAAATGTCTAACACTTCCTAGAGGGACTGTTTGGGCTTGGGATACAGCCCTGCATGCAGACAATAAAACAGATTTGTAGCAGATTATTGACATCAGCACTTGGCTTGGACTGATCTATATATATGACCTGGGATTAAGTCCCTGAGCTCACAACAGGAGCAGCTGGCTCAAGTATTCCAACGATAAATACCAATTTTTTCAGACTTCAGCAACTTTGGCACTTCCTGCAGGGTGCAATTTTTTTCCCCTGAATTTCACTCACTCAAACTGCAGCCTTTGTTTCAACGATTCACTACTTCCACGTGTCCCTGTTGCGTTGAATTATCTGTGAAGGGCTATCTTGTGTTTCCCCTACCTCTGCACACAGGAAAAGGATATGAACAAGAGTAAATTACTGATTTGATTTAAGGGTCAAAGAGTTAGGGGTCAATGCAGATCTTTTCGAGCGCTTGGTGGGACTGTGAAAGATGTGGCGCTTTTATGTATCTTTGCTCGGAAGTAACTTTTCATAGCAGCTGACTAAATTATGTAAACAGAGATAGACAGATGGAGCACTCATGATCTATTACTGTTAGAACAAAATTCAGCTGTCAAAACCAGTGGCTTTCAGTTTATATCCTGTCGCATTTTCAGATCTAAAACAAGGAGTTATGATTATTTAATTTCCCTATTCTTTAATGAGTAGTCTGGACTGGAGTGATTTTATAGTTACTTTACAGAGAATTGCATAGAAATTGCAGCACAGAAACAGGCCATTCGGCCCAACTGATCCATGCTGGTGTTTATGCTCCACACGAGCCTCCTCCCACCCTAATTCATCTAACCCTATCAGCATACCCCTTCTATTCCTTTCTCCCTCATGTACTTGCAGTTGTAGTTGTACTATTTCACGTACATTTGCACTTAGTTTTCCAGTCAGTGATGCTATTCTGTCTCGTGTATATATTTTTCTGCAGTTCCGAGGGAGCAGTACCGCACATTTGAAAAATTCCATGATAAAGGGCAAATGTAGCTGGGGTAGAGCCAACGTAAAATCTGTGTGAAATAGGTTACGTAATTCCTTTGTGCAAACAATTGGGATCGGTGAAGCACCAATGTGTTGATTTATGAGTGGTGACGTTAGATTGATGAATGAAATATACTCTAAGGTATGAGATATGGTATAATCAGTGCTCTCTTTATCGTTGAACCCTTTGGGCACTGCAGTTTCTTTGCACATTATACACATTTCCACTGTAAATTACATCCTATTGGGTTAAAATGCCACACAATATAAAGGCAATCCTGAGAGAACTTCAGTACAAGGAGGGAACGTTTATACAGGACATTACAAATCACAGTGCATGGTTATATACCTGTACAACATGATGAATAATCTGGGCTCACTTGCCCCATTATACAACATCCATTAGATATCATTTTTCCCAGCAATGTTTTAATTCTGTAAAGGTGAAGAAACCTAGAGACGAATTTAGCCAACTATCCGATTCATTCATGGTTCTGGCGAGTCACTGTAACACAGTGCAACAGACACTCTGCTTCCTTCCTATTTTACCAGCATGATGGTTCTTTAAAACACCACAGTTTCATTAGGGTATGGAGGAGGGGGCGGGGATTGGGCGCCACGGCATTTTACGGTCCATGGGCATGCTGGGAGCCACATCTCCAACATGCCCAGTGAAACCTGGCAGGAACAAAGCCTCAGGCAGGTCTGCAGGTGTAAGGTCCTTTAAAACAATCTTTATAGGTAAATGCATCAGGCCGTGTAATTTTGTTCTTGTTTTGTCCCCAGCTGACACTGCCGTTATTTATTAATTTTGCTCCGAGCTCCCTTTATTGACACTAGCGGGTTTGCAGCCAGGAATCCTTTGAGCTGACGTATTTGGAGGAAAGAAAAGAGGACCAACGGTAGGTCAGGTCAGAAATATGGACAGCTCACCACTGGAAGACCACAGATGCTCGGCTGCACCTCTGACACAAGGAATCCCAGCACACAGACATAACCTCCGATTTAAAAAAACATTAACAAGAATAAAATTAGAAATTACCCTGAATACTCCTCCATGCCTTTAGTACCTCCAGATTTAACTATTCCAATGCTATCCTGGCTGGCCACCCACCTTGCACCCTCCGTAAACTTGAGCTCATCCAGAACGCTGCTGCCCGTGTCCGAACTCGCACCAAATCCCGTTCACCCATCACGCCTGTACTCGCTGACCTACATTGGCTCCCGGTCCAGCAACACCTCGAATTGAAAATTCTCATCCTTGTGTTCAAATCCCTCCACGGCCTCACTCCTCCCTATCTCTCTGACCTCCTCCAGCCCTACAACCCTCCGAGATCTCTGCGCTCCTCCATTTCTGGCCTCCTGCGCTACCCCAATGTTCTTCACTCCACCACGGCGGCCTAGGCCCGAAGCTCTGGAATTCATTCCCTAAACCTCTCCACCTCTCTACCTACCTCTTTATTCAAGACTTTTGTCACCTGTCCTAATATCTCCTTGTGCGGCTCGGTGCAGCGCCTTGGGATGTTTCACTACGTTAAAGGCGCTATATAAATGCAAGTTGTTGCTGTTGTTGTTGTAAACGTGGGGTAGTACTGAATAGAAAGATGCCAGGTTTGAGCATGATCTTTCCTGAACTGCTGCTAAACTCAGCCAGGGCATCAGGGAAGCATATAAACGGGCTCAGAGTCCCAGGTTTGGAAGGAGGAAAACAACCGGGCCGGGTTCCAACTCCCTAAACAGTGACTCATCCTGCAAGTGTGCGTGTTGGCATTGAGAATGGTAGAAGGTCCAACTGAATGGCGGAACAGGTTCGAAGGGCTGAATGGCCTACCCCTGTCTCTATTTTATCAAGTGCATTAGTCACATACGTCCTAAATTTCAGGGCCCAAGAAACCCCGCGCTTCTCACTGAAAACAAACAACTATTTGTGATATTATCAGAACATTTGATGGGGATCGATGAGTTGTGGCTAGTGCAAAACAGATGTGTACCTCGCAACTTTATCAGAGATATTGGGGTAAATTTTTGCAAGCTGCTCAACGGGACCAGGGATCAGAGATTCGGGCACGGAGGGAAGCGTGCCTAATTCACGGAGCGGAAAATCAGGATCATCAGGAATTTGGCTGTGATCTCCGATCCCTCTCCCGTCCACCATGGCTCTGCACAAGGAGCAGACTTTAAAGGTTTCAATGCTGGTATAATTTAAGCTATGTCAACTTATATCAAATATCCTCTGCATTATACTTGAGAAATTTGTAATGTTCCCCTTTACTAGTCACGTTATTAATACATGCGTACTTACTTGCCATCAGGATGCTTAGACAGTATTTAATCAGAAAGTGATTTTTATCCATTAAAGATGTGGGCCTTGAAGCCTATTTGCTAAAGTAATTCAGTGAATGTTACTATAGTGTTGCATTTACTAAAGGTGTGGACAGTCTTAATGCCCCTGGCTCTAATGTACTTTAGTGTTCACTCCAGACCATATATATTGGGAGCTTTCAAAGGTCACGGGAGTCAAGTAACTTTACGTCTTCTGAATTCATGCCAGTGTGAGCGATGCCCACTTTAGGGGTTGGTCTCACATCCGTCCGGATTCAGACACATGCCGGTATAACCCAGCAACGCGCGGGAGTTTGAATCACCTGCCAACCTCCCTTGAGCTGCCTGCCACGTCACATGTCAATACTGAAGACCGCGGGTGGCACTCATACTGACTTGAAAAGCACAGATTGCGCGCCCAGCTCTCAGTACACCCGCCATAGAGACACACTGGAGTAGATTCAAGCAGTGGCGGCTTAGCGGTAAAGTGTACACTTCGATAAAAGTACAAGAATGTGAACGCATTGTTACGGAAAGGAGACATATTACGAAATTAACTGAAATTCCTCAAAGCTCCACCCGCCTCATTCCTTCCCCCCAAAATAACCTGTGTGCAACTGGCACTACAACAACAGGAACAGTAGGTGCAAGGGTTTCCAAATGGATTTGCCTTTAACTAATGAGATTGTTCCTTCTAAAGCGATGTATTTCATACGATTGTATTTTTTTTTTTGAGTTGATTGCCTCTGGACGATATCAACAATCATAAGAAAAAAAACTGCTTTCAATGAAAACAAGCCAGCACTTCTTCTATTTTACTGATTACTAAGCAGTTTGCAATTTAGCTACATGTCCAATTAATTAACTTTTTCACCCACATAAATCCATGCGCAGGTTGGAATAAAATTTCTCGAGGATGGTTTAAGGCACATGTCACTTTGCGCTGCCATCTTCTGCCTTTCTGCAATCTATAACATTTCACATTTGTTTAGCATGATACAGAGGAAATATACATGAAATATGTAATTGAACAGCAGATTACTGACATGTACTGCGAATGCATTGTGTCTCTGCCGACTGAGACAAATATGTTGTTTTGCAATGGAGCAAAGGGAAGAGGCTGTACACTGTAGGAAATGAGCAATCATGCAAGAGTCCCCATTTCCTTATATTGTAGTTTACCTAAGTGTAGTACAACTGCACGTTTGAGATTTACTCTTTACAAAGCAGCACACATGGATTTATATATTGGAGCGCTTCCACTGAGCTGAATCAAGCCACAAGAATAAGATTTGCTGAAAGGACATTAGCTCCATTCACTCGTTATTGCTCCAGAGATTTTTTCACCTCCTATGCACTATGCGGAGTTACAATGAGGTTGCATTAGGTGTCTTTGTGGGACCACGAAAGGCAGGGAGAATGATACAAATGTCACAATGGGAACTTAACAAAAAGAAGTGGATCTCCCGTGACATCTGCCAAAGTGAGGTGTCCAACTTTCTCTGCTGAGGTTGGGGTGGGGGTGTGGGGAGGAGGGCACAGAGTGCCTCTCTGGCAGCTTGACCTACCGCTGGTCCCCTTTTCTTTCCTCCGAACAGGTCAGCTCAAAGGATTCCTGGTTGCAAACCCGCTAGCGTCAATAAAGGGAGCTCGGAGCAAAATTAATAAACAACGGCAGCGTCAGCTGGGGACAAAACAAGAACAAAATTACACGGCCTGATGCATTTACCTATAAAGATTGTTTTAAAGGACCTTACACCTGCAGACCTGCCTGAGGCTTTGTTCCTGCCAGGTTTCACTGGGCATGTTGGAGATGTGGCGCCCAGCATGCCCATGGACCGTAAAATGCCATGGCGCCCAACCCCGCCCCCTCCTCCATACCCTAATGAAACTGCCATCTGCTTCAGGTGGGAGTTTTAGACGCTTGCCCCAGGCCTGAGCAAATGATAGACTGGGGCCTTAAACCAGTGGGAATCCAGCAGAACTGATTTCTGCCAGAATTTCTGACCTTTACACAAGGAAGATAAAAATCTGCCCCATTGGGCTGGATTTTCCAAGCCCCGAGGAGGCGGTTATGGAGGCGGGACTGCTGGTAAAGTAGCAGAAAGTGGGGGCGGATGGCAAACCCACCCCCATCCTGCCTCTGTGCCCTTTTGCCAGGAGGCGGGAAGATGTGCTGCTTTGGGTCCCGTCTCCTGGAGACCGGAAAGGCATTAAATACTTTTAACTGTAGTTAACAGGCAGAAAAAAGGATTAGTGCCATTTTACCTTCACAGGTGAAGGCTTCCCGACCTCGGAGAACCCCGCCGGGTTGGAGGAGACGTGGAGGAGGTCTGCGGGGGTCGGAGGCACCTGGAAGTAAGATGTAGAGGTGAGTGATGGGTGCAAGTGTGGAGTGGTAAGTATGTAAGGTGAGTGATAAGTGTTAAAAAATGTTCACTTACCTTGTCTTCTTCCTACAGCCTTCATCCTCTCTGGATCGGGAGACCCGACATCCTCGTTGTTGATTTCACAGACTGGCTGTTGGATCCTCCGGACCAACAGCCATCTGAAATCGACAAAGTTGAAAGGTTTGATGAGTCCTGAACACAAGGACTCATCAAACTACTGAGAATGTCAGTGTTTGACAGCTTCACAGAGCTGTCAAACGCTGACATTTCTTCTTCCAAGAAGTCTTGACAGATAGCACGTCTGATGTTGACGTGCTCTGTCAGTGACTTCCTCCCTAATTGGCCTGCTGACCCGCAGGGCGGGCTTAACAAGGTCAATCAGGGAAATATTCCTCTGGTTAGTCAGACGAGGATGGAGGCGGGACATTGACATGCAATCCCGCCTCCAACTCGTCTCCATTGAGAAAATCCAGCCCATTGAGTCCAGTTTTGGGTGCCTGATCTTAGAAAGTATGTCAAGGCAATGGGCCGGGTACCAAAGAGACTCACTAAGACAATACCAGGGATGAGACTTTAGTTTTGAGGGGAGACTAGAGAAATGAGCGCTCTCTTCATTAGAACTGAGATGGTTATGATAGAGGTGTTCAAAATTATTCTGAGGTTTAGTGAGGTAAATGTGGAAAAGTTATTTTCTCTGGTCAGTGATTCAATCATTGAGGAGCATAAAATTAATATCATCACCAAAAGAAGAAAGGAAGGGGTTTGGAGAAATTTATTTTACAGAGAGGGTTGTTTGGATATGGAATATTCTACAGGAAGCAGTAGTGGAAGCAAAATCCATAATTAACTTTTAAAAGGGAAGTGGATAAATATTTGCGGAAGAAGAATTTAAAAGGATATGGGGTAACGGCAGGGGAATCGACTAATTGGATCGCGCTTTCAGGGATGCGGCGAAGGGACAATGGGCCGAATGACCTCCTTCTGTGCAAAATTCTATAGTTCTATGGGGAAGAATGTTCCCTACTCCAACATTTAGATATTTCCATTTCTCTCACAAACTACTGCTATGGTTTCTCAGAGTTGAAGTCTTTGGAATTGAGACTGTACCATAGCTCTAACTCAAGGAGCCCTTCAGGAACAGAAATAAATGATTTTCACCTCACCTTAGGCTCTAACCCACATCTAAGAAGTGAAAAAACAATACTGTACCTCACTCATCCACCAGTCCCCCAACTCTACTGTACATTTGAAAGTTTCAAAAGGGATGTGCCATCCTGCATACAAGCCTCGCACGACAATAAATCTGATCTATATATGAATTTGCAGGATGACCGTACTATTTTATACCATGTTTGACTGCATTCTCAAAGTCCAAACCATTTTTTAAATTTCTGTACTATGTACCCCAATTTATCTAATAACACAGGTTGTTTGATGCCCTAAATAGTCAAAGTTCAAATACCTCAGCTAACCAGATCCAGAAAAGAATGTGTAAAGAGAACAAAACCTTCTCACATCTTCACATCCTGCTGAAGCATTTAGCTCCATCCATAGATCGACAAGCCACCTTACTTTAATCCCTTTTCAGGTTAGGGTATGAAGCCTCACCAAGACATCTGAAAACCAGCAAAGTTAATACTTAAAAAAAAAATCACGATTTAACTTAATTTATTTTATGGTTTGAGGTATAACTAGAATTTGAAGTGGTTATTTATGTTTTACGGATGAGAATCATTCACAGGATTGAGTTGTGACTTTATTACTTGTAAGTCACGAAGTAATCCTTACCAGTGAAAAATAAATAAGTAGTTCACACTTTCCTGGAAGTATCCTCAGAACGGCTTTAAAAGTTATGATGCATCTTTTTGTTTGCAGTTTGTAATAAAACTTTTTTCTCTGTTTTGCTGCAGCACCATCTGCTGGTTCAGGTGATGTTTCCTTGACCATAACAAAGGCCTGGTTCAGTCCGTCAAAGAACACACTGCTGTCCATAGCGAGCACAGATTTCCATTTAAACTTATTTAAGAGAAAGCATCACTGTATCCTAAAAAGGGACCAACAATCTGAGAGCTACTGCAATAATTCAGCAAGAACCACACAGACTGAGAGAAACAATGATCGCATTTGCAACTACCATCTAAAATCTGGCAGATACAAAAAAAAATGTCCCATCCTTTTTAATGACCTTTCTGTCCAAGTGACAGCATTTTAGGGACTGTGACCCACACTCTGCTGTGAGACCTGATCACGTGTGATGACACCAGCAATCTGGCAGATCATTCATTGCAGCTGATGTAACTGATACTCCATTTTCATTCGAATAACAGTTATTGATCAAAACTCAATATGAGAAGAGGCCAAGCCAAATCATGACACATTGCAGCCTGGCCATGCATGTCACTCTCAGAATTAGTTTTAAAACAGCTGTTATGTGAGAGGACTGTAACCAATTCATCAACGGCTTTCCCTCCAAGCAGAGCAAATACAGTCATTTTATAAAGTTTCATTCTATACGGTTTTAAGCCTTTGTCCTTACCAGAAAAAAGCTCCCATTGTAATGAATAGTTTGAGTGAAAAACTGCTTCCAAATGAGAGCAAAGGGTTATGTCAAGTGGCAGTAAAACAGTGCACCATTACAGAAACTTATAAGGAGGTTTGTAGATCAGCACGCAAGACCCCAGTGGTAGATATGAACTCTTACTCCCCCACATTTTTTTTCTACTTTCTTTGTTCTACTAGTTGGGAAAATTGAATAGACGGGTCTAGGTTTCAGAATGCTGGTCTTGTCACATTTGGAGGCTTGTTAACGATGATCTTCCACTGTTAATAAAACAGGCTGATTAGACAAGCAGAATGTCAGGAGAATGATCTCATCAATTAATAATGACAACCAAGGAGAGGGTTAGCAACTACTCTAAGAGTTACAGCAGTGTTTTCTCGTCCAAGTTCCGTGAATAAAGGAAAACATGTCACTTTCTGCTTGTTCATAATTTGATATGAAAGCTGTATATTTGCTCAGACATTTGTCGCTGTAAGAAAACAAGATATTGAGTGTACACATCATGAATATTTTTCGAACTCCTCATCTTACCACAGCTACATTGGCACTTCAGATAAGAAGGTGGGTAAAAGGAATTAAAAGGCACCCTCCTCTGCTCGGAGACTAGTACTGCTTCAGAATTGGAGCCATGTGTTTGTCTAGAGAGAGTGATGCATATGAGCCTGGCGCGCCCCTGTCTCCACAGTGCCCAGCTGACAAATGATGAAACCCATCATAATTATGGTAAGAAAGATCTGTTGGTCTCCACTGGGATTTGAATCTGCAACCACCGAGGTGCGGGCAAGAGTATTAAAGACAAGCTGCGAAAGACAGTCAATTAGTGAGCCTCCTGAGTGACATGCCTTCCAGACAGCTCTGTATCTCATGAACAGTACCACCATTGGTCTTTCTTCCTCTATATTCCACTCTGTCATTCTTTAATGCTCTCAGCAATACATAGTTCGTAGCACATAATGCAGTGTTCAAAAGCATGCTCACCGATCCTTCGTATTGATGCCTGATGTCTTCTCATGCATCAGCATAGCAGGGCTAGCTGGCTTCGGGGCTGCAATTCTGCATGATAATCAAAATCAATTCTTTTTGCACTGATCAGTTTTAAATCAAGACCTAGACTGGAAAATCCAGGTAAATTTGGCTGTTTTGATGTAGCAGTTGCTGTGTGGCTAAAATTAATTGAATTCCCCTTTCCCCCCAGTTAGACAAATCACCACCGGCAAGATTATCAACTCTTATATTTATTTTCAATAGAAACTGGTCTGCAGCCACAGAAACTGATTACAGGAGGCCCTCTAACTGTACATCTGCAATAGATGTGAATTGACTTATTCTGACAGACTCTATTGGAATATTTTCCACAACAGTGTTTGGCCTGCAAAGGTTACAAAACAGCACCATTAATGTTCCAAGTTGACTGTGGAAGGGACTTTAAAATGATAGTGTGCAATGAATGAGT
The DNA here is from genome assembly GCA_030390025.1 of Squalus acanthias. Taxonomy (NCBI): domain Eukaryota; kingdom Metazoa; phylum Chordata; class Chondrichthyes; order Squaliformes; family Squalidae; genus Squalus; species Squalus acanthias. Next base: position 39,464,361 of record CM059446.1, read on the forward strand.
TAATGAGACAGTCACATGTTTCATCAGTCTGGGAAACTGTAATCGGCAGGATTTCTTCATAGCGATGACAGCGCGTATCACAGCCAAGTGATAAGGGAGGGTCTGGAGTAAGTGTGGATCTGCATTTACACACCACTGACTGCAGAAGTAAGTTGTAACAAGAGTCAACAAGAACATCCCTGGCAGCATTTACGTGACTTTTGTATTAAACTCCGCACTGAAAGAGCCCTGCCTAAATCTGACTCTCAGTAAAACACGGGCTTAGGAAACAGCAGTGTCGAGAGTTGTAAGTGTTCTTTAAAGTAACACTGCATTAGTATATAACAATTACGTAAAAGATTACTGCTGTTTAACTCATAAGAGGTGATCATTAACATCAATGCCCCCTATATGATGCTGTAGCCTTTATAAGAATCACATGACACTTAACATGCGGGGTAGAGTTTCCGCTCGGTTGTGCCTGTTTTTTCGGCGCAATTCGCCTGAAATCGGCATAACCTTCGCAAAAGATCGCGGAATTTTAAGGGCAAATTGCGTCCAGCGCAGATCGAGTTTCCGCGATCTTTTGCGCTAGTTTAAAAAGCATCGCACTAGAAGCTGGCCCCGCCCACAAAACTGGCCACGCCCCCAGGGTGAATTAATCACTATCGGGAGTTTCCGCTGACTGCGCTCATTTGCAGGCCTTCGAGGAGGCTCCAAAAATTAAGCTGGAACTTTTGGGTGCAAAGATATTAATAGGCGCATTTTAAAAGCTTTTTGAATGTAACTTTTTTTTAATTTACTAAGAAACTGACTACTGTACCCCAATGTAACTAGTAAATGGTTCGGTATAGTTTTTTAAAGTAATTTTCAGTTATTTTAAATCGGCTTACTCACAGGTGGTGGACGAGACACTCTGATTAAAAATGCTTATTTTTTGTGATTAAACCATTTTCAGCTGTATTCATCAAACTGCACCAAATTACCACTCTTAAATATATCGAGGAATATTTTTTAAAGCAAATTATTATTTTTTTAAATTACTTTTTAAAATGCTACCCGATTGGGCTGGCTCGTGGCAGATTTTGTGTCCGACGATATGCAAAGGAGTTTGAGCAGAAACTCAAGAGAGAGAGAAAAAAAAACACTTCTCAAAACAGGCGCAATTTTTCTCCCACCCTCCGCTGACTCCAAGGGGGCGATTTTGACAGATGAAGCGTCATACACTGACGTTCTCTGTAACCGGCTTCCCCTTAATTGGCCCGCTAAGCCTGCTGGGCGGGCTTAACAAGGTCAATCAAGGGAAAATAGCGTGGGTTGGCCACAAGTCGATGGAGGTGGGACTAAAACCCGACAAGCAGCAGTCCCGCCTCCAACTTGCCCCCATTGGCAAAATCACCCCCCAAATCTTGTGACAAGATGTGCTATGTGCTCTCAGTGCATGCTTCACCTATATATCTGGCCTAGCATTTAGCTACTACTTCAGTCCTACTTGACTGAGAAGATTTGAGGAACCATATCCCTCACAGAATAGTTAATTGGTATCAGTATAATCACCCAGCTTCTGAGTGTCATTTTCAATACTAACTAGATGCCAAAAGCAAACCATGTTCAAATGAGTGACTCTTAAGGATATCTAAGCTATAACCTGAACTTGCACATTTTGTTAACTGCCAAAAATGATTGTTTCTTATTAATTAAAAATGACAATGTCAATTCTCCACCTCACACAGAAATATTCATTTCATTCTTTAGCGATTCCAATCACACCACAGGCCAAACGTCCTCCAGCATTTCCTGTTCGAGAGCTCTCCTCATTTCCACCTTTGCCCAAGTCAGCTTCCTTCTCATGAATCACAAGTGTACGTCGAATAATGGACCTTTCCAACTCTCCGGAGAGCTGCTCATGCAAACTTTTGTATAGCAACTACAGACTGGCTTCGGGCAGCGGCGCAGAACGGGGTGGTATCGGATCGGATCGGATCGGCCGCCCGTTATACACAGCGCCTGGTATTCCATTCCACTGCAGCCAATGAAACTGAATATCAGGCGTTGCTTATAACGGGTGGCGATCCGATTCCGCCCGTTTTGCGCCACCGGTCGAGACGATTTTCTAGGCCAGTGCTGAGTCATCATAAGCTGATCTCCGATGAATAGTCGCACCATCGATGTTAAGCTGCCTTCTTCTTTCAGAAGCTGATTGCTCTGCTGTGCATATTCAACACTGTCTGTTTCAAAAGCAATAACGGACCTCGCACCAAATCTGTAGAGTCAATGGGCTGGATTTTGATACTGGGGCGGGTTGGGGTCGTGTCATCCGCATTTCGTGTTATCCACCCGCCTGCAATTGGATGTGGGAGATTGATGCAATTTTCACTTAATTGGGCAATTGAGTTCCAGCATGTGGGAACCCATGAACCAATTAGTGGTTTCAGTCTGAAAGTCGCCTCTGATGATGTCATCATTGCAGGTCAGAGACTGCCTGGTCTCAGAGATTGCCTGGCCTTTGCTGTGAGAGGACCTGGATGCAAAATGAGCAGCATCTCAGAGAGAGAGAGAGAGAGAAGAGAGAGAGAGAGAGAATTTTTTTTGCAACCAAGTTCTCCCAGGCAGACTCTGAAGACATTCAATGCAGCAGCATCAGAGGCGACTTTCAGACCTAATACTACTACTACTACCTTCATCACAATACTACTACTACCTTCATCACATCTCCGTTGTAATAGTGGACCTGCAGCTGATAGTCAGCTATCCACTTATGCTCCCGCCAGATTTCACTGGCGTGTTTCACATCAGGCGTACTTCTCGTCGGAAAAGGGTTAAACTAGCTAAAACCTTTCCAAATTAGCATTACAGAGCCAATTTAGGGCTTGTTAAGGGCTTTAATGGCCTCTCCCGCCTCTTGGAGGCGGGACGGAGTCGGGAACCCCGCGACCGATTTTGTCAAAATTGCGTGGAGGCGGAATGCGGTCGGGATGGGGTCGGGACCCCCGAATCTGCAACTTTAACCCCCCACACGCCTCCAAACCCGACTCCATGGGTCATTGAAAATCCAGCCCAATCACCAAAGAAGGTTTACATGAGGTAAGAGTATAAACGCTTCTTCAAGCAGGTTCATTCTCTGCTCCAAACACTCAAAGTCCTTCTCTAAGACTAACGCCAAACTAAACGTTAAGTTTAACTTTATTTGTCCAAAATTTTGGAGCCTTTTCTGTGCTTCCCGGCATCATGGTGCAAAGCCTGTGATTTTCCATCCATTAATTTTAATGGGGTGGAAAATCACGGGATGTGTGCTCACTATCTCCCCTGCGAGTGGTGCTCCCTGCTGGGAGCACAGAATCGGCCCTGTTATTCTAACTTTAATGATGCAATTTAATAGAACTTCTGGGCAATCACCTTCACAAGATGGCGAGTGCCCTGAGTAAACAACGTCAACCCAAATAAGAGGGAAAGAAGAGGCAAAAGATGGTGAAATTTCATTGTGCAATTTAAGTGCTCCAATGTTTAATCTGATAGCAATTTTAATGGAGGTGTTGATGCAGAGTAAAGGATTTCGTAAGAACATGTTAAGCATTTCTATGCTAATAATGCACAGTCAAATTTCACCACAAACGCAAACGTTTGGACAAATTATCATTTGAAGTCTCACTTTTGCATCTGTTTTCAGTACATTACACTCCAGTATTAACAACCCCTCAGAAAATTAATTAGTGAATTCTGCTTAGAGTCCATTCTTGATGACTTTTTTCCAACATTAAAAATCCACCAAACCTACCTCAGGGTTCTCTGTCGAACATTTTCATATCTTTGTAACAGAGCGAAGTACTTAAATAGCCTCCTCATGCACGTCATAGATTTTTTTTGCATGCTCCATGTCAACTTGCTCAATTCCAAGCGCACAAACATAAAAATCATGATTCTGGATAACAAAATATAATTTAAGGAAAATCATTTAGATTATGTTAGTGACTCCCCTGTGGTCTTGCTCAAGGTGAGCTGAAGGAAGTTGTGCGTCTTTTAGCTTTGTTTGTTGTAACAGGTGTCAGTTTGGCTCAGTGGTAGCACTCTCACCTCCAAGACAGAAGGTCACGAGTTCAAGCACCACTCCAGGACTTTAGCGCATAATCTAGGCCGCCACTTCAGTGCAGTACTCAGGGGTTTGCTGCATTGTCAAAGATGCATCTTTGTTCAACTGAGGCTGAGCCTGTCTGTTTAGGTGGACAGAAAAGATCTCATGGCACTTTTTGAATTGGAGCAGGGAGCTCTCCCAGCAAACATTTCTCTCTCAACCAACAACATTAAATACAGTTAATCTCATTGTTGTTTGTGGGATCTTGCTGTGTGCCATATGACTCCTCCACAGAAGCAAACTAGCCCTAACCAAAATCAAGAATGATATTTGATATAACTGTGACCATGGTGCACTATCTCTTTTTGTCCTCCTTGGCCACTCTGTAGCCTTTGACACAGTTGATCACATGATCTTCCTCCAAAGCCACTCTTCCACTGTTTAGCTCCATGGGACTGCCCTTGCTTGGTTCCATTTTTATCTATCCAATCATAGCTAGAGTATCTCCAACACTGGCTTCTCTTCTCATCACTGCACTGCACCCTCTAGAGTCCCCCAAGGATCCATCCATGTTCCTCTCCTCTTCCTCATCTATATGCTGCCCCTTGGCGATATCATCCACAGACATAAGTTCTCTCGTGACCCCTCCACTGCGTCTGTGCTATCAGACTACTTGTCCAACATCCGATCTTGGATGAACCGTAACTTCCTTCAGTTAAACATTGGGAAGGCCAAAGCCATTGTCTTCGGTTCTGCTGATGAACTCCATAACGTCGCCACCCCCATCCTTTGTCAGTGTCTCAGGCTGAATCAAACTGTTATTTGCAAACTGTTAGGCCTCAAACTGAGCTTCCGACCTCGTATCACAATGACCACCTACTTCCACCTCCGTGACATTGCCTAACTCCGCGGCTACCTCAGACAGCTGTCGCTGAAAATCTCGTCTCTGCCTTTATCACCTCCAGATTCAATTACTCCAATGTTCTCCGGGCCGCCCTTCCATGCTTCACCCTCTGTAACCTTCAGCTCATCTAAGATTATGTTTTTTTTTAATTCGCTTATGGGATCTGGGCATCGCTGGCAAGGCCAGCATTTATTGCCTATCCCTAGTTGCCCTTGAGAAGGTGGTGGTGAGCCGCCTTCTTGAATCGCTGCAGTCCGTGTGGTGAAGGTACTCCCACAATGCTGTTAGGGAGGGAGTTCCAGGATTTTGACCCAGCGACGATGAAGGAATGGCGATATACCTCCAAGTCAGGATGGTGTGTGACTTGGAGGGGAACTTGGAGGTGGTGGTGTTCCCATGCGCCTACTGCCCTTGTCCTTCTAGGTGGAAGAGGCCGTGGGTTTGGGAGGTGCTGCCGAAGAAGCCTTGGCTGCCCATGTCATACCCAACTTTGCCAACCTGTATTGGCTCCTTGTCCCACAAGCCTCAAATTTTAAATCTTTATCCGGCACTATGACCCCTAATGCCTATTCTGTCTTCTGACTCGAGTCTTTTGTGCATTCTCCCACCATTGGTGCCATTAATGTAGAGAGTAAAGTATGTTTCTGTTTTTGATGCTAAATAACACTAGCCTCACACATTGTGGCACTAATGCTATTTAGTGCAATGGGAGTATAATTCAGCCTCGAAGAGCTTAACTACCTCTCTTGGCATTATATTGTTGGTGTTCTGGAGCAAAATGGTCTCATTGTACATATATATTTCAAGTATACTGCACATTTATTTCCTGTAAGGCTATATATGACCTGCAATAGCGTGCATTCAGGATCCGAAGAAGCACCATATTTTTGAAAACATTTACTGTAAAGCATCAAATCTGTATTTTCATCATTCTAGCAGTTATTGTTGTATGCAAACTTTAGTAGAAGGCAATAATTTCACAGTATTTGACAAGTCTTAAACTAGAAAGCATGATTATTCAAACTGTCTCCGTACATTCCAATGCTCATTTCGCTGCAAAATAAACTTTGCCTGTTTTCAGCAGACTTTTAAACGAAGATTCCTTGTTATGTTTAAAATTGAATACATACAGCAAATCTCCAGAGAGTATATTCTGCTGATGTGAGAAATGTATCAGACACTCTGTATGGACTTTATCTTATGGCCTGAAGTACAGCTACATGAGGATAACATAAAATAACTTAAATTGCCCAGTGTGCTGGTCTGAGAGATAAAGTTAATGACTATTGCATTAATTATCATCCCAAATCAATGTTAAACAAGTGAACTTCTTGCCTGTTACACTAAATCAATTAAAAAGTTATTTAGTCATCACTAAGAATAAAACACAGGAAACCATAAAGATGATGAATAATGGCACATCTGCATATATGGCAGTAAAAGACTGTACATGCATTTTGACGTGGCAAAGAGGGAAAAGTTGCAATTGAGCATTGTACAGGCCCGTAATTCCCGATAGGAGGCTTCCTGCGTGCGGATGCCTCCTATCGGAAAAAATCGACGCACTTACCTGAGGGCTCCCGAGGTCTGGACATTTCCGATCCTGGGCCTCTCCACAGTCGAAATGCGCAGGGCCCACGTATCCCAGGGGCGCAGGCGGTTCGCAAGCGTCCCTGGGATCACGTGGGCCAGGCCAGCCAATGAAAGAAGGGAATCTCCCTTCATACTTTTGACAGACAGATCTGTCAAAAGTATGAATGGAGGTCACCCCATAAAGACACTAAAACATTAAATACATTTTTAAAAAACCATCATGTTTTTAAAATGAGTTAAAATTACATTAAATTAAATATTTTAAACTAAAATTTTATATTTTGAAAAAAATAATTAAAGTTTTTTACGGGGCTAAAAATAAACTTACCTTTTTTAAAAGTATTTTAAAATTATAAATGAGCGAAATAAAATTATTTCTTTTACTTTTTTAAACTCTTATGCTGGTAAAAGCAGGCCTTACACCTGTTTTTACCAGGCGTAAGATTTTTAAGGGATTTCAGTGGGCGGAGGTTCTGCAGAAAGCGGAACTCTCCACCCGCAGAGGCCCTTCTCCAGGGCAGGCGTCCGATCTGTCAAGAGCATTCTTGACAGATCGGAAGTGCCGGTTTTCAGCGCATGCGCTTCACATGCCTGAAACCGGCATTTCCGAGGTCCCTACGGGCATGTTCACAGCCCGTACACACCCGTAGGCATTGGAAAATACGGGCCATTTAGTGGTATGTACAGCAATGGTTATTATAGTGTTTGATTTTTAAATCTAATTGTAATTATTTCAATAGAAAAAAAATGGCTCCAAAGATTCCCAAAATCAACCAATTGAATAACAATCCACTACGAAAGAGACCATTCTAATTAAATCAGAGCAACTACATATGATCCAAAGGAACTCACTTCAAGTCCGAAAGTATTTATTGTTGTGCACTAGCGTAATCATTCACACAGTGGGGAGCATCGTTCTGACCAAAGCATATGCATTGTTTCCTGCTGCTGTATCGGTTGTGCATGAGTTGCCGTGCAACATGCAGAAAGTTGATTATTTGTGTTCTTTTTCCACTCTCCGCCTCCTCCCCCACTACAGTGGCTTTCCCATGTCAATGTGGGCCTTTAGCTGAGAGGGTGTTTAAATTGACTGGATTGCTGCACAGCTTAGTGGCTTGTTACTTCAAAAGCTCTGCAGGAGTATGTGCTCTAAACAGGCAGCAGATTGCAAAGAATGTCATTTTTCTTTTTACTGACTGCAGGAACTAACAGAGAATTAAGGCATTTCATCAGATAAGTGAGGAACTTAGAGGGTCATAGAGCCAGCTGAGAACTCAAACATGTGAGGCAAGCAGTCCTATACACTAAAGTGAGTAAATGTCCTGCCTTGCCTGGGACAATCCTCAACAACCCATTTCAGGGTAGCTCAATAGCTCATGGCATGTTTCAAAATTCATTCTCGAGATGGAGGCATTGCTGGCAAGGCCCGCATTTATTGCCCATCCCCAGGATGGTGCTGGTAACTGAATGGCTTCCCAGGCCACTTCAGAGGGCAGTTAAGAGTCAACCATGTTGGTGTGGGACTGCAGTACTATCTAGACTAGAATGGGTACGGATGGCAGGATTTCCTTTCCTAAGGTCAACAGTGAACCAGTTGGGTTTTTACGGCAATCCGACAGCTTCATGGTCAGTTTTTTTTTTATTGATACCAGCTTCTTTTTTCCAGATTTATTTTAACTGAATTCAAATACAAATTTTGGGATTTGAACTCATGTTCTTTGGATTATTAGTACAGGCCTCTGGATTACTAATCCAGTTAAATAACCACTACACTACTTTTTTTTTTTAATTCATTTATGGGATGTGGGTGTCACTGGCAAGACCAGCATTTATTGCCCATCCCTAATTGCCCTTGAAAGGTGGTGGTGAGCAGCCTTCTTGAACCGCTGCAGTCCATATGGTGAAAGAACTCCCACAGTGCTGTTAGGGAGGGAGTTCCAGGATTTTGACCCAGCGACGATGAAGGATCATGCGATATACTTCTAAGTCAGGATGGTGTGTGACTTGGAAGGGAACTTGGAGGTGATGGTGTTCCCATGCGCCTGCTGCCCTTGTCCTTCCAGATGGAAGAGGTCGCAGGTTTGGGAGGTGCTGCCAAAGAAGCCTTGGCGAGTTGCTGCAGTGCATCTTGTAGATGGTACACATAGAAACATAGAAACATATAGAATCTAGGAGCAGGAGTAGGCCATTCGGCCCGTCGAGCCTGCTCCACCATTCAATACGATCATGGCTGATCATCCAAATCCAGTACCCTGTCCCTGCTTTAATCCCCACAGTACACATATCCCACCCTACCCCCATAACCCCACATATTTAATTCCCCCTAACATATCCCATCCTATACCCATAACCCCACATATTTAATCCCCCCCTAACACTAAGGGTCAATTTATCATAGCCAAATCAACCTAACCCGCACATTTTTGGACTGTGGGAGGAAACCGGAGCACCCGGAGGAAACCCACGCAGACACGGGGAGAACGTGCAAACTCCACACAGACAGTCACCCGAGGTCAGATTCGAACCCGGGACCCTGGCGCTGTGAGGCACCAGTGCTAACCACTATGCCACCGTGTTGCCCTACTGCAGCCACGGTACGCCGGTAGTGGAGGGAGTGAATGTTTAAGGTGGTAGATGGGGTGCCAATCAAGCAGGATGCTTTGTCCTGGATGGTGTTGAGCTTCTTGAGTGTTGTTGGAGCTGCACTCATCCAGGCAAGTGGAGAGTATTCCATCACACTCCAGACTTGTGCCTTGTAGATGGTAGAAAGGCTTTGGGGAATCAGGAGGTGAGACACTCGCCGCAGAATACCCAGCCTCTGACCTGCTCTTATTGCCACAGTATTTATGTGGCTGGTCCAGTTAAGTTTCTGGTCAATGGTGACCCCCAGGATGTTGATGGTGGGGGATTCGGCGATGGTAATGCCATTGAATGTCAAGGGGCAGTGGTTAGACTCTCGCTTGTTGGAGATAGTCATTGCCTGGTACTTCTATGGTGCGAATGCTACCTGCCACTTATCAGCCCAAGCCTGAACGTCGTCCAGGTCTTGTTGCATGCGGGCATGGACTGCTTCATTATCTGAGGAGTTGCGAATGGCGCTGAACACTGTGCAGTCATCAGCGAACATCCCCATTTCTGACCTTATGTTGGAGCGAAGGTCATTGATAAAGCAGCTGAAGATGGTTGGGCCTAGGACACTGCCCTGAGGAACTCCTGCAGCGACGTCCTGGGGCTATGATGATTGACCTTCAACCACCACAACCATCTTCCTTTGTGCTAGGTATGACTCCAGCCAGTGGAGAGTTTTCCCCCCGATTCCCATTGACTTCAGTTTTATTCGGGCTCCTTCATGCCACACTCGGTCAAATGCTGCTTTGATGTCAAGAGCAGTCACTCTCGCCTCACCTCTGGAATTCAGCTCTTTTGTCCATGTTTGGACCAAGGCTGTAATTAGGTCAGGAGCCGAGTGGTCTTGGCGGAACCCAAACTGGGCATCAGTGAGCAGGTTATTGGTGAGTAAGTGCCGCTTGATAGCACTGTCGATGACACCTTTCATCACTTTGCTAATAGTTGAGAATAGACTGATGGGGCAGTAATTGGCCGGATTGGATTTGTCCTGCTTTTTGTGGACAGGACATGCCTGGGCAGTTTTCCACATTGTTGGATAGATGCCAGTGTTGTAGCTGTACTGGAACAGCTTGGCTAGAGGCGCAACTAGTTCTGGAGCACAAGTCTTCAGCACGATAGCCGGGATGTTGTCAGGGCCCATAGCCTTTGCTGTATCCAGTGCGCTGAGCCGGTTCTTGATATCACGTGGAGTGAATCGAATTGGCTGAAGACTGGCTTCTGTACCTGTACCTTCAGGGGACTTCTCCCAGTGTCCTGGCCAATAACTATCCCTCAACCAATATCACTAAAAAACAGATTATCTGATCATTATTTAGTTGCTGTTTGTGGGACCTTGCTGGGCAAATATTGGCAGCCACACTTCGCTACATTACAACAGTGACTATACACTTCCATTGGCTGTGAAGCACTTTGGGACATCCTGAGGTCATGAAAGGTGCTATATAAGTGCAAGATCTTTCTTGTGTTATTTTCACCTCCATCGTCCATTAAAATATGAAAGACACACCTGCCGTAAGGGATGGTGTTGCTTGTCAAATTGCAATTAGCAACATGACAATGTCATTGTGTCTGGTGCTATAGTCTTCCGTTATTATAAATCTTAACCTCTATAAAATACATTAGGAATGAAGTTTTCAAAGGAAGCTATTCTAGGAATAGAGTCTGTCTGTAAATTTTCTACTGACCCTCTAACCACCTTTAAGCTAGATCTAGGTCATATCTCAACATGGAGCAATGGGGAGAAGTATGGAGGCTGTCATTTCTGGCTTCCATGTGCAGCAGAACCATTTCAAAATGATATACTGAGCATCTGCATCTCACACAGTTTAATAAATTCTGCCACTCTGACTGAGAGGAATGTTGGAGGGGATGTAGACTTAGGGGTGCACTGTTACAGAGAGTCAGGTCCTTTCCACATCTCCAGTCCTAATGGATGGAGGTTCTAGAAACCTGTGGGCCAACCTGTATTGGCTCCTTGTCCCACAAGTCTCAAATACTGTGAAACTGTTGCCTTCTGCTAAAGTTCAAATACAAGTATGAAGACTGTGATTGAAATTGGAATCCCTTAAGAGGGTTACAGTTTAAAATCTATTGCACCCGCCCAAGATATTAGCCCATAGAACAACACACTCATGTCACAACATAAATCGCTCCATAGGCTCCCCTCACACAACAACCTCTATGACCACAGCCCTCTGTTCATGGACAGCTGGGATCCCTCTATCGATGCAGATTTATGTATGGTTTATTAAGTGCTCATGACGTTGTTAGATGACCCCATGCTTTTCCCAGCTGGCTACCCAGGGTCATAGAGAGCCCTGCAGTACGTCAACAGGGACAATTCTCATTCCTTGCAATCAAAAAGTACATCCCTTAGTACGGTGCACCCATCTTTCTCCTCCCACAACAAAGATATGGACCTGTTACATGTGGGCCATCTTCCCATCTGAGTGGATCTTACATACGTGTGTCTATAGCTGGGAAAATACCAAACTGCCTGGGCCTCTATCCAAGCAATTTATCACCCTCATCTCCTGTGGGACTCCACCCCACCTCCCCAGACAGGAGCCAGCTGGAACAGCCCAAACCGAGAAGGACTTAGCAGACAGTTTAAAATCTAGATGCTCCCAGCCCCACAACAAGCTTTCCACCCATGCAATGCCATTCCATGTCAGAACATAAACAGCTCCCTAGGCTCCCCTCACACAGCAGCTTCCATGAGCGCAGCCCTCTGCTTATGGACAGCTGGGAGGCCTCCATCAATGCAGATTTATGTAAGGTCTGTTACATGCTCATGATATTGTCAGTATTTCAAGTCAAAATATAAATTGTATGTCTCTGAATCATCAGTGTATACTTTCAAAATCCCAACTTAAAAAATGCAATATAAAAAATAGCCCATTATCTCTTTGCATATGTAACTTGGGATTATAGGTCAAAAATCCTGACATCTCAATGTACACCCTACTGAACTGCCCTATGTTACAATTCTCTATAGTCTTTCAACATGAATGAGGTTCCACAAAACGGCTATTCACATTGCAAGGTTTCAACTGCACCAAGGGCAGGAGTGAATTAGGACAGAGAGGTGAACCAACATGCAAAAAAGCACTAGAAATGGAATTGATTAGGTAGGGGGAAGTCTTCACAATTATTCTCTCTTTTAATTATCTATGAAAATGTTAGTTGACTGCAGCTATATATTGATTAACAGTCAGTCAGCTGAATAGCCATTAAACCCCAATCATGGTGTCCTCCGTTTTAATCAGTCATTCATACAAATCAAAGCCAAATTAATCCAGTTAAGATTTATACCATTTTCCAATTGTTTTTAAAAAGTCACCAAGTAGTTCCAGAAAAAAACATCAAATTATATTTAGCTTGAAAAGTGTTATTTGCTTTTATTAAATTGTGTAAATGAAACAAAAAAAAAACCCAAAGAGGAAGCAGGTAATTTTATTAACAGACAAAGAAATGATTCTGGAGAACACTGTACTTAAATATTCAAGTCACAGCTTTAATGATTTAGGGGGTCTTTAAATGGAGACTTCAGCAATGTACGGCTGCACTTAAGTACTGAGTGTTGTAAATTAACTGTACTTTCCACTAAAAGGCTAGCTCTACCAAGGTTGTTTCAGGTCTCTGAGGCCTATGTGTCTTCTAAAGTGCGTTGATTACTCTCCGAAGAAAACTGCATTGGGAGATATTTGCTGACCAAAGCTATACATTACTGTCCAATTAGTATAAAGATTGCCAGGCAAGTGTTCACTGTAACCAATGACCGTCACATTCCCCTGAGGCAAAGCACAAGAAAGTGCAATGAGCTCAGATCAAATTAACCTCTGTTTAGAAAACTGAATGTCCATATTATATTATTTTTCTTTAATTTAATTCCTGTAAAGTATGGTAAACAAGGGGCATAATACAAATTTGTCATACATAGTGGACGTGCATTCAGTGACACAATAATGGAACTAAAATAATTCAGCAGCGATGAATAAAGAACATCATGTCAGGATAACAGAATTATGAAGTAAAGCGGGATCCATTACAACCACAACAAATTCATTTGAAGCTACTTGCCCTTAAGAGGCATCAAGCATCTCCTTTACAAATGTTTTGGACATTACAACTAGATCACATCACTAGATCTTTCTCCAGCCACTGAACTTGCTCTTTTAAGGTTCAGCTTTGAAGAGCATCCTTACATATGATACATGGTGTAATTTAAGTCAAAGCAAAGAAACCATCAATACATTTTACTATATTCAGATGCTAGAGGGACAAAGCCATTGACATTATGCTAAGGAAGCCACAAATACACCACTTACGAGGCTGCCAATCAGTTTATCAAATACTGACTTTGCATTCTGAATGGCATTAAAGAAAAGATGCAACAAAGCCCAGTGGATTCAACGTGGCAAAGTATTAGATGGTCGTTCTGTTCTATCACAGTCAGTCAGTGCTATTCTGAAGACTACAACGGTCAATTAAGTTTTAAACTACACTTTACATCTTCAACAAAAGTTACTTGAAGATTTGGGTTAACAAAGATCTGGGATAGAACATCAAGTTGATCATGGTGCATTATCCCTCCTCATTCTCCTTGACACAATTAACCACAACATTCTCCTCCAAAGCCTTTCCTCTGTTGTCCACCTCTAGAGTTCCCCCAGATCTGTCCTTGGCCCACTCTTCTTCCTCATCCACTTGCTGCCCTTTGATGGACATGGGGCCAGCTTTCACATATATGCTCTAGCTCTCTCGACTACCATAAAGCCACTGCAATTAAACATATTTTATTTCTTTATACCAAATAATTGTATCCAAGATATATGTGTGTGTAATTCTGATACATGCAAGTTATCATAAAAGTTCCAATTTTGCTCCTAGGTGCTACAGTCAATTATATTTTTGGATTACTGGTTGTATAGACTTTTCTGCTCCATCTTGGCCTACTGCATAAAGCAACACCCATTGTATTTCTGACTCTTATCTGGTAATATTTTTCACAATCTTACAGTGCTGACCATGGATTTTTATGATGCAAGCACAGAGTCTTGCTTGAAGTCTAGACTATACTTGTAAGATCACGGAATGTATTATCAGACGTCCCAGTGATGAACACATTCGTGACATCAGGCAGTCAAAATATGCATATACTGATGTTTGCTAAAGACACATTTAAGTCTTTCCTTTTCTAATGGAGAACAAAAAGAACAAGCCTACAGTCAAAATGAAGACGTTCTGACTTGCTCTGCAGGTTTGTGCTTCCCTCAGTCTTTCAGTACACCAGCATCAAAAGCTACTGAAGGCATCTATATGTCAACAAACAGTGCAATATTGAAGCCTCCAAAAATGTTCCCAAATAACTTAAGCTTGTGTTGTAAACTTACTACAGGTCACGAGTGCCTTTCAGAGCAGCAGGCTGAATTCCGCAGTCATTGTACAATGTCACATGGATCATCGTTCATCTTGCCATTTTGTTTTTCTTACAGCTTAAATGTAATTGCTTTCCCCGAGTTTCATTTCACCTTGCATTGGTTTCTGTGCATACACGGATTTAGGGAAGCACAGTGAACCAGAGCACAGTAAAGCTATCATATGCTGGTACTGTGATAACAAAGCTTTTTTTTTCTTAGAATGTATGTTTCTTTGCTACCTACTACACCTCATCAGATGCAAATTCCATGCAAGAACATACTTGATCTGGTTCAAGTGTTCCCAAGAGGATTGGCGCATAATATCTTGAATTAGAAAGTGCATGCATACAATACAGGTCTGAACTAGGTCATATTTTATCAATTCCAACCAATCTGTGTGTGTGTACTCTCTGCTGTTAGATAGTGACATTTTTTCTGTTCTAATTGTGAGCAGTTAGCGCATAGAAACAAATGTGTAAATGAGATACCCTGAGCCCAACCACCTGTGCTGAGCTGTGAAATAAATATGCTAATATTTCATATAAGGTTTGACATCCAGCTTATATAAGATAGCCTATTATAAACCAACCAAAGGGAGCACTGCCTTTTCCTAATTTAGAATCTGATTTCAAATCCCTGAGGGCAAAATAGACTCTGGTGTCATGCTCTGATGTCTAGAGAGAAAGACAGTCTGACCTGTTTGGTGCAATGTCAATTAATGTCACCAGAATATCTGCGTGCAAGTATTTCCTTGCTAGCTTGAGCTTTGACTTCTCCAAATGTCGACCCGCCCCCTCCCCCCCTCCAACAAAAAAAAATTCAAGCTATTAGCTGACTTTATCAGGAAAATAAATACCAGAGGTGGAACAAATTTGGTGGTAATTGCGCAATGAGTAATATCAACATGTGCAGCAAATTTAGCAGTTTATGCATTGAATGTTTCTACACATGTCATTGCAGTCAAAAACAAAAATGTCAATTCTTTCAACTGTATCATAAATATTAAGTGCTAACATGTAAAATTAAATTTGTTTGATCCGTATGTTCATCGCTGGCATGGAAACAGTTTGCAATTTATTGTTTCTTTAACAGATTACTTCAGCGGTTATTAAAAATTGTTTCATCGCCCCGTGATCAGCTGAGTCAATACTCGCTGTAATCTCAATGTACTTGCTCATTTCTAATGGATCATTTAACTTCTGTAGAGATAGACAGCATTTCCGACCCCTCGGGTCACCTAATGTCACAGAGATCATTCCACACAACTGAAAATAATCCTTTACTGCCACGAATGTAAAGAATGCAGAAGAAGCCTGACATTAGCAGGTGCTCTCTGTCAGCAGCCCTATAACTTTTTTTGTCCAGTGTCCAGAATAGTTTCAGCAATGCTCTGTCACCATGTAAAAGTCCCACAGTGTGGCACACCATCTGCCCTGGGAGCAGACACCGTGGCACCTATGAGGTCAGCCTAGCTATAGGCTTCTCTCCTCATTTAAACCCCTCTCGGGTCTGAAATTAGAATTGCTGGTGTAAATAGGGATTGCAACCACCTACCATTAATTGGCATCCTCTACACAACCTCTAGAAAAGCCAGGAAAAAAAAATGTCACTTAAAAAAAAATTGGCTAACAGAAATCCGCACTAATTTACTGTACAAGGTGTTATGCATTATTTATATGACATACTGATTGTCAAAAAAGTCATAATTAAATACCTTGCAATGGTATTATACTGCACAATAGATTGCCAATATTCAGTGTATCACAACTCTAAAAAGAATACAAATTGGAGATTTAGGTGTCAGTTAGGCATACAATATGATCATTAACATACAGTAATTCTCGCTATAATTCTTTCCTGTGAATTTATTGGAATGTCAACATAATTACATTAAGTTACACAGCAGTATTTTTTTTTCTATTTTGCTAACACCCATGGGATATAAGATGCCAGATTGACAATATCCAATATTACTGGTGTCAACATGTAATATTTGTGTCAAACAAACCAGCCGTAGCAGTAGCGCTAGCCATTCTATTTCACTGGTGCCAGATGTGTTTGTTTTCAGAGATGCTGCCACCTATACCAACTGTGCCCATTTAATGATACTACCTTTGTTAATGATCTCCGTTGTTCCAACTGAGTCAAGCCATGACTAACCACAATTTAATTTGGACTGCGGCAGCTGTGTCACCTACACCGGCTGTACACTGTGCCAGTTTTTATAATTATGCCAACTAGGTTTGAAGAGCTATTGTGCAAAGATATTTTTTGTTACAATTATGCCAAGCTATTTTAAAATAATAAGGTCCTTGACACTGTAACTGCTGTGAAATGCAGAGCCAGTCTTTACCATACAATTATGCCAACTAAATAAGGTTGGTCACTGGTATCACTGGGTGACTCCCACCAACAATATAACGTATGGCAGTGCTATGAATTACTTCTGCTACATTCCCCATTCCAACTTGACTGTACCAACTCATGTACAGGGTAGAGACCTCTAGTTGTGCCAGTTAACCATTCTCTGCCACCTTCAGTGCAGTACTTGGGGAGTACCACATTGTCAGATGTGCCGAGTTTCAGATGCGATGGTAAAACGAGCTCCTGCCTGCCTGATCAAGTGCATGCAAAAGATCCCATGGCACCATTCGAAAAGGAGCAAGAGAGTGTCCCGATATCCTGGCCAATATTTATTTCTCAAGCAACATCACCAAAACATTATTAATTGGTCATTTATCTCATTGCTATTTGTGCAAGTTCTGGTGTCCTGGCCAATATATATCCCTCAACCTATCTGGTCGTTGTTTCATTGCTGTTTGTGGGAGCTTGCTGTGCGTGAATTGACAGCTGATTTTGCTACATTACAACAGTGACTACCTTAAACATTCACTCCCTCCACCACTGGCACACCGTGACTGCAGTGCGTACCATCTACAAGATGCACTGCAGCAACTCACCAAGGTTTCTCCGGCAGCATCTCCCAAACCCGCGACCTCTACCACCTAGAAGGACAAGGGCAGCAGGCGCATGGGAACACCACCACCTCCAAGTTCCCCTCCAAGTCACACACCATCCTGACTTGGAAATATATTGCAATTCCTTCATCGTTGCTGGGTCAAAATCCTGGAACTTCAAGAAGGTGGCTCACCACCACCTTCTCAAGGGCAATGAGGGCTGGGCAATAAATGCTGGCTCTGCCAGTGACGCCCTCATCCCAGGAACAAATTTTAAAAAAGTCCTGAGGTTGTGAAAGATACAATATAAATGCTTTCTTTCTTTTTATTTGCAAAGATCACAAGCAATGTGCCTTTTCTTACCCATTATTACCCACACATGAGCAAGGACCATCAAAGCAACACAGAAAAGAGGAAGGAAGTAAACAGAAAACCAAGTGCCATTAAGTTTGCTGAAGTGTTCCTGATCCCACTCACTATAAATGGTAATTCATTCTTATATCGCCTTATGTTCTGAGTTTTATCAATCACATTTCCATGGAGACACTTTTTTCATTTATACAGTTCACCATTTTATGCCACAGATCTTTGCTCGTAATGTTTAATACTGCAGTGGGCCCCAGTTCAGTGTTCAAAAGACATGTCACTATTCTGCCACTCCGCTGACCCTACTGTTCTTTGTAATGGGGAACTGTCAAGAGGGTGATTTAGTCTTACAAAATCCCAGTTGGAATAGGAAAAGGAGTGGTAATTTAGTCAACATGGACAAAGTGAAGCTTGAATTAAAGTACACGTGTTGTGCTACTAAACACCGGCATCACACCTATTCTGCTGTAATTAGGCTCACGGGATTAGATCCAACATTTTTGTACATTTAATGTAAAATGAAAGATACCACTCTTAAAAAAAATACAAGCTTTGATAGCTGCTATGAAATGCATTACCATTATCGGCTGGTGAAAATCGTACATCTTGTTCACCTTAACTGCACAATTTATAGAATTGTCTGGAGGGAATAAATACATTTTCATTGCTGTACTAAACAGGATAATAACTGTTAGAACTAATTTCAAAATATATTATTTTATACAGTACTGAAAGAATTTTATTTTGGTTGGCTAGCACACAAAGAAACCCATCATCGTGTTTAAGAGTCTAAGCCCATCCATCTGTTGGGGCATTAGCTTGCAGGATTATCTACTGTCCAGTGGAGGAGTCCTAAGCCTCATTGGCAGGTCTACCCCTCCACTTTCCATCAATAAGTCAGGCTGACTGATAAATCATCAACAGAGACCTCGAGTACTGTTGACTTGTCTGGCTTCTGGAATCAGATTACTGCATTGCCACAGAGGGTCAATGTAGTTTCAATCTTCCATCATGAGATATGTGGATATCATCTTGGAACAAACTGGCCCCAAATAAGCCCCAAATAAGCCCCATTTACCTACCTTTCCCCCAAGG
This sequence comes from Squalus acanthias, assembly GCA_030390025.1. Lineage (NCBI taxonomy): Eukaryota > Metazoa > Chordata > Chondrichthyes > Squaliformes > Squalidae > Squalus > Squalus acanthias. The sequence goes on from CM059446.1 coordinate 39,483,375, forward strand.
AGGGTAATCAGTAGTTAGCCATTTGACAGCTGACAATGATTTATTTTTGCCATATTACCATCATCCCAACCACAACATGGCTAACTTATTGGTCTAAAATTCCTGGTACAAGTCTTATTCATCGTGGACTGCTTAATCAAGATCATTATATGAGGAATTTTGGCAAAGATACGGGCTGCTGTACAACAGTTTGGTGAAGGCTGGAGTTTCCCTCTATACAACTTTTTCCATCTTTACCACAAATCCAACTTATAACTTGGCCCTGGATCTTAAACATGGGCTGAAGGAAGTTCTACCATTGCCTATCAAGGAGAATATAAAAACTACCTGTAACAAAGGGTGGATTTGGGTCGGTGTGATGTTAAAATGTAAAAAATCTCGAACCTGACCCCAGCCCGCCTCGAACCCGACCACTTCTGATTCTAACGGAGGCAGGATGGGGGGACGGGCAACCAACCTGCTCCCAAGAGGCGGGTTGCTCATTTAAATATTATAATGAAGCTGCGTGCCTCAGATTTAATCTCCATTTTAAAATTAACCCTGGCCGGCTGGGTTTCCCGGGCCTCGGGAAACCTGGCAGCTAAAAGTAGGCGAGGACTGCTAGATTCAGCAGGTAGGCGTCTTTCCTCTTACCTGCTGGATGCAGTTTACCTGCTTCTGCCCCCCAACTCCCCCGCGATTGAACACCCACCCACCACCCAAGCTACAATCTGCCCCCAAGCCACAATCTCCCCCCAAACCACAAACTCCTACCACCCCGCCCCACTACCGCCCAGTCTTTCTGATCTCTCCCTCCCTCCTCTGTGCGTCCCAGCTGCAGCCTCCAATCTCCACCAACCCTTCCAATCTCCTCCACTCCAATCCTTCTGATCACCCCCTTCCAACTCTTCCGATCCCCCCCCCCGAGGACTCCGATCTCACCTCCGGCCTCCAATCTCCCCCTCATCAAGCAAAAAGGGTATGATCACGCTATTGGGGGTATTCTATAGGCTTCTAAATAGTGAGAGGGAGGTAGAGGAGCAAATCTGCAGGGAAATCGCAGAGATATGCAAGAGCTGTAGAGTGGTGATATTGGGGGACTTTAATTACCCAAATATCGATTGGGATAATGCTCGGGTAAAGGGAAAGGAGGGGGAGGAATTTCTGAAACTGTGTTCAGGAGAATTTCCTTGACTAGTATGTTCTTGCCCTAACTAGGAAGGAGGCATTGCTGGATCTGGTGCTGGGGAATGAGGTGGGCCAGGTCAACCAGGTGTCTGTGGGAGAACACTTGGGTATGAGTGATCATTGTATCATAAGATTTAGATTAGCAATGGAGAGGAGCAAGGAACAATCTAGAGTGGAACTTCTAAACTGGAATAGGGCTAACTTCAATGGGATGTGAAAGGATCTAGCAAGTACAGGCTAGGTACATTCCAACAAAAGGGAAGGGTAAGGGAACCAAAGCAAGGGCTCCTTGGATGATGAAGGAGATAGAGAAGATGATGAAACAAAAAAAGAGGGTGTGTGATGCATGTCAGGTGAATTCTTCAAGGGAGAACCAGACTAAATACAATAAGTTGAGAGGGGATGTGAAGATGAAAATAAGATTGGCAAAGAGAGAATATGAGAGTAGAATGGCGGTTAACATAAAAGGGAACCCAAAAATATTCTATTGGCATGTAAACAGTAAGCGGGTAGTAAGAGGAGGGGTGGGGCCTATTAGAGACAAAGAAGGTGATATATGCTTTGAGGCGCAGGGCAAGGCTGGAATACTCAATGAGTACTTTGTATCGGTGTTTGCTAAGGAGGTGGATGCTGACAAAATATCAGTAGAAGTGGAAAAGGTAGAAGAAATGGAAGGGGTGAAAATTGATAGACAGGATGTACTAAAAAGGCTGGGTATGCTTACAGTGGACAAGTCGCCTGGCCCAGAAGGCTTGCATCCCAGGTTGCTAAGGGAATTGGGGGAGGAGATAGCGGAAGGGCTTGCCATAATTTTCCAATCTTCCCTAAATGCAGGGGAGGTGCCTAAGGATTGGAAAGTGGCAAATGTGACACCATTGTTCAAGAAAGGGTGTAAGGACAATCCTAATAACTACAGGCCGGTCAGTTTAACATCAGTGGTGGGTAAAGTTTTAGAAACAATAATCAAGGAAAACATTAACGGGCATTTGGAGAGGTTTAAACTAATTAAGGAGAGTCAACACGGGTTTGTAAAAGGAAGATCGTGTTTGACTAATCTAATTGAATTTTTTGATGAAGTAACAGAGAGGATTGATGAAGGGAATGCAATGGATGTTGTCTACATGGATTTTCAGAAGGCATTTGACAAAGTACCACATAGAAGGCTGGTTAACAAAATTGAGGCTCATGGAATAGGTGGGTCAGTGGCAGCTTGGATAAGGAATTGGCTTAAGGACAGAAAATGGCTGCTTTTCAGACTGGAGGATGGTAGACAGTGGTGTTCCCCAAGGGTCAGTGCTGGGGTCACTGCTTTTTTTGATATATATAAATGACCTGGATATTGGAATACAGAGTAGAATTTCTAAATTTGCTAATGACACCAAACTAGGGGGTGTGGCAAACAGTGGTGATGATATCAATCGACTGCAACAGGACATAGAAAGGCTAGCAGAATGGGCAGACAAGTGGCAGATGGAATTTAATACAGAGAAGTGTGAGGTGATGCATTTTGGCAGAAGGAACAGGGAGAGGCAATATACACTTAATGGCACAGTTTTAAAGAGTGTGCAGGGACAGAGGGACCTGGGAGTTAATGTGCATAGGTCCCTGAAGGTGGCAGGACGTATTGAGAGAGTGGTTAACAAAGCATATGGGATCTTGGGCTTCATAAATAGAGGTATTGAGTACAAAAGTAGAGAAGTTATACTGAACCTTTATAAAGCGCTCATTAGGCCACAACTGGAGTATTGCATCCAGTTCTGGTCACTACACTTTAGGAAGGGTGTGAAGGCCCTTGAGAGAGTGCAGAGGAGATTTACCAGAATGGTTCCGGGGATGGGGGATCTTAGCTACAAGTACAGGTTGGAGAAGCTGGATTTGTTTTCATTAGAGCAAAGGAGGTTGAGGGGTGATTTGATAGAGGGGTAAAAGATTATGATGGGTTTGGATAGGCTAGACCGGAAAAGGCTGTTCCCACTAGTTGATGGTACAAGGACTAGGGGTCACAGATTTAAGGTTTTGGGAAAGAGATACAGGGGGGATGTGAGGAAAAACTTTTTTACACAGCGAGTGGTGATGACCTGGAATTCGCTGCCGATGGAAGTGGTGGAAGCGGAGTGTTTTCAAGGGGAGACTGGACAGGCACTTGAGGGAAATAAACTTGCAGGGCTACGGGGATAGAGCGGGGGAATGGGACTGACTGGATTGCTCTACAGAGAGCCAGCACGGTCTCGCTGGGCCGAATGGCCTCTTTCTGTGCCGTTATGACTCTATGACTCATCCAGCCTTTCCGATCCATCACTCCCTCCTCTCCGCTCCCTGGCTACTATCTTTTAGTCATGGTTATACTCTTACAATAACTCTTTCCTTTAACACCGGTCATGTTTTATCCCTCTGTAATACTGTGCTTGACTTGTTTTACTCTTCTTTTTCACCAACATCCTCCACAATTCTTGGCTTTAGAAAGGTTGCCAATGGTGGGTTATTTTGTACCCTGTAATGTATTATCACATAGTTTGTCACATGGTTTAGTATGAGCATGCTCAGTTCGCTCTGGCCTAGTAAACAAGCACCTTGATTAGCAACTCATCGTGTCTCTGTCTTTCATGTGTTCTACCCACATATATTACATTTTTGGCGACGAGGATGGGATCCCAAAGCCATTTTTAGGGATCATGGAAGGATACAGTGTTCAATCTTCGAGTGGAAAAGTTTAAGGTGAATTTGTGACACCTAAATGATACAGAATCATCTGTGCTTCGCCTTCGTGTGTATGTGTTCACAGCAACAGCGGCGTTGATTCGCACAGGTACACAGGTAGCGTGCTGAGTCACTGTTCAATGGGATCAGGACAATCATGGGCGTGCCTACGGGATTCATCGGAAGCCTCGGCATGTATGACCGAGCTCGTGAACCATTCAGTTCTTACATTGAGCGGATGGAGATGTTTTTTAAGGCCAATAACATTATTGAGACTGAAGGTGCAGATGAGAATGTTCAAGCTCAAAATAAAGTAATTCATGAATGTAAAAAAGCAATTTTTCTAACGGAGATCAGGCCAGATGTCTACGGAATGTTGACAAACCTACTCGCACCAGGGAAAGCGAAGGATGCGTTGTTTGAAGACATTGTCGAGAAACTTGAGGACCATTTCGACCCAAAGCCATTAGATATAGCAGAGAGCCATAAGTTTGGTACCAGAAACCAAAAACAAAGTGAAACCATCAGTGAGTACATTGTAGCTCTTAAGAACCTGTCTTTGCATTGTAACTTCGGCACATTTTTAGATCGTGCGTTGCGAGATAGGTTTGTGTGTGGACTGGTGGATCAGCGAACACAGTCCAAGTTACTGAACACTCCGAACCTAACGTTTGACATAGCATGCAAAATTGCCCTATCTATGGAGATGGCGTCTAAGAATGCTAGGCAGCTCCTTCCAACTCAAGTGACTAATGCAGCTGAGGTCTACAGTCACAAAGCCACCGCCAAACCTAAAGTTGTGAGACCAAGTCAAAAGCATGTCGGTGAGATCAGTTCAGTGAATTGTTATCGCTACAATGAAAATCACTCACCACAATCCTGCCAATACAGAAATACCAAGGGGTAAAAATTCACTTGGTTGCGCCACCCGTTAGCGCCTTAAGAGGGCGCTAATGGGGCGCAAAGCCGCTAACGCCCGGGCGCAGCGATGTTTGCGCCGCTCGAGAACTTAACTTGAGATTGTGCGGCGGCGCTAAAACTTACCGCTGCGACCACCTGCGCGCGCAGATTGTGACGTCATTCCATGGTGCAACGCCCTTGGGGCGCCCCGTAGCGGAAATTGAGTGGCGCCCCCTGCCTTACCGCCTGGCGCATCCAACGACCAGAAGACTGGAACGCTATCAATCGCTGTGGGGCTGGGGGGGGGCGCTATTTAAAGGGGGCCTCTTCCTGTCTTTTATTGTTGGTGGCATTTTTGAACTACGCATTCTGAGAGAGAGAGGGAGAGACTTCTGGAGAGATTCAACGTTGTGTGAAGGAGTTTTGGGTACTGAGCAGCACTTTGCAGGTTCATTTTGATTTGCCATTCCTTGTATCGATTTAGCAGAGACCGTGGGAGCTGCACTCTGAGCTCTTTGCCTGGTGCTCTCCATTGTTCTTTCCAGCACATTTGATGTGCAAGTCTCTCCAGGCCGAGATTCAAGGCAGCAATGAACAGGATGTGGATGGAAAGCAAGATTAACCAGCCCCTTTAAGAACTGGCCCGTGCCATTGTGTGTGTGTTCCATTGCTGACTGACATTACATGAGCTTCGCCAGCGCTCCGAGTTAGCGCCTCACTGCTCGGTCTTTGCGCCTTAAGAGAGGTGTGCAGCGCCTGCTTTAGCGCTCCACTCACCTCCCGGGGCGGTAAAAGTGAAGTTTCCCGTCAGTGCCGATAATTAGCGCCAGGCGCTAATATTTGCGTCCGGACGATATTTGCGCCCCAAATGGGGCGCGACCTAATTTCTACCCCCAAGTGTTTTCACTGCCAGAAGCAAAGCCATATTTCAACAGCTTGCAGTGCTAGATCTAAAGCAAGAAGTAAGAACCATTCTAGTGGCAATGCAAAGCAGCGACAACAAAAGGGAGGAATTCACAATATTGAAGTGAACACACCTGATGTTGAAGAACTAGGCATCTACAGTATCTATGCCACTAGCGGCAATGCTAGCAGTCGTGAGAAAGAGTTCTGTACAAAACTTTTGATCAAAGAGCAGTATATTGATACGTGTATCGATACGGTGACGGACTGCTCTATCATGAGTAAGGACAAATATGAGAGTAAATTTAAATCAAATACTACTTACAAAGAGTACCATAGAGTTAAAAACCTACTCCGGAGAAATCCTAGAGACATGTGGACAAATGCAATGCACAGTTCAGCACAATGGCCAGTCAGTAAAGCTGCCTATTATTGTAGCAAGCTACAACAACAGGCCAACTCTCATCAGCAAAGACTGGTTGAGAAAGTTAAAAATAGATTGGAAAAACATCTTCAGTGTAGATGCTTCAAAGAAGTGACTCAACACAATGCTGGACAAGTACAAAAGCATGTTCACAGACATACCCAGGCATCACTGGGTATGACACACATATCTGCATCAAGTCCAACACGAAGCCTGTCTATTGTAAGGCAAAGCCGGTCCCCTACGCGTTGAAAAGTCAGGTGGAGGAAGAGCTAGTGAAGCTGAGAGAGAATGGAGCGCTAGTAAAAACTGACAAAAGTGAATGGGCTACCCCGATTGTGGTAGTGCCCAAAGCAGACAAAACTGTACGCTTGTGCGGTGACTACAAAGTTACTATCAACTAAGCGGTGGACGATGAGCAGTACCCGTTTCCTACATCACAAGATTTGTAAGCAGCATTCTCTGGGTCAAAGGTTTTCTCCAAGCTTGAGCTGTCGCACGCTTACGCACAGCTGAATGTTGACAAAGAGAGTCAACAGCATCTCACTATCAACACACACAAGGGACTTTTTTTTAATTGTTCCTGGGATGTGGGCGTCGCTGGCAAGGCCAGCATTTATTGTCAATCCCTAGTTGCCCTGGAGAAGGAGGTGGTGGTGAGTTGGTTTCTTGAACCGCTGCAGTCCGTGTGGTGAAGGTACTCCCACAGTGCTGTTAGGGAGGGAGTTCCAGGATTTTGACCCAGTGACGATGAAAGAACAGCGATATACTTCCAAATCAGGATGGTGTGTGACTTGGAGGGGAACTTGGAATTGGTGGCGTTCCCATGTGCCTGCTCCACTTGTCCATCTAGATGGTAGAGGTCGCGGGTTTGGGAGGTGCTGCCGAAGTCTTGGTGAGTTGCTGCAGTGCATCTTGTAGATGGTACACACTACAGCCACGGTACGTCGGTGGTGGAGGGAGGGAATGTTTAAGGTGGCGGATGGGGTGCCAATCAAGTGGGCTACTTTGTCTGGGATGGTGTTGAGCTTCTTGAGTGTTGTTGGAGCTGCACTCATCCAGGCAATTGGAGAGTATTCCATCACACTCCTGACTTGTGCCTTGTAGATGGTGGAAAGGCTTTGGGGAGTCAGGAGGTGAGACACTCACTGCAGAATACCCAGCCTCTGACCTGCTCTTGTTGCCACAGTATTTATGTGGCTGGTCCAGTTAAGTTTCTGGTCAATGGTGACCCCCAGGATGTTGATGGTGCGGGATTCGGCGATGGTAATGCCGTTAAATGTCAAGGGGTGGTGGTTAGACGCTCGCTTGTTGGAGATAGTCATTGCCTGGCACTTGTGTGGCGCGAATGTTACCTGCTACTTATCAGCCCAATTCTGAATGTCATCCAGGTCTTGCTGCATGCGGGCATGGACTGCTTCATTATCTGAGGAGTTGAGAATGGCACTGAACACTGTGCAGTCATCAGCGAACATCCCCATTTCTGAACTTATGTTGGAGGGAAGGTCATTGATGAAGCAGCTGAAGATGGTTGGGCATAGGACACTGCCCTGAGGAACTCCTGCAGCGATGTCCTGGGGCTGTGATGATTGACCTCCAACCACCACAACCATCTTCCTTTGTGCTAGGTATGACTCCAGCCAGTGAAGAGTTTTCTCCCTGATTCCCACTGACTTCAGTTTTACTATGGCTCCATGATGCCACACTCAGTCAAATGCTGCCTTGATGTCAAGGGCAGTCACTCTCACCTCACCTCTGGAATTCAGCTCTTTTGTCCATGTTTGGACCAAGGCTGTAATGAGGTCTGGAGCCGAGTGGTCTTGGCGGAACCCAAACTGGGCATCAGTAAGCAGGTTATTGGTGAGTAAGTGCTGCTTGATAGCACTGTCGATGACACCTTCCATCACTTTGCTGATGATTGAGAGTAGACTGATTGGTAATTGGTCGGATTGGATTTGTCTTGCTTTTTGAGGGCAGGACATACCTGGGCAGTTTTCCACATTGTTGGATAGATGCCAGTGTTATAGCTGTACTGGAACAGCTTGGCTAGAGAAGCGGCTTGTTCGCAAGACAGCTGGGATATTGTCTGGGCCCACAGCCTTTGCTCTTTCCGGTGCGCTCAGCCATTTCTTGATATCACGTGGAGTGAAGCGAATTGGCTGAAGACTGGCTTCTGTGGTGGTGGGAACCTCTGGAGGAGGCCGATATGGATCATCCACTTGGCACTTCTGGCTGAAGATGGTTACAAACGCTTCAGCCTTGTCTGTACACTCACATGCTGGGCTCCACCATCATTGAGGATGGGGATATTCATGGAGCCTCCTCCTCCCGTTAGTTGTTTAATGGTCCACCACCATTCACGACTGGATGTGGCAGGACTGCAGAGCTTTGATCTGATCCGTTGATTGTGGGATCGCTTAGCTCTGTCTATAGAATGCTGCTTCTGCTTTTTAGCATGCATGTAGTCCTGTGTTGCAGTTTCCCAGGTTGACACTGCATTTTTAGGTACGCCTGGTGCTGCTCCTGGCATGCTCTTCTACACTCCTTATTGAACCAGGGTCGGTCCCCTGGCTTGATGGTAATGGTAGAGTGAGGATATGCCGGGCCATGAGGTTAAAGATTGTGGTGGAATACAATTCTGCTGCTGCTGATGGCCCACAGCACCTCATGGATGCCCAGTTTTGAGCTGCTAGATCTGTTCTGAATCTATCCCATTTAGCACGGTGGTAGTGCCACACAACACGATGGAGGGTGTCCTCAGTGCGAAGATGGGACTTCGTCTCCACAATGACTGTGCGGTGGTCACTGCTACCAATGCTGTCATGGACAAATGCATCTCGACAGGTAGATTGGTGAGGACGAGGTCAAGTAGGTTTTTTCCCTCGTGTTGGTTCTCTCACCACCTGTCACAGGCCCAGACTAGCAGCTATGTCCTTCAGGACTCAGCCAGCTCGGTCAGTAGTGGTGCTACTGAGCCACTCTTGGTGATGGACATTGAAGTCCCCCACCCAGAGTACATTCTGTGTCCTTGCTACTCTCAGTGCTTCATCCAAGTGGAGTACTCATACACCAAGCTGTCGTATGGTGTAAAGTCCTCTCCCAAAATCTTCCAGGCTACGATGGATACGATTTTGCAAGGAATTCCAAATTGCTTATGCAATCAAGACGATGTGCTGATCGCAACAAGCAGCGAGGAAGAAAATCTAGAAGTGTTAGATATAGTGCTTCAAAGGTTGAATGCCCACAATGTCAAATTGAAAAGGAGCAAATGTGCTTTTGTGCAGCCCGAGGTTGTGTATCTTGGTCTTAAAGTTGATGCAAATGGCTTGCAACCAGTTAAGGAAAAGATTGATGCTGTCATCAATGCTCCAAAGCCACAGAATGTGTCTGAGTTAAGATCTTTCCTTGGAATGGTCCAGTACTACGCACGTTTCTTACCTGAGTTAGCGACCATGTTAGCTCCATTGCACGAGCGCCTCAAGAAGGATGTCCAGTGGAAGTGGACAAAAGCACAACAGGAAGCTTACGACGCTTGTAAGAGAAGTCTCTCTAGCGATGCTCTCCTTGTGCACTACGTCACAGAGCGCGTAAGTTAGCGTGTGATGCTTCTAGCTATGGTCTGGGAGCTGTAATAAGCCACGTAATGGATGATGGCCAAGCGAAACCAATCGCTTTCGCATCGCAAACCCTCACAAAGAGTGAAAGAAACTACACGCAAATTGAAAAGGAAGTACTCGCCGTAGTGTTTGGAATCAAGAAATTCCAACTGTTCCTGATCAGCAGAAAGTTTACCCTGATAACCGATCACAAACCGCTCCTAGCAATATTGGGGCCCAAATCTGCCATCCCTGCAATGGCCGCATCAAGAATGCAACGTTGGGCAGTGTTGTTGTCACAATATGACTATGCGATTGAATATCGCACTTCAAAGCAAAACGCAATCGCAGATGCCTTGTCCAGGTTGCCACATGAGGACTCATGTGTTGGAAGTGAAGGTGAGATTTTCACGCTAGGGGCAGTTGACAAAGACTTTCCCATGAAAACAACTGAGATTGCAGATGAGACTCAAAGGGACTCAGTACTGAAAAGAGTGCATGAAAACACCTTGAATGGATGGACTGATCAGTGTCTGGACACAGAGTTGAAACCATTCCATAACCGTCGTACTCAATTGTCTTGTGAGCAAGGTTGTATCAAGTGGGGAAACAGAGTGGTGGTGCCTACTTCTTTGAGTTCGGAACCAGAACAAAACAGCCCGAAAATTGTTTCAACACCAAAACCTTTTGTAAGGAGATCAGGAAGGCTCCGCAAACCTGTTATTAAACTGGATTTGTAGTCCATTTGTAGCATTTGTAGTTGATTTAAAAGAAAAATAAGCCAGGAGTTTTTGTTGTGTGGTAATGCTGGGAAAGGTGGGACCATAGTTTTGTTGTATTTGAGAGGGGAATATGTACATTTTTTTTTAAAGGGGAAAGCAGTGTAATGTATTATCACATGGTTTGTCACATGGTTTAGTATGAGCATGCTCAGTTCGCTCTGGCCTAGTAAACAAGCACCTTGACTAGCAACTCATCCTGTCTCTGTCCTTCATTTGTTCTACCCACATATATTACAGTACCAGTAGTCTTTGTACTGAATAGATCCAAATTCTTCCTTTGGAGTGTTTTTCCAGTCAACCAGGGCTAAGTAAGGATCTTGATGATCTATGTTGGCTTCCTTCAGTAACCTTTTTGTTTTCTGAACTACATTCTCTATTTTGCCATTGGACTCTGCATAATTTGGAGACCATATTTTACGCTTAAAGTACCAATCTGTGGCACATTTCTGAAACTCACATACTGATAGCAGGTATCATTTGTTCCTGCAAAGTATAAGGGTAAAGTTCCTCCTGATGATAATTGTAACTAGCATTCCTGTTTTGTACTCACACTAACAATGTAACCCCTATGTCTAGTATGCCATAATAGGCATAGTGTGGTCTAAACCTTGACATACAATAGAACTCCTGCTATCCTGTAGTAGGTTAAACTCAAAATAATTTGAATAATGGTCTACTGCAATGATCTATTTTTTTCCATCGAGGATGAATAAATCTACAGTTACTGTTGATCACAGCCTGATGTGGGCATTGTGTGACATCAAAGGTTCATTGGTGTACGATTTTGATGTGCATTTCAAATACCACACAAAGAGATGTTACGTTATCTTTGATTACTGGTTCATAACAGGCCAGTATATAAAATTGCTGGCTATACACCAACTTCCTTCAAATCCCAACATTTCTGGACTGGGTTTTCTAAATCGTCTCTGCCGTCATGTCTCTCGGGGTTATGATTGTTTCTTTTGAGCAAGATCTTATCTTGAACAGACAGGTCCTTTTGGAGATGGTAGTACATGTTACCCTCAGAAGGTTCATTATTTTTGCATTTAGCGTCTAGTCATCAGTGTTTTTCGATTCTTGTGGGTATTAATTTTCTGATATTTTAGGTGGATGCAGTTCTGCGATACGAAGATATTGCAACATGTAAATATTATCAATCTCTTAAATTAATTCATTTTCAACATTAGCTACCCAGAAAAGGGAGTTGATTCATGGAGAATTGGTACCTTTAAGATGGAACTGAAGTTACATCTGTTGAGCATGGAATTGAGGGTTATAACAATATTTTTTTTAATTATTCATTTATGGGATGTGGGCGTCGCTGGCAAGGCCAGCATTTATTGCCCATCCCTAGTTGCCCTTGAGAAGGTGGTGGTGTGCCACCTTCTTGAACTGCTGCAGTCCGTGTAGTGATGGTACTCCCACAGTGCTGTTAGGTAGGGAGTTCCAGGATTTTGACCCAGCGACGATGAAGGATCGGCGATATACTTCTAAGTCAGGATGGTGTGTGACTTGGAGGGGAACTTGGAGGTGGTGGTGTTCCCATGTGCCTGCTGCCCTTGTCCTTCTAGGTGGAAGAGGTTGCGGGTTTGGGAGGTGCTGCCGAAGAAGCCTTGGCGAGTTGCTGCAGTGCATCTTGTAGATGGTACACACTGCAGCCACGGTATGCCGGTGGTGGAGGGAATGAATGTTTAAGGTGGTGGATGGGGTGCCAATCAAGCGGGCTGCTTTGTCCTTGATGGTGTCGAGCTTCTTGAGTGTTGTTGGAGCTGCACTCATCCAGGCAAGTGGAGAGTATTCCATCACACTCCTGACTTGTGCCTTAATAGTACTGCTCAATGTTTTTCTTCAAGGAAGTAGGGGAGGGGACTTAGTATTGGCTAAAGTAATGAATCAGCAGGTGGGTGGGAGGGAAGTCGATGACAGAATAATTAAACATGGTCTCTGGATGGAGTGGGCCTCTTGGGATGAATGGCCTTTTTTTGCTCTGGATTTTCTTATGTTCTTAAGTAACAGAAAGAGTAGATAAGGGTAATGCAGTAGACGTAATGGGGGAGAAATTCAGTATCGCCCCATTTGGGGCGCAATTATCGGCCGGGTGCAAAGATTAGCGCCTGGCGCTAATTATCGCCACCGACTGCAAACTTGACTTTTATCACCCCTGGAGGTGATTGGAGCGCTAAATCAGGCGCTTCACACCTGTCTTAAGGCGCAAAGGCCGAGGAGCGAGGCGCTACCTCAGAGCGCTGGCGAAGCTCATGTGATGTCAGTCAGCAATGGAACACACACACAATGGTACGGGCCAGTTCTTAAAGGGGATGGTTGATCTTGCTTTCCATCCACATCCTGCTCATTGCAGCCTTGAATCTCAGCCTGGAGAGACCTGCACATCAAATCTGCTGGAAAGAACAATGGAGAGTACCAGGGAAAGAGCTCAGAGTGCAGCCCCCACAGTCTCTGCTAAATCGATACAAGGAAGGGCAAAGCAAAATGAACCTGCAAAGTGCTGCTCAGTACCCAAAACTCCTTCACACAGCGTTGAATCTCTCCAGGAGTCTCTCTCTCTCTCTCTCTCAGAATGCGTGGTTCAAAAATGGTTCCAACAATAAAAGGCAGGAAGTGGTCGCCTTTAAATAGCGCTCCCCCAGTCCCTTCATGACTGCAAAACGCTCCCCTCAACCTGTCGTTGCTAGCGTCAGGCGGTAAGGCAGGGGGCGCCACTCAATATCCGCTCCGGGGCGATACCGGGGCGTTGCGCACTTGACTGACGTCACGATCTGCCAGCGCAGGAGATCGTGGCGGTAGTGTTTAGCGCTGCCGAAAAAGTCTAGTTAATTTCGCGAGCGGCGCAAACATCAGCGCGCCTGGGCGCTAGATGCTTTGCGCCCCATTAGCGCCCTCTTAAGGCGCTAACGGGAGGCGCAACCGACTGAATTTTTCCCCCAATATATTTGCATTTTCAAAAGGCCTTCAGTAAAGTACTGCATAATAGACTCATGACTAACGTCAGAGCATGTAGAGTCAGGGGACAGGTACCAGAATGGATAGCAAGCTGGCTACAAAATAGAAAACAGAGAGTAGGGGTTAAGGGCAGCAACTGAGACTGGCAAAAGGTGGGAAGTGGTGCTCCACAGGGATCAGTGCTGGGACCACTGTTGTTCACAATTTACATTAATGAATTGGACTCGGGAATTGGAAGTACATTTTCAAAATTTAAGGACGACACCAAATTGGGGGGTGTAGTTAATACAAAAGGAAGATTGCGACAAAATACAAGAAGGCATTAATAAACTTTCAAAATGGGCTTGTAATTAGAAAAATTATTTCAATATAGGTATGTGTGAGATGTTTCATTTTGGTAGGAAGAATAACGAGGCCATGTACTGCTTGGATAATAAAGCTGCGATTTTCCGAGTGGAGGCAGGCTGGAGGCGGCTTTGATATTCGGCGGGTTCCGATCCCGCTGCCGGTTTCAGCTGCCCTGAAATTACGATTTTTGCTTAAGTGGGCTGATTAAGCCTGTCGTGCGCGCTACCCGGCCCAATCAGTGGGTTCGAGTCTGCTGCTCGCCTCTGCTGACGTCTCTCAGCCAGATGTATTTAAGGGGCCCATGCAGCCTTGTTTTTGATCAATCCCATTCTGCTGCTTCTCAGTGTGGCACATCTCAAAATGACCAAAGGCATCTCCCAGATTTGATGATGACTCCCTCCATGCTCTTGTGGAGGGAGTGAGAGGGTGTCAAGAGGTACTGTTCCCCTCAAAAGTATGGAGGAAGCCTCCTCAGCAAACCAAGGCAGCCTGGCTGCAAATTGCTGAGAAGGTTAGCGCCAGGTCTTTGTGTGCGCGCACCTGGGTTCAGTGCAGGAAAAGGTTCAATGACCTGCTATGCACAGCAAAAGTGAGTATAACTTCACACTTACCTTCAATCTGCTTCCCATCTCTTCTCATCACCAGCACTCTGCATTGTCAACCTACTCCTGCACATCCCAACTTACCCTTACATCCCTTGCACCCTTAACCATCCCTCTCTCTCTTTGTACAGAATCACTTCACAATTCTACTATGCACCCCACCATTCTACTATGCACCCCTCACACTCGCTCTCACTGTTATGCAATGACAACAACTAACAACGCACAGGGAGGGCCCTTGGTATTGGCACCTCACTCCATCTTTGTCTCCCTCTGAGCATCTATGCTATGGATTCTCTACACTCACTCCAACATTCTCATTCAAACTCCACTTGTGTCTCTCATTGCAGGAAAAGAGAGCCCACAATAAGAGAGAGAGGGGGAGGACAGGAGAAGGGCCACCTTCGATTGCCCACTTGACCACCGCTGAGGAGGCTGCTCTGGACATCGTAGGAGGTGCTGAGGATCTGGAAGTGGGGGACGGTCAGACGGGCGCAGTAGAGTAAGCTGGTGACAGAATAGATTTGCAGCCCTCTCATTTAGATTGCATGAGTGACTGATATGGCATCTGATGTTCATACAGATTGAGTTCTGATCATCTGCACAAGTCGATGTACCTGCTATGTTAATATCACATGTCTAACTCATGCCTTTACTCCCCCACAGGACCATCGAGAGCCCCCCTCCCCACTGTCCAGGAGGAAGAGCCGGAAGACTCCTCAGAGGAAGTTGCAACCTCTGAGGGAGCAGTATCAGCAGAATTGAGCGCACCCAGCACCAGCGCAGAGATGCACACCTCGGCAGGTCATTCGCGAGATAGATTAGTGTTGTCACCTGGTGTATCACAGCTCACAAGTGAGCATCAGCAGATGGTGGAGACAGGGACAGCAGTGGAGAGTCCTCGCTCTGCTCAGCTGCATGTGGACCCTGCGCCTGTGGGGCCACCCAGAAAAGAGCGGTGCTGGAACTTCAGCAACAAGTGCAGGAGTCTCTGACAGGTTTTGCATCCATGGTAACTGCGAGTGTGCAGAGAATGGAGGAGTCCATCTCAAAAATAAGCAATGCAAAGCAATGGCACATGAACGTGCCACCTTGGAGAGGGTGGCAACCTCCTTGGAGGACATAAGTCGCCAGACTCAACAGAGCATGGTGACTCTTCTAAATAGATGGTCTGCTATGGAGGATAGATGGGCATCTATTGAGGAGAGACACCAGAGGTACATGGACGTCCCCGTTATGAGGACTGTCAGTACAGAGACGGGTCCTCATGGCCCCACTGATGTGCAACAAGGTGCTCTCCAGCTACTTGCTAGCAGTGAAGTGCGGGCGACCCATGAGAGGGATGTTGGTGGTCGACAACAAGGAATTGTGGGCTCCTCTCCAAGAGCTCACATTCCCATGCCATTGCGGAGCCCTCGGTCAGAGCCCCAGGTTCCTCACCGAACTGAGATGGCCATCTCAGCCCCTGCACAGCCGCAGGAGGAGCAGACTGTTGCCAAGCTCTCCCAGGCTCCCAAACCCAGAGCACGTCCGCCAAAGGTGTCGAAGCAGGAGCAGCATGAAAGTGAGCAAGGTGCCTCCACATCTGCTGAAGCCACAGAGGAAGCACCACGTAGAAGCAGGTGTAAGAGAAAGTTAACACACAAATAGTCACAAGGATAGTCACTTGGGTGTTTTGATGTAATACAAATTTAAGATTATCATCGTCATTTCAATTGTAATGAAGAAATGCGATAGCAAACATTCAAACAGTTGGCCTATGTGTGCCCATAAATGGAAGTGTCACAGTGAGGTGTCAGGGCGCCTTTCATCTGTAATGATGGTGGTGAGAGTGATAGGAACCCACAGTTTATTGTACAGATGGTGTATGGTGTGTTAAGAAGGTGGCAGCCACATGTGTTTGCTTCGTTAACTTAAGTGAATCTGGCATGGATTAGTGCATCCCTTGCATCATGGCCAGCAATGTCCTCGCGTGCTGGTGGAACTGGCATATCCACCTCCGCAAGGTCTTCCTCCTCCTCCTCCTCCTCTGAGGAGGAGGCTGTGCGCTGAGCCACTTGTTCCTCAGGCAGCGGTAAGCCACGCTGCTGTGCGATGTTGTGCAGTGCACAGCAGACCACGATGATTCTGGAGACCCTGGCTGGTGAGTACTGTAGGGCTCCACCTGATCTGTCGAAGCATCTGAATCGCGCTTTGAGCAAGCCGATGGTTTGCTCGATGATGGCTCTGGTGGAAATGTGACTGGCATTGTAGCGCTCCTCAGCTTCGTTTGATGGCTTCCTCAATGGTGTCATTAGCCACGTCTTCAGGGGATAGTCCTAAGTAGCCATCCGGAAAGTTGGGTTGGCGGATTGAAGAGTTGAGACACAGTAGACTGCCACTGGATGAACGAGTCATGGCAACTGCCAGGGAACTTGGTGCAAACATGCATAATGTTCTTCCTGTGGTTACACACCAGCTGGATGTTAAGGGAGTGGAAGCCCTTGCAGTTCACAAATACAGCTGGGCTGTGATGGGGTGCCCTAATGGCCACATGTGTGCAGTCTACGACGCCCTGCACCCTTGGCAAGCCTGCCATATTTGCAAAGCCAACCGCACGCGTGGTTACACTTGCTTCATCTGTGGAGAAGTGGATGTAATTGTGCGCCTTTGCAAAGAGGGCATCGGTAACCTGCGTGATGCAAATGTGTGTGGCCGACTGGGAGATGCCGCTGATGTCTGCTGATGATCCCTGGAAGGACCCTGAAGCAAAAAAATTGAGGGCGGTGGTGACTTTGACAGCCACTGGTAAGGAGTGTCCACCTGCTCCTCTGGGCTCCAGGTGTTGGTGCAGCATTGTGCAGATGTCAGCGACTACCTCTCGCGAAAGTCTCAGCCTCCTTTGGCACTGCTGCTCACTCATGTTGAGGAAGCTCATCCTCTGCCTGTAAACCCTGTGTTGGGGGTATCTCCTGTGGCGCGGTGCAGCCCTGCGCTGACGCCCTCTGCCCTGTGCAGCATCAGGTGGCTGAGGAGAAGGTTGACAATCCTGTTGTTGCTGCTGCTGTTGTGCCTGGTTCTGCTGCTGCCGCGGCTGCTCTTCCTCCGATTCTGAGGACCAGGATGAGAGGGTATGAATGGTTCCCATTCTGCTGGTATATATGTCAGTTGAGGAATAGATGTTATAAGTGCTCAGTCAATGTGGGGAGAGGGTTTTCCAAGGAGGTCACAGTGCATAAGGATCTCAGCTTCACTACTTACAAGCTCAGTAGACCTGCAAAAAGTGTTCTAACACCTCAAAAAACAAAGTTCTGTCATCTGAAAGTCAGCCATGTTAGAGGTCCGCTTTTATGCTGCAAGAGCAGCTGTCAAGAATTCACGTAGTTGCTGAACCCGGCACAATCAGCTTGCGTATTTTGCGAATGGCACGGAACACGCCGAAAATGTACTAAAATGGGACGAGCCTGCTAAAATGGGATTATGTAGGCAGTTAACAAGCTGTTAACTGCCTTAAGTGCCTCTCCCGCCGCTTGGTGGCAGGTCTGATCGGGACTCCCAGACCCGACACTTGGAAAAGTTGCGTGGAGGCGGGTTCGGAACCCGCCGTCAATCAAAACGAATTTAATCTCTGACTAGCCTCCAAACCCGCCCTCTAAGCGCGGGCAGAATCGCGGCCTAAGAGTCTAAATGGGGTAGAGGAGCAAAGGGATTTTGAGGTACACAAATCACTAAAAGTAGTGATGCAGGTTAACAAGGCCATAACAAAAGCAAACCAAGCACTGGGGTTTATTTCTCGAGGGATAGAATTGAAAAGCAGGGAAGTCATGTTAAACTTGTATAGAACCTTGTTTAGGCCACACTATGGAGGACTGTGTCCAGTTCTGGTCTCCATATTATAAAAAGGATATAGAGGCAATGGAGAAGGTGCAACAAAGATTTACAGGGATAATACTAGAATTGAGAGGTTATAACTATCAGAATGACTGAACAGGTTGGGGCTCGAGAGATGGCTGTAAGGTGACCTGATTGAGGTCTTTAAAATGATGAAGTGGTTTGATCGGGTAGATATAGAGGATGTTTCCACTTGTAGGAGATTCAAAAACTAGGGGCCATAAATAGAAGATAGTCATGAACATAATCCAATAGAGAATTCAGGAGAAACTTCTTTACCCCAAAGAGTGGTTAGAATGTGGAACGCGCTACCACAAGGAATAGTTGAGGCAAGTAGCATTTAAGGGGAAGCTAGATAAGCACATGAGGGAGAAAAGAATAGAAGGGTATGCTGATAGGGTTAGATGAAGAGGGGTGGGAGGAGACTCATGTGGAGCATAAACGCCTGCATAGACCTGTTTCTGTGCTGTAGACTCGATGTAACTCGATGTAGCTTTGGCCAGAGGTACTCCTGATCTTTCTTTGACTTTATCTGTTTAGGCAAGTGGGTTCTATTCAAAGTATCAGCAATGTGCATATCCTGTCTTTGCTGTACCTCACTTTCAATGTGTACTTCTGCAAACACAATAGCATTCTTTGTAATTACTTGGATGTGGAGAGGAGAGGTAATTTAACAATAATCCCCAATGGCTTAAAGCCAGTCTACATCACATCTCCTCCACACACATATTGTGCAATTAGGTCACATCCATACACATGGCAAGCATCTTGTTCTAATCTGTACATAGTGCCTTTCACTTGAGGTGTGTGATCTAAAGGTGTAGTCTCATAACTAGTCAGTGTCAGCCATGGCTCTGTTGATAGCACCCTTACCTCTGAGTCAGAAGGTTGTGATTCACGTCCCACTCCAGAGACTTGAGCACAAAAATATAGGCTGACACTCCAGTGCAGTGCTGACGGAGTGCTGCACTGTCGGAGGTGCCGTCTTTGAGATGAGACGTTAAACCAAGGCCCCGTCTGCTCTCTCAGGTGGACGTAAAAGATCCCACGGCACTATTTTGAAGAAGAGCAGGGGAGTTATCCCCGGTGCACTGGCCAATATTTATCCCTCAACCAACATCACTAAAACAGATTATCTGGTCATTATCACATTGCTGTTTGTGGGAGCTTGCTGTGCACAAATTTGCTGCCACGTTTCCTACATTACAACAGTGACTACACTTCAAAAAGTACTTTGGGATGTCCAGTGGTCATGAAAGGTGCTATATAAATGAAAGTCTTTCTTTTTTTCTTATTTACTTATTCTTTTTGCACCAAAGCTGCACCAAGATATGATTCTGATTCTCCACACCATAACATCTAAAGTTGGATATTGTGATAAGCTTTTTGATTTTAGTTACAGCTTGATGACGAATCTCTAGCTAGTGCCACTCCACATCTTTATCTTCCAGACCCCTCAGTGGTTCAGTCAAAGTTGACAAATGTGGCAGAAACTTTGGAAGATGGTTAAACTGCACCTGTTTGGATGAACAGACATTGGGCCGTATATTCCGGTCCCTACGGGTGGGTACGAGCTGTGTACACACCTGTAGGGACATCAGAAATGTCGGTTTCAGGCATGCGAAGCGCGTACGTTGAAAACCGGCATTTCCGATCCGTCAAGAATGATCTTGACAGATCGGACGCCTGCCCTGGAGAAGGGCCTCTGCAGGTGGAAAGTTCCGCTTTCTGAAGAACCTCCGCCCACTGAAAACCCTTAGAAATCTTACGCCTGGTAAAGGCCTGCTTTTACCAGCATAAGAGGTTAAAAAAGTAAAAAAAAATGTTTTCACTCATTTATAATTTAAAAATACTTTTTAAAAAGGTAAGTTTACTTTTAGCCCCGTAAAAAACTTTAATGATTTTTTTCAAAAAATTAAATTTTTGTTTAAAATATTTAATGTAATGTAATTTTAACTCATTTTAAAAACATGATTTAAAAAAAAAATTACTTAATGTTTTAGTGTCTTTTTGGGGTGATCTCCATTCATATATTTGACAGGTCTATCTGTCAAAAGTATGAAGGGAGATTCCCTTCTCCCATTGGCTGGCCTGGCCCACGTGATCCCAGGGACACTTGCGAACCGCCTGCGCCCCTGGGATACGTGGGCCCTGTGCATTTCGACTGTGGAGAGGCCCAGGATCGGAAGTGTCCGGACCTCTGGAGCCCTCAGGTAAGAGCGTAGATTTTTTTCCGATAGGAGGCATCCGCACGCAGGAAGCCTCCTATCGGAAATTACGGGCCAATGTTTGCTTGAGGCATCGACAGGATAGCTGGTTTCAACCCATCCACAGTTAACACGTAACCTGTATGGCACTGCTATGAAACACAAATGATGTTTCCTCATTCAACTTCACTCAGTGTTCAATGGATCACTTTGCTTCTTACTGTAAAGTGCTCCAAGACATCTTCCTGCCATGAGGGGCGATGATATAAATGCAAATTAATGTTGTTTTCTCTCAGATATTCTCCCAAGCTAGACAGAGTCTGGCGATGTAACAACAGAAAACGCTGGAAAAACTCAGCAGGCCAGGCAGCATCCGTGGAGAGAGAAACAGAGTTAACGTTTCAGGTCGAAGACCCTTCGTCAGAGTCTGGCGATGGTCTGTTTCAGCACCCTAAGAAACCCTCTCCATAAACTAAACTGTCATTTGAAATAACTTTTACTCCTAAAAAACTTGGCGGATTGATTTTGGATGAAACCCCGGAAAGACGGAGTTTTTCTTGGGTTTCTGTGACTCTTCCACTAAAATGACAGCAGACGAGTGGGAAACCCCTGCGGAAATTCACTCCCTTGCAGTTTCGTGCATTTACCACTGATGTTCCACTGGAGCTGGTGTAATGTCAAGCGCCATGTGCAGGCATTGATATCCTCCAAACTGAGTAGTGCAGATTGTGGATAGATTTGATTCTTTGTCTATATTAACTTGACACAACCATTTTTAACATCAAGTATAGATAAAATCCTGGCTTTGCTGAATTTGTGGCAACCTTTCACTGTTGGTAATGGATAGCGAGATCCCTTAATTGCCCGGTTTAAATTTTTAGGATCAATAAAATTCTCCATTTGTTGACACCAGTCACCACAATTACAGGTTCACACACCGGACCAAGCACTTTCTGTTTGCAAGAAATCCACCAATTGCTTTCTTTAGAAGCTCTTTCAATGCTATAGGAATGCTGCACCACTGGTTTCGCAGTTTGCTCTACTTGAATCTGGCATGTTCCTTTTGGACAAACCAGGCCTTTAAAACATTCCTACGCACATTCAGAATTTTCTTGTGTCAGGAATTCATCAACTGTCCTGTTGTTAACAGTATTTACACAATAACATCTTACGTATCAGCTACCAACACCTTCAGATAGTTTAGTACCTGATGTTGCTACACTCAGCAATGGTGTGGCGTTTTTACTCCAGTAAAGGTTCTGTCTAGATTTACCTATTGGATACATTACAGATTCATTTTATAAATTTAGCTTAACTTTAGTCTTTTCTAAAGCACTTGCGTACTTTAAGATTGAAATTTCCGATAGCTCCACAATCTAGCTGAAACTTAGGGCTCGATTTTAATAGCCCTGAGGAGGCAGGTTTGGAGGCGGGTTGGCACGAAAATGGCTTCAGACACCCAGCCTGCCTCTATCCCGCCCCCACCCGATTTCCGTGAGTGTCGGGTCAGCAGCTCCCAAACTGACCCAACGGAAACCAGTGGGACAGGTAGTTAAGGCAGTTAAGAGCCTGTTAACTGCCTTGCTAATCCTATTTTCACACGACAACGCAAAATTGTCGAGCAGAAACTGATAGCCAAGTTCCGCACCCATGAGGACGGCCTCAACCGGCATCTTGGGTTCATGTCACGCTACATGTAACCCCACCTGCCGTAGAGTCATCCAGACTCGAGTCGTCGTTGGCTTGTTCTCTCTACACAGATACGGCCGGACCTGCTGTGATTTCCAGCAAAAAAAGTTTTTTTGTTTTCCATACAGACCCCAGCATCTGCCACATTTGACCCCTTGTGACCCCACCTCATTGTCTTTGATGTAATGTTTTCCTGACTGACCTGTTTGGACACCATCCACACCTTTGATTGCCGTGATTATCTCTCTGCCGAGGTGTGATAAAGGGCAGTTGGAAAGATTAACTGCAATCATCTGGCAGTGTTCTCTGACTATATATGCTGTGACTATATGTGTCTCTTTACTTCACCTGATGAAGGAGCAGCGCTCCGAAAGCTTGTGATTTCAAATAAAGCTGTTGGACTATAACCTGGTGTTGTGCGACTTCTCACATTTGTCCACCCCAGTCCAACACCGGCATCTCCACATCATATTTTTATAGTGGTTTCCCATTTTCGTGCTTCTGGCTCCTGTTTCCCATCTTGTCAGAAACACACCAGCTGCAAGGAGACGAGTTTCTCGAGACATGATTTGTAGTCATTGGTGCAGCACTGTAAAAGCGCTCCTGTAACATGGCTGACATTCAAATGCAACAACCTTGTTGTTGGAGGTTTGGGATATGATTTTGCAAATCTACTGACCTTGTGACTGTTCAAGCTGACACCCTTCGGCAGTGTTGCCTGATTGGAATAATTTCAGGCCACTTCTAGTGTGCGCTTGTAAGCTTCTTGCCTCAACTGAAATGTATAGCAACGGGATGGAAACCATTTATATCCTCTCATCCTGGTCATCAGATTTGGAGGAAGTTCAGCCGTGGCAGCACCACAACCAGCCACAACAACAACAGCACCAGGACCGCCAACCTCCTCCCCACCCACCTGATGCTGTACTGGACACAGGGCATCAGTCCCTGATAAAATTGCTGGCCGGGAGGCCAGTGATGGCATCACCATGACCAGATTTTCTTCACTTGATGCTGTAAACCCTGGCTGCCACATGATGCGCCAGGTTAACACCATCCCACACCAGCACCGTGAAGCATCCCTTTAATGTCCAAGCCATTCCATGCACACACATCACTATAAGCATATGGAGGGAGTAATTGGAGAGTCTGGGTACAAGTGTTCACCTTTGTGCAGTGATTGTCAGTGTTTGCAGCACCTCAATGCTGTCAAACACTGACAGATCAACTGCCAAAATAAAATTGTGCACGGTCCCTTCAAATGATGTCATCAGACCCGCTTCCTGTTAATTGGCTGGGAAGCCCGCAGGGCTGGCTTAACAAGGCCAATCAAGGGAAAATCACGTTTGCAGAGCAGAGGCAGCTGGGGCTGGAGCCGAGACCGGAACCCGGAAACCAGCAGACCTGCCCCCATCCCGCCTCCAGAATTAAATTTGCGGCCTTAACTTCTACGTTATCATTGAACCTAACTCTCACAATTATTTTGGAATTTTTTTTTTCCTATCCACCACTGTTCAAATCACATTTGAATATTCACTATCGTGTTCATTCCTCTGGGACTTGTAGCTGTTTTGTTTTGTCTCTTTCTCTTTCACTTGCTAGCAAAATGATTTATTTAAACAAAGCTTTTACATTTCTGTCTGAATGCTAGCCAACTGATCCTTATTCTTTGGACATTTCTTTCCAATAGGCAATCAATTCACCTCAAATCAGTTTGCATTTCTCTTCTTTGGGTTAGGTTATTCTTGGCATTCCCCTTTTTACCTAACTGTGTGAGGAGTTTCATCGTGACAAAGCAGCTTCTTCTGAGACTGGTTACTTCAACTGTTCTTAGCATATCTACAACTTTCTTTCTTCAAAGTCTAGGTCGCTCAGCAATCTTTCTTGCACATGGTTGTTTCTGCCTTCAACATAATTCTAACACAGCTCAGAGATTCTTTTTAACACTGTAACATAGTGATCAATTAGTTCACCTCCTCATTATTGAAAAAAAAATTATCTCTCACATATAGTATTCTGCCTTAGCTGGCAAATTATCTCAAACTCACCTATAACTTGTGTATTTCTTTTATATCACCCATCATACACTATATATGCATGTTATACCCATGGACAGCTTCATTACAAATCAGGTCTATCTTGGCTCAGTGGGAATACTTTCTACCTTTGAATCCAAGGTTGTGGGTTCAAGTCTCACTCCAGAGACTTAAGCACATAATCAAACGGACACTCCAGTACAGTACTGAGGGAGTGCTGCACTGTTAAAGGTGCCAGCTTTTGGATGAGATGTTAAACTCAGGTGGGCGTAAAAGGTCCCATGGCACTATTCGAAGAAGAGTAGGGGAGTTATCCCTGGTGTCCTGGCCAATATCTATCCCTCAACCAACATCACAAAAACAGATTATCTGGTCATTATCTCATTGCTGTTTGTGGGAGCTTGCTGTGTGCAACCTGGTTGCCGCGTTTCCTACATTATAGCGGTGACTACACTTCAAAAGGAATTTAATTGCTGTAAAGCGCTTTGAGTCATCCTGAGGTCATGAAAGGCGCTATATAAAAGCAAGTTCTTTATTTTTCATCACATGGGGCTGGATTTTGCCAGGCCCAAGGAGGCGGGATTGGAGGCGTGTGAGGTGGTAAAATCGCAAAAAGAAGGCGGGCGGGCCCGATCCCACCTCCATTCCACCTCCGAGCAATTTTCCCACATGCGTGTTTTCTGACCCCGTTTCCATCCCGCCTCCAAGACGCGGGATAGGCCCTTAAGGCCCTTAACAACCAGTTAAGTGCCTCTATAATCCCATTTTGAGAGGCCTTTCTGATTTTAACACTTTTCCCACATGCTTCACGCCTCCTCTGAAACACGCCAGTTAATCCTGGCGGCCTCACAAGTGGACTGCTTACTAACAGCTGCAGCTCCACCATTAAAAAGGAGTTTTCAGCAATCTTCATTTGCAGGTGGCAGAACTTTGTTGTCTCAGGTCTGGGGGAACTTTTAGCAGGCATACCCATTGTTCTGGAAGTTTGGAGCCTGACACCCATCTCCAGTGTGACCTCCTGGGAAATCCCTCTCCCCACCTTGACTGAGCGCTTCCTCAACTGAGGCATATACCAGAAGCATGGGAACCATTTATTTCCTTTCCTCCTGGACATCAGATTCAGATGAAGACCAGCCGTGGCAGCAGCAGAACCATGAGCAACAGCACCACCAACAGCAGCAGCATCAACAGGAGCGCCAAGCTGCTAGTCACCCACCTGAAGATGCACAGGCCAGAAGTCACCAGAGCGCGACCATATTGCTGCCTGGGATGCAAGGGACACACTCATGTTGGTTACATTTGCTTAGCCTGAACAATCAAACACTTTTGCCTCGCACCTTCTTACCAAAGTATCGACAATGGACAAGAACCTGCGGATTCCTATCACTCTGACCACCATACTGACAATTGCAAGTCACTCTAAGCCCTCAATGTGGAAGTTCCATTTGCGAAATGACACAGGCCACAACTTCAACAGTTTGCCATCAGAATTTTTTATCACAACAAGCAACTGGTGGCATTTCAAAAATAAACACAACATAACACCCAAGTGACTACCCTTGTGACTACTTGTGCTTTATCTTCCTCTTACGCGTGCTCCTACATGGTGCTTCCCCTGTGGCTTCAGCAGATGTGGAGGCCCCTTGCTCACTTTCTTGCTGCTCCTGTCTCAACACCTTTGGCGGCCGTCCTCTGGGATTGCGAACCTGTGAGGGCTCAGCAACAGTCTGCTGCTCCTGCGGCTGTGCAGGGGATGAGACGCCCATCTCAGTTGGGTGAGGACTCTGGTGGGGCTCTGACCGAGGGCTTTGCAGTGGCATGGTTGTGTGAGCGCTTGGAGAGGAGCCCCCACTTCCTTGTTGTCTGCCACCAACATCCCTCTCATGGGTCAGCCCCACTTCAGAGCTAGCAAGTGGCTTGACAGCACCTTGCTGCACTTCAGGGGGGCCATGAGGACCCGTTTCTGCACTGGAAGTCCTACTCCAGAGGACTTCCATGAAGGTCTGTTTTTTATGCTCAGTACCTGACCATCACTCCTCAAGAGATGCCAGTCTATTCTGAACAATGATCATGTTTTCTACACTC
Source organism: Squalus acanthias (assembly GCA_030390025.1). Taxonomy (NCBI): domain Eukaryota; kingdom Metazoa; phylum Chordata; class Chondrichthyes; order Squaliformes; family Squalidae; genus Squalus; species Squalus acanthias. The sequence continues at coordinate 39,509,645 of CM059446.1, forward strand.
TGGCGACTTAGTTCCTCCATGGCCATAGCCATCCTCTCCTCTACTGTAGTCATCCTTTCCACGGAGGTTGCCATCCTTTCCGTGGTGATGCGTTCATGCGCCAATGCCTCCACAAAGGCTCTGCTCATGTTCGCGATGGACTCCTCCATTCGCTCGACACTCGCAGCGACCCTGGAGACAAAACCTGCCAGAGACTCCTGCACCTCTTGTTCTGGATGGACCCAGAGGCACAGGGTCGACATGCAGCTGAGCCGAGCTGGTAGAGTCCTGCGCCCTCCGACGAGGACTCTCCACTGCTGTCCCTGTCTCCACCATCTGCTGATGCTCACTTGTGTGCTGTGATACACCAGGTGCCAACACTACTCTATCTCGCGAAGGTCCCACCGAGGTGTGAGTGTCTGCGCTGGTGCTGGGTGCGCTGAATTCTGCTGAGGCTGCGCCCTCAGAGGTTGCAGCTTCCTCTGAGGAGTCTGGAAGCTCAGGCTCTTCCTCCTGGACAGTGGGGACGGGGCCTTTCGATGGTCCTGTGGGGGAGTAAAGGAAAGAGTTAGAGATGTGAGGTCAAGGTTACATGAATATTGAATAGTGCAGATGATCATAACTCAATCTGTTAGATCATCAGATTCATTATCAGTGACTCATGCAATGTCAATGAGACAGATGCCAAACTATTCTGTCACCAGCTTGCTGCGATGCACCCATCTGTCCGTCCCCCACTTGGGAATCCTCCTCGATCCCGGCGATTTCCAGGGCTGCGTCCTCCCAGGCGGTGAGCTGGGCTACTGAGGGTGGCCCTCCTCCTGTCATGGCTCTTTCCCTCTTATTATGGGCTCTCTTTTCCTGCAATGAGGAACACAAGTGGAGTTTGAGTGAGAATGAAGGAGTGAGTGTAGATAATCCATAGCATAGATGCTTAGAAGGAGACTAAGTTGTTGTTGTCATGGCATCATAGTGATAGGGAGTGTGAGGGCTGCATGGTCGAATAGTTAAGTGAATGTGACCTTCGAGAGAGAGGGAATGGGTAAGGGTGCAGGAATGTAAGTGTCAAGTGGCATGTGGAGGAAGAGGTTGACAAAGCAGAGTGCTGGTGAGGAGAGGCGATGGGGATCAGATTGAGGGTGATGGGAAAGTCATACTCACTTTTCCTGTGCGGAGAAGATCATGAAACCTCTTCCTGCATTGCAGCCAGGTTCTGCAGCTCAGCGAGATGGAGCTGACCTCCTGGGCCACTTGCGGCCACACAGCTTTTGTCTGCTGGGGTGGCTTTTTTCTCCCTGAGGAAGGGAACAGCACCTCCTTATTACATCTGGCTCCGTGCACCAGAGCTTGGAGGGAGGGCTCATCAAACCGAGGTGCACACTTTTTCTTGATCGTGGACATTGTCGGGAAATCAACTCCTTCATACAATTTGCAGAGCCTTTGCAGTCTCCAGAGGAAGCAAGGCTGCTTGCAGGTCTTCAGCTTGCAGCTTGTGATTTCAAATAAAACTGTTGGACTATAACCTGATGTTGTGCGACTTCTCACTTCAATCCAGCAGCACTGATGACGTCATCGGAGGCGACTTTCTGTATGAAAAGATTCATTGGGCCAGGTGTTCCCACACGCTGGAAATCAATTGCCCAATTAGGGGAAAATCCCACTTTTTCAGCACTTCACTTAGGAGTCGGGGTCCTGACACGATTTCCACCTGACACGCCCCAGCCCGCCCACACTGACAAAATCCAGCCCATGGTGTGCTGTGACTGTTAAGCCTTCCCCTTTCCCTGCAACACTGTTGCTCGCTCTTAATTTATCCACCTTTGCTTAAGCTTCTTCCAGTTTAGCGCTGGGTTCCAGTTAGGAACGAGAGGCCTGTATTTTGTGATCCCTACGGGTGTGTACGAGCTGTGTACACATCCGTAGGGACCTCGCAAGTGCCGGTTTCAGGCATGCCAAGCTCATGCACTGAAAACCGGCATTTCCGATCTGTCAAGAATCCTCTTGACAGATCGGACGCCTGCCCTGGAGAAGGGCCTCTGCGGGGCGGAGAGTTCCGCTTTCTGCAGAACCTCCGCCCGCTGAAAACCCTTAAAAATCTTACGCCTGGTAAAAGCAAGTGTAAGGCCTGCTTTTACCAGCATAAGAGTTTTTAAAAGATTTTTAAAAAAAATTCATTAATTTATAATTTAAAAATACTTTTAAAAAAGGTAAGTTTATTTTTAGCCCCATAAAAAACTTTAAATTTTTGTTTAAAATATTTAATTTCATGTAATTTCAACTAATTTTAAAAACGTGATTTTAAAAAAAATTATTTAATGTTTTGATGTGTTTTTGGAGTGATCTCCATTAATACTTTTGACAGGTCTAAGCTGTCAAAAGTATGAAGGGGGATTCCCTTCTCCCATTGGTTCCCCATGGCCCACTTGATCCCAGGGATGCTTGCGAACCGCCTGCGTCCCTGGGATACCTGGGCCTTGCGCATTTCATAGAGCAGAGGCCCAGGAGCGGAAATGGCCGGACCTCAGGAAAGGGCGTAGATTTTTTCCAGATCGGAGGCCTCCGCACACAGGAAGCCTCCGATCGGAAAATACGGGCCATAATGTTTCAAGCGATGTTCACCATTACTCAGCTATTTCACTCAGTACTCCTGTGTACCTCTGACATCATGCAATGATATCACCACAGACTCAGTGGGGTCTGTGCTGCTTGGTGACTCACTTTCCCCGTGTTTCACAACAAAAAACCAGTCTTAATACTGTGACTTGGACCTGGTTCTATCAAAGTGTATGGCTGCTCTTTTACTTCAGCTACTTAACTCCAGGTGCCTGCATTAATTATATCAATATTTGTTACACCTTCAATGTTGATTTTGGAAGCGCTGCACAGCAATCTATAATAATAATTTGAGTTTTGAAAAATTAATATAATTGAATATTCCTTTTTTTTTCCAACAATGAGACTCCTTGAGAAATCCCTCAATAGCGTGTGGTCTAGTTACAGGCCTCCTGGAAACTTAAAAAACAATTTTGCACAGTTGGGAAAGCCAGCAGGTAGTTTTCTTACATGTTGGTATGAGGAGCTGCAAGATGTGGTCAAACTGCAGAAAATGTTCAAGAATTAAAAAAAAATCAACCTGTTCTCTTGATTGTAATGCACAACAATGGTATAATATATTGCAGATTGTCCACAGCCCATTCCTTTGCAACCGGAGTGGTTTGTTTTCTAAGTGGCAGATGCTAGTTTTACCAGATAGACTGGAAACATTTCCCTGGCTAAGGTCAAAAGTCACGCAGTCCTTAGCTGCAGCCATACTGGGAGCCATCATTTTTAACCGTGTTACTTCATTTTTGTTTATATTTGTCTAATTTACTTCACATGGAAGCCAAAATCAAAGGAAAACAGCTAAAGAACTGGTTCTGACCATTAACTACTACACATGGGTTGTAACAGTCACTAAAAAGTGCTATAGAACTAATCTCAGATCCAAGACCCCTCAGAAACCTTTGGGTTTTATCTACATGCCTTTCAATTGTACTGGAATGATCTGACTTACTAATGACTCTCATGTCCACTCTAACCAATGCCTAATTCTGTTGAGTAAGTGAGATCAGCAACATTTTGGAAAGTGTTTAAAATATAAGGTCAGACAAGTTTTTTACATGCTTTCTGAGGTTAAAGCAATGAACAGGATTCATCTCGTCCTGGCTGTCACTCCTAGCTATGACATTTAGAGGTCTTCACAAAAACATACTGATTTTATGGCTGGTGGGATTGGTCCCATTTACTTTTAAGTTGCTGCATCTGTTTAAATCCGAGCTATAACCCTGGTGTGCCAGATATTCTCCCTTTCCACCTTTGATGAGGAAGCTTAATCCATACTAGGAGTTCACCTTGAATACTAAATAGACCTACCTAAGAAGATCCATTGGGGTTGTACGTTTCCAAGTTACGTACATGTAAAGCCTGAAGCTCACCATTTCTGAAGCCTCAGCACTGGGACCAGAAAATTTACCCTATAATTAGCAAATTAACTAATAGGACTGCAGGACATAAATGCAAATTAATGGAAAGTAAATTTGGAACAGCAATTAGGAAGTAATTCTTTATTTAGAGCGTGATAAGCATTTGGAATATTGTCAGGTAAAGTAGTGGAGGCAAACAGGTTGAAATTATGCTTGAGATATTATCAGCAAACACATTAATGCATTCATATGATATTCTTTTGCCCACTGTTTCTAAAAAAAAAGCCTTCATCTATTTGAGTTATCTCTTTTATTAAAAAATCCTGGTCACCCTTGATTTTAATGGGGGTGGAGCCATGATAATATATGTCTCACTGTTTTCGGCGAGGGGAATGGCGGAGCAGAACAAAAGTCCCAGGAAAATAGGGAGTGGCGTAATTAATGGCATAATTCACTTACTCCATAATTTCCTGTGTCTTTTGTGGTGTTCAAGGGTCCCTACACGCAAATCAATAGGAAAATCTGGACTATTATTTCAATTATAAGTGAGTTTAAATTTTGCTCTCACATACACACACTATAAATATATGTATATATATATATATATACACGAACTAAAAATATGATTTAAATAAATAAAATAAATATATTTAAAAATGAACGGGTTTAATTTAATGTGTGCTCTATCTGGTTAACATATCTCCATAAATGCCTTCATACACTATATAAATGCAGCTGTTAATCCATTTAGAATGAATAGGTTAAAGACTGGGTTAAAAAAACAACAGCCAGGAATTTATGCAAACATGTTAACCATTGTGCTGAAAATAGCACGCTGAGGTCGTGCAGCCCATAAATGTACTGTTGTAAGCTATGTTATGCCCTTTTAACTTGGGCTCGATGTTTACTGCCGCTAAATAAAATAGACAAAGAAATAATATCTTAGAGGAAAAACAGAGTTTTGCAGATGATTAAAGTACATAGTGTAAGGGAGCGGTAAATAGATTGAAGTAGGGTGTAGTTAATGGAAGATAACACACAATCAGCCAGGTAATCTGCCTTTTATTTCACAAGTGAGTTATCTAAGTCTTTCTCATGAGTGAAATAAGAGACGGATTGCACTGCCTGACTGGGTATTGATCTTTTTATTATATGTGTGTGACTCCTTTTTACAAACTACAAGTACGTGAATAACATTCACATTCTTTCACAATGCTGTTGCACACATTGGATGTAAAATGTGAGAAAAAGTGCTTTTTGTCAGACCGAGTGAGAGTGAGAATAGGGATTTTACTGAATAGCACCAACTGAATACGGAATTCACAGCACCAGTAAGTCCCAGTAAGTTGTACGTATTCTCTTCATGAATGTGTAAAAACTTTGTATTGTAGGCATGTCATATAAAGTTTTGGGTTAATACTTAATTGTATAAAAAATATCTATTTGATATTAATATATACAAATGCTAACTAAAGTGAATTGGATAATGATGGTGAGTGGTATAATACCTCCCATAACTGAACAGTAACTTAACAACATTCTCAAAATCTTTAAAGTCCCCCTCAAAGCCTTCTCTTCTGTCACCCCTCCTGGCTTGCCGTCTAATTTCTCTATGCCCATTTGGGGCATTCTTTACATGAAAGACACTATAAAAATGCAAGTTGTCACTGCTGCTGTGGTGGCTTGTACTTCTCTCCACGCTACTTTGCCCACCATTTTGAAAACCCTCTGAGTAACAACTATGGGGGTGATTTTGCCAATGGGGGCGCTTTGGAGGCGGGACTGCTGCTTGTCGGGTTTCAGTCCCGCCTCCATCGACTTGTGGCCAACCCACGCTATTTTCCCTTGATTGACCTTGTTAAGCCCGCCCAGCGGGCTTAGCAGGCCAATTAAGGGGAAGCCGGTGACAGAGAACGTCAGCGTATGACGTTTCATCTGTCAAAAATTTTCGACAGATGAATTGTCATCGTTTGACAGCTGTCAAACAGTGACATTCTCTGTTGTTTGTTGAGTTCTTGTACTCAAGGCTCACCAAACCTATTTTGTGAGCAGAAAGCAGATGGCTCTTGCATCGGAGAATGCAGCAGCCATTCTGTCATCTCTGCCATTGAGATGCCAGAGCCTCCACATCCCCAACGATTGAAGCCTGCAGGAAGAAACAAAGGTAAGGAAAGTATTTCTATCACTTTTCACTCACCTCACATACTTAACTCTCCACACTTGCACCCATCACTCACCTCCACAGTGCACTTTTGGACCCCTTCGACCCCCACAGACCCACTGCTCGCCTCGCTGACTCTGGCGGGGTTTCCCAACGTCGGGAAGCCCGCACCTCTAATGGAAAAATTGATTTAATCCTCCTAACTGCCTGTTAACTACCTCGGGTATCCGCCTCCTGGGAAGATGGCACAGAGGCGGGTTGGGGGCGGGATGGGTACCCGTACCCTCCCCCAGATTCTGCAATTTCCCGGCAGTCCCGCCTCCAAACCCGCCTCCCCAGGGCTGGCAAAATCGCCCCCTATGTTTAAATGATGGGCCGTTAATAATTTGTCACTGGGTTACTTTCTGGCTCCACAACCAAGCGATATCATTCAACTTAAATCATGTGTGTGGTTTTACCTTTATGGGGCAGTAATAGTGATGCCTCCCGGTTTGGTTCCTTGCTGACCTATCGATTTTAATATGTATTTATGTTCTTATAAATTTAAACTAGTCCCCAGACAAATTATTACAAACATAGTTTTTGGAATGTTAACTGAGGTAGTTCTGGGAAACTAAATGTAGTGACACAGCTAATCCAGCCATAGCAGCTGAATAATTTATACAAATGAGACACTGTTGAATTAAAAAATGTACTTTCAAACTGTCTTGTGTCTCTACATAAGTGGAATAACATTTTACATATTCAGGTACAATAGTTCCTCCACTCAAAGTTGAGCATTACCATGGTACACTAAAGGTTGCTTATAATCAATCTTCATTTTATCTTAATTATGTTTAAGTTACTAAACGCCAAGCTATGGCCTACTCCACTTAAGGTGAAGGCAGATCAGAATGAGTTCCGTTCAAGAACAAGTTTCATCCACACAGACTTTCATTTCATGTTCACAGTGCTGGATTCTTCGTTAAGTGCAAGCTATCTCGCATACAGTTTTTAGTTTCAGTTGGTGTGTGTTTTAGTCACTGATACCCTGTATGGAATTGTAACTTCATGCCAACATGAAAGGAGATTGAACCCACACTGGTTAAAGTTAACAATGTAAGTCATGGATGAAAAAAAATGCATACCCCAGATGATTAAACTAAAGCAGGCCACACAGGTAAGGGGCATGAGGAGAGAGGCAGATTTTCCCCCCTTAAGAATGTTAGCAAGCCAGTTGAGGTTTTACAACAAACTGGTAGCTTTCTGGTGCTAACCCACAAATTGCCAGATTCATTGAATTCAATTTCATAATTTATCACAGTGGGATTTGAACTCAGGAACCCAGTAGCGTAACCACTACACTACCATTCATCTCTACAGCAATAACAGTTATTGTTTGCATTTGAGTAAATGATTGAAATTTATCCTTTTTACATAGGATGAAATTCCCCTTTAACTGAGACATACCAAATATTCCTTCGATCAAACTCGTCAGCAACAATTAGATATAGGTCATGATAAAATATTGACTATAATCTTCAGCAATGCATTTTGTCTTTGTAGCATTAAAGAGCTGAGCCACATGCCTTCAGGTATAATCAAATAGAGTTTTAAAGCAGAGCTGTATATAGGTAACTGGTCATGCACCTGAAATTTTAAGTAGTACTGACCTTTCAGTTAGTGCAGGGATATTCCTGACATTATTCAGCCCTTGGTAACTCCTATAGACAATGCAACGTCTCCAACTGCACAGTCTTGTATATTAAATATGCTTCATCAACAGCAAGCTAAATAACTATTTTTCAGCACCACACAATTATGACACAGATATAATTTTGCAAGGCAGCTAAATAGGCCAAGTGGAAAGGACCTCTTTTTGCAGTCTCCTGTGTTCTCGTGTCTACCCAGATCTAGTAGATTTCCAAGCAGTCACAAGGCAATGATTCTGCAGCATCAAGCAAGTCCTGGAAAGTGCACTGCAGTTTTTAATCGGAGACCATGTTTTTCCAGTGGCATGGGAGAAACTTTACTTGTAGTGCATTTATCAAGTGACACACTGTCGGCAATATTAAATGCATTGCCATCATAAAGATAAAGGCTATAATCAGTCATTTAAATCAAGGAGAAAAAAGACTCTCACAGAGAATAAGGGAAAGGGAAAATCAATATTGTGATAGAAAACACTGCAGCAACGGAAATACCCTTATTCCTATTTCACCTTTTTGCTACCTTTCCTCCTTGTTATGGGATTCAGTCTTTTCTTTATTTTCTTTTGCAGCTTAGTTTCAACTTGGTCCACAATAAACAAAGTGGATAAGCATTTCTTTCACGCTTTGGAAAATTAAAATAGCCATTCTTGAAAGCAGCAGTGGTCCGAGAGCCCAACGGGTCCGTTAGCTTCTCACTTCAAAACTGTTTTCAAAGGCATCTTACAGTTTTATTAACGTTACAAAAAGCTGCTCCGACTCATGCGATTACAACACAATTTAAAGATACAGACAAAAAGCGAGGCACAGCCATGTTCATATGATGGTCCGACCAACATCCAAATAAAGGCTGACGTGCGCAACACCTTTCTACAAAAGGTTCGTCTGATCTTTCGCAAATGACCATTTGTGGAATTATTCCAAAAATATTTCAGAACAAAACAAAACGAGTCCGTTCCTCAACACTTTCAGAATAGGGCCTGCCTTTAGTGTCACGCATAAACAATTCAAAAATCATCTTATGATATTCATAATTAAACTTACCGCCAAACCACTGTTCTTTATTCTTGTGTCATTCAGTCCGCAAAACCCACTGTTTCTTTAAAATATATACATATATATTAATAGTCTGAAGCTCTTGGGAATTGACAGCTTATTTTTAATATGTCAGACCCGAAACAAACAGCAATAATTTTTTTAAGTTTTATTTTAACGACAGACACTATACTAAAATGCTGTACAAAGCAAGCAGATAGACCATCAGCTGAAAGTGATCCTAGCAGTCATAAAAATGTCATCATAATAATCGTTTTGATAATAACACGGCTTAGCACCAGCTTGTCTTCCATGTCAGATGCAGTAATAACACCAAGAAGATTCAGGAAAAAAGTTTTGAACAATTTTCCCCAAATACTTCAAACTCCTCATTATTTCACAACCAGCATAACTCTAAATAATGGTTTAACTTTTTGGTAATTGCTAGAGTATAAAATTATCAACAGTATTTTATTGCTGCAGCCATTTCACAATACCATCTGATTTAATTTAAGCATAAATGTAAAACAAATCTTTAGTCTCGAGCCTGCACTATTTGTAGCAATGGTAGGTCAACGGCACGCACTTATTAAATGCTCGCGAATGGGTCTCTTTCTGAACAGATTTTCCTCCCACCTTTTCAGACACCTTGAAGAAGGAAAAACACACAAGGACCCTTTTTCAAACATTATATCATAAAATGAAAATCATTATATCATTTAATCGCACTGCAGAAATACCCCAGTAGATTTCACTAATATTTTATGCAGACAACATTCAGCCAGACCAATGCAAAATACAATGTAGCATAATGACGTGTTTCTGCCTGTTACCCTCTCTTTCTCAGAAACTGTGTAATTAAGACCACTGTTCAGTGAAATGTTAGTTAAGTGAAAAGAATCAAACACTGCAGTTATACACAAAACATCCTATTGATCTTCTCTTGCTCAACCCATGCACTTCGTTCATGATATCAGAATCGTAGAATCACCTGCCCCTAATTGGAATCTCTGCCTTATTTTAGCAGATTGAGCAGATAAATTAAAACAAATAATTAGTCTCCTAGCGCTTTGATTTATGTCAGAATCTCGAGTACAAATTGTATCCTGCAGCGACAACTTATGCCTCTCAAAAACATGATGGTTCCTTCGTTTACTGCTAGCTAAGAATGAAGACTTACCCTCCAAAACCAAATTCAAATAGCTCCAAGAATGGTTCCTTTCCCAACATTCGCTGTTAGTCCCAGTTCAGCATTTGGAAGGAGATCATGGAAGAGAATCAGCAGAGAACACACAAAAAAAAGGAAGTGTTTCACATTTTCCTCGCCATGTTGCGGAAAGGCAAGTCTGGGACCCCCCAACAGGCACCTTTATATAGCAATGCAGAGAGTGACAAAACGCTAGCTGTCATAATATGCCAGTTAGCATGTCCAATATGAGGCGATCGTTAGAGTCCCAAGGGTTAGGAGACAGGAGCGCTGAAGGAAAAAAAAGAAGAAAAAAAAAAGCACAGGGATCAATAGTGCTCTGGGAAATAAGGTAGAAAAGGTTATTTACTCTGCATTGATCTGTTGCTGCTGTAGTAAAGAGCCAGCCTGTTTTCCCAGACAAATCTTTTGTTAACCTTTTAGCTGAAACATACTCACAAGGCAACAAGGGAAAGCACTAACAGGTGTAGATTATGGATCGAAGCAGGTCATGCTATTGCTGTCGCTGCCTTGTGCCCGTGTAACAACAACCTGAAGAAATTCAAACATCAATAGGGATAATAAGGGCAAATTTATCAAGAGCCGGCCTAGACTTGCTGGAAGCCTGACTTCGTCCAATTGCCCAGATGAGGCTCGATTGATTTGGACATTCTTTTTCCTCAACATATTATCAATACTGACATAGCAAATTTGTTTGCTTCCCTGCGCCACACTTATTCTCAGCAGCACAAACAGCTTGATTGCTACTGAGCACAAGTCCTCTTAATGATTGAATGGATGCAATTATAATAAAAACTGATTAATTAAAGTAATAATGTCCCCTCATGTTGCCTTTTAAAAGCTCTATGGTATTTCAAGCCTTTAAGAGTAGGCGCCATAAGTAGCAGAGACTATTTACAGATGCAGTATTTGGCTTTTCAAATATTACATTAGTTGTAATTGCAACCAAGAAAAGTGATGGCATGAAACGGTAATGAAGAAGCAGTGAGACTGATAACTCCAGATGTTTTCTGATTCTTAAACCTTTCCATTCTCACCATTTTGGGAAGAATCGACCAGAATATTTCTGTTTATCCTGAGCAAAGAATTGTTGGTTGAATCTCTCAGTGTGTTGCTATAATATATCCTTTTAAATACTTCGTGGAAAATATTATTGAACAAGAGATGAAATTCAAATACAAATTTGGTAACATTGTGGGTTCCTGGAGCAACCTTTTCTTAAAATGGATTGTTTGGGAGTATTAAGTTATTTACTGATGAAGCTCTTATGATTACTTTTGATTTGTAAATATTGCTAAATTTGGTTACCCTTTAAATCAAATTGTTCTTGTAATTAAGAAAAATCAAGGTAAACAACTTCACTGAATTTATCTAGGATTATCTTCTTGCCACTGCAGTTCCATTCAGGCCAAGATATGAGCTAACTATTAATCTTGATTAAATAATTATTTCATAGGGGGATTAGTTGGGTTAGTAATTAGCCAGACTGTAATATTACATATGATCTGGAAGCATAGTTCCAGTATGGGGAGTCTATCCATTTCTATTTCTGAATTGCTAGATGCCAGAGACTTGGGGGATGTTTACATGTGTACAGCTCAATGTTTCAGTTATGTGACCAGTCAGTATTTGAAAGAATACAACCAATAGAATGATGGTTACAGTTAATAGGCTAAGTAGAATCATTTTTAATTGGGTAAATTTAAAACCACTTAATGTTTCCTCAGTAAAAGTTTACGCATTTTAATTATTGGACAAGAAGCCATCCACAAGAGTTGTCTCAGGAAATAATAAAGTTTAAGAAATTAGAACTTGAATGTTCATAAGAACATAACATAAGAAATAGGAGCAGGAGTCGGCCATTCAGCCCTTCGAGCCTGCTCCGCCATTCAATGAGATCATGGCTGATCTTCTACCTCAACTCCACCTTCCCGCACTATCCCCATATCCCTTGATTCCCTTAATATCCAAAAATTAAGGAGTTAAAGAGACAGTAAGGAGTCCCCACACCCATGACTGCTTGGAGACCAGGCAGAGGCTGAAGGGATCACATCTACGGCTCTCTGATAAGCCACATCTCCGTGGCGATGGTACCTGCCTCTCTGATCAAGCTGTTGGTCACCTGTCCTAACATCGCCTTATGTGGCTCGCTGTCAGATTCTGTTTGATAATCGCTCCTGTGAAGCGCCTTGGGATGTTTTACTACGTTAAAGGCGCTATATATGTTCAGGACAACAATACCAGTAGTTGGATCATGGAACTCCCTTCTCCCAAAAATAAGAGGGTCTATTAACATCTCTGAAGATCAGCATGTACAGATAATTATACTACCTATAGGTGAATTCAATAACATTTGAAGACATCATTGTAAATAGTTAGTTAGTTAGTTCGAGTCTCCTGTACCTAGTGGCACATGAGGCAGCCCATTTCTTCCACTAGTGTCCGTCCAGAGCAAAATATTTGAATCTGATTGTATTGTGGATTTCCATAATTGATGTTTATATTTGTGAGTCTGTAACAGACTCATCTTGTCTTTGGGTTGTTTCTGCAACAAAAGTCTTTTTTACGTGAACAGGCTGTTAGCCTGACTCACAATCCTAATCAGGAGGGCTGGTGGACTGCCTTTAGTCTGGCTCCTACCTTTTAACTTGTCTGGTGTGGTTGGTTCTACCAACAACAACAACAACAACTTGCATTTTGAAACGTCTTTAAAAAGTAAAACATCCCATGGTGCTTCACAGGAGGGTTATCAGACAAAATTTGACACCGAGCCACATAAGGAGCTATTAGGACAAGTGACCAAAAGCTCGGTCAAAGAGGTAGGTATTAAGGGCCTATACACCCACCAGCATAGGAAAATGCAGTCCCTAGGAAAAGACGTAATTGTACTAAGATACTGAATATGAATTTTGACCACGGTAACTAAATGGAGATGGAAAGTGAATATTTGAGATTACCAGAGTCTCCAACTTCTTCCAATTCGTTCTGTGATGAGTATGCACTGGAAAAGTGATAATTAACTGAAGGGTTGGGATGTGGATTTATTAGTGCTACGAATGTACAACACTATCTGCATAGAGAGAAACTCTACAGATACTAGTAACAATAGAGGGCTGGATTTTGCCAGCAGAGGCGGGTTCACAGCGGGAAAGGTCGTTGGCGGGTTCCAGTCCCGCTCTCGGCTCCAGCTTCCGTTAATAGGGCTTGTTAAGCCCGCACTGCGGGGTTCCCAGCCAATCAAAAGGAAGCGTGTCTGATGACGTCATTTGATGACGCGTCATCAGCCGGTTTCCTTAAAGGGACCACGGCCGCATTCATTTTGACAGTAGTGCTGTCAGTGATCTACAGCATTGAGGTGCTGCAAACACTGACAATCACTGCACAAAGGTGCACGGCTGCAGCCAGGCTCTCCCATGACTCCCTCCATATGCTTATGGAGGGAGTCACAGCACGCAGGGAGAGGGCAGAAGAGACCTCCCCAGGACACCAATGCAGCAGCCTGGTTGCACACTGCACAGGAGGGGAAAAGCAGGGATGTTGTCAGGAGGACTAGGCTGCAGTGGCGCAAACCTTTCAATGATCTCAGTAGATCACTAAACATTACTGCAAAGCCACACTCAACCTCATCCTACTGTGCCACTCATCACATCCCCATTACTCTGCCTTCGCTACCCTATCCCTGCACATCCTTATTCACACTAACTTACCTTGGACCTCCACCCATCCCTCTCTATCTACACTGCCCCATCTCACTAGCCACCCCTCACACTCACCCTCATCCTAGTCCAGTCATACCAACTAACAACACACAAGGGTAGGCACTTGGGTGTTTTATGCAATGGTCATATCAATTTTCTGCTAATGTGTTGTCAAACATTGAAATCTTTATTTTCAACACTTTGCCTTATTGAACAGATCTGTGCTCACCCTTGGAAGTGTCTTAGTGAGTTGCAGTGAATGGTGAGACATAATGGTATCCCCCCACAATAGTGGTGAGTGTGAAAGGAATGGCTTGGTCATTGTAGGAATGCTTTATGGTGATGGTGTGGGGTGGTGTTAACCTGGCGCATCATGTGACAGCCAGGGTGTACAGCGTCAAGTGAAGTAAATCTGGCCATGGTGATGCCATCGCTGGCCTCCTGGGCAGCAATGTTGTCAAGTGCTGATGTCCTGTGTCCTGTGCAGCATCAGGTGATTGCGGAGAAGGTTGATATTGTTGTTGGTGATGTTGGTGTGCCTGGTGATGTTGGTGTTGAGGCTGATCATGGAGGGATTCTGAGGACCAACGTGAGATTTGTTCAAGGGCACCGATGATGCTGGAATAGACGGCAGCTGCAGTTGAGAAGACAGAAGCGGTCTGTCAATGGTGAGAGAGCTTGCTCCAAGGAGGTGACAGTGGATAGAGGGTTTACTCCAAACACTTCCAAACTGCATACAGCTCAAAAGTGTCTTCCAAGTCCTGAAGGCTCAAGCTTCTGACATTGGCAAATGAACAGCTGTGAAATGGTAGCTTTCATACCACTTTTGCAGCTGTCACCTATTCATAGCAATGGGGAGACATAGAGAACCCGACCTACTTACCTGACGTGATCTCCAAACGACGTGAACCCCATTAAAAATGTGGTAGAATAGAAAAAGGCTGGCAAAATAGTAGTAAATAAGCACTTAACAAGCAGTTAAGCATCTTAAATGCCTTCCCCACTGCTTGGTATCGGGTCTGTTCTGAAATCACAGACCCAACACTCTGGAAACTTATATGGAGGCGAGTTTGCAGCGAGTTCCCAACCCGCTGTCAATCATTCGATTTTGACAGCGAACCCGCCTCCAAACCCGCACTGAGCGCCGGCAAAATCGCGGCCATACACTCAATTGACTCCATTGTAGTGCTATCAAGGAACTGAATGGCTAATACAAATAAAAGTTTGGGGACTGCAACTTTGTTCTGTTGTCTCTATGAAGGTCAAAAGGGCAGAAAAGTACATTTTCCATTTATATCGATTCAGAATTCCTTTATATCGTGCGCATATATTATTCTTATGGATTTATCTCTGAAATTAAATTCTTTGATATCTAAACCAAATCTAGCCATCCTAATCTACTGTAAATTCTCAACATTGAGAGATGTCATTGGCACTGATTTCAGTTCCCTTGATTGTCGTTTTCAGTATTTTTAAAATATTATAATTGTAGTGAAATTATAAGCAGAGTTGTTTAAATTCAGGTTTATAATTTTCCCTACAAATAGTGATCAAAAGTGCAGCTCCAACAACACTCAAGAAGCTCAACACCATCCAGGACAAAGCAGCCCACTTGATTGGCACCCCATCCACCACCTTAAACATTCACTCCCTCCACCACCGGCGTACCGTGGCTGCAGTGTGTACCATCTACAAGATGCACTGCAGCAACTCGCCAAGGCTTCTTCGGCAGCACCTCCCAAACCCGCGACCTTTTCCACCTAGAAGGACAAGGGCAGCAGGCGCATGGGAACACCACCACCTCCAAGTTCCTCTCCAAGTCACACACCATCCTGATTTAGAAGTATATCACCGATCCTTCATCGTCGCTGGGTCAAAATCCTGGAACTCCCTCCCTAACAGCACTGTGGGAGTGCCTTCACCACATGGACTGCAGCGGTTCAAGAAGGTGGCTCACCACCACCTTCTCAAGGGCAATTAGGGATGGGCAATAAATGCTGGTCTTGCCAGCGACATCCCATAAATGAATAGAAAAAAAGATAAACCTTCCTCCTTGCAGTTATTTAGAAGACTTTGTGAATGTATATTTCATTTTATTTAAAGTGATACTGGGAATTCTTTATGACAAAATCAACATAATTCCTCTTGTTAAATGTGGCAATTCTTTCTCCAACAGAACACATGGCTTGCAATTAAGTAAGAATGGCTGATGGGGAACAGGGATCTATATATACAATACAGGATCTTTTAGAAAATACTGAAATTACAGCAGATCTGAGTACTTATAGAAGAGAAGTTTACTTTTCGAATAACCTCTCTAGGCTTGCACTACCTTCTGACCATTTTGGAAAAGTCTAAGGGGGAGATATCCTTTGTTCACTAATTTTAGTCCATTTGTAAGCATACTGCTGTTTATAATATCACTACAAATAGTAAACAGAGCAAATGTTCTCAATCATAGTTATCTAGTAAAGACTTTCTATTCGGTTTCAAATGATACGAGAGGCTCCAGGAGAAATTCCACCTTGCCCCCCCCGCTCCCAAAGTACACACTATACTTTATCCAAGTAACAACCATTTTTGGCACTTGTAGCTGTTATTCTAAAATTAAAATTGGACTGAACAGATATACTTCAATTACCAGATTAGCAACTGGATGAGACAATTGAATTCAAAGCATTAGCTTACAAAAACAGGGCAAGAAAGGACCTATCTGAAAATATATCACGAGCAGTTCAAAAACTTAAGTCAACCCTCACACAATGCAGATCAGGCAATAAAAAGTACCCTATCAGTTTAACAATTGGACAAAAAATAATCAGTCTCACCAATCCTGCACTCTTACTACTTGCTTAAATAATAATCTTTCCAGCTCTGCTTGTTGATAAGAATGTGTGTTTGTATTCTTAAGGATTTTAGTTTCCGAGACTCTAAAATTCAGCTATCTGTAAAGCTGTAGGTCAATTCCAATAGCACAGGCCAGCACCAAAGCCTGCCTAGTTTGCCAGGGCCACATGTCTGTTAGTAGCATCGTTACTTGCAGTGAAAAATAAGATAATTGCCAATGCAGATTTATCGATTAATACATTTTGAAATACAAACGCTGAATTTGCTTGTGGGATTCAGACTTTTTCCAATGCACAATACAAGTCAAATGTGGGGCTGAGAGTCTTGGCTGTAACTTGTGTGCAAATTAGGATAAAACTTACCGAAGGAAAAGCTGAAAGTTGTGAATGAGGCAGAAGCTTAGAAGTTTATGGTTTAAGAAGAGAATTCCCGAGTGTGGGCCGTAAACAGATGAAAACCAATGGTGGGGTGATAGGAGGGGGACGGTGCCTTAGAAGAGGGAACCATTTACAATATCATCTAGCATGGGGGCCTAGAAAGAAAGTTGGGTGGTTAGGAGTTTAGTGGGAGTGAGTTTGAAGCGGCAGGTGGTAGATCTCATGGATAGATGAGCTCAGTGGAGGGGAGGGGGGAGAAGATAGGGGAGAAGTTAAAGAGCGATTGGGGTTCAGGGCTGGTGTGGGAAGGAGGCTGGAGAGTAGAATTGGCTTAGGGAGTAAGCAGAAGTGGGGTAAGCAGCAGAGACAGCTGAATAGATGGTGCCAATCTTGGTGATGAATAAATCCATGAGCTCCTTGCACTTGGTCTTAGAGGTGAGGCTGGAGAGAGCAGGGGAGAGGTGTTTAAGGAGGTGGTCAGTAATATCGAAAAGTAGCCTGGGGTTATCTTTGCCCTCTAAGATGAATAATGGATGATTTTGGCAAAGAAGAATGAGGCTTGGCAGAGCCTGATATGGTGGTGGTGGATGGCTAAACCAGTTGTGTACCAGATTTGCTGAAGTTTGTCCTCCTCTGACTTGAGGGAGCGGAGATAGGGACAGTCAGGAGAAGGGCAGGGATGGGAGACAGGGAAGGTTTTGCTGGAGACAAGAGCATTGAAAGAGTTGAGGGGGTGGTTGAGCAAATCAACAGTTTCAGAGGTACTAGGGTGCCTGGAGAGACTAAGGCTAGTTAGATGAGTTAGCAATGGCAGTTGTGAGCTGCTTGGGGGAAGAGTTTTTTTTCCATGGGCAGGTAGGTTCAGCTAACCTAGCTAGAGATAGTATACTTTATAATGATCCTGAAAGCTGCACGGGCCTCATTGCATCTGTGCTCTACTTCTGCCTATGGTTGCATCAAGTGTGCTTTAGCAAGGGAGGAAGATGGTAGTCTTAGGGGGTGATTTTGCCAATGGGGGCGCGTTGGAGGCGGGACTGCTGCTTGTCGGGTTTTAGTCCCGCCTCCATCGACCTGTGGCCAACCCACGCTATTTTCCCTTGATTGACCTTGTTAAGCCCGCCCAGCAGGCTTAGCAGGCCAATTAAGGGGAAGCCGGTTACAGAGAACGTCAGCGTATGACGTTTCAAAATTGCCCCCTTTGTTTCAGAGGCTCCATCTTTCAGTCTCCCTTCACCTTCAAATGGGCCTGACACAGGCAACTATTTTAAAATAAACTGTGGTGGTTTCCCAGGAAATAGGCACTGACCTGTGTGATGTGGTGTTGATGGCCTGACCAGCTGCACTGATGGAATAGAACCCTTATCTGCTCATGTAAGCCATGTGCGTAGGGACCTGGATGGACACATGGGTGCCATTAATGATACACTATATATTGGAAAATCCAGTCCTGCAGTGAAATTGGGCAGCTCTGTCATTCTGCTGTTATTGTTCAGTGGGAAAGGAGATGGAGGTGTTGGTCCTGCTGAACAACATGTCAGTCACATGTTTGTCACAGCCTGAAAACTGCCGATGTCCCCCGTGATGGCCTGGAAGGAGCCAAGGGGCTAAAAGTTGAGAGCAATGGTCCCCTGGTAGTGGCTGTGTGAGTCCTGGAAGAAGATGGCACAGCTCTGTAGCTGTTTCCCTGCTAAACCTGAGTCGCTGAGGCACTGTTCCTTCATCGCTGTCAGAGAGATGTGTTTGGGCCCATAGATACACAGTGAGTGGCATATTGACGGCTGAAGCCAGATCAGTTCTGGTGCCCTCTGCTATTCTGAGCATCCCTTCTTTGTTCCTTTGTATCTTCCATTGAATCAAATGACAGGGGAACACTAAGAGCAATGCCCATAGATTACAAAGTGTGAAGCAGCAAAAATAAATTGGCACTTCAACTTAACGGGATCAGTTGCCTTGATGTGGGAATCTGACTGGCCTTTAACTGTAATTTGAAATGGATGCCATTAGTTCGCTGCACATGCAGCGTGTAGGCACAGGAAAAGTGCAGGATCCTCCCCCTTGTATACATTAATAAATTTGCGTCGATAATGAGGTAAGCGGACACTCCATGAGAGACTGCGGCCACTGTCTGGGAAACATTACAGGAATTTATAGTGCTGTGTTCAGTGGGTGCGAAGTGAGTAAATTCAGGAACACATGGTTTTTTTGTTTGCTCCTGTATGCACAATTCCTGCTGGTGTAAGCACTTAATTGACAGAGATGTTTTAAGCTGTCGTCACCTCATGAAGTGTTCATTGCGTGCAATGGCTGGCTCTGACATACACTTGCAGCAAATATTCAAGTAAAAATTGATGGCCCCAAAATTCCTGGGTCTGGAGGGCACTGCGGGCAGGATTTGGGATCATATCTGGTTCTGCTGGGTCTCTGCCGTTGTGAAATTTTGATGGAGGTGAGGCTTCATACTCATGCTGAGCCATTCACTCACATTAATGAATGGATTCAAATATACCTAATTCAGCACCTTCACAGCCACTGATCGCATCAATGCCGAGAAAAATATTCTACACCAAAAAATGGATTTTAAAGTGAATCGTTAATTTAGTAATTAACTGATAGTTCATTCTCCTGACAGTGGTAAGTCAAGCCTTGACGGTTTGGTCAAACTAAAAACACAGACAGAAAATCTACACACTAGCTAGAATTGCTCATTGTGATCAAAACATATGGAAAATGCTTTTAAAGTATTTCTTAAAATGTATCCATGTTGTAACGGGCTCTTCAGTGAATTGACAAAAGGTCATTAGATGGCTTGCCACAACGCTCAGATTTTCAGCAATTATCGTCAGCAGAAACTTTAATTGCTCATCAGACTTAATTGTTTAATTCTTGTTTTGAAAAAAAAAAGCTGGCCTTCATCGACAATGTTTATTAAATTCATTAGAATGGACTAGTTAATAGGTCTCGCTCTCCCTTAAGCTGTGTCCACCCTGACCTGTGTGCTCATATTGGCCTGGAAGCTGTCTGGCACATGTCCCAGCAACCATTGCAGAATAAACCTTGCATCAATCACTGGTGCAGACAGGGAAATGGCACTCGCCCGATGTGCTGGGTGGTAACTGCTTATCTTTCCATATGCTGGCTCTTGTAAGCGGATACTTCACGCCAAAGCTCGCCTTGTGCCAATGCAAATGTATTCACACATCCTGCTTAGCAAAATGTGTCCTGACGTTTTCATTTATCAATTTAAGCACGGTATTAACTTTCTTGCAGAGCTTGAATCAACATGATACTAATATATTTTCCGACTGCTCTGAAAATATTCAGTATCAGCTTATGACTGAGGAAACAGTGTCCCTTTTGTATGTGCTCGTGAAACGTGTTGCTTAAAGGGGCATTATTATCTCGTGAATGTCTAACAAGATACTGTAGCAGGAGTTTAAGCAGAGGTGGGCATATTGGCATGACACAATGATCTCATTATGTTGTTGAACATGCCTGTCACTACAAATTCTTAAACTGTAATTCAAACCTAAGCAGAACGATAAACTCTTCGCAGAAGTTCAGGCTGCAGCCCGGGTATATTTGCAGTGCAGCACATATACCTTGACATATGTCCGCACATTGCCAGCAAATCTCAGCAGTCAAACTCATGAACTTTACTATTCTAAGAACACAGCCTGCCTAAAAGGCCCCAGTGTAGTGATAATGCCCCTTTAGCATCAAATCAGTGTATGGAGGATTAGTTTATCTGTAATAACGTTGCTGCACATTTTGCATATACAGGTGAGATTCTTATTTGCTGTCGAGCCTATTTTTGGAGCATTTACTGTCAACTTGCATTTTTCACAGTGAACATGATGCTAACATTTTACCAAATAATGACTAAAATATCAATGAATCTAATTAAGGAGTCGGCTTCACTAAAGTACTGTATATTGACTGAAATTTTCCTCTCTGAAAGCCCAGTGGACAACTGACAGGCGCAGTGCGCCTCACGTATGCTGTGTCTGAATGGGAGGGGTTGCACTTATTTATTTTCTCCTCAAAAAGGAACTCAAAGAACCCACTGGGCCTTGCGCCTGAAAACTGGGTGGACATTTAAATCTAGCTACTGGCCTGAAAGGCCTATAGTGGTGTATTGGGCTTCCGAAATTGGGGTCTTCAAATTAGAGGTCAGCGGCCATGAGGGCTTGAGATGTGTAGATCTGAAAGTCTGACTTATGAACATAGTGCTTTAGGTTGCACATGATTTGAGTCTTCCTCCTCCAAAGATTACATCATAGGACACTGAACTATATGTTTATTTACCAAACCCAATGGAATGCAGATAAACATGGAAAATTAGCATTATGTAGGCGTTGTGTGGTACGGAATGCACTATTATTGCCAATACTATATTGGACAAATTATATGTGGTTTGTGTTTTTCAATTGTGAAAGGCAAAAATATAGTGACTGCTGGGAAGAAAATTCTTGAGGTGAATCAATATTGCTTTCAACAATCTCACAGCCACTCACTGCCAACAAAGACTTCATGACAAAAGGTTCTCCCACTCTTTCACCTTTAGGCATTAGGAGTCACAGGGAGGGAGTTCCTTTTCTGGAGCCTTCATGTGCCTTTTCAGTCTTCCTGCCATCATTAAATCTTTTTCCAATGTGCCATTATTTTTTATTGTAGGAGTTCATTCGGCAAACTCTTCGCAGGTTGAGTGTAGGCTCAGGTTTCATTTATTTATGGCAGTAACAAAACTTGAGGCCTACCTCCTTAGCACATCCTCCATGATAAATCGGCCCTTCTGTTCCATGAATCTTGAATCGCTTAGGTAACAATGATGAATCTTGCTATATTATGGTCATGGTATTTTAATTAAATTAATGGAGCCAAGAAAATAACAGAGTGAGGAATTTCAGAGTAACAAATGAAGCTTTTATCCTGCAGTATAATTTCAGGGACAATGCTCTGTTTTGCCAAAAAAATGCAGTGCAGAACCTTTATAGAACAGAGGAGAAAAGAGTTACTGGAATATCTTGAGACATTGCAGAGCATCCAATATACAATGGAGATTGTTAGGCCAGGACAATGAATGGTTTCCACATCTATCTTTCTCTAATTATTAGAGAGAAAGTTTTTTTTCCTCCCCTACATTGTCCAGTACCCTGTAAAATTATATTTTTAGAAATATTGTAGTAAAGAAAGAATAAGCCCAATAATTTATTTTGTGATTGATAATTATCCCCGAGGCCACTAACCCATGGAAAAGGTTCGATCGATTAATCAGACAGCTAACATTCTGAATTTTTAAAACTTTAATTTTTTAACAAAATCACTACTGGAAATTATTATGTATTCTGTAATTTTCGATCGTGATGAAACTGAATAATAAATCACACAAATCATTGTTACATTATAGTCTACTGATTTACAACAGAATGCAGAGAAAATGCATTGGAGTAGAATAAAATACATCCATAATATATCTTATTTTATTTGAAGTTTTTAGATAATTATATTATATATTATGTTCCCTGCATTTCGAAGATTTTTTTCAGGCATAAGCAATGCGGAGGCCGCGAGCTTGGTGACCCCTCTATGTTTTAACCCTCCTCTCTACGATGAAAGTGCTGAACAACGAATTTTCTCCCAATCATCAACAAACATTTTACACTGGTGGTTTCCTCAATATGTTTTGGCTGAAAATAGATGATTAAAAAATTATTTTTTAACTTAACATGCCTTGGCAATCCTCTAGTAACGAAATTAGATGGAAACTAAATGTCAGGTTGAAATATGCTATGCGAATTCAAGTATGGGTTCCAATTCCTCTGCACTGTTAATGTTCTCTTAAACTGAGGCAGACATCACTTACCAATGTTACTTCAGAAGATTCAAATTTATATCACAGAGTAAAGTGCGTGGCTTTGTGTGACATTATGGGGGCTGAATTTCCTTGGGTTGCTCCCACCTGCTGAAATTATGGGAGCGAGAGAAGTCAGATGTAGTAAATCCTTTGTGATGCTCAATTTCTGAGCTCAGGAGTGTAATATCAATTTAGTATTAAATGAATTTGAGGTCATTCGACGGAGTACTAGGAAAATACTCCCTATTTTCCTGGGATTTTTGCGCTGTGAGGTTATCCAACTTGGAAGGAAGAATGTAAAAGCAAATTATTATTTAAATGGAGTGAGACTACAAAATGCTGCGGTAGAGGGATCTGGGGGTCCTAGTACATGAAACACAAAAAGTTAGCATGCAGGTGCAGCAAGTAATTAGGAAGGCTAATGGAATGTTGGCCTTTATTGCAAGGGGTATGGAGTATAAAAGTAGGGAAGTTTTGATGCAACTTTACAGGGCGCTGGTGAGACCGCACCTGGAGTACTGCGTACGGTTTTGGTCTCCATTTTTAAGGAAGGATATACTTGCATTGGAGGTAGTGCAGAGAAGGTTCACTAGGTTGATTCCTGGGATGAAGGGGTTGACGTATGACGAAAGGTTAAGCCTATACTCATTGGAGTTTAGAAGAATGAGAGGTGATCTTATTGAAACATGTAAGATTCTGAGGGGGATTGACAGGGTGGATGCTGAGAGGATGTTTCCCCTAGTGGGGGTATCTAGAACTAGGGGGCATAGTTTCAGAATAAGGGATCGCCCATTTAAGACGGAGATGAGGAGGAATTTCTTCTCTCAGAGGGTCATGAATCTTTGGAATTCTCTACCCCAGAGAGCTGTGGAGGCGGAGTCATTGAATATATTTAAGGCGGAGATTGACAGACATTTGAACTACAAGGGAGTCAAGGGGTATGGGGAGAGAGCGGGAAAGTGGTGTTGAGGCCAAGATTGGATCAGCCATGATCTTATTGAATGGCGGAGCAGGCTCGAGGGGCCGATTGGCCTACTCCTGCTCCTGTTTCTTATGCTGCTCCCCTCGCCGAGAACAGCTAATTATCATTGCTCCGCCCCCATTAAAATCAATGGCAGTCGTGATTTTCCTGCATTTAAACCAGTTTTCACACCGTTGCCTCTTGATCTCAGTGGCCTGGCAGCGTTTTCTTGCTCCAAAATCGGCCTGAAACTCTCAGTTGTTGAAAATGTATTACTGTTTGAAAATGATACAACTCGGATCTTTGAGTATCTACTTCCTGCACCTTGAAATTTCAATTTTAATATTGCCACGCCCAGAGCCCATTCAATTTATGAGACGTTTTCAGAATTTAAATGACCCCTTCTCTGTTTTCCCACCTCACTAAAGCCACTAACACAAGATATCTTTTCCAATAACTCTAATATGCTTATTAATCACATAGTCCAATCAGTTATGAGTAAATTGATGTGCACAAAGATTTGCAATCTTCAGTCTCATTCAAACCCAGAACTTCTCAACTAATTAAAAATTCACGGTTAGCTTGCTTGGCTCATGTTATGCCCTCGCAATCCCCACCTCTTCAACACCCCCTTCTCCAGGACTTATCTGCAGGCCTGCTCGCCGCCTGAGCCAGACGCCTGTGGAGGTGCCGGACCGGCGAGCTGCACTGAGATGCAGGTTGCTGGAATTATGAAGACAAGGCCCGAGGCCCATTGGGGCCAGCCTTTGGCCTCCGTCTTCAGGGTGCGTGTCATCGATTTCGCCGCTGGTTCCCCGCGAAAACCCAATTGTCTGATAAAATAGGAAAAGAAGCCATTGCTAAGATGAAAACTCATTTTGTACACCTTGGTATTTCAATTGAGGTTCGATCATATAATGGACCAGCAATTAACTCAAGGGAATTCCAATAGTTTGGGCAACCATATGAGTTCAGTCATATCAGCCCCTCACCAAGGTATTCACAGCCAAATAGCAAGGCAGAGAACAGCTAAAATTACAAAAACAATCCTAGAAAAAGATTTAAGTCCAGCACAGATCCTTACCTTACTCTTCTTGACTGGTACAATACCCAGAGATACTGATTATTCAACACAAACCACTAATTTCCACCGTTACTAATTACAGTAAGTGAAAAATACAAGCAGGGCCCATGGGTTAAGAAATAACAACAGAAAACGCTGGAAAAACTCAGCAGGCCAGGCAGCATCCGTGGAGAGAGAAAGAGAGTTAACGTTTCAGGTCGATGACCTTTCGTCAGAACTGTGAAGAGCCGGAAATCAAATAGATTTAAGGCCAGAGTAAAGCTGGGAAAAGGGGGAGGGGATAAAAGAACAAAGGGGGAGATGAAGAGACATTAAGAGACATTAAGAGATATGCAAGGCTAGAGGTGGTGTTAATGTGACAGATTAAGGCTGAAAGAAGTGTGAAATCCACTGGCAGAATGAAACATAGAAACATAGAATCTAGGAGCAGGAGTAGGCCATTCGGCCCGTCGAGCCTGCTCCACCATTCAATACGATCATGGCTGATCATCCAAATCCAGTACCCTGTCCCTGCTTTAATCCCCACAGTACACATATCCCACCCTATCCCCGTAACGCCACGTATTTAATTCCCCCTAACATATCCCATCCTATCCCCATAACCCCACATATTAAATTCCCCCCTAACACTAAGGGTCAATTTATCATAGCCAAATCAACCTAACCATGCACATTTTTGGACTGTGGGAGGAAACCGGAGCACCCGGACATTAAGAGATATGCAAGGCTAGAGGTGGTGTTAATGTGACAGATTAAGGCAGATGAAGGACAGCTGCCAGCTTCTAGGAGGAAAAAAAAGGTGGGGGGGGGCAAATAAAAGGATGGAAAAGTGGATTTCACACTTCTTTCAGCCTTAATCTGTCAGATTAACACCACCTCTAGCCTTGCATATCTCTTAATGTCTCTTAATGTCTCTTCATCTCCCCCTTTGTTCTTTTATCCCCTCCCCCTTTTCCCAGCTTTACTCTGGCCTTAAATCTATTTGATTTCCGGCTCTTCACAGTTCTGACGAAAGGTCATCGACCTGAAACGTTAACTCTCTTTCTCTCTCCACGGATGCTGCCTGGCCTGCTGAGTTTTTCCAGCGTTTTCTGTTGTTATTTCAGATTTCCAGCATCCGCAGTATTTTGCTATCGTACATGGGTTAAGACATTGGCCTTGAAACAATGCTCTTGGATAAGTATGTGTTCATTTGAAATTCTTCTCTCTCCTGTTTTGGCAGAGGTATTAAGCCACTTGAAATAAAAGCAGTAACACCTCTAGTGAATTAGCAGAAAGAGGAACCTCAGACTAATGTGTTAAGCATTCAGATGCTTAGTGTCATTGCAGAGCCATTATTATTGCTTCAACTATAAATGAAAATGTGTTCAACACAAACCGATAGCATTACTGGCAGCGAAACACAGCAAATGCATTTGATAAACATTGAGTACTAATTGCAATAACATGACCACAAAGATATTACCGCGGTAATCCAACTGGTTATCATATTTTTTTTTAATGAAAATAAAGTGCAATCCCAGTGTAGGTCTCAGCAGGTCAAATAAAGCTTGCAAGTTCCCCTCTACCCAGTCAAGGAAATGTTCTTCAAACTGCTAAATTTCCATTACTTCCAATCTTTTTCCTAAACAGAAATATAAACTCACATTATGCGCTTGTTCCACTGGGGAATGGTTTGGGGCCAAAATGTAAGAGAGATGTTTGCAACACACAATTGAACCAGAACCGGTAGAGCACCGCACCACTATATGTTATTAACGGATAAAATCTATGGAGGAGATAACCTCAGGATGAACCCTATGCATTAAAAGACCTCACCTAGCTACTGAATATATTTTTACAGTCAAATGTCTATCTACAGCGCTGCTAGTCGATAGATAGCATACAGGACTGCCTGGGCTTCACTAATGTCGAAGGAGATAGTATAACCCCAGCACCTGCAGCATAAAACCTTTTGTTTGCTGTTATGGATAGTAGCAGATACATTAAAAAAAGGTGATATTGGACATATGCAAGCTGATCTCACCATTGCTTTTTGAGTCTTCACATTTTTTGAGCTCTGTGATGGGTTATATTAATGGATGAGGGTAGATATCACAACACCACATCCCCGACAGGCAGTCTCTCCCCTGCCAAAAAACACAAATGCATAATTTGGGCACAAGCTCCCTTACGATTTTCCATTTGGAAGTAGGCTCCATCAGCTCCCTGTCCCCCAGCGAATCAGTGACAACTTGAATTGGTACAGCACCTTTAACGTAAACAAGTGTCCCAAAGATGGGAGCAGGAAATGGAAATGGAAGAATCGACTCGATGCTCATTTTCAAACCCGACCAAGGCCTCACCACACCCCATGTGGGGAATCTTCTTCAGTCCTATGCCTCGGCCTGCCACTCTATTCCACAGACTACTGGTGATGCTTGGTCTTCCTGCGCCTCCACAAAAATCCTCCTGACTGCCGCTTCCACCTTCCACCATGTGCCCCCATCCCTATCAGCCTGAGCCTCACCTTTAAGGATTTTCTGCCAACTCAATTCTGTAGGTGGCCACCGGTTTTACAACCCCTCATCCGCCACCCCACCGCACCCCCGCCCCGCCCCGCCCCCCCGACCTAACTGGTTAGTTAGGTGACGCCAAACCTGGGTTTCAAAAACCTATAGATTCTGACTGTTTTAAGCTTACACAGTTCCTGATGTTTTGGCATGATAACAACCCTTAGCTCTGAGTGTCAGCCAGTAGCTCAGTTGGTAGCTCCCTCACCTCTGAGTCAGAAGGTCATGGGTTCAAGTCCCACTCCAGAGTCTTGAGCACAAAAATCTAGGCTGACACTCCAGTGCAGTGCTGAGGGAGTGCTGCACTGTCGGAGGTGCCGTCTTTCAGATGAGATGTTAAACCGAGGCCCTGTCCGCTCTCTCAGGTGGACATAAAAGATCCCATGGCACTATTTCGAAGAAGGGCAGGGGAGTTATCCCCGGTGTCCTGGCCAATATTTATCCCTCAATCAACATAACAAAAACAGATTACCTGGTCATTATCACATTGCTGTTTGTGGGAGCTTGCTGTGCGCAAATTGGCCGCCACGTTCCCTGCATTACAACAGTGACTACACGTCAAAAAAAAAGTTCTTCATTGGCTGTAAAGCACTTTAGGACATCCAGTGGTCGTGAAAGGCGCTATATAAATGCAAGTCTTTCTTTCTTATGGTAAAACTACAGAACATAAAGTACAGAAAGACCAATTAAAATGGAAGCAAGAAAGAAAAAGCCAAACTGGGTGGAAAGATTAACTCCAGGTGTATTCCCCACTCAAGCCTGAGTTAAAATTACAGTCGGGTCTCAATGATGTCATCGGGCCACAACATGCATATGTAAAGAAGGACCCTGTTGGCTCCGGGCGCCTGTCCTTGCTGCCTGCTCAGGAGAGCAGGTTAAAATTGCAGATGTTGCGATCATGGCGGCTTTCGGACAGGTAAGAACCAGGGCGATTTTTAACTGCCCACCCGCCTGGTTTCTAAGCGAGTAGGGTTAAAACCGCCCCCCAGTGTTATTTAAAACACACATCACTATTTAATTTTGCAGCCTTCCCACTGCTGGTGTGTAGGTAGTCTGTGGAATTCGTATGTCAACTATAAAACTTGATTAGTATTTCCAGTACGAATAGATGTAAACCTTTGGTGGAATGTGTAAAGATATGAATTTGCAATTTGTAATGAATGTTGTGATTCTAACCCTCAGGACACCCAACATCATCAAAATACACTAACTGGATTTAATAAAATTTTAAATATTTTATCTGTGCACAATAGCGACTATTAACTCAATGTCACTTTTGAAAAGGTATACAAAAATCTTGGCATTTCTTTATGCAAAATGTGTTTGCAGCAAATGCCTTTATTAAGGTCTCACATGAAAAAACTACAGTAGGAAGGTGGGTGCAGTCTCTCTAATAGTGCTGTCAATTAATTGGATGTCGCCTTCTTACACAGTAATCTTTCATGTTCCACATTTTATGGCAATATCACGAATAAAACTAAGAAAGAAATACTTTGCGCAGTGAGTGAATCTCTGGGGGTTTGAAGGAGTGCATTGTTCATCACAAAACATTGTTCGTCGTGAGAGAGCTGTGAACACTCGCATCCGCGGCAGTGGAAATGAAGTGCATTTTGGTTGAATGGGGATCTCATCAATTTCTGTCGAGCCACTTAACACAAATATTGCAAACTTGCAACTAGATTAACAACTCTTAATGGCATTCCTACCAGCGAAGTTTCTCCTTAGCTACACAAAAAGCATTAAAAGATTATTACTGGTGCATTGTGGTTAGCTGGGCTCTTTTACACATTGCTAATAAAATGGCTTGTTCACGTGGCATCCAACTCCCAATTTTGTTAGCAGGTCAAAAATAATGAAGAGAAACAGGCTTTACTCCAATTCTTTTCTGAACAGAAGGAAACATAGCCCCCAGATTGATATACAAGTGGTTTAAGTAATCATCAAAATCCCAAAATTGTTACGGCATTTAACTCACTTATAAACAACTGTATATATATATATATATATATATATATACACAGGGCAAAGCAGCCCGCTTGATTGACACCCCATGCATCACCTTAAACATTCACTCCCTCCACCACCAGCATACCGTGGCTGCAGTGTGTACCATCTACAAGACGCACTGCAGCAACTCGCCAAGGCTTCTTCGGCAGCACCTCCCAAACCCGCGACCTCTTCCACCTAGATGGACAAGGGCAGCAGGCGCATGGGAACACCACCACCTCCAAGTTCCCCTCCAAGTCACACAAGATCCTGACTTAGAAGTATATCGCTGATCCTTCATCGTCGCTGGGTCAAAATCCTGGAACTCCCTCCCTAACAGCACTGTGGGAGTAGCTTCACCACACGGACTGCAGTGGTTCAAGAAGGCGGCTCACCACCACCTTCTCAAGGGCAATTAGGGATGGGCAATAAATGCTGGCCTTGCCAGCGATGCCCACATCCCATAAACGAATAATAAAAAACATACATACGCAAATGTTTAAGGGAGCTGTGGAATCTACTATGGGTTCATTGGAAGTTGCCAACAATTCAAACATCATGGGGAGGAATTTTGACCCCCATCAGCCACTGGCAGCCAAAGCCAGCTGGGTGTTTCTTTAAATATGCAAATCAGGCTCCACTAATGCCATCGGGACCTGGCTGCTATTTTTATCCGAGGTCTGATCAGGGTAGCAGTGATGCCACGATCTGGAGCCAGGACCAGAAGAGACCCAGGTAAGTGTAAAGTTTTCATTTTTTACAGGTATTATTGTGGGGGCCTTGCGGGAAACCTTGGGCCTCCCCCTGCCCTGCGCTCCCGCCAATCGCAAATCCCCTCCTCGTCCCTTCCGATCCACTTACCTATTGATAGGATCCCGGTGGCAGCTTCCTGCCGACTTCCCGGACGTTTTGGTTGGGAAGTCAGCAAGCGTCATGCTAATGAGGCCTGGGCTGTTAAAATTGTCCGAGCATCCCCGCTACCTCCCCCAAAGGGCCGCATTCCAACACACGTCACAAGGATGTGCTTCAGCAGTTATGGATGAAAGCCCTCACCTATATCAGACCATGTAACAGAAAGTACTGTGGCTACAGCGACATTGTTCACTGTGTGATACAGAAAAATGATGCATTCTGGATATATTATAGAGTATTGAGATTTTTATCTGTATCTCTTGTAGCTCACTAATTGTCTCTGCAGCCATCCATTGCTTAGGGGAGTACGTAACTTAGTAGGATTCGTTTACAGCCAACATGGAGATTACATGGTTCACAAAGTAACAAGCATTGCAGGAAAACATGATAAGCATGAGGCCTGAAAAACTTAATAAGATCCATTTATTGAGATCAGCCCGTTCCCGCTCTCGGTACAAACGTCACCATTTCTGACCCGTGGTGGAAATTGGCAGCCAGATTGCCTGCCTGTTTCAGGGGGAGGGCCATTTTTGATATACAAATCAGGATCCTCTGCCAGTTGTGGGACCCTGATGCAATTTTGAGGTGTATATGGGCAGGGTGCACCACGCACCTTCTGCCCATCGGTACTAGGTGTTGAACGGCCCTTAAAGATTCCGCTACAGGTTGCTCACAAAAACAGCCCAATGTAACTTTTTTTTCTCATATAAAAGATTTTATTAGGGCCATGAGGAGCATGAATGTCAATGGAGAGCAATATCGAGCGCGGTGTAAAACCAACATTGCACCTGATCCCGTCAATTTCCTGACAGATGGGTTTGGTTAAAATTACCCTTGGTGTCTGCTTTGGGTGCCTGAAAGATCCTACTGGCATAACAGTTGAGAATATTGGTGATGTTCATTGCAATGAAGGTTCACTAGATTGATTCCTGGGATTCCAGGTACACCAAGCAACAAGGAAGGCAAATGGCATGTTGGCCTTTATTGCAAGGGGGTTGGAGTATAAGAGGAAGGAAGTCTTGCTACAATTGTGCAGGGCCTTGGTGAGACCACACCTGGAGTCCTGTGCACAGTTCTGGTCTCCTTATCTAAGGAAGGATATACTTGCCTTGGAGGGGGTGCAACAAAGGTTCACTAGATTGATTCCTGGGATGAGAGGGCTGTCCTATGATGAGAGATTGTATAGAATGGGCCTATACTCTCTGGAGTTTCGAAGAATGAGAGGTGATCTCATTGTAACATACAAGATTCTGAAGCTGAGAGATTGTTTCCCCTGGCTGGAGTGTCTAGAACTAGGGGGTATAGTCTCAGGATAAGGGGTAGGCCATTTGAGACTGAGATGAGGAGGAATTTCTTCACTCAGAGGGTTGTGAATCTTTGGAATTCTCTGCCCTAGAGGGCTGTGAATGCTGAGTCTTTGAGTATATTCAAGGCTGAGATCGATAGATTTTTGGACGCATGGGGTATCAAGGGATATGGAGATCAGGCGGGAAAGTGGAGTTGAGGTCGATGATCAGCCATGATCTTATTGAATGGCGGAGCAGACTCGAGGGGCCGTATGGCCTATTCCTGCTCTTATTTCTTATGGTCTTATGTTCTTATTACTGCCAGTAGTGCAATGCAGGTGATGACTGTCCCGCAGGTAGGAGCAGGTGACACACTTCAATCACAGCTTCCCTGATGAGCCTGAGTGTTTTTAAGCCGTAGTTAGGTAGCTGCCTGGTGTGGGCCGCCTACTGCCTGGGGTAGCGACGATTGTGAGCTGTGGAACTTCGTACTTCCTTTCTAGGCCAGCCCCTTCCACTGCCATACACCTTTCAATGGCCACTGTAAATCTCTCTGCACTATTCATTTCTCTCACTAGCGTTGTGATAGTTCACAATTTTCCTCTTTGTTAAGTTCACCAACTCCAGATCTGACCTGAAATTAAAAAATATATTTTGATGTGACCCTGCAGCTGTGAAATGTTGCATTTGTTCATCACTAATGACCTTGAACAAGGCCTTGAACATAGTAAAAGTGGTCAATTTTTACAATTTTTGCAAGCTAACGCCCTTTCTTAAAAAGGTCTCGGAAAGCTCAGAGCAGTGCAAAATATACATAGAATTACATACAATTTACAGCATAGAAACAGGCCATTTGGCCCAACTGGTCTATATCGGTGTTTATGCTCCACACGAGCCTCCTCCCACCCTATTTCATCTCACCCTGTCAGTATATCTGAATCACTGACTGGCACCTTCCTCCTGATATCTCACCAATCTTTACTCATGTCTATTTTTTCACTAAGGTTGGTGAGCACATCAATGTTGGCCTGAGTTGACTAAGTGTACAAGAGGCAATCAAAAGCAAAGGGAAGTAAAAATTCTCAAGCAAGCAGATTCAGAAATCAATCATCGAAAAATAAAAGTTAGCTCAAAAACCTTTTTGCAAACGTATTTCCTGTTTTGAATTCTTGGAATGTGGTTTGACAGCATTGGAGAATAAAGGTTAAGGATATTTGCTCTCAAATAGTTTCCACTTAGATTTATTTCAGTATTTGGCATGGTGAAGGACAATGTTTTACATTATTTATGGACACCGGTAAAAAAATTATATACTACAGTCCAAGTTTTGTAGAAACTAATGGAAATTTATGATAACTGTTTATATATTTATGAAATGTAACTCAAAGCACACCATTTTACATGAATCAGCTTACTTTTGCAAAATGTGTTATACAAGAAAAAATATACGCAAAAGTATTGCTTTATTAAAATCTCACTCCTTCAATGGCATCATATCAGCTGTGAAACTTCTTCAGTGTTCTATTTGTTATTAGTACTAATCAACACGAGGTAAATTATGACTCAGTCAGTTCTGATGCTAAAGGACCAATGCCACAGTCTAACCACCGCCCCTTGACATTCAACGGCATTACCATCGCCGAATCCCCCACCATCAACATCCTGGGGGGTCGCCATTGACCAGAAACTTAACTGGACCAGCCACATAAATACTGTGGCTACAAGAGCAGGTCAGAGGCTGGGTTTTCTGCGGTGAGTGTCTCACTTCCTGACTCCCCAAAGCCTTTCCACCATCTACAAGGCACAAGTCAGGAGTGTGCTGGAATACTCTCCACTTGCCTGGATGAGTGTAGCTCCAACAACACTCAAGAAGCTCGACACCATCCAGGACAAAGCAGCCCACTTGATTGGCACCCCATCCACCACCTTAAACATTCACTCCCTCCACCACCAGTGCAACGTGGCTGCAGTGTGTACCATCTACAAGATGCACTGCAGCAACTCGCCAAGGCTTCTTCGACAGCACCTCCCAAACCCGTGACCTCTACCACCTAGAAGGACAAGGGCAGCAGGCGCATGGGAACACCATCACCTCCAAGTTCCCCTCCGAGTCACACACCATCCTGACTTGGAAATATATCGCCGATCCTTCATCGTCGCTGGGTCAAAATCCTGGAACTCCCTCCCTAACAGCACTGTGGGAGCACCTTCACCACACAGACTGCAGCGGTTCAAGAAGGCGGCTCACCTTCTCAAGGGCAATTAGGGATGGGCAATAAATGCTGGCTTTGCCAGCAGTGCCCACACCCCAGGACCGATTTAAAAAAAACACACATGACTCAAGTTCCAGCATTAGAAGGGAGTCTTCTGCTACACCAGGGGATATCTTCTTCTTCACACATTCCATGCAGACCTCCCAGAACTAAGAAGATCAAATCACAGGCATTTTTTTTAACTTTGTGGTCACTAATTAGAATAAACACTATGAGAAAAGTCACAATTTACATTAATACGATAGCAAAATACTGCGGATGCTGGAAATCCGAAATAACAACAGAAAACGCTGGAAAAACTCAGCAGGCCAGGCAGCATCCGTGGAGAGAGAAAGAGAGTTAACGTTTCAGGTCGATGACCTTTCATCAGAACCTTTCTGATGAAAGGTCATCGACCTGAAACGTTAACTCTCTTTCTCTCTCCACGGATGCTGCCTGGCCTGCTGAGTTTTTCCAGCGTTTTCTGTTGTTATTTCACAATTTACATTCCCTGGCTGCCTATCGCTATTGTTTCCTGGCAAACAATCTTGTTTTAGACAGCCTTGTGCTAATCTTTGCGTACCTAACATATCTGAAAGAACGTACTGCAATTATATAAAGAATAATGGTTAGTTAGGATGAAGTACAGGGTGGTATTGCATCTCAGGACAACTTCCATGTAAACAAGCCTTAAAACAATTTGGAATCTCTAGTCACCTATGAATCATGCCCAGTTCATGAATTGCATTGTACAATATACAGCACACAACAGTTGACTAACAGCATCCTGTAACATTGTAATTCCCCCTCTTAACGTCTCATTCTTTGGCTTAGTGTGTTATTTTCCTGATTAAACCTCTGTGAAACACTTTGAGACCTTTTTTCTACGTTAATGGTGATACAATAAACTCTTTCTGTATCAGGATGGTGCCGGTTGATGAAAAATTCTGGATAACAGAGAGGTATGCCTACCACGGCAATTTTTAACACAAACAAAAACAAAAACCACTGACTAACTCGGCCACCGCGGGAGACTCAGACTCGGCAAAACGAGTGCTGGATGGATTCGGCAAGATTACCGGTTATCTATTTTGCCGGTTATTAAAGTATTCCGGATGATTAAGTGCCGTCTAAACAAGAGTTTACTGTATATAAATGCAAGTGGATGCTGAGTCGTTGAGTATATTCAAGGCTGAGATAGATGGATTTTCGGACTCTAGGGGAATCAAGGGATATGGGGATCGGGCGGGAAAGTGGAGTTGAGGTTGAAGATCAGCCATGATTTCATTGAATGGCGGAGCAGGCTCGAGGGGCCGTGTGGCCGACTCCTGCTCCTAATTCTTTTGTTCTTGTGTTCAATCAACAATTATTCGGACGATTATGTCATCATCATTAACCCAAGACTGTAATATCATCCATTACAAGGTCCAAACCAACTACAGATGGCTCACTCTAATTCGAAAAGGTAAACTTTTACCAGTGCAATTACAACAAAATATGTGGCACACATCATGATATTTTAATCCTCTCACATGAAGCATGCACTTTCCAACACTGGTCACTATGGAGAGGATGGGGGGAGTTACAAACCCCATTTAAATAGGTAACTACAGATACGTTGTAAGTAGAGCCCCAGCTGTAACTTTTTTAAAAAAAACATTCATATTCACAGAGCTCCTCATGGAGACCTCTATCTCGTCTATTTTATTCTGCAAAGATTGGACCTGCCGTGAGATCACTCTGTTTCGGGATCAACTACAGCTGGTGCTTTTCAGTCTACTCCAATTATTTGATGCAATGTACCAAATCTATACCAGAGGCGGAAAAGCCCACCCGATTACATGTGTGGCCGTTCCTCTTGGGTGTTCCTGCAAAAATACAGAAGTAGCAACTATGAAAACATGCCAAGAGCATATTTAAAGTAGTCATAAAATGTTCATCCAGTGGTGGCGATCACTTAGATACACCATCTCAACATTGCAGTTAATTTAAATTGAGTAAAAACTGTTTTTTACTCAGTACATCGCAAGACGGAGATGTTGCTCGGGTTGGATGAAGTGGGGTTGGAGGAGGCTCGGGTGGAGCATAAACTGGCATGAATCAGTTGGGCCGAATGGCCTGTTTCTGTGCTGTGCATTATATGTAATTCTATGTAAGTTATTGGCAGGCATGCTACTTTGTTACAGAAGCTGCATGTTGCTGAAACTGGTAGCATTTCAGATCCTGCTACACTGATGGTACATTCCACACCTCAAACCATCAACTATAGAGCAGAAATGGAAAGAGCAAAAAGAGGAGAGTGAAAAGGGCAGAGCTTGGAGACAAAGTGCACCATTTGGAAAAAGTAAACCATTCGAAATGTTCTCTTCAACATTGTTTTATTTTCAACTGTTAATTTTCAAAAGATCCACTGCAAGGCTGTAACCAGAAGTAGAACCATCTCCAGGAAAAGCCAAGTACCACAGCTCTAAAGCAATTAACTTCTCCTTGGCCTCATTTTGGTTCAGTTAGCAGCACGCTCACCTCAATCAGAAGATTGAGCGTTCAGGCCCCATTACTGACAGGAGCACGTAATCTAGGTTGACACTTCACTGCAGCACTGAGGGAGTGCTGCATTGTCACAGATGCTGTCTTTCAGGTGGATGTGAAAGATCCCATAGAAGAAATGTAGGGTGCTTTCCCATTGAACTGACCTATTTAACTCTCTCGGTCAACACCAAGACAAAATAGATCAACTGATTATTCATCCCATCTAGTGTTTATCAGACCTTGCTATGTGCAGATTGGTTGCCAGATTTGGCTACGTAACAACAGTGACTGCACTT
Source organism: Squalus acanthias (assembly GCA_030390025.1). Lineage (NCBI taxonomy): Eukaryota > Metazoa > Chordata > Chondrichthyes > Squaliformes > Squalidae > Squalus > Squalus acanthias. The sequence continues at coordinate 39,546,311 of CM059446.1, forward strand.
TAAAAAGTAATTCATTGGCTATATAGTGCTTTGGGATATCCTAAGGGCATGATAAGGCACTATATAAATGCAAGTTCTTTCTTTCATATAATTGAAGATGACTGTTTCATTACCTCCCTAGGGAAGCCTCTCCTTTGTGTCAGGAATTCCACATTGACACAAGCTGTTCCACATAATTGTGAAATGTCTGAGAGCAACAATTGGTCAGATTTAGAACTGACCCTTGTCTTCCTTCAGTGCAACCTTTAAACCCAGTGGAAATTCCAGAATCCTTTGGCATACGCTTCAGGAATCTACAATTGGCCAGGTAACAGTTAATTAGAATAAATCGCACGTGCAAAAGTTTTGAAATATTGCATTGTCTACATTCTATCTAGAACGTTACACAACATTTGTGTAACAGTCTCCAGATGAAGTGCACTCGCAGTAAAAGAAAAATACAGTTTTATACCATCAAGACCACAACATCTTGCATTTATACCGTTCCTTTAATATAAAAAATGTTCCAAAGCACTTCACAGAGGCATGAGAAAAAAATGAATGCTGAGGCAAAGGAGGAGCTATTAGGGGGAGTTGACCAAAAGCTTGGTCAAAAAACTGGGTCTTCAGGAGGGTCTTAAAGAAAGAGACAGAGGAGATTAGAGAGGGAATTCCAGAGGATGGTGCCTAGATGGTTGAAAGCACAGCTAGCAATGGTGGTCCGAAGGGAGGGGGAAATACACATAAGGTGTTCCTCTCGGTTAGAGGAACAGAGAGTTCGGGGGGAGAGGGGTTTCTAGTACTGGAGGAGGTTACAGAGATAGGGAGGGGCAGAACATGGATGGTTTAAACACAAGGATGAGAATTTTAAATTTGAGACATTAGGAAACTGGGCACCAATGTAAGTCAGCAAGACACGGGTGATGGGCGAGCAGCACTTGTTGCGGGCTAGGATACCAGCAGTAAAGCTTTGGATGAACTGAAGTTTGCAGAGGTTATTGGGAGGCCGACCAGGAGAATGCTTAAATAGTTGAATCTGGAGGTGACAAAGGCATGGATGAGGATCTCAGTGGAAGGGATGAGATACGGGTGGAGGCAGGAAGCATAATCGAAGTATAAGTAGATGGTCTTAGTAATGGAGAGGATATGGGAACAGCTCAGGGTAGAATAGGATGCTGAGGTTGTGAACAATTTGCTGTCTAGTTCAGCCTGAGACAGTGGCTAGGGAGGAGGAAGGAGTTTGTGGCAGTGGCCAAAGATGATAGCTTCGGTATTCCCAATTTCTAGCTGGAGAAAATTGTGGCTCACTCCAGACTGGATGACAGACAAGCAGCTTGACAACCGAAGGCAGTGGAGGGGACCAGAGAGGTGGTAGAGAGGTAGAGCTGGGTGCCATCAGCGTACACGTGGAAGCTGACCCCATGTCTATGAACGATGACATCAAGCGGCAGCATGTGAATTAGGAAGAGGAGGGGACCAATGATGTTTCCTTGGGGGACCCCAGAGCCGATGGTATGTGGGCAAGATCAGGAGGCATAGTTAGTCATGTATCTGGTTATGATCGGATAGGTAAGAGTGGAACCAAGCAAAAGTAATCTCACTGAGCTGGACAATGAGGGAGAGATATTGTCGAAGATAGTGTGACTGACCATGTCAAAGACTGCAGAGAAGTCAAGGAGGATGAGAAGGGTCATGGTCACAGAGAATGTCATTTATGACTTTGGTTAGGGCCGTTTTGGTACTGTAAAAAGGTTGGAAATCTGATTGGAGGGATTCGAGCAGGGATTTGCAGGACAGATGGGCATGAATCTGGGAGGTGGCAATACATAGAATTACATAGGATATATAGCACAGAAACAGGCCATTCAGCCCAACCAGTCCATGACGGCATTTATGCTTCACTCGAGTTCCTCCCATCCTTCCTCATCGAACTCTATTAGCATAACTCTCTATTCCTTTCTCCCTTGTGCTTATCTAGCTTCCCCTTAAATGCATCTATACTATTTACCTCAACCACTCCCTGTCTTCATAGAATCATAGAATGGTTACAGCACAGAAGGAGGCCATTCGGCTCGTTGAGCCCGTGCCGGCTCACTGCAAGAGCACTTCAGCTAGTCCCACTCCCCTGCCCTTTCCCCATAGATCTCATGTCACCTTTGGTTCTTCTGCCAATCACCTTAAATCTGTGTCCTCTGGTTCTCGCCCCTTGCGCCAACGTGTTATGTTCATACATACGAATATATTCATGGACTTGAGGGGAAAGGGAAGTTGGAAATGAGGAAGTAGTTTCCAATGACAGATGAGTCAAGGGTGGATTATTTTTTTTGTGAAGAGAGTGATAGTGGAGGTTTAGAAGGGAACGGGGAGATGCCTGAGGAGAAGGAATGTCAACCAGGAGTGGGGTGAAGGGAACAGGAGGAGGGTCTCTTGGATGAACTGAGCTAGCAGACAGATGGAACTGAAACTCGAGAGAGCGCCGGCGGTTCAGGGCGAGGGTGAGAGGCCTGGGAGGGGTTTTGCTTGACGGGGGAAATATAGCAGAGGCTGCTCAACAGACTTTCCAAATCAAGGGTATGTGAGAACCAAGCATCCAGCCAAAATAGACCAAGAGTTATGATGTCCCTCAAAGGTAGTATACACGTCTCACACATATTGATTTAATGTAATAATAATAAACACAATTGGCAGATAAAAGAGTTAAGCTTGCTATTACAATGCAATGGCAATTGATGTCTTGTACATTTCTAAAGATGCGTTTAAAGTAATTCAGGCGCATGCATTATGCATTGATGCCATTTAAATCCGTTCTGTTCAAAGAAGCTAAAAGTTTCATTAAATACAAGATAATGGGAGTCTACAGAACGATAGTTGTACTCTGAACATTCGAGAAAGTGTTTGCAGACTGCGTAGGCTGTGTATGGTGTGTCAGATAAACTCGCAGCAAGGTTGGGGGTGGGGTGGGGGGGGGGGGGGCGGTGGTATCAACATATTTTGACGGTAGCCCCAAGGGGACATAACAGTGCGCAGAGCATTTGTGAGATAGAGTTCTTATCTATTAATGGAAAAGAGTTGTTTAATTCACATTACATCCGCAGCAGATGCAAACACTTGTTCGCTGGTTCACAGCAGTTGTAATTAATTAACCACGCACTACAGGTTACACACATCCGCCATGTCGAAATTCCTCTTAACAGAAAGAAAATGGTAGGATGCTCATTTCTCTCTGCAATTAACAAGCCACTAACAAAACTGCATTCACGGAAATTACACGCTTCCAAGCTACACATTCCTGTAATTGATTTGCAGATCATTAATTATGGAGAAAAAGGGGAATTTTATCCAGAATACCGCCTGTTAGATTTGACTGTATATTATGTCGCGGCCACTATGGTGAAACATTTCCTGCCATCAACGAACCAGATTTGCATCGGAGGAGGAAGAGGCATTGTGAAAAGACGCCACACAGGGGAGGGAGATCCTGGGTTTGATCCCTGGGCTGTGGTAAGCTACCAGCCCCAGTGCACCTACTCTAGGGAGGAAAGATTGGCCAGGGTTCCTGTTCCTAATTGCTATCCTGTGACGCTCCAGGCTGGAAGTGGCTGTGTGTGGATGTTAGGTGAGGACAGGACTCACTGATAAGGCTCATACACCGATAATGGCTATTTGGTTATGGTAACAGAGGGCACCCAGTGATTTGGAACTAAACCCCAGCAACGCCTTCATATGAGGAAGGAGCGGGGGGGGGGGGGGGAGAAAATTGGTGGAGAAAAATTGGCAAGAAAAAAAAGATTAAAAACAGGACTCGATATGCAGTAAATTGCTGAAAAAATAATTGCATGAGTGGACTTCTCAGGTCACATGACCTCACAGGAAATTTCTGAGATGAATATGTCTCACTTCCTGTCACTGCCTGTCCCCTCACACACTCTCAAGGACTCAGACAATCTACTTTTGTAAATAGAACTGTGCTTTATATTTCTCTATTACCTCTAGCTGGCCGTATCAATAATGCAGGGAACGCATCTGTCCAGCGAGATGAGATTATTTTTCTGATTTCGGCTGACAGTTATGGTAATAGTTTGGCAAACAATCTACTCCTTCGACAATGACCGCAGATTACAGCTGTTTTTAAATCTCAGCAGCTCATGAAAGCCAATGATTGATTGGACTCTTGGAGACAGAAACATACAGCCTTCACATTTCACGAACGTTTAACCCTTTCTGCGTATTTCTTCTTGCAGCTGTAATGCAGCAATATTTATTTATTACAATTGTGAATTTTGGTATGGAATCTCACTGTTAATTTCTGTTTCTTTTTATTTATTCCCCAATACTGATTTTCCCCATAATACAGCCTCCTTCGGAAGAATTGATAGGGAGAGTTGAGTGATGGAGCTCCAGACCAGCTATCAGCACAGCTCCAAGATTGTCAGAGGAGGTGCACTTAAAGTAAGGTGAGCTGACTCTCCAGTTCATGCCTCCTCCTCAATGCGTGTTGCAGCACCATTGCAAGATATTCCATTTAACACTTCAGTTGAGGCCTAATTAAACTTATTCCCAACTTCGAATGTAAACTGGGCTGATCAGTGGCCATTATGAGACTCAGACAAGCAACCATTTTGAGAGGCAGGTGCAATGCTGCTCATGGTACCAGGCTCTACAGAAGCATTCATTTATGAACAATAGTGAGAATGAAGCAGCCCAGCAGAAAAATGGTTTACATGCGGGAGTGTTTATCAGATGGTTGTGAGTATCATGGCTGTCACGAAGGATGCCGATGACAATTTTCCTTTGCGCGGTGATACTGAAAAAAATCACGGGTACCCTCATCATCTATTCTCTCCTTGAGTAAGATTCAAATATGTAAACTGTCCATTATGACCTGCTGATACCATATTGAACAGTTGCCACTAGTGGGCAATAGACCTTGGGCAACATGGGATGTTTGTTTTTGCTTTACATTATATTTCAAGTTCTGTGACCAGAAAACCACAGTACCCCACTTTAACTTAAAATTATATAAACCTAATGAACCAGAACCAGGATGGGGGCTAATCCGTCACCGCTAACTTTACCAGTGCGTCCCCAGTAGCTCCAATAGGGTACAATAATGTAGTAGTTATGGTATAGGACTATCAATGATGCATTTAACTCCCATCATGGCAAATTGCAAAATTTAATTCAATATATCTGGTATTTTGTGGGTTATAATCAGAGTAAATGACCCTGAAAGCTGCCAGATTGCCATAAAAACCCAACTACTGCACTAAGATTCTTCAGGGAAGGGAAATTGCTATCCTTACCCAGTCTGGCCTACTCGTGACTCCAGTCCACACTATGTGGTTGAATTTTAATGCCTACTGAAGTGACCTAGCAAGTGACTGAATTGTAAGAAATATCACTGGAAGGCCCACCACTGCCTTCTCAGGACAACTAGAGTTAGGCAATAAATGAAGTGTTGCCAGAGTTACCTGCATCCTAAGAACAATTAAGAAAATTAGCTGGAGTACTCACCTGCTTTTCGGATAATCTGGTATCCAAAATAATGAGTCAATTTATTAAGGAGCTGGGATCATTTTTAATTATCTTGTCTCTATTTATGATAGCTGAGGCAACCAGAAGTGACAATCAGATGGCAGCTTTGTAAGTACACTGACATACCTCCTTATGGATTGGCACACTCCTTCCCCAAGTCTCAGAGATAACTGTTGCTGACCTTCAAGGAAGTGGGGAAATTAAAAACCTGCCAGTGATAACATTTTTTACTGTTGCCAGATTATTGCAATTAGTAACACTGTTTCTTATTCCCACTTACTGGAAAATAATGGCCTAGTTGTCCTATTGAACATAATGGCCCGTATTTTCCGATCCCTACGGGTGGGTACGAGCTGTGTACACACCCGTAGGGACATCGGAAATGCCGGTTTCAGGCATGCGAAGCGCATGCGCTGAAAACCGGCATTTCCGATCGGTCAAGAATCCTCTTGACAGATCAGACTCCTGCCCTGGAGAAGGGCCTCTGCGGGTGGAGAGTTCCGCTTTCTGCAGAACCTCCGCCCGCTGAAATCACTTGAAAATCTTACGCCTGGTAAGGCCTGCTTTTACCAGCATAAGAGTTTAAAAAAGTTTTTAAAAATAATCTTTTTTCACTCATTTATAGTTTTAAAATACTTTAAAAAAAGGTAAGTTTATTTTTAGCCCCGTAAAAAACTTTAATTATTTTTTTCAAAAAAATTAAATTTTTGTTTAAAATATTTAATTTAATGTAATTTTAACTCATTTTAAAAACATGATGGTTTTTTAAAATTTATTTAATGTTTTGATGTGTTTTTGGGGTGATCTCCATTCATATATTTGACAGATCTATCTGTCAAAAGTATGAAGGGAGATTCCCTTCTCCCATTGGCTGGCCTGGCCCACGTGATCCCAGGGACACTTGCGAACTGCCTGCGCCCCTGGGATACGTGGGCCCTGCGCATTTCGACTGTGGAGAGGCCCAGGATCGGAAGTGTCCAGACCTCGGGAGCCCTCAGGTAAGAGCGTAGATTTTTTTCCGATAGGAGGCATCCGCATGCAGGAAGCCTCCTATCAGAAATTACGGGCCAATATTTTGTATACTTACCTACATAACAGCAGTGACTGCGCTTCCCATCAATGGGTGGAAGCACTTTAGGACGTCCTGAGAACATGATAACGCACTCTATAAATGCAAGTTCTTTCTTTCTCGTTCTTGCACACTTGTGTGACTATTTTGTTTAAATAGGCAGGTATATTCAAGTCATTAGCATAACAAAAGCTGTCTGAATTGGTCCAAATTCAAATATCTGTAAATAGTTCAGGAATACTGCTGTCCAATATAGCTTTTAAATTATTTTGCCACTCATTCTTTTCAACCTCACACCTCTTCCAAAAAGTGAACACAGTTTCATATTTTAATTTTTTTTAAATCAGTTTTGATTGTGCCATTTTGAATTCTGTTGTTGCAGAGCTGCCATGGATTTAACTTGTTTTGCTCAGTATAAAATAAATGTGTTTGGTTAACCATCCTAATTAAATAATTAGTCTCTTCTGTTAAATAATCAATTAATTTACTTACAACACACTTGGCATAAAAGCACATGGGAGTTGTACATCGGCTGTCCTGGGTTTTTGCAACATTTAGAGTTACTTTGTCATCTGCAGTACAAATATCAATATAGATTAATCTCTTCTGAATGCTGTCTAATAAATGATGTGATGTGATATTACTAATGTGATCCATTCGGAGAAATATGAGCCGCGATTTTGCCTACTGAGGCGGGCTAAGTGTGGCGAGGTAGGTGGCAGACGGTGACCCCGTTCCCGGTTCCATCGCGTTCTGTTGAAGTGAATTTGCCCTGATTGGGCTTGTTAAGCCTGCCCTGCGCGGTTCCCGGCCAATTGAAAGGAAGCGGGTCTGATGACGTCATTTGATGACGCGTCATCAGCCGGTTTCCTTAAAGGGACCATGGCCACATTCATTTTTGACAGTTGTGCTGTCAGTGTTCTGCAGTATTGAGGTGCTGCAAACACTGACAAGCACTGCACAAAGGTGCACGGCTGCACCCTGGCTCTCCCATGACCCCCTCCATATGCTTATGTCCCCTTATTCTAGTCCCTTCAACTACTCAATACAGTCTGTTTCTATCTACCCTGTCCCAGTATTCATAATTTCAAACACTTTTATCAAATCACCCTGTAATCACGCTGTTGTAATGAAAACATCCCCAATTTTTCAAGTCTTTCTTTGTAGTTATATTTTCTTATATCAGTGAATCTGCACTATACCCCCTCTTCATTCTCTCAAGATCCTACCAAAACTCTGTACAGTACTTCAACTGTGGTCCTATTAAGGTTTTATATAGAATTACCATTAGATCTAAACATTTATATATCTCTTGCTATAAAACAAAGTATTCATTAGCTTTTTTAATGGCCTTAACCACTTGAGATTCTGTTTTTAATGTCTTATCAACCTGAATCCCCAAATCCCTCTGCCCTTCCACATCACCCAGCCTTCTCCTATTCCAAGTATAAGTAGAGTGTATAAAGCTAATGGCCATTCAATACTTCTATATATTGTGCAGAATTCAATATGATTTCTACTCTGTGCTTTCTTACCCACCCTGGGAGTGCTGTAGGTAAAGTTTCAGAAAAAAAACCCATTCAGCTGCCAAAAGGTGTGTCGTTACACCAAACTCTGCTGCCACACAGTATCCATAACCAGCCCTACCCACCTTAGAGGTTATAGAAGTGTTCAAAAAAACCCAGACATATGTCTGTACAAGGCATGGGCCCACCTTGTGCTGCTATTAATTGAGTCAAAGACAAAAAGTGGATAGAGTTAGCCTGTCAGTCAAAGCACCAGGAAATTTTCAGAAAAGTGTGGTCCTGGACCCCCTGCTTTAGCTGGGCAGCCAGGTGGCACTTCCAAAATTCTTTCAGTTTGGGTGAGCGGCGCTTCGCAGAAGGCTTCTCCTTGGTGGGTAAATAGCTGCAACTAGGTCAAAGGTGAAGGACCTGACTGTAGATGTCCTTATGAGGCATCCTGATGAGGCGCTCACTGCCAAAAGCCTCACTGCATGCCATTGTCTAGCATCAGGATCTCAACGGGAATAGTTTGAGGTCTGAGTTATAGAGACGATGGAAACTTGCACTTAAAGTGCTTAAGGCCATTGACCCATGAGCGTGGGTGGCATGTTCATTCATTTTGAGCAATATATTGGTCAACATTCTAGACCCATCTCTGTAATCACTTTATTATGAAAGCGTAAGGATTTCCCTCAAAGATCTGGCCTTTCTTTTTCCACCTGGAATATCACTTCCTTGAGTGATAAGAAGCCTGAGATTGGATTCTTCCTTTCCCAGGAATGGATCCATGTCCTTGCCCTAAAGGAATGTGTAGCATTTTCATTGATCATCGCCTAAAGTTATCACTGTCCATTAACACCAGAAAAAAGTGTACAGAAGGTGCATTTATCTCATTGCTATTTGTGGGACCTTGCTGTGCACAAGTTGGCTGTTGTGTTTCCCCGCATAACAACAATGACTAGATTTCAAAAGTAATTAATTGGCTGTGAAGCACTTTGGGATGTCCTGAGGATGTGAAAGGCGATATATAAATGTAAATTCTTTCTTTAACCTCTTGGATGATGTATCTGGCTGCCTACTATTTAGGAGTGCTGGGATCAGCATTCATTCCACTCCTCAAAACCAATCCCCCTTATCATTAGTCACAACTGGCCCAGAGAGTGGCTTTTTGGACACATAATCTAAGCAGATCTCTTCTGGTTGAGTTCAGCGCACAGAACCCAAGGTTTTCTGAATAATAGCATCCCAGGGAAAGAGACCTGTTGGACATGTCATGAAAATAAATCTCTTATGGTCAAGAGACCCAACATGGTGGGACTCCACAAGTAACTAATGTACCTGTCTCCTGGGGGAAGACACTTATTTAAGATTGGTACTTGTAGCACCACCCCATTATTATTATCATTGATGATTTTTTTTAAATCAATGGTACACAGAGAATGCTCTGTTCAACAGCTGTAGTTTACAGAAAGCCATAAATCTATGTAATATTAAATTAGATAATTCATGAATGCCTCAAATGCGTTATGGTCACTGTCATGAACAGTGTATTTTAAAATGTGCCACTCTCCCAAATTATAGTTCCATTTTTAATACCACTTGATTGAATTATTTTCCTGTTGGAATAATAAACCATTCATAATATTCTCCTTTTACAACACGTTTTCATTGTTAAAGCTCTCCAAAAACATATTTATTCTAAAACTGACAGTGGACTCACATCTTTGCTGCCATCTTTGATACTCAAAGTTGGCTGCTGTTGGTAGACAGGCTTACAAGGGAAGATCGGAGCTATTAGGCCATGGGGGAAGGATCAGAGGCTGGGGGTCGGGAGGTATTAGGCCATGGGGGAATGATCAGATGCAGGGGGTCGGGAGATGTTAGGCCATGGGGGAAGGATCGGAGGCTGGGGGTCGGGAGGTGTTAGGCCATGGGGGAAAGATCAGAGGCTGGGGGTCGGGAGGTGTTAGGCCATGGGGGAATGATCAGATGCAGGGGGTCGGGAGGTGTTAGGCCATGGGGGAATGATCAGATGCAGGGGGTTGGGAGGTGTTAGGCCATGGGGGAAGGATCAGAGGCTGGGGGTCGGGAGGTGTTAGGCCATGGGGGAAGGATCGGAGGCTGGGGGTCGGGAGGTATTAGGCCATGGGGGAAAGATCAGAGGCTGGGGGTCGGGAGATATTAGGCCATGGGGGAAGGATCGGAGGCTGGGGGTCGGGAGGTGTTAGGCCATGGGGAAAGGATCGGAGGCTGGGGGTCGGGAGGTATTAGGCCATGGGGGAAGGATCGGAGGCTGGGGGTCGGGAGGTATTAGGCCATGGGGGAAGGATCGGAGGCTGGGGGTCGGGAGGTGTTAGGCCATGGGGGAAGGATCGGAGGCTGGGGGTCGGGAGGTGTTAGGCCATGGGGGAAGGATCGGAGGCTGGGGGTCGGGAGGTGTTAGACCATGGGGAAGGATCGGAGGCTGGGGGTCGGGAGGTGTTAGGCCATGGGGGAAGGATCGGAGGCTGGGGGTCGGGAGGTGTTAGACCATGGGGAAAGGATCGGAGGCTGGGGGTCGGGAGGTATTAGGCCATGGGGGAAGGATCGGAGGCTGGGGGTCGGGAGGTATTAGGCCATGGGGGAAGGATCGGAGGCTGGGGGTCGGGAGGTATTAGGCCGGGTCGGGGAAGCAGGTGGCGATTGACGGGGAGCAGCAGCCTGCGTTCTTTGAATGTGGAATTGGGATGGGCACACCTGCTCCTCCCTACATTCTGGTAAGTAAATTTGAAAAACCTTTTGGTAGCAGGCAGTCCCAAGGTCTGGAGCTGGCTGCCTCACGGCAAACCGATCTTGAAGTGGAGGCCTCAAACAAATGTTAGACCCTTTATTTGCATATGTAAAGGGCTTAACGCCTGAATACCTATTTATTTTCCTACACCTTGGAGGCAGTTCAGAGAAGGTTCACAAGGTTGATTCCGGAGATGAAGGGGTTGTCTTATGAAGAAAGGCTGAGCAGGTTGGGCCTATACTCACTGGAGTTTAGAAGAATGAGAGGGGATCTTATTGAAACATATAAGATTCTGAAGGGGCTTGACAGGGTGGATGCAGGGAGGATGTTTCCCTTCGTGGGGGAATCTACAACTATGGGGGCATAATTTCAGAATAAGGGGGCACCCTTTTAAATCGGAAATGAGGAGGAATTTCTTCTCTCAGAGGGTCATGAATCTTTGGAATTCTCTACCCCAGAGAGCTGTGGAGGCTGGGTCATTGAATATATTTAAGGTGGAGATAGACAGATGTTTGAACGATAAGGGAGTCAAGGGTTATGGGGAGCAGGTAGGGAAGTGGAGATGAGGCCAAGATCAGATCAGCCATGATCTTATTGAATGGTGGAGCAGGCTCGAGGGGCCAAATGACCTACTCCTGCTCCTACGTCTTATGTTATGTTCTTATAAGGCAGGCGGCACATTACCGGTCGTAAATGTGTGCGCGATTGCTGCCGACCATATTGTAGGCCGGTTTAGGCCTGAAAAATGAGTGTCGTACGGCCGAATTTACAGACCAGCCTCTTTTAATTTAATTCTCTTTATAGTACCAAGAAGACAGTGAGGATATATAGATAGATATGTGTATATATGTGGGTTGGTCTATTCAAGCATGAAAAAGTTCAACCTCATGGATCTGTGTTATATTCTTGGTTACTTTTTATGATGCACTATTTGGGAGTCAGTTACAGTGAAAGTAAAATAGTGAGCTATTCATTCCCATCAAGCTACAGTATCTCATGCTAAAGCACAATAGCTATTTCTGATGTTGTCCCAAGTGAACTTGGACCAGAGAAAATGTAGAGAATTGCTGAAAGCAGAGTCTTGTGAATAACAGCTGACACAAGAACAATTTTGCGTGTCAGCTTATCAGAATTCTAGAGAACTTTGCAATGAAAGGCAGATAAACAAATTAAAAACAGGTCATAATCAGGAATATACCAAAGGCCCCCCACCTCACTAAGCAGCTAATAAGCCATGTAGGACACTTAAAATAGGACTTCAGTGGATCAGTGAAACATCAGTCTGTGATTTAGAATAGGTTAGAGTCCTACATCAGATTGATAGCCTCTGTCCCTAGTTTAAAAAGAAAATGATGCTGTTCCTATGCTGAAACCAGAACAGTAGCCAGGGTTACATTGCTTGGGTTAGCACTAAAAAAGAACCCAAAGGTGAGGTTGGTGAATCTAATTTGTCAGTTGCACTATATTTCAAACTGAAATCACATTGAAGCACCAGTGGTTGTGTTCCATGGAGTGCTTTCACCCAATATCCCACATTTGCTGGAGTCTGTGTTTCAGCCACCACCCCATGACAGGCATTGAGTGGAGGCCAAGCAGCTCCCAAAAGGGAAGCAAGCAAAAGCAGGCCAGTTACAATCTCACGGTGGCTGATTCAGGGCAGTTTTTTTTGGCAGGAAGCCTGTGAGCAGATCGCGTGCCTGCCCTCTCGGCTGCAGGTGGGGAAGGAGGCCAGGGAGCAGGAGAAGCAGTAACTGCAAAGCGAGGAGCAAAAAATAGAAAGACTTTAGGTTATACAAAAGAAAAATATTTGGGACAGTACAGAAATTGGGAATAAACGTGTCATGTTTTTCTGATCCTTTTCAGTTTGGAACCTTGCTCTTGTTGGGAGGGCAAATAGATTGAGCTACTGATTTCTCTAAAACGTCTATACATGATGTATATTTCTAGAAAACCACAGTCAAGCTAGCATATTCAATAAGTTTTCTTGAAACTTGAGACTTAAGGGCATTGAAGAATTTATTGTGCAGGTCCAGCATAAGTTAACAGATTCAATATTTTTACAAAATAAAAATCTAAGGCTAGCACTTCATAGAGTCAGGTTACGTTAACATACTCTGTAAATATTTGGCTGGGAAAAAAAGCAAGTCAGATACTTCTCACTACTTCACACTGACAGGCCATGCTAACATAATCAGCATATTCTTACAGCATAAAGTCTCCCCAGTAATTTTCCCAGACAGAGGGGTAAACAGCAGTCACTGTTTTTCACACACAATCTGTAGTTACAGATGCAGAGAGCATTTAATGCAATGATCTCTCAGTCAAGGCTTAGCTCGAAATAATGAAATGTACCAATCACCTGAGGTTGTACTGATCAAACACTGACTCCCCCTACGAGTGACGTGCAGGACACATCTCATGGTGTGTTTTTGAAAACAAAATTCCCAAGGAGAAACAAAGTATTGGATCAAATTCAGCTTTTGTATTTCAGAATCGAAAAGGGATTTCACTCCGGGGGAATGTGCTTTCAGTGCGAAGCACTCCCTAGTAAGCCTGTTAGAAGAGATTGCGGATCTGCACTGAGTTAGCTGACCTCAGCTAGGAGCAAAAGTAACGCGTGGTGCAATTGGTTTCAGCGTGTCTGGGCTAGGGAGAGCAAAAAGCAGCCAGGTCTCCTGCTCTTGATCACTATTCAGTGACGGCTGCTGAAAATTGGATGCGTCTAGAACAGAATCAAGTTGGCTGTGATGCACTCTCTATCCCAGCAAGAGTCAGCACCTTCATTAGAGGGGAGAAGAAAAGGGGGGAGAATATAATTTTTTTTTAAAGTTAAGTCTGCTCCTCCATGAGAAATAACTACATTGCTTCACACCTGAAATAAGCTTGGGAAGATCCACTATGTTACATCTCTCATACTCTTAGATGGCATATCTGGCAGGTTCCTCTCTGGACAGCTGCTATTCAGAAGAGCATCCCTTCTACTCCTAAGTACCAATCCCCCATATCCTTAATAGCAGCCAAGCAGAGAGGAGCATTCTGGCCTTCTGGGTTGAGATCAATACGCAGGAGTGGAAAGGAGGCCAATCCCATCTCCGCGGGATAGCAGCATGCTAGAGAGGGATCCACGGTCATAGCGGGTTTGTTCCAGTCTGGGACTAAACATAGCGGGTTTTCACGGGCAGCTTTTGAACGGGTGATAATGCAAAAAAACAATGTCGTCTGAGAGGGAAAATCTAACCCCCACATTATGACACTTCCTTCAATCCAAACTGACCAAATTCGATTGAGTTTCCATTTCTGCTTTAGAATTATTGCTCACCCGACTAGAAGGATTAATTAGTCTGCACTTAATGCAATAAGGTGACAAACTTAGTTACGTAAGTACAAGCCTTAATTTATGATTGAAGCGTTAGTCTATAAATGCATAAGACTTAAAAAGTACATCTGAAACCATTCACAGCATGAATACCATAATGTTAACTGATGCGCTGCATACAATTTTGTTTGAGTTTTGTAATCAAAAGCAAGATTCCAGCTGGTGGGGTTAAGAAGTGAATAACTGCCATTTAAAAATAATCTGAGCCAGAACTGAGCAACGCTTAGCTTTGATCTGGTCCGATTGAACCATCTAAATTTAAATTAGCTCCAATTTCTGGCCTGGAGTTTTAGACATCCCTAATGTTCAATGAACCAACTGTAAGTGCTTGACCCCGGAATGAACTTTGTATTAAAGTCAACAAACCCATAGCTGCCAACCTTGGCACATTACTAGCAGTGAGGTTTTATAAGCACAAAGGAGGAGATGGATTACAAGTCCATTGGAATATATAAAGATGCATTTATTTGCAAAGAGTGGGACAGAGGGAAACAATGAGCTTGACTCCTAAGTAGTGAAACTTGGCAGGTTTGCAAAACCCATCAGGCTCTCGGATATTCTGCTTTTTTTCGATTGTTTTAATATACTCCTCAAGTTTGTTGCAAGCTACCTTGGGCTCCTAACTGGGCGGATTGTCTCTGAAGTCCATGTGCAAAATATCATCACACCATTAAAAATTTAATGGCAACAGCAAAATAGATCACTTTTGGGTCAAGGATACATCACAGCAATATTGCTGAGCATTAGCAGATCTTTTACCGTGATGCCCCTGAGGTTTCAAAAGAGCTCAAACCTCCTGGAGGCTTAGTGCTGACAGTCCAGTTACAGATGAAGCAAAAGATCAACAGTATTAGCTCCATAAAAACAGAAATCAGGAGTTATTACAGGTGAAATGCAGTCGGATTGAGTTCTGAGAAGTGTTTGAGAATTGTTGTTATGCGTCAATCTAGTTAACAGCAAGTAACCATTTAAAACACAACTACCAATATAGGTATTTAGCATTAAGGTTCCATTTACCGAGTGACAATTTAAGCAACATTTTCGATGCTGGTACTGCTCTCTGACAAGTACAGATGTGCGGATAATACTATATTTTTTAGTAAATTAAAGATTCAGTCTGTGATGGTGCAGCAGAATAATGATGCCAATACAGATATATATCCTTAATCTTCTATTTATCCTGTAATTTAGTCCATAGTGAGTGGATGCAATGGTCCTATCTCTTTATTTCCTTACGTTTGATTAATGCTTTTTTTCCCTATTTATTTATTCATTCATTCATTCATTCCTTCATTCATTCAGTCTTTCATCCTTTGTTATAACCGGTATCCATTTATCTAATTTATCGCTTTAAGGAGTAGAATACAACATCCTGGGTCACACATCCACTCCTGCCGTACTCAGTTTCCGCAGAACATGCCATGGATTAGAAACTAGTAAAGGCATCAGGGCTAAAAACGTCTGGCACATTCTGACACAATAATGAAATTCTGTGTAGCTTGAAAAAATGTAACCATTATCTCAGAAAGTATATTAAAAAAAAATACCCGAAGTAGGCTACATGAAATATATCGGGTCCTCAAAACAAGTACGTTTTGGCATTTTGATTACAACCAGCAGCAGTGGTGACTGGGTTATACAGCAATCCAGTCATCTGGTTGTCTGTGGACACATCACCAACACACGGTTCCATTAACCAGTACTTCCAGGCCAACACCGGGGCTACCGGATCCCAGACTGGCATTTGATATTACATACATGGAAGTCAGAGCACTAGGAAATGTCAGGGTTGGTATGGAAAGGAGATCAGCGCAGTAACAGTGGATAATGAAGCAGAGACTTCACAGAGCAGCAGTCAGAGAAGGTCAAACCTGGTATTGTAGCAGAAGTGGTGGAGATGAGGCTTTGCTTCTAAGAGAGCATCACAAGAGGTAATCGAGGTCACGGACTGCTACTGTACCTGACTTGAAGAAACTGGCTTTTGGTTACAGTTCAGTGCAGAATTGAAAGGTTCTTGGTGTACTTATTTAAATTTTAAATGCTGTGATAATTGAATATCAAATGTATCTATGCATGAATGTATTTACTCATAACACTTTTTTGCTTTTGCAGTTATGGAAATGTAAATGATGTAGACACCCCCCCCCACCCCCACCCCCCACAGATGGCTCAGTTGGGAAATGCACTGCAACTGAGCCACAGAGGTCAGGTCCCAGGTTCAATCCCTGTTTTGTGCTGAATTAGGTGATCTCAGCCAAGATGTTGTTATGGGTGGGGCAATAGCCTCAGAATCACTGAGCTAGGGAGGGGGAAATCAGCCAGCTGTGCTGCTTCTGATTGCTATGAAGTGACCCTGCTGGAAAGTGTGCATGCGCGCATGTAAGGTGAGGATGAGATTGTGTACAGCTGTGTTGCCTCACATGGTTTAACAGCTTGCCAAGACGTTTCCGAGTGGCTGGCGAGTGGAACCATGCACCAGTGCGAGTCGCCATCTTCGGGAAATAAGGGGAGAAAGAAACAATAAAAAGGAAAGTCATGGGATGGATTCCCATCGGTACTGCCTGGGTGTGAGGTATCTCAGACAGGGAGGTCTGCACACCTCTAACAAAGACCACTTGATTTTCCTACTCCCAAGTTCCCTCAGCTACCCTCAGCCAGTGACTGTCACTATTCTCGAAGGGAGTCTGTCTGCTGGCTAAAACTGCACACACCTGCTCTTCTGCTCCATACAGTTTTTTTTTTCTGGTATCGTCACATTCATGGCTACCATTGAGTTGAAGTGCTAAAAATGGCTCTTCTTTTTGCGCAGTGGTCCATTGTAAAAAATGTTTTTGTTTGTTTTCATTGATTTGTAAAACTAAAGATCACCTCTATCACAAATAGCTGGGGCTAAACTGAAGCTGGAAATGCGATCTAAGCCCCAAATGGGGGATTTTCAAAATGGTGGCCAATCACTTCACTATTGAAGAGGAAGGCAGCAAACGATACATAATGAAGATATTAAAGTGTCCTCATTATAGTCCTCATTAAAAATTAATTAAAATTAAATAAAACGCCAATTAATACTAAAACGACTTAACTGTAAGATATGTTTTATAAATAGAATGTGCTATAGTGGGCAGTAAAATATATTTTTTTTAATTCCGACTTGTGAGACAGACTGTTGCTCACTTGTGAAATTATAAATTATTTTTCATTGCCCCCTGCAGCATATCTTCCATGTATCTTTTGATTTTCTCTGAAACCGCTTCCCAATGTACAGTACGTTGACAGTTTCCAATGTCTAGCTTGCAGTTTTGAATGGGACAGAACAGTGAAAGGCTTTGGCATTACAACCTGCGTTTCAAGGAAATTAACTTCAGCACTGGAGGATTTTGTGCTTCAATAAAACATTACAACGAGTCACTTCTGGTCTGGGAGGTCTCTCTCGGAAGCACACAGACTACTTGTTAGAGAGTACGACCTAATTACTCTCATGAATAAATAAAATGCTCTCTTTCCACGTTCTCATGTCCCTTTTACTATCAGGTCATATCACAGTAAGTGTCAGTTATACCCTTACAGAATATTCATACCTTTTCCTTTTGACACAATAAATCTTACTGTAGTAACACTACAAATATTTACATCACCTCCACTTATTTTGTGTGCTGATTTTATTCCGCTTGCTACTTTTTATTAACGGATGAGACACATTCCAAAAATACAGCCTACTCCTGATAATTCAGTCGTATTTGGCACTAAAAAAAATTGAATTATTTCATCATTTGAATTGAGCAATGTAAATAACAGCAAAGTGAGAATTCAATGCTAAAATAAAACTGAATTATCATATAATCGGAATACAGCAACTTTGAGTTAAGAGGGGGAGACTGTAGATTTTGCCTTTAGGAGTCATAACCATCAGTCTACCGTTATGCAAGCAAACAAAATGTACAGCCACTGTTACAGAATTCAGTGCATTCAGTTGGAAATGCAAGCTTTCCAAAATCATTAAAAGGAAAAAAGCAGCAAAATGGTTCTCTGTAGATACGATTGTCAGATAAGCACAGAAGTGCGAAATTGTAGTCACAAAGCTATTTAGAGCAAAGAAAACAGCCTTATTACCCTGCCATTTTTACTGTTTTGTGTGACATTAGAGAGTCAGGCCTGACATACATTTTTTATGGCTTCATAAAGTCGTCCTCTGACCAGGTCACCCTCCTCATAACTAGGGAGCAGTACACTTGAAAAACCCATTAATCACCGTTGAAAGGAGCTCCTGTCTACCCCTTCAATATGCACAGTCTGGCAAGAATTGTTCAGTGCAAATGCTAACTTACTTGTTCTCCAATGCCAAATGACCCATTCATTTCTATTAGCATGGCTGCTGTGAAGGGCAGGCTTGCTTTCCACACATGCACTGTCTTATGGGAAATATCTTGGCACAAAGACAACACACCACACAAGATCATTCATATTCATTTCCTTTCATGATCCACCAACGTAGAACCTTCGTATTGATGCCAGCCAAAAAAGATTTTTGTTAGTGTTAACCTAAGTGTTATCCTCTATGAATCTGAAGAGAACGCTCAGATTAATCTGGATTTTGCACTTGGAATGCCGCAACTGTTACTAATCAAATCCAAATATGAATCCCGAATTCACATTTAAAAGACTGGTTGACAAGAAGGGGGAAATCTCGACTATACCTCAGGGGGAAATGGATTCATATTAGCACTAAACTGGCAGAGTCTTGGATGCACAAACATCACTCCACTGCTGGAAGTTGGTTCATACGACTAGGTGTCAGGCACGTACCTCCTCACCATTACATCATTAAAAATTGAACACGCACCCTCTGCTTCTTCACTCGACTGGCAGTGTCTCAGACATGTCTGCCGTTAGATTGTAAACAACCAGCGATACACACGTGTGCATGCACATATACAATAACACACATAGTACATCACTAGGGATCAGGCACAATACTTCTCCACTTAGATGTCAGCCGTGGCTCAGCTGGTGAAACTCTCACCTCTGGGTCTAGATAGGTGGTGAGTTCAAGTCCCACTCCAGAGACTTGAGCACAAAAATTCAGGCTGACACTCCAGTGCAGTGCTGAGGGAGTGCAGCGCTGTCGGAGGTGCCGTCTTTCAGACGAGATGTTAAACCAAGGCTCCATCTTTTCTCTCAGGTGGACATAAAAGATCCCATGGCTCTATATCGAAGAAGAGCAGGGGAGTTATCCCCAGTGTCCTGGCCAATATTTATCCCTCAATCAACATCACAAAAAAAAGATTATCTGATCATTATCGCATTGCTGTTTGTGGGAGCTTGCTGTGCGCAAATTTGGCTGCTGCGTTTCCTACATTACAACAGTGACTACACTTCAAAAAGTACTTAGTTGACTGTAAGGCACTTTGGGACGTCCTGAGATCGCGAAAGGCGCTATATAAATGCAAGTCTTTCTTTCTTTCTTCTCATCCCCCACTACACTGCCATTGACCAGACACGTAGATCCCACTACTCCATATTCACACGATTAGGTTGAATCCCCAATTAAGCATTCCTAGTGAGCAGTGGTGTTCACAGGGAGCGCTGGTAGGCAGACCTCCGCTTTCCATCCAGTAATTTAAATAGGAAGAATATCAGGGCCGAGGGCCCATGATTTCCTGACCATTGTTCCTTGCATGGGTGACTCCTTGCTGGGAAGGCCTGATCGAGGAATCGGCCTTTTTTATCACTAGAGACTGGATACATGCTCTCTCTTATCCCCGCACAGAGACTCAAACACATACCTACTATTAGACCACTGGAGTAAATGGAACAAACCTCGAACCCACTAGAAAAAAAAATACATTCTCTTTTTGCAATGACCCCATCATGATGGAGGCTTGGAACTTTAGCCCTTACACAAAATAGCATCATATGTAAGCGACAGGACACTTTGTTTAGGTCTATTGCAGATTGGTATGCAAAGTTAGGCAGGTGCTTTATTCACCGTTTAAAAATTAATGTTTTAAAAAAAAAAGTAAGACATTGAAATATTGTTGAAATCCAGCTAAATTTTGTTTATGAAACACAGCACAATGAAAATCATGAGAAAATTGCCAAAGTATGGTATTTGTTACTATATTTACTTCAAACTATATAATCATGGGATATCTGTGACCATTAATAAATTTATTTTAAGAGTACTTTATTGTACATACTATGACTTAAAGACAGGTCTAGAAATATTCCTAGGCCTGTCTTTAGGCCACACTGCGTACAATAAAGTAATTGAAGTAAAAGCTAATTTATTAATTTGCACAGATAACTCTCTGACTGTTTTGTTTGAGGTAAATACATTGGGGGAAAAATTGGGTCGCGCCCCCTAAACATTAGCGCCCCCGCGCCCGAAATTCACCAATAGTGCCCCAAGGGGGCGCCGCGGTACTGCAGGCCTTCCTCCCCTTATTAAAGGGGAGGGGCCTTGCGCAGCGCGACCCGGGGCCCAGCTGGGCCACCAGGGATCGGAGTGCCGGCAAAAGAGCCCGGCACGCAAGAGAAGTGCCGGGCTCACGGAATGCAGCCGGCACTCCGCGGGGGGGGGCTGCAGAGGAGGCTGGAGACGGCAGAGGGGGCAGGTGCTGGCAGGCGGCCAGCAACAAAAATGGCCGCCCGGCACCTTCCCTTTAAATAGCGCCGTCCCGGCCGCAGGTAGGCCCCCCTGACCCCATCGGACATAGCGTCCAGCGATAAGTCAGGGGGCGCTACTGAAGATCACGGCCGGGATGCGAGCAGGGCGCTGCGCACGGTGATGTCGTCATCGCCGGCGGCGCAGCGCTGCAGGGCGCTAACGGTTACCGCCGCCGCTAACCTCCCGCTGAATTTTGCTAGTTGGGAGACGCAAATCAACCGAATTTTTAGGCCATTAGGTATTAACATGTAATTCATTAGGCGTTAATGTTTTATTTTACAGAGTCTATATGCAGGCCTGTTCTGCTCTTTTGAATCTGTGTTCCATACTGCTTTCAAATTGCAGTTTGACTATGCAAAAACAGGAACAAACAAGGTTTTATTTTTAATGTTTTCCTTAATTTTCAAGTGAATCAAATATGTACAAAATAATGAGATCATTCCATCAATTAAAGTAACATTCCATGGCTGTCTTATTCATAGAAAAGAATGAATTCCTATAATTCACTCATTTTACTGGACATTGCATGACCATGGGATTATCCTCAGGTATCACTGCGCTGTGAGTGATTGCGTGCTTCTTCAATCCACTTATTCTGCCACTATTTTTTTGCCGGTGTCACATGACTTGCCTTCGCAGCGTTATATAGAAAATCATATAGAAAATACTGATTGCAGGGTTTTGTAACGGTTGATAATATCGGCAGTGAAGTCCAGTTTTTTTTAAATCGGTGTTTAATATAAATGTCGATGAAACAAATATATTTAGCTTGTGATCACCCACTGATCTGTGCCCATCAAGGTGAATGATGGTACTCCTGAGGAATGGAATATTTCTCCACTTTACACCCAGTACCATGTGCATTCCTGAGTTAGAGGCATGGATCAGGTGAAATTCAAAGCTCACCCGAACTTTCACTGATAGCGTGCCTTAATCCCAGCTTCAGAAGGGCAGCCCCTACTGAACCAGTCAAAGAAAGAACAAAAGAAAAGACTTGCATTTATATCGTGCCTTCCACGACCACCAGATATCCCAAAGTGCTTTACAGCTAATAAAGTGAAGTCACTGTTGTAATGTAGGAAACACCGCAGCCAATTTGCGCAAAGCAAGCTCCCACAAACAGCAACGTGATAATGACCAGATAATCTGTTTTTTTATTGATGTTGATTGAGGGATAAATATTGGCCAGGACACTGGGGATAACTCCTCTGCTCTTCTTCGAAATAGTGCCATGGGATCTTTTACGTCCACCTGAGAGAGCAAACGGGGCCTCGATTTAATGTCTCATTCGAAAGATGGTGGGAGAATGCCATTACCAAACTGTTTACATTTGAGCTCTCTATGCTGTAAATTTAATATGTTGTTTTCCACACTTATGGTCAAATGGCCTGGTCGATTAGCCCACAGACTCATGGTCAAATGGCCTACTGACTCATGGGCAAGTAGCCTACTAACTCATGCATGTCTAACTCAGAGAATTACTTTAGCCCGTATTTTCCGATCGCAGGCCTCCCGCGGGCGGAGGCCTGCGATCTGGAAAAATCTACGCCCTTACCTGAGGGCTCCCGGGATGCACACGCTTCCGCTCCTGGGCCTCTCCAAACTCCAAGTGCGCAGGGCCCACGTATCCCAGGGGCGCAGGCAGTTCGCAGCGTCCCTGGGATGATGTGGGCCATGGGGAGCCAATCAAAGAAGGGAATCTCCCTTCATACACTTGACAGGAAGACCTGTCAAATATATGAATGGAGATCACCCCAAAAACATAGTAAAACTTTAAATAATTTTTTTTTAAATCACTTATAATGACTTGAAATTGCAATAAATTAAGCATTTTAAACAAAAATTTAATTTTTTGAAAAAAATAATTAAAGTTTTTTACGGGGCTAAAAATAAACTTACTTCTTTTTAAAGTATTTTTAAATGATAAATCAGTGAAATTTTTTTAAAATTTTTTTAAACTTTTTTTCAACTCTTATCCTGGTAAAAGCAGGCCTTTTGCCTGCTTTTACCTGGCGTAAGAATTGTAAGGGTTTTCTGCGGGCGGACGGTCTCCAAAAAGCGGAACTATCCGCCCGCAGAGGCCCTTCTCCAGGGCAGCCAGAGGATCTGTCAAGACCATTCTTGACAGATCGGAAATGCCGGTTTTCAGCCCATGCGCTGTGCATGCCTGAAACTGGCATTTCCGATGTCCCTACGGGTGGGTACACAGCGCGTACACACCCATAGGGATCGGAATATCTGGGTCATTATCTAAATGGAAAAAAAAATCACTATTATATATATATTCTAATTAATAGAATATGTACAAATACATTAATCCACTACAGAGAGGATGAGTGACCATAGTTAGGGCAGTTACTCTATCTTCAAGAATTCAGGATTATCTTTATTAATTCGACCATGAGTCGGTAGGCTATTTGGCCATGAGTTAGTAGGCTATTGTTCCATGAGTTGGTAGGCTACTGTTCCATGAGTCGGTAGGCTATTTGGCCATGAGTTGGTAGGCTATTGTTCCATGAGTTGGTAGGCTATTGTTCCATGAGTTGGTAGGCTACTGTTCCATGAGTCGGTAGGCTATTGTTCCATGAGTTGTTAGGCTATTTTACCATGAGTCGGTAGGCTATTTGGCCATGAGTTAGTAGGCTATTTGGCCATGAGTCAGTAGGCTATTGTTCCATGAGTCGGTAGGCTATTTTTCCATGAGTTGGTAGGCTATTGTTCCATGAGTCGGTAGGCTATTGTTCCATGAGTCGGTAGGCTATTGTTCCGTGAGTCGGTAGGCTATTGTTCCGTGAGTCGGTAGGCTATTGTTCCATGAGTCGGTAGGCTATTGTTCCATGAGTCGGTAGGCTATTGTTCCATGAGTCGGTAGGCTATTGTTCCATGAGTCGGTAGGCTATTGTTCCATGAGTTAGTAGGCTATTTTTTCATGAGTAAAACAATAAAGGTGACTCAACCACAGCTAACAAGGGAAATTAGGGATAGCATAAGATCTAAGGAGAGGACATATAAATTTGCCAGAAAAAGCAGCAAACCTGAGGATTGGGAGCTGTTTAGGATTCAGCAAAGGAGGACAAAGGGATTAATTAAGAGGGGGAAAATAGAGTATGAGAGTAAGCTTGCAGGGAACATAAAAACTGACTATAAAAGCTTCTATAGATATGTGAAGAGAAAAAGATTGGTGAAGTCAAGCGTAGGTCCCTTGCAGTCAGAATCAGGGGAATTTATAATGGGGAACAAAGAAATGGCAGACCAATTAAATATATACTTTGGTTCTGTCTTCACAAAGGAGGACACAAATAACCTCCCAGAGATGTCGGGGAACATAGGATCTAATGAGAGGGAGGAACTGAATGAAATCAGTATTTGTAGTGAAATGGTGTTAGGGAAATTGATGGAATTGAAGGCCGATAAATCCCCCAGGGCCTGATAATCTACATCCTAGGGTACTTAAGGAAGTGGCCCTAGAAATAATAGATGCATTGCTGGTCATCTTCCAAAATTCTATAGACTCTGGAACAGTTCCCATGGATTGGAGAGTAGCTAATGTAACCCCACTATTTAAAAAAAGTGGTAGAGAGAAAACAGGGAATTATAGCCTGACATCGGTAGTGGGGAAAATGCTAGAGTCCATTATAAAAGATGTAATAGCAGAGCACTTGGAAAACAGTGACAGGATCGGACAAAGTCAACATGGATTTACAAAAGGGAGATCATGCTTGACTAATCTACTGGAATTTTTTGAGGATGTAACTGGTAGAATAGATAAGGGAGCACCAGTGGATGTGGTGTATTTGGACTTTCAGAAGGCTTTCAATAAGGTCCCGCATAAGAGATTAGCATGCAAAGTTAAAGCACATGGGATTGGGGGTAAGGTACTGACTTGGATAGAGAACTGGTTGGCAGACAGGAAGCAAAGAGTTGGAATAAACAGGTCTTTTTCCGAGTGGCAGGCAGTGACTAGTGGGGTACCGCAGGGATCGGTGCTAGGACCCCAGTTATTCACAATATATATTAATGATCTAGACGAGGGAACTAGATGTAATATCTCCAAGTTTGCAGACGACACAAAGCTGGGTGGGCGTGTGTGCTGTGAGGAGGATGCAGAGAAACTCCAGTTTGATTTGGACAAGTTGGGTGATTGGGCAGATGCATGGCAGATGCAGTATAATGTGGATAAATGCGAGGTTATCCACTTTGGTGGCAAAAACAGGAAGGCAGATTATTATCTGAACGGCAATTAATTGGGAAAAGGGGAAGTGCAACGAGACCTGGGTGTCCTTGTGCACCAGTCTCTGAAGGTAAGCATGCAGGTGCAGCAGGCGATTAAGAAGGCAAATGGTATGTTGGCCTTCATAGCGAGAGGATTCGAGTACAGGAGCAAGGATGTCTTGCTGCAGTTGTACAGGGCCTTGGAGAGACCACACCTTGAGTATTGTGTGCAGTTTTGGTCGCCTTATCTGAGGAAGGATGTTCTTGCCATGGAGGGAGTGCAGTGAAGATTTACCAGACTGATACCTGGGATGGCAGGAATGACGTATGAGGAGAGATTGGGTCGATTGGGCTTGTATTCGCTAGAGTTTAGAAGAATGAGAGGAGATCTCATTGAAACTTATAAAATTCTAACAGGACTAGACAGACTAGATGCAGGAAGGATGTTCCCGATGGCGGGGGAGTCCAGAACCAGGGGTCACAGTCTAAGGATAAAGGGTAAGCCATTTAGGACTGAGAGGAGGAGGAATTTTTTCACCCAGAGAGTGGTGAACCTGTGGAATTCTCTATCACAGGAGGCAATTGAGGCCAATTCATTAAATATATTCAAGAACGAGTTAGATATATTTCTTAAGGCTAAAGGGATCAAGAGATATGGGGAGAAAGCAGGGACAGGGTACTGAATTTGGATGATCAGCCATGATCTCATTAAATGGTGGAACAGGCTTGAGGGGCCGAATGGCCTACTCCTGCTCCTGTCTTCTATGTTTCTATGAGTCGGTAGGCTATTTGGCCATGAGTCGGTAGGCTATTGTTCAGTGAGTCGGTAGGCTATTGTTCAGTGAGTCAGTAGGCTATTGTTCCATGAGTCGGTAGGCTATTTGGCCATGAGTCGGTAGGCTATTGTTCCATGAGTCGGTAGGCTATTTTTCCATGAGTCGGTAGGCTATTGTTCCATGAGTCGGTAGGCTATTGTTCCATGAGTCGGTGGGCTATTTGGCCATGAGTCAGTAGGCTATTGTTCAGTGAGTCGGTAGGCTATTTAGCCATGAGTCGGTGGGCTATTGTTCCATGAGTCGGTAGGCTATTTTTCCATGAGTCGGTAGGCTATTTTTCCATGAGTCGGTAGGCTATTTTTCCATGAGTCGGTAGGCTATTTTCCATGAGTTGGTAGGCTATTTGGCCATGAGTCGGTAGGCTATTTGAATATTACAGCTGAGTCTATGTTCACATGTGCACTTCCAGCAGAAAGCAACGAATAGCAGTTAAGAACAGGAAGCCGTTCATGATTTTTCAACATGTTTAGCCAATTGAAACCAATTTGAGCACCTTCACTGCAATCCCAGTTGAGATCAACTAACTCAGCACAGATCAGGATGGTACTGCTCTTTGTTTCTCAGGACCACACCATTCGGTTAATTTACTCACTTACTCACTGGGGGAGGAAACACGATTTTTAATGAATAAAACAACATTTACTAACACGAGCTCTTAATTATTAATTGTTGCATCTTCCATGACAATCGCTATTGCGTAATTGATCTTAATATTAAATAGACCTCAGACGTGAAATGCGAGGAAGGTTACACAATTAAAAAAAAAATACATCACAGCTTTAATGCAAAACAAGTCTGGATTCAATTAAAAATTTATTTTTGTCTGGATTTTCAGACCATCTTGACGGCAAATATAAATTCCTGAAGTACGGTGAATTCATTGCTGTTGCATACATTTTCCATCCTGAATGAATCTGCTGAACTTTAGAAGGTCCATGTGCAGCCAAAAGAAGACGGTAAATAATTTATTGACAGTGATAGTCACTGAAGAGGAACAAATAGTGTTTCACTAAGAACCGTCAACCCCTGACCTTCCCTTTTGCTGGAATACCTGAAGTGAAAGCCTGATTGCATTAGTGAAATATTTATTTGATGGCATTTTAATATTCTGTCTTGATGACTTCTTAGCAACATTTAGTTTCGGGGGTCTTATGTGCTTCCTCCTAGGAAATGAAACATGTCAAAACTCATTACAAAAATCAAAATTTAAATACTTGAGCCACATTAGGTTTATGCGCACAATCCCAGTAGCGCATAAACACAGTTCACAAGTACTCATTTGCTTGCTCAACTCTAATGAATGAGTTTGATGAAGCATGTTGGGTCATGAAACATACGTTACCAATCTAATTTAACCTATTACTTGCTGGCACCTTGTGGATCACAGATAAATATCCTAGGAGCAACCGTGGATATGATATCTAGTTTACACCCGAGCCTAGTAGCAATGCAAGGATTGCTGAGTTTAGCATCCATTTCCTTGTAATTCACAATTAATTACAGAGCGAATCAATAAAGTAAATGTTGCTATTGCAGTCAATGTTTAAAACAAACATAATAGAGCAGGGATTTTGCAGTACAAGTCCCTTAACTTCAAAATCAATTTATTAAGCAAAAAACATTTAATTCAATATATATTAACTCTTCTAATATTCAGTGATGCAGCATACAAATTGTCAGATCATAAATGTTAAGTATGGCATGCATATTTAATGTGAGCAAATGGAAGCAGAAAAACTCCACTTGTGCCACAAGAAGGTCACCAGCACTGAAGCCTATGTGAACATTTTGAATAGGGTCTTGTTTAGGTCTGGTGCCCGTTACAACATGGGGTGCAACTCACATTGCTTCCATTATTCAGTTCCTTTAACTTTCTGATGAGCGAAGCTGACTGTTTTCTTTATTTATCCCCTTGCAGGAATGATCTGCCACGAACGTCTCGGGCTATACATTTTGAATTAGCATTAAGGAAATGTACGGGCGGGAGGAGCGCTGTACAGACTGTTTCTTGATTCTCTGTATTCCCTGAATGAACGAAGATAAGGACATGTTATATTTCAGCTTTCAATTCATTAATAGTCATTTTATGGAGAAGCATATCATTTTGCATCTTTACACAGAACCCACTGTGCAGCTGCCTCTTTGATCTCTTATTTTGATGATGCAGCTGAAAATGTAACTCTATTACATCAGATGTTATTCTCAAATTTGCAAGACCTCAGTGGAAATCAACTGAATGAACAGATGACTAGGAGACTGCCTGTCCCTAATGGCTGGCGTAGGTACCAAGTAAACTGCATTCAAGTGGTTTCAGCCTTGTACTGTGCAAGTCCTCTCTATATCCAACGACTATGGGTTCAAATCTGAGCACTCACAGGTGATAATAGCGAACGGTGCATAATAAAATTGAAGGTTTCCTTTGCTGCTCGGTATCAGGAGTGAGGTTCGGACAGTTTCTTTGGAATTTGAAGGAATTTAGAGCAGAACTCGTGCTGACATTCAAGGCACCCGCAAGATAAACATAAATAATTGAAACTTTTGGAAAATTTGAGGATGATGGCTAGAAATTGTCACGTGAATTACGGACTAAGAAAAATCATGGGGCCATAATTTGCTGAGGCAGGGCATCTAATGGCGTTTGCCGTTAGTTAGACTTGCCCCTGCAAGCTTAGGTTTCTACATTTTTTTGCGTGGCAAGTTGCTGAAAGTGTGAGCTGATAATGGCACAGCGAGGGAAACAGGGTATCTGGGACCTGAGTGAATAGGGAAAGCAACAGGGTATCTCTGTAACCAATCAGATTGAAAGTTTGTGAAATTACCAGCGCAAGGACTGAGAAGGAAGTGTAAATTAGAGTGGGTGAATTCAATGTCAAATTAGGAACGTGAATTAAAGACAGGGAAGGAAAGAGCGAGACAAAACAGAGATAGAAAGGAAAAGTGAACAAAAAATGTAATTTCAAATTTAATTAAAATTTAAATTTCTTGTGCTTAACCTGCTGTTCTATCCTCTCCTCTTTGTTTAGATCTGTATTATAAAGGGGTTGTCCCACTTTCATTTATCCGTTTTGACAAAGGGTCTCAGCTCAAGATGTCCACTATCTTTTTTACTTTTCAGATCCTGCCGCACCTACTGTGTACTTTAGCATGTTTTGCTTTTATTTAAAATCTGGCTAATCTTTCATCTTCAACTGGCTGGTTTAAACAAATTGGACAAACCAAAAGGAATCTCTATGACCAAAACGCATACATAACTGAGAGCTGAGTGATTTTATATGCCTGACACTGAGTTATTCTTCTGTAACAGGAATTTATGCTAATGGTTCTCTGCATATGCTTAACTCACATATCTATATTAAAGTTAATAGACTGTTACATTACTTCTTAACCCTGGTTCCATACGCAATTAGCTTTCCTGATTTTTCTAAAACATTAACAACACTTGGAAACATACAGTGGCATTTTATGCACTGCGCACTAACTTTTTTACTGGCTGCTAGAGCTGCAAAGATTATTTGAATATTTAATTAATAGTAAATTACCGTGGCAGTTCAAGCAGATGAATATTAGTTGTAGTTCCTTTTCTCTCTTTGACATTTAATAGAATATGTGTGAAGTATTTTCATAAAATTAGGCTGCTCGCATTACACACGTAACCAACATCCTGCCTGACCTCTGTCTTATCATTAATGTAAATACCTCGCAGGACACATTTGGACAACTTGCCTCAGAGTGCTATAGGTTGCTGACAGCTGTCTTGTAGATATGTGGAATTTTTACAGACTCAATCGTCCATTTCTTCATCCTTCAGTGTTTTTAAACAATTTTATGTTCCTTTCAGCTGTAAAGTGGCATAAATCCGTTCCTGAAACCTAGGGAATCAGAAAATGGATCTTTCTTCATACCCAACACCAATATTACACTAATACAAGAGCAAAATACTGCGGATGCTGGAAATCTGAAATAAAAACAGAAAATGCTGGAAACACTCAGCAGTTCAGGCAGCATCGAGGAGAGGAGAATCAGAGTTAACGGGGGGAATTTTTCAGGGGGTCAGCGGGCGCGTTTGGTGGTGGGTCGGGGGGAATTTTTTTTTTGACAGCGAGTAGGGAACCCGCTGTCAACCCGCCGCCACGCAAGTTTCCCAGATGTCGGGTCGGTCATCGCTGAACACATCCGACACCAAGCGACAGGGATGGCAATTTAGATGAGTAAGAGCTTGTTAACATGCACTTAAAAACTATTTTAAGTTCACCTTTAAATTTTAAGAGTTCGCCCACGGGTTCCCCGCAGCTCAGGGATCACGTCAGGTAAGCAGGTCAGGAGTTGTGTCAGCATGGGATCATTTCTTAACTTGACAGCTGCAAATGTGCTATAAAAGATCCTATTTCATAGCTGTTCACTTTCCAAGGTCAGAAGCTGTTGCTTAATGCATTTGGAAGACAGATTGAGCTTTATGCAGCTTGCAAGGGTTGGAGCAAACTCACTATCCAGTGTCACCTCATTGGAACAACCTCTCTCACCATTGACAGATCGCTTCTGTCATCTCAACTTCACCTGCCATCTATTCCATCAGCATCGGTGCCCTTGAAACTATCTCACCTTGGTCCTCAGAACCCCACCACGATCAGCCCCAACTCCAGCAGCACCAGGCACACCAGCAGCACCAACCCTCTCCGCAATTAACTGATGCTGCACAGGACAGAGGGCATCAGCACCCGACCACATTGCTACCCGGGAGGCCAGGGATGGCCTCACCATGGCCAGATTTACTTCACTTCATGCTGTACACCCTGGCTGCCACATGATGCGCCAGGTTGGCACTACCCCACACCAACACCATAAAGCATCCCTATAATGCCCAAGCCATTCCTTTCACACTCATCGCCATTGCGGGGGGTATCGTTATGTCTCACCATTCACTGCAACTCACTAAGCCACTTCCAAAGGTGCGCACAAATCTGTCCAAGAACGCAAAGTGTCAAAAATAAAGGTTTCAATGTTTGACAGCACATTAACAGAAACTTCACATGAACATTGGCTAAAGCACACAAGTGCCTACCCTTGTGTGTTGTTACTTGGTATGATTGGACTAGAATGAGGGTGTGTGTGAGGGGTGGCTAGTGAGATGGGGAAGTGATAATGTAGATAGAGAGAGATGGGTGGAGGTGCAAGGTATGTTGGTGTGAGTAAGGATGTGCAGGAGTAGGGTAGGGAAGGCAGAGTGATGGTGATGTGATGAGAGGCATAGCCGGATGAGGTTGAGTGTGGCTTTGCAGTAACATTTCGTGATCTACTGAGATCATTGAAAGGTTTGTGCCACTGCAGCCTGGTCCTCCTGATGACATCCCTGCTTGTGTCCTCCTGTGCAATGTGCAACCAGGCTGCATTGATCTCCTGGGGAGTTCTCTTCCGCCCATGGGAAGGGAAGAGAACCTCCCTGCATGCTGTGACTCCCTCCTTAAACATATGGAGGGAGTCATGGGAGAGCCTGGGTGCAGCCGTGCATCTCTGTGCAGTGCTTGTCAGTATTTGCAGCACCTCAATGCTGTAGATCACTGACAGCACTACTGTCAAAATCAATTTGCGCATGGTCCCTTTAAGGAAACCGGCTGATGACGCGTCATCAAGTGACGACATCAGACCCACTTCATTCAATTGGCCGGGAAATGTGCTGGGTGGGCTTAACAGGCCCAATCAGCGTAAGATCACTTTGGACAGCGGGCTGGAGCCAGCAGCCACCGACCCTGGCCGCACCTGACCGGCCGAGGTAGGGGAAATCGCGGCCAATGTTTCGTCAGAACTGGAAAAAGTTAGAGATGTAACAGGTTTTAAGCAAGTACAGAGGCAGAGAAAGGGGGGAGGGGGGAAAGAACAAAAGGGAAGGTCTGTGATAGGATGGAAGGCAGGAGAGATTATAAGACTAAAGGGATGATGGTGCGAGGCGAATGGAGATGGTAATGGGACAAGTAAAGAAACAAAAGATGGGTCTAGAAGAGGTGTAAATGGGAATATCAGAATCATCAGGAACAGCTGCCATCCAAAAAAAAAGGTGGCAGAGGTTATGATCTGAAATTGTTGAGTCCAGAAGGCTGTAAAGTGCCTAATAGAAAGATGAGGTGCTGTTGCTCGAGCTTATGTTGAGCTTCATTGGAACAGTGTCGGAGCCGAGGACAGAGAAGTCAGAGTGGGAGTGTGGCGGTGAATTAAAATGACAGGCAACCGGAAGCTCGGGGTCACCTTTACGGACTGAACGGAGGTGTTCCGCAAAGCAGTCACCCAATCTGCGTTTGGTCTCCCCAGTGTAGAGGAGACCGTGAGCAGCTTCTTTATACCCAATATCAATATTACACTTTACCAAATGCAGATACATTGAAGAGTGTCAGTGGTTGTAAGATGCATTTATTTGGTGCAAGTAATGATTTATGCAGCCATTGATATAAGAATTGGCAAGTTATTGACATGAAAATTCATATTTATTTCGACAAAGCTTTTTAATATGCTGCTTTTTACTGTTAACTGAGCTTGTCTAATGAGTGATAGGCAGGAAAAAAAACTTTTTGTTATGTGGTTAATAAAAATGGTTTGGTTTTCAACTCCTTAGTCACATATGTGCAATGAGATGCGGAAGGAAGTATATCTGTCGGCCCCTAGTGTGCATCTGCGTGTAAGACTTCAGGCTTAGACCTTTGTGTAGATAGCACTAGTCATGGATATGTTTCGCTGTTTTCCCACAGTTCTGTCCATCACCTAGATGTGCACTCAAAACACAAGAGGCTCAAGTCAGACAAGTTATTAAAAAACGGAATGTTTTATGATTTTCACACCAAGGCCAGGAGGGAGCCCTACTGTAGGCGCTTGCTGCTGAGTTTGAGAAATTTGGAGAAATTATCTGGGCTTGTAGGTCATGGCTTGTTTTTTTTTCCCAAATCTAAACTACATAATTAATATCAAAATGTAGTCAATTGGCAACAGGGTATAACCCTTTACCTACTTAATCTTGGATAGTCACATTGCTTACTTGTACAGGTGCATCATACAAAGGAAAATCAGAGCAAATTATACCTGCATGCCTGGGAAATTTAGGGCGGTCCAGGACTGCAAAAGTAAAGCATGTACATTTGCACATTTTTTCTCCACAGTTTTCTCTTCCAAGTATCTCCCCCTCCCCTCCTGTACTGACGGCATTGACGCCATTGCTGGGATATTGTTCCAGCTTGCTCGAGTGGCCATTATTCACGTGGAATTATTGGCAGTGAATGTCACCAGACTATCAGACTGTGAAAGGCTTCAGAGCCGAGCCTCTCCCTTTGTCCAAGTATGCATCGTTCCATTTAAGGGTGTTGTACACCATCTACAAGATGCACTGCAGCAACTCGCCAAGGCTTCTTCAACAGCACCTCCCAAACCCGCGAGCTCTACTGCCTAGAAGCACATGGGAACACCACCACCTGAAAGTTCCCCTCCAAGTCACACACCATTCTGACTTGGAAATATATCACCATTCCTTCATCATCACTGGGTCAAAACCCTGGAACTCCCTACCTAACAGCACTGTGGGAGTACCTTCACCACACGGGCTGTAGCGGTTCAAGAAGGCGGCTCACCACCACCTTCTCAAGGGCAATTAGTGATGGGCAATAAATGCTGGCCTTGCCAGCGATGCCCACATTCCATGAATGAATAACAAAAAAATCAGGAATTGGAACCCCGGTCAATTTTCCCTTCCTTAACTCACTGGTGCTGTAACAAACCGTAGCACCCCTACTACTGCTGTGGCTGCACTGTCTTAACTCGGAGACCAGAGATTGAACCTGGGACCTTCCTAGTCTGTATGAAGAAGGTGAAAACTTTACCTCTGAGCCATTGTTATGAGTTACAAGGATATGCACAAAGACGTTTAGAGGAGATCTGATAGAGGTGTTAAAAATTATGAGGGGTTTTGATAAGGTAAATAGAGAAATAATGATTCCACTGGTCAGTGAGTCAGTACTAAAGGCCATACATTCAACAATCATCACCAAAAGAATGAACGAAAAGGATTGGAGAATTTTTTTTTTTGCACAGTAACTGTGGTGAAAGTAGAATCCATAATAACTTTTAGAAGTGGATAGACATTTGAAAACATTTTAAAAATGCAAGAGAGCTGGTACAGGTGCGATGGGTCAAATGGCCTGCTTCTGTAAAATTCCATTTCTAGCTAAAAATGCTAAGGGCTGGATTTTGCCAATGGGGAGCTTTTGGAGGTGGAACTCCCACTTGTCTGGTTTCAGTCCCACCTCCATCAACTTCTGGCCAACCCACGCTATTTTCCTTTGATTGACCTTGTTAACCCTGCCCAGCGGGCTTAGCAGGCCAATTAAGGGAAAGCCGGTGACAGAGAACGTCAACGTATGACGTTTCATCTGTCAAAAAATTTTTGACAGATGAATTGTCATCGTTTGACAGCTCCGTGAAGCTGTCAAACAGTGACATTCTCTGTAATTTGACGAGTTCTTGAATTCAAGACTCATCAAACCTCTTTCTTTTGCAGAAATTAGATGGTTGTTGCATTGGAGAATGCAACGGCCATCTGTCATCTCTACCGCGGAGGTGCGAGACTCTCCGCATACCCACCGACTGAAGCCTGCAGGAAGAAACAAAGGTAAGTGCACTTTTTCTAACACTTTGCACTTACCTCAGATACTCACCTCTCCACACTTGCACCCATCACTCACCTTCACAGCACACTTTTGGACCCCGCAGACCCCCGCAGACCCACTACTTGCCTCGGTAACCCTGGCGGGTTTCGGAACCTTCGGGAAGCCCGCACTTGTGTGGGCAAAATGGGTATAATCTCTTATCTGCCTGTTAACTACCTGTTCACAGGCAGTTAAGTGGATGTAATCCCTTCCCGCCTTCAAGGAGACGGGACCCGGCGCAGAACGGCTACCCACCTCCTGGGAAGATGGTATGGAGGCGGGTTCTGCCATTTTCCCAGCAGTCCCGCTGTGAAGGAATAAGCCATATAACCTATTCAGAAAAATACACGATGTTATGAAAGAATTCTGGCCTTATTAAAACATGACAAACTGGGTTTGGAAATTTAGAAACCTAACTATGAAATAGCTATGAAAGCATTCTGGCTATTGAGATAAGACAGTTGTTGACCCTGAATAAATAACCTTATTGAAACAGAAGGTGCAGGCTCCGACAAGCTGACCTTTTGGGAACAAAACGGTTCACCCTGGATAAGGTGTTCTAATTTAAACTTCGTAAAGATGGCACATAAGATCAGGAACATCTGCCCTCGTAAAGATAACATAACATAAGGAACACCTGCCCATCACAATGTTTTTATATGGTAAACCCAGAACACCTGAAGATGAGACAAGATTCTGGCTGATGTGGCAGTAAGAGTTGCAGAGGTCGGCAGAAAGATGAATAGAGATAATCAACTTGCATCAGCAGAAAACCTTAAAGGAAATACCACTGGAAAAGTGTATAAATATTGAACTCTCAAATGGGATATCAGACTCACTTTAATCGGGCAAAGCGATTCTCAGCTTCAGAGCCGGCTCTGTAGTTTACCACTCTTTGTACCTCGGGGATCAAAGGTATTTGATATTGATGGATATCCTGTAAAGAGAACTTTAAGAACTGTAATACTGTAGCAAAGTTAAGATTTAAAAGTAAGATTCTCTGTTAAAAAGATCGTATGTTTTCTCTTTTTAGAACTGTTAATGTTGCGATTAACTGATTCACCAACTGTAAATTGCATGTTGGTTCTTTAATAAATCTCTATATATTTTTAGAATTGTCTCACATAAGTTCTCTGTATCAAAAACTCGCAAACTCAATTTCTGTACACTCTTTGGTGTAGAGTTACAGAATTCTGAGGGAGTTTTCTGGACCCTAATAATATCTGGGACGTTACAGTCTAGCTAAACTTATTAAAAGCGCTATCTGGAGGACGGTAACATTCTCGGGTTGTTTCTTTCCCTTAGGGAGAGATAGCCCGGACCTTTAGACCCAATTAAGCGCCTTTAGGATTCGGCTACCTCAAACTTTTTAGTTGAAAGTGAACGTCTGAGAAATACGTCTGATCCGGGTAGCCCTAAAGGGGCTAGGACTAGTAAATATCCCTTCACCGCCTCCAAACCCACCTCCCCAGGGCTGGCAAAATCCAGCCCTACGATTCTTAGCTGAGGGAGGTCATTTAACCCATTTATTTCATCCTTCCATAGAAACATATAGTCCATCCATCACAGAATCTGACTACCTCTTGAATAACTCCAGACCTTTTTGCCTCCACTGCCCTATCCAGAAGACCATTCCAGATATTGATCAGCGAAGAAGTGCTTCCTGACGTCAGTATTGAACTTGCAGTCCCCTTCTTCTACAGCCCCATTTGCATTTGCATGCACAGTAGAAAATGTAACCCTAAAAATACCCTTGGTCAGCACTATTCCAAAGAACTCAAAGAGCTGCCAAAATTCTAATATTTATACACAGCTGGAAAAAAATGAAATAAGTGCAAAAATTATGGTATAATTAATATTTTGATTATTCAACTAATCAATTGTAGTTAATCAACCATAAAAAAAGGCTTTAATTGCCCCCAAACCACAGCATTTGGCAGAATATTAATTCTGCCACAATGTTTACATATTATGATTTACTGTTATGATTAATAATGAGATATAGCTTATAATTGATTGCTAGTGCAATC
Source organism: Squalus acanthias (assembly GCA_030390025.1). Classification (NCBI taxonomy): domain Eukaryota; kingdom Metazoa; phylum Chordata; class Chondrichthyes; order Squaliformes; family Squalidae; genus Squalus; species Squalus acanthias. The sequence continues at coordinate 39,582,965 of CM059446.1, forward strand.
CTTGCTCGGGCATGCATAGTAAGCATGCAACAGTGGCCTAAATTTGAGTTAATAGATGTACATAAATGTACCTAAATTGATATGTTTTTTTGACAAAGTGAATGTTGCTTTTTCAGTCAAACAACTGTCTTTTGAATGCATGAATATCATCAGAAAGGTTAGACGCTTCCAGGGAAACCAGGATCTTGGAAAAGGCAGATTAAAAAACAAAGTTTAATAATAAAAAGGGAAGAAAGCACCAAAAGGAAATAAACAATTGAAAAATTAGAATTAAAATAGAACAGGTAACGGAAGTTAAAGAAGAAATAATACAGGTATTCTTAAAGTGCTGACTACTGTACCTTTCAATCTTTAGGGAGTAAGATATGTACCAACTCCAAAGCAGAAAGCTTATTACTCCTACCTCATTTCCTTTTCATTAAATCACTTAACTAAGAATTATGTTGTAAAGGCAGGTTTATGCAGCAAGTGTGAATATGTGGTGTGACAGACATCCATCAAAAAGTAGCATGACAACTGAGGTGTACTAAATAAAGAGAATCAGAAATAGCTAAGAAACAGTCACAATGATTCAACTTGAACGGTACACAATCAGGCATTTTTGAGTATCACCTTTTCAAAGTAAGTTTAGGATAACTTGACTGAGGTCGCCTGAATGAGATCCATTGCACTGCTCTCTTAAGCAATGTGCAAAAGTCATGTGGATGGCCTCTGCCTCTGGCCATCTCTCCTTCCACTTAGGGCAACCTCACTTCGACTCAGTGTCTCCTACAGATGGCCTGTCTGAAACTAGGAACTCACGGCTTACAATCTGACAAGAAGTGAGCTGTGTCCCACTACTTTGCGATGTAGCCCGTTAGTGCACCAACACACGGCTCCATCGAGAAGCCTCTTTAGCTGATGAAATCTACAACTCCTTGAGCTCTATGACAAGACTTAGAAAATTAAAATAAATTGTGTAGGTTTGATGGTTTCCACAGAAGGAACAGAGATTTTGATGTATCTGCGTGATGTTTTTCAATGTACCAGAGAGTGTCCCAAGGTATGATTCATACTACTGTAAAAGCGCTAGTATTATTCCATTTTGACTTTGAAAAAAAAGTTCACTAAAAGGCTTAATGCACTGTGCTATTGAGAATTAAACCCATCAATAACGACAATTATGCAGCATTTCCAGCAAACAATTTAGAAATTTTCCATCACTAAACAAAAACTGAATAGTGAGAAACATGAAAACAAAAAGTGTCAGTTTAAGACAGACTGAGTCCTTCAGTCCTTCTATCTCTGACCTACAAATTACTCTGAGTTATTTTATTGTAACAGATTCCCAAAAAGGATTTTTATTTCGCTGTTAATACAAGAACAGCCAGTGTATTAACAGCCATCGCCTTGTTTCTGACTGGCACTTGAAGCCAAGCCCGGCAGTTGTGAATGGAGCCTCTTTTCCCACTTGGCCACATTGTAAAAAAGGTTAAAAAACTTCGGAGATAAGCCCATCAGTTCGGTTTAATTCCTTCTGTAGTTTGTCAGACAAAATATCAGGCTTTCAGCATCAAAATGAGGGCCTTGGAAAGCTGAATTCCCAACTGGGAGAGCCAAGGAGAACGACATTTTGTCTCTGGGAATAATTAACTGCTGGAGATACGAGGGAGTGTTGCAGACGTTGTGTTTGGGGAAAAAAAAGATACAGAAACTAATTTGCTACTAATACAATGGCTGATAGCTCATATATGATACTTAAATGTCACCATTTACAACTTGGTCTGCCTACTTAACCCTTGCTTTTCCCAAATATATATAGGGGGAAAAATTCAGTATCGACCCATTTGGGGCACAATTATCGGCTGGGCGCAAAGATTAGCGCCTGGCGCTAATTATCGCCTCTGACTGCAAACTTGGCTTTTATCGCCCCTGGAGGTGATTGGAGCGCTAAATCAGGCGCTTCACACCTGTCTTAAGGCGCAAAGGCCGAGGAGCGAGGCGCTACCTCAGAGCGCTAGCGAAGCTCATGTGATGTCAGTCAGTAATGGAACAGAGACACAATGGTGCCGGCCAGTTCTTAAAAGGGAGGGTTGATCTTGCTCTCCATCCACATCCTGCTCATTGCAGCCTTGAATCTCGGCCTGGAGAGACCTGTACATCAAATGTGCTGGAAAGAACAATGGAGAGAACCAGGGAAAGAGCTCAGAGTGCAGCCCCCACAGTCTCTTCTAAATAGATGCAAGGAAGGGCAAATCAAAATGAACCTGCAAAGTGCTACTCAGTACCCAAAACTCATTTACACAGCGTTGAATCTCTCCAGAAGTCTCTCTCTCTCTCTCTCAGAATACGTGGTGCATTATGGAAGCTGATACTTCTCATTGACTATTAGAATCATCTTACAGAAGGTGATCTAAATATTGATCATTTATTTCATTTTATGACGAATTTCAGCACATTAATTGTCATTGTGCAATAAATGTCATGTTGGAAACCCATATAAATTTAATAAAATGACTTTCTAAAACAACACAGAAATAATTTTACAGAAGCAAAATACTGCGGATGCTGGAAATCTGAAATAAAAACAGAAAATACTGAAAATACTCAGCAGGTCAGGCAGCATCTGTGGAGAGAGAAACAGAGTTAACGTTTCAGGTCGATGACCCTTTGTCAGAACTGGAAAAAGCTGGAGATGGAACAGATTTTTAAGCAAGTGCAGGGGCAGGGAAAGGGGGGAGGGGAGGAAAGAATAAAAGGGAAGGTCTGTGATTGGATGGAAGGCAGAAGACATTAAGAGACAAAAGGGATGACGGTGCAAGGCAAAAGGAAATGGTAATGGGACAAGTTAAGAAACAAAAGATGGCTCTAGATGAAGTGTAAATGGCACTGGCAGAATGAAAGGCAGCTGCCATGTGAGAGAGAGAAAAAAAAGAAAATGGAATAAAAAAGATAGGGCCAGAGGTTATGGTCTGAAATTGTTGAACTCGATGTTGAGTCCAGAAGGCTGTAAAGTGCCTAATCGAAAGATGAGGTGCTGTTCCTCGAGCTTACATTGAGCTTCATTAGAACAGAAAGGGGTAAAAATTCAGTTGGTTGCGCCTCCCGTTAGCGCCTTAAGAGGGCGCTAATGGGGCGCAAAGCCGCTAACGCCCGGGCGCAGCGATGTTTGCGCCGCTCGGGAACTTAACTAGAGATTGTGCGGCGGCGCTAAACTTTACCGCTGTGACCACCTGCGCGCGCAGATTGTGACGTCATTCCATGGTGCAACGCCCTTGTGGCGCCCCGGAGCGGAAATTGAGTGGCGCCACCTGCCTTACCGCCTGGCGCATCCAACGACCGGAAGACTGGAACGCTATCAATCGCTGTGGGGCTGGGGGGGGGCGCTATTTAAAGGGGGCCTCTTCCTGTCTTTTTCTGTGGTTGACATTTTTGCACCACTCGTTCTGAGAGAGAGAGAGATTCGGAGAGAGAGAAAGAGAGACTTCTGCATTGACTCAACGCTTTGTGAGGTAGTTTTGCCTACTGATCCTAACTTCGCTAGTACTTTAGTTGCTGTCCTTCATTACTTTGCTTGCAAAGAGACTATGGGGGCTGCACTGATTGGGGGCGTCGTCCTGCTCCAGCTGAATCGGAGGACACAGAGACGCAGAGAGAGAGTGGCAATGATGGCCAGATGGAGGAGGGCCAACAGGCGTATGTACAGGAGAGCTTACCCTCCCAGGGTATATCGTGAACAGCTCTCCTACATTCATATGTCTGAGGAGCTGTGTTTGCGAAGGCTGCGATTCAGCAAGGAGGTGGTCACTGAGCTCTGCCACCTGCTGCATCCAGATCTGCAGCCTCAACTGAGGTCCAGGACGTCTCTGTCGGTGGCAGTGAAGGTCACAGTGGCTCTCAACTTCTACGCTACTGGCTCATTTCAAGCTGCTGCTGGGGACCTCGCCAATATCTCCCAGTTCGCGGTGCATTGCTGCATCCGGCAGGTCACAAATGCCCTCTTTAAAAGGAGACGAGAGTTCATCTCTTTCCCCATGACCCCAGACAAGCAGCGTGACCGCGCTCTGGGCTTTGCGAGGATAGCGGGCTTCCCCATGGTGCAGGGCGCCATTGACTGCACGCATGTGGCTTTGCGTGCTCCACATGAGAATGCCGAGGAATTCCGGAACAGAAAGGGGTTCCATTCCTTGAATGTTCAGTTGGTCTGTGACCACAGACAGCTGATACTCGCTGTCAATGCCCACTATCCTGGCAGCTGCCACGATGCTTTCATCCTGCGCCAGACTACTGTGGCAGAACTTTTCGAGGCACCGCATCAGCCAGTTGGTTGGCTTCTCGGGGACAAGGGGTATCCATTGAGCACCTGGCTGATGACACCGCTCCGTACGCCCAACACCCCTGCTGAGCTGCGGTACAATGAGAGCCATCAAGCTACCAGGAACATAATTGAGCGCACAATCGGTGTGCTGAAGCAACGGTTCCGCTGTCTCGACCATTCTGGAGGAGCCCTGCAGTACTCGCCTGAGCGAGTATCCAACTTCGTAGTTGTGTGCTGCATGTTGCATAACATGGCAATCGTCAGGACCCAGCCAATGCCACCAGGCCTTGGAGCACCACCAGAGGAGGAGGAGGAAGAGGAGGAAGAGGACGAGGAGGATGATCATCAGCAGCACCAAGGCGGGAGGGCGGCCCACAATGGTGAAACTGCAAGGGCCGTCCGTCAACGGCTAATAGCAAGCCGCTTCTAGGGTCCCTGCTGTGGAAATGGCTTCTGCCATTGCTAACAACATCAATGAACCCAGCACGCAACCCCTAAGCCGGCCAAGGCACCAATAATTCCAAACACCAACCATGTATATTTTGAATACAGAAACTTATTTATTTTACAAACTCTGTGTGTGTCAATTCCTCATGACAAACTCATAGAAATAAACACAAAAAAACAGTCAATAACATAACTGGTTCTCACAACCTGGAGATAATGTCCAAAACACTAAACAAAAGTTGGACCATGAACCTCGACCTTTAATAAAAAAATGACCAGCATTTTGTCACACCTCCTACTTTTTGCCCTTCGAGGGTGATCTCCTTCCCTTGCGCACTTCCCCCCTTCTAACCCTACTGCTCCTCCGTAATGGGACCTCAGTGGCTGCAGCAAGGCTGGTGGAAGGCTGCTTCTCGTCAGACCCTGACACTGCAGATGCCCCTGAAGGACGGCCTCGACCAGTTCTGGGCCTGGAGGGCCCGGCTGCAGACTGCACCAACTCTGCATGGGCGGCAGCAGTCTGTCCTACAGGCGGTGGCAAGTGCAGTGGAGAAGTGACAGTGTTGGCAGCAGGAATGCTGTCATCGTGAGAGAGGACAGCAACTCCCTGCTCGCCCGACCCACTGGCACTCCCACGGGGCAGCACTTCAGCATCCGGAGCAATCTGCTGGAGAACAGATTGCTGGCCTGCTGCGGCGCGGTGAGAGCCCCGGGGACATGTGAACGAACCATCGAGGTTGGCAGCAGTCTGTGCTCGCGTGGCCTCAATCTGAGTCTGCATGAGAGCAGTCAGAGATGGGATCACGGCAGCCAGTGACTGAATTGCAGCACTAAGCGTTAGTGTGGCATCCGCCTGTGCTACAGCGAAGTGCTCCACACTCCTTGCCAGTGACTCAATGCATTCGGGCACCCTTCCCACTGCACCCATGAGCTCAGTGTGCATGCCCACCGCCTGGGTGTTCATTTCTGCGATCAGCCGCTCCTCCTCTGCGTCCATTGCAGTAGGAGTCTCTGGCCTACTCTCCCTCTGGGGAGAAGGCCCCCGTTCTTCCCTACCCCCATGGCGTTGCTGCAGCCCGCTGGGTCCTGGAGCTTCACCCTCATCAGACCCTTCCCCCCTGCTCCCCTCCAGGGAAGGCGTGTTCCCAGTGTGGGCATGGGCTTCCTCGGGAGAGGGCAGCACTGATGCTCCGGCTTCCTCTTCCTCCTCGGCTGCAGCTTCACTCCCAGTGCAGCTTCAGGGCCCGTCTCCTCAGCTGATGAATCACCATCTGAAAGCAGGGAGGTACAAGAGTGGCTTTAGCGTGAGAACAGGGTGGCAGTAAGGGAGGAATAAGTGCAGCGAGTTAGCAAGTTGGATTGAAAGTGTCAAAGGCTGGTGTTGTGAGGGACAAGTGGAAGGACAGAGGACAAAAAGGTGATGACCTTACCATTGCTGTCCAGAACGGGGTCGGCGTCTCCAGTGGCGACGGGACCGATCACCCGGCTTGCCACAATCCTGTGGACGCGCTCCTCAAGATCGCTGAGGGGTTGCAGCTGAGGCCGCCCTCCACCTGTCCGTTGCTGCTGTCTCCGATTATGCGCCAGCTTGGCCTGTAAGAAAAAGGACAGCATCTGAGTAAATATACAGCCATGGTCTTGCCTGATGTGCCTCCCATAGGTGAATAGCCCTTACTGTATGCAGCCATGGTCTTGCCTGATGTGCCTCCCATAGGTGAATAGCCCTTACTGTATGCAGCCATGGTCTTGCCTGATGTGCCTCCCATAGGTGAATAGCCCTTACTGTATGCAGCCATGGTCTTGCCTGATGTGCCTCCCATAGGTGAATAGCCCTTACTGTATGCAGCCATGGTCTTGCCTGATGTGCCTCCCATAGGTGAATAGCCCTTACTGTATGCAAAGTGTGGAATGTGTGTGTGTGTTTCATGAAAGGGCCATAGGTGTTGGATGAGTGTTGTGCATTGGGGTTTTAAGACCCTCTGGCCATAGAGTGAGGTTGAGATGGAGGGATGGAGAGGTATTGAGAAAAAGCCACTCACCCTGACGACCCGAGTGAGGTCGTTGAACTTTTTGCGGCATTGAGTATGGGTCCTGGGCACCATGCTCCTGGAGGAGACACTCTGAGCCACCTCCCTCCACACTCTTCTGTACTCGCGTGGCAAAGGCCTCCTGCCACTCTCAGGGAAGAGTATACATCTTCTGCGCTCCACCGCGCCAACCAGAGCATCCAAGGCCCGCTCGGTGAAGCGATGAGCTCGTTCTCTCACCCTCTCCATCCTTGGCAGCAAAATGGATTCACAGGTCTCTCCAGGCCGAGATTCAAGGCTGCAATGAGCAGGGTGTGGCTGGGGAGCAAGTTGGCCCCCCCCGCTTTAAGAAGTGGCCGGCGCCAGTGTGTCTGTGTTCCCTCGCTAACTGGCAGCAGCTGCGCTGCGCTCGCGCGCTGAGTTAGCGCCTCACTGCTCGGCCTTTGCGCCTTAAGACAGGTGTGCAGCGCCTGATTTAGCGCTCCACTCACCTCCCGGGGCGGTAAAAGTGAAGTTTCCAGTCAGTGGCGATAATTAGCGCCAGGCGCTAATATTTGCGTCCAGACGATATTTGCGCCCCAAATGGGGCGCGACCTAATTTTTCCCCCAAATAGTTTTATTCAGAAAAAGTAAGGTCAATCCTGATGTTGTTCTTATCCCTTCATTGCATATAGGCGGAGGATAAAAAGTTGTTTAGCTATTCAAAAGTTATCTTTCATTTTATTTTTGGGCTAACTGAAAAGCTGAGTAAGCTGGATTCATGCATTTCTTCATTAAGGTCAAAAGCAATCGCTGAAACTGCTAGAAACTTCAGATAGCTTCACAAAATCTACATTCTTAATCCAGATTATACAATGGGAGATCACCATAGTAATGGACATTTCCACTAACAAACTGTGCGGTTCACTACATAGTGAGGAATGTATCTGTAGGTCACATTTAAATTGCAACTCTCTAGTATTAGCCTCATCAACAATACTTGTAGTATTTTAGTACGAGCGTTAAATAGATATTTTGCTTTTGAAAAACATGTGTACTGTCCGCTGAACACCTAAGTTGCAATTAAATTCTTCTTCTGGTGTGTTTTTCTATTGCAGCTGGCATTAACTTTAAAAGGACTGTTTATCCTACTTAATGTAGAGAAGTAGCAGGGAAAATCTTGAGTTTCTAACACAGAACTACAATGATGCAATCAGAATACAAACACGCTATTTATGTTATTTATATGTATGCAATTGAAATATGTAAGATCCAAAAACAGCAAATTGAAAGTTCTGAAAAAAGGCTTTGAGAGACTCTTCGCAAAAACACAATGCAAAATGAAGTTTGCTGCAAAAATAGCAGCAAAGTACAAATGTCTGACAATAGTAGATGCTAAATGACCTTGAAAATGGATGTATTTAGTCTATCACTTTCCTCTTACTTTGATAATGTAGGAGTACAATCTGATTAATTACACAAAGCACTCTAGATGGCTCATGATCAACTAAGTACAAAATAACTAAAACATTCCTTTTACTATTTTTACACTAAACCTTCTTTATTTTAGTGCAGTTTTGGACTCTATTTGTTCTTCATATATCTTCACTGATATCCAAGAACTGTAGATCAGTAAGGAATCTGTGCTTTTGACTGTAGCATCCACGTTAAAGGGTTTACATTATCATTTCATAAGAAAAAGCAGAAGGTGACATCTGCCCACCACTAGCCTCTGTCTTCAATGGGACGCATTCATCAAAAAAAAACACTGTCCCCTGAGCTTGCAACCATATGCTGTTTGAAAATGTCACCGGTTAAAAAGGTATTCATTTGCCATTTTCAAAACTCCATTTGATATTCATGTGTTCTAAGTATTTCAGTGCAGATTTCTGTAACTCAGTAAGATCCAGCACCACACAGGAAATCAGACAGCTGTTGCTTGTTCTTTCAAAAAGAATTCTGAGATAAAATGATTAAAAAGAAACAGCAATATTATTGGCTGCTGCCGGCATTTGCCTGAGCCAATATGTTTATTACTAACGCCATTAACCAAAACATATGGACCTACATTTGTCACAAGTCACAGAACAGGAGCGCTCATCTAAAAAGTTCCAACACAATTGTTAAGGTACATTTTAATAATGGGCCAAAAATTGATCCCGCTGCGCGAGAGTACGCACTGCGTACTCTCGCGTATTCTCTCTCCAATTGCCGGTTTTCTGCATGCCCTGCGCATGCGCTGAAAACCGGCACTTGGTCTTTGGAAAAGGGGGCGGTTCCTCGGTGCATCGCGTGCGCGCTACAGGCTGCGCGCACGCTGTGCACTTAGTGCTTTGGACGCGCAGGTAAGGACGGAAGATTTTAGAAATGGAAAAAGGAGGAGTAAGACCCACTTTTAACAAGGTAAGTAGTGAATTAAGTATTTTTTTGAATTTTTTTTAACAGGTATATCTTTTTTAGAGACTTTAAAGACAGGTAAGTTTATTTTTATAACTTTTTAAAAGATTTTAAATTTTTTCAAAAATTTAATTTTTTATTTAAAATGGTTAATTTATTTAACTATACTTATTTTATTAATGTGATGGTTTTTTTAAATTTAATTGAGGTTTAGCTGTTATTTTGGGGGGGTGTAAGATTCATAGCTTTCACAGCACGTATGTGAAACTTATGAATGGAAGATGGTGTGCTGCCATTGGCTCTAACTGAGTCACGTGATCCACAGCTCGCACGAATTCACTACGCCGGTGGGATACGCAAGCACTGCCCAGCTGATGTTTGGAACATCAAGTTCGTGCGAGCTGGATCTGAAAAAGCCAACGCGGAGTGAGAGATCGCGCCTGCTCCTTACCCCCGCGGGAACAGAGCGAGATCAATTTCTGGGCCAATGCTTGACGATCTACAAGAGTATGCAGAATTAATACTATGGGGTAGGGTTTCCGCTTGGTTGCGCAGGTTCTTTCGACGCAATTCGCCCAAAATGGGCATAACCTACACAAAAGATCGTGGCATTTTAAGCGCAAATTATGTCCAGCGCAGAACGAGTTGCCGCGATCTTTTGCGCTAGTTTAAAAAAAATTACGCTAGAATCTGACCCCGCCCACAAAACTGGCCACGCCCCCAGGATGAATTAATCACCACTGGGAGTTTCCACTAATTGCGCTTGTTTGCAGACCTTCGAGGAGGCTCCAAAAATTAAGCTGGTTCTTTTGGACGCAAGGACACTAATAGGCACATTTTAAAAGCTTTTTGAATGTATTTTTTTTTATATTTAATAAGAAACTGACTACTGTACCTCAATACAACTAGCAAGCGGTTCTGTATATTTTTTTAAGTCATTTTTAGTCATTTAAGATCGGGTTACTCACAGGTGGTGGATTGACACTGTGATTAAAATGCTTATTTTTTTGTGATAAACTCATTCTCAGCTGTATTAATCAAACTGCAGTTAGTTACCACACTTATTTAGATCAAGGAATATCTTTTAAAGCAAAATATGTTTTTGAAATAAATTATGTTTTAAAACGTTGCCCGATTGCGCTGGTTCATGGCAGATTTTGCGTTCGGCGATGTGCAAATGAGCTTGAGCAGAAACTCGAGGGAAAAAAACCCACACTTTTCAAAACAGCCGCAATTTTGGGAACAATTTGCGCCCGAATCGTCGATTGCGTCCAAAGCGGAAACTCTAATATGCTTAATTGATTGTAAAGAATTTCACGATCACAAAGAAACTGTGTTTGGTTTCAAAATATTTTCCAACAATGCATTTCAACTGGAGCCTCACTTAATTTCCATGTTGGATATGCAAAACTATCATGTGAAATGTTAGTCGGTTAAAGAGCAGAAATCCAAATCACTGCGAACCTCTTCATCAGTGAAGTGAATTGGAGTTAATGGGGAGAAAAATGGCAGTTGTCCTGAGTCAGTCAAAATAGTAAACCCGCTCAAAGAACTGAATTTACTTTTATCTGATCTTTGATATACTCGATCAGATAATCCTAAAATTTTGCAGCACAGAAAGAGGTTATTCAGTTTTCTGTTCCTCACACAAGCATTCAGGAGAGGAGAGCAGCTTCCTTCCGTCTTCTCAGGTTCCCTTTGTACTTTTATAAAATAAAATAGATATGTGTTTTGTGGCAGGGTACTTCACTCACTGGGTTGATCAGATGCTGAGCATGTCTCAAGAAAGTCTGGCCTATATAACACCGCTGCTAATTCTGTTCTCTATTTGAAGCCGGCAATCACTTATCAAAGTTGGGTGTGCCAATTTATTTTCATCCTCTTGTCAACCAGTACAATTAGGAAGCTCCATGTGCTACCTGGTTAATTCTGTGCCAAATCTGGTTAGATTTCATTACCCAAATACTAAAGCAACTGCAGCAGAGGGGGATTGCCCTGTTTGGTACCCCACATTGAAAGAAGCTAAAGAAAGAAAATGATCTATTAATACTGAGCTCATTTCAACATTACAAAGTTTTTTTTTAGCACAGACTAATTAATTGTAAAATATGGCAAATCAAACATTTGAGTAAGATTGGGAGATATTTAAATAAAAGATGGATAAGATAACAAGTAAATTCTGCATTCTGACTAAGACCAAAGGGATATGTCAAAGGCAGGGGAGCCACGGATAAAGAGAGGTTACAGCAGAGTTGAGGCGTTCCACAACAGCATGTGGAAGAACCATTACTGGAGAGGCGTATTCAAAAGGACCCTATTAAACAAAGTTAATGGGACTAAAAATAGAAGAGTCCCAAAATGATACACATCCCAGAGGCTGGGGAATTTTCAAAAGGTTGTTAGAAATAAGATGGGGCTAAAGGCCTGACAAATGTTACACACCTGGGGGAAAGCCAGAAAATTATCGGCCAGTTAGTCTTACGTCAAATTGTGGATAAATTTCTACGGGTAGATTTTAGTGTTAAACTAGTGTCTCTTTTGTTATTAGGTGGTATGGAGCAGGAAAGTTGCTTATCACAAACAGCAACAACCGGATAACCTGTTTTAGTGATGTTGGTTGAGGGATAAATATTGGCCAGGACACTGAGGAGAACTCCCCTGCTCTTCTTTGAAATAGTGCCATGGGATCTTTTACGTGCACCTGAGAAGGCAGAAGGGGCCTCAGTTTACTGTCTCATCTGAAAGACAACACCTCCGACAGTGCAGCACTCCCTCAGTATTGTACTAAAGTACTAACAAAGGCTTACAAATGTAGTTGGGCAGAAATAGGACATGCCAATATTGCAGAATATCTGCACAGTAAGGACACAGATATAGGTTGGGCCTGATTTATTCCTTGCAGATTGTAATTGTGAGTTTGAAGAAATAGGCCTTTTTGGATTGTACAAATTATTTAAATTGAGTGTGCAGTAGTATAGAGTGGTGTTAGTGACAAAATTGACAAAAGTGTTTGCCATATTAAAACATTATGGTCCTGAAATTGTACTGTGAGCTGATGAATACTAATAATTTTGTCTTAAATTCCTCTCTCCACTATTTTAGCAGAGGCATTAAACCATTTATAATAAAATAATGGAAATAAGAACTTTAGAAGGCATTGAGCATTGATCCGCTAACATCACATCATCCACTCATATCACAAGGTGTAATTTTAAGGCACAGATGTTCAATTCATTCTTACCTTACAACATACACAGTAACTACAGCCACAAGATACAAAACAGCAACTCAGCAAGTTCTGCTTTAATGTTGCTTCAGCAAGAAGTCAAAAGAAATTTGCACCGTTTTTTATAAACGCACCGTGACATTGCTCAGTCAGGAAATGTCTCAGTGGGGTTCACTGGTGATACATCACAACAGCATCCAAAAAAAAAAGTTCCAATTTCAACTCCCCCGCGTCCAAAGATCCTTGCAGCGACCGACTCACCCGATGTTCGCTGGCGAGGGCCTCGTTGAAATTCAAAACTGTTGACGGCATTCAGACCTCGACTATATTTTAACGCCGTGTTCAATGCCCAGTGCCAGTCTCGCCAGGGGCGCAAAGAAGTAGCAGGCCTAGAAGAGGGCCAAACAGGTAAGTTAATTTATTACAAAAGGTTTCCTTGTAGTCCAGGAGGAGCAGGGGGTGATGCAAGTTCGAAGATGGAGTTTACTCGTGCACATTATAGGACAGGTTGCCATGTAAGAAGCTATCCAAAGCGATTAGGCTAATTTCAGCAAATTAACAGTATTTTAATGATAAGCATCAAAGTTGCATTGTGCCACTGCAGTAGTAGCAGCACATATAATCTCACAGATTCTATTTCCAGATGAACGATGGAAATAGAATTCCTACAAATGTTGGCACTGGAATTAAATACAAACTGCTGCCCATTTAGAGCTGAGGCTCCAGTATACAAAGTCTAGCACTAAGCACCTGGCAATTGGACTGTAGACAGCAGATGCAATCACAACTGAATCCTTTTAGTGCGTGTCTTTCAAATCACATTACAACAACAACAACGGCAACTTGCATTTATATAGCGCCTGTAACATAGTGAAATGTCACAAAGCAATTCACAGGAGCTTTATCAAACAAAATTTAGCACATTGGGCGTGATCTTGCCAGCCCTGGGGAGGCGGGTTTGGAGGCGGGACTGCCGGGAAAATGGCAGAATCTGGGGTGGGTGCCCCATCCCGCCCCCAACCCGCCTCCGTGCCATCTTCCCAGGAGGCGGGTAGCCGCCCCACGCCGGGTCCCGTCTCCTGGAGGCGGGAAGGGATTACATCCACTTAACTGCCTGTTAACAGGTAGTTAACAGGCAGAAAATAGGATTATCCCCTTTTTGCCTTCACAAGTGCGGGCTTCCCGAAGGCTCCGAACCCCGCCAGGTCACCGAGGTGACCAGTGGGTCTGCGGGGGTCGGAGGGGTCCAAAATGTGCTGTGGAGGTGAGTGACGGGTGCAAGTGTGGAGAGGTGAGTATCTGAGGTAAGTGCAAAGTGTTAGAAAAAGTGTACTTACCTTTGTTTCTTCCTGCAGGCTTCAGTCGGTGGGTATGCGGAGAGTCTCGCACCTCCGCGGTAGAGATGACAGATGGCCGTTGTATTCTCCAATGCAACAACCATCTCATTTCTGCAAAAGAAAGAGGTTTGATGAGGTCTTGAGTTAAAGACCTCATCAAACTACAGAGAATGTCACTGTTTGACAGCTTCACAGATGACAATTCATCTGTCAAAAATTCATCTGTCATACGTTGACGTTCTCTGCAACCGGCTTTCCCTTAATTGGCCTGCTAAGCCCGCTGGGAGGGCTTAACAAGGTCAATCAAGGGAAAATAGCATGGGTTGGCCAGAAGTTGATGGAGGCGGGACTGAAACCCGACAAGTGGGAGTCCCGCCTCCAAAAGCTCCCCATTGAGAAAATCACCCCCATTGTAAACAAATCAGTCACTATTTCACCTTGAATAACAATATCCATAATATAATCACTGTCATCTTTAAACTTTGATTTAAGCCAACAGGATGGTATTTTTTTAACTGTGGAAAACATGGAAAATAACACTGATTGCAGGAATGCTACCTATGACTAAATCTTGGTTGCTGCACAAACTGCTGTTGCACTAATGCTGGCAAAATAGCATACATCAGTTCAAGGTTTTATGATCGAAATAAAGCATGTATTTCTTGAAAATAAATGACTGATTTCTTTTTAAATCATATAGAAAACAAAATTATTCCGTGTTACAGTTAACCTATTCATTAAACGGGTGTTAAGATATAGTAAATCGGTATATTAGCATTAAAGAAGCATAAGCAGTTTTCGCCTATGATCCCAAAATTCTTCTAAAGACAACTAGGTTAGTGCATGTCAACTCTCAAACCCGGCGACAATGTTTTTGGGGCTTTTTAATCAAAGCTAGATGGAAAACTGCAAATGTGCTCATGCTTGTCTTCCAGCCCACATTGTGTTAATGACACCTTCTATAAAAGTAGTGGGCAGAGTTCCAATATGAGATGTTGCAAAGAGTAACTCAACCATTTCAATCCATACAGCAGCATGAGTGCATCAGCAAATCCTATTTTGCTGGACCATATTGGTGGAGGATGAGCAGTAGAAGAGGACCAGAAAATATTGAGGCCATAGAAGGAGAGCCAACCTGATCCACTATTCTCCAGTGCCTACCATTGGAAACAAAGTTATCTTGAGCTCACCGACGAGGACTGTGTGATGAACATAAGAACATAAGAAATAGGAGCGAGCAGGAGTCGGCCATTTGGTCCCTCAAGCCTGGTCTGCCATTCAATAAGATCATGGCTGATCTTCTACCTCAACTCCACTTTCCTGCACTATCCCCATATCGCTTGATTCCCTTAACATCCAAAAATCTATCAATCTCTGTCTTGAATATACTCAACAACTGAGCCTCCACAGACCTTTGGGGTAGAGAATTCCAAAGATTCACCACCCTCTGAGTGAAGAAATTTCTCCTCATCTCAGTCCTAAATGGCCAACCCCTTATTCTGAGACTGTGACCCCTGGTTCTAGACTTCCCAGTCACTGGAAACATCCTCCCTGTATCTACCCTGTCAAGCCCTATAAGAATTTTGTATGTTTCAATGAGAGCACCTCCCATTCTTCTAAACTCCAGTGAATATAGGCCTAGTCTACTCAATCTCTCCTCATAGGACAATCCCCCCATCCCAGGAATCAGTCTGGTGAACCTTCGCTGCACTCCCTCTATGGCAAGTATATCCTTCCTTAGGTAAGGAGACCAAAACGGTACACAATACACCAACTGTGGTCTCATAAGGGCCCTATATAATTGCAGTAAGACGTCTTTACTCTTATACTCAAATCCTCTTGTAATAAAGGCCAACATACCATTTGCTTTCTTAATTGCTTGCTGTACCTGCATGTTAACTTTCAGTGATTCGTGTAAAGGGACACCCAGGTTCCTCTGAACACCAACACGTCCCAATCTCTCACCATTTAAAAAATACTCTGCTTTTCTATTTTTCCTACCAAAGTGGATAACTTCACATTTCTCCACATTATATTCCATTTGCCATACTCTTGCCCACTCACTTAGCTTATCTATATATCCCCTTGAAGCCTCTTTACATCCTCCTCACAACTTATATTCCCACCTAGCTTTGTATCATCAGCAAACTTGGATGTATTACACTTGATCCCCTCATCCAAATCATTAATGTAGATTGTGAATAGCTGAGGCCCAAGAACTGATCCTTACGGTACCCCACTAGTTACAGCCGTTTATTCCTACTCTCTGTTTTCTGTCCGTTAACCAATCCTCAATCCTCAATCTAGTATATTACCCCCAATCCTATGAGCCCTAATTTTGTTTAATAACCTCTTGTGTGGCATCTTATCGAATGCCTTCTGAAAATTCAAATACACCACATCCACTGGTTCCCCGTTATCTACTCTGCTAGTTACATCCTCAAAACACTCTAACAGATTTGTCAAACATAATTTCCCTTTCATAAATCCATGTTGACTCTGCCCAATCCTATTATTATTTCCTAAGTGCCCTGTTACCACGTCCTTAATAATAGATTCTAGCATTTTCCCCACTACTGATGTCAGGCTAACTGGTCTGTAGTTCCCCATTGAAATTGCGCCTCACCGAGGAAGCCACAGAAAGTCAATTTTCAATCTTTCTCAGCTTCATCAAGCTCGGCTTTCTTTCCTGTACCTACATCTAACTGGATTATATACATTCTTATTCTCCTTAATTGATCCTGCTGGGTTGGTTCACAAGCACGTTCATTATTTCCCATTATGTGCTTTTAGTTTTGCGTTTAAACATTGGGTTGCAGGATCATGTTTAAGAAAAGCGACCTGCATGTGCCACTCTTCCACCGTTACTTTCCATAGGTATGCTGGACTGCACCATTAACACAAAGACCCAGAGAGAACGCACAGGACCAGATCTCTGAGGCATCTAATCCAACGATGGAATCCTAGACCCCCACAATTCTGGGAATCATATTTGGTTAATTATATTCACTTTTTTAATCGAAGTTACATTTCTTCTGCATCCTGAAGAGAAATAACTGTGACTTGGTGGTGAAGTACCTCTGGGTGTTTGTGGAGAATAACACTCACCCAAGCTCTCACCCTCCCCATCTGCAGCAGCTTCACACAATTCAGTAGATAATGTGCAAGCGCAGGCGATGCAACACCTGCCCTTTCACCTCCTCTCTTCCCACTGTCCAGGGCCCCAAACACTCCTTACAGGTGAAACAGCCATTTACTTGTACTTCTTGCAATTTAGTATACTGTATTCGCTGCTCACGATGCGGTCTCCTCTACATTGGGGAGACCAAACGTAGATTGGGTGACCGCTTTACATAACACCTCCGTTCAGTCCGTAAGGGTGACCGTGAGCTTCCGGTCGCCTGTCACTTTAATTCTCCGCTCCACTCCCACTCTGACCTCTCTGTCTTCGGCCTCTTGCACTGTTCCAATGAAGCTCAACGTAAGCTCGAGGAACAGCACCTCACCTTTCGATTAGGCACTTTACAGCCTTCTGGACTCAACATCGAGTTCAACAATTTCAGACCATAACCTCTGCCCCTATCTTTTTTTTTCTCTCTTTCACATGGCAGCTGTTGATCATTCTGCCATTGCCATTTACACTTCATCTGGAGTCATCTTTTGTTTCTTAACTTGTCCCATTACCATCTTCTTATGCCTTGCACCATCATCCCTTTTGTCTCTTAATCTCTCCTGCCTTCCATCCTATCACACACCTTCCCTTTTGTTCTTTCCTCCCCTCCCCCCTTTCCCTGCTCCTACACTTGCTTAAAAACCTGTTCCATCTCCAGCTTTTTCCAGTTCTGACGCAGGGTCATCGACCTGAAACGTTAACTCTATTTCTCTCTCTGCAGATGCTGCCTGACCTGCTGAGTATTTCCAGCATTTTCTGTTTTTATTTCATGACATAATGACTCTTTTTGAAATCTCAAAAAGCTACAGGGAACAAAATCATCAAGAGAAACCAAATGGGATATTCTTTCCTGTCCCTCCATCGAACTGGATTATAAGCACCCTTACAGGTAGTACCTCTGGGCGTTCTTCTGGACTTCTTTAGAAGGCTGTTGTTTGTTTGAACTACTGGATGAGGTTTGCTGTAAGAGGAAAAAGTTCATCAATTGTGGCTTGACTTTTCTTTAGCCTTTTGATTCTGCCACCATGAACCTCCAGCTGTGAATGTGGAGAAGGGAAGAGGCTAATTCCTCTACAGTTTTAGTGCGACTACGTTTGGACATGTCAGAAGGGGGCGTGCATCTGTTCTGAAAACGCAGCCGGTAAGCTAGATTCCCATCTGTTCCAGAGGCTCACTGTTTCCGTCAAGCACATCTCAATCCTGCAAGCTCGGAGGCAGAGATTCCATCGCTTCACCAACGGGCTGTAAATGTAGTTCTTTTATTTATATAAACAAAAGCTGCTTGCCATGAGTAACTTTATTGAACTATAAAAAGACCACCTGCTCTGGAAAGAGCCTCTCAGGTCACAAGGTTACTTTAATCTCCTTAATTAATCTTTCACTGCTGCATTAAACCCTGAGATTAGTTATATGAAACTTTCCTTTACAGCCTGATATTGGGCCTACAACATAACATTTAAACCACCTATTGCTATATGGAACTAAATCCATTTAAAACAAGAGAATTCTTTGTTTTCAACATGAGAAAAAAAAACAAAGCAAGCAGATATCACAAATACTACGGTACAGCTGGAAGATTTTATCATCCACTGATTAACTGTCATTTGAGACTGTTATCAGCATCATTCACAATTCTCATCTTTTTGGGAAGTCCTTCTAGTTATAGAATAGTGCCACACAGCAATCACTGAAGGTGCTGCAGAATGAAGTGATTTGTAAGCCTAAATGTTATGAAAACACTTCCTCCAATATAACACCTATGTGCACTGATAATATTTAGTTAATAAATGGTGCCGTCAGTAACAATTTAGATAAAACTGAGTCTATCAGGCTTAGTCACACTGGGCTGATAAGGCTGAAGCCACTCTGTGCTGATTTAAATGTCTGTTGCAAATATATTCAAATAGCGTGATAGCCTTGTGTTATTACAACAGTATTTACTCCAGGGTCCGAGGAGACAAAATAGACACAATACTAATGGTTATCTTGAGATGCCGTTGAATGGAAAGACGCTAATATTGTGTCTATTTTCTAAAATGGTGACAATTCTAATCTGGGAAATTACAAATCCATCTGTTTTACAACAGTATCAGGTAAAATAAAAGAATCAATTATAGGAAATCTGGGGATTATCTTTATGGTAGTAATCTAGTAAATCACAATCAACATGGCTTCAGAAGAGGGAGATCCTGTCTGACCCACCTTGGCTTTTTTTTTAAGAAGGCGACGTTTCAGATGGACTTTTTAAAAATGTATTTGTTCTTGGGATGTGGGTGATGCTGGCATGGCTGAATGTATTGCCCATCCCTAGTTACCCTGAAAAGGTGGTGGTGGGCCTTCTTGATTAGAGATACTTTTCCAACGGAGTGGCTAACTAGACCACCTCAGAGGGTATTAAGAGTCAATCATGTAGGGTGAACTAGAGTCACATGTAGGCCAGACCAGGTAGGGTGGCAGGTTTCCTTCCCTGAAGGATATTAGTGAACATAGGAATATTAGGTGAGCCATTCAGCCCCTCAGGACTGCTCCGCCAATCAATTAGATCATGGCTGATCGGCACCTCAACTCCAGTTTCCCACCTTTGCTCCATATCGCTTGATATTCTTACCTAACAGAAGTATATCGACCTCAGTTTTGAAAGCTCCAATTGTCCAAACATCCTCAGTCTTTTGGAGGAGAGAGTACCAAATTTCTACTACCTTTGAGTGAAAAAATGCTTCCTGATTTTGCACCTGAATGGCCTCGCTCTAATTTTAAGATTATGTCCCCTTGTTCTTGATTCCCCCACCAAAGGAATTAGTTTCTCTGTATCTACCCTATGAAATCCTTCTAACATTTTAAACACCTCGATCAGATCACCCCTCAATCTCCTATACTCAAGGGAATAAAACCCAAGTTTATGTAACTTATCCTCATAATTGAACCCTTTGAACCCTGGTATCATTTTGGTGAATCTGTGCTGTACTCCTTCTATGGCCAATATATTCTTCCTGCGATGCGGTGGCCAGAACTGAGTGCAATACTCCAGATGGGGTCTGAATTTATTTATTAGGTAAGGGTATCAAGGGATATGGATCAAAAGTGGGTAAATGGAGTTGAGGTACAGATCGGCCATGATCTAATTAAATGGCAGTACAGGAAACTCTTTATTAACCGGCACCCAAATATCCGGAAATCTCTCTTAACCGGCAAAATTCTTGAGTAGGTAACCGGGGTTTTCCTTCATCTCTCGTTTAAAATTAACTTTAAAAAACACCCCGAGACGTTTGCCTTGTATCGGAGCGTGTAGATTGGGAGGGGAATGTGCAGCCCGGGTAGGCAGCGGACACGACAGATGGTCAGCTGGCGGTCCCCGGGGAGACGGAGCTCCGAATGCAGGCACATGTCAATGTGTACGGGGCTCTCATACGTTGGGAGATATAACTCTCCGTTATCCGGACTTTTTGATTAACCGGCACCACACCGGTCCGTCGGTGCCGGTTAATAAAGAGTTTCCTGTATATGGTCGAGGGGCTGAATCACCTACTCCTGTTCCTATGTTCCTAATACACTCTATGTGGGAAAAAGAATCTTCTAACACACAATAACGTTTTGTTCACAATAGCATTCCAGAGAATTTAAACATTTTCCAATTTAATTAATTTCATTGTTTATCAGCAAAAAAAAAGTGATTTTTTTTTTAAGTCAAAGATTCAAATTTGTCCTTCGTCAATCAACAGTTAAGCCCAGTAATTGAACTGCTCGGACTGCTGCCCGCTGAACAGCTTCTCACTGGTTTTATTGTTGTTACCAGTTCGGCAGATGCCTTTGAAAAATATCAGTTTTCTCTGAACATTTTATTGTCTTGAACAATTTGTGTCACCTGCAAATTTAAAAACTCTGCCCCCGATAGCTAACAATATCTGTGGGAAGAGTATTTACATAATCAGTGATTCATAATCAGAAGCATTCCTGCTCCTCCTGACTCCACAAAAAAAACAAACATTTTCACAGTTTTGGGTCTGTTTTTCAGCGGCCTCCAGTGGTCTCTTCAAGGACCACTGGTAAGGCTGTTTAAAACCTGGTACAAATGGATAGAACTTGTGTGGTGTAAGCTATGCCCCTTTGTACTCCAATATTACAATTAGGGTCCTACAGCCAGCACAGGAACCTGATTTGCACAATGAACCGAACGCCTGTTTCATGCGGGCGCTATGGGCGACTAAACGTCATCCAACATGGCGGCCACCAAACATTGAGTGCAAATCGGGCACGGAAGATTGCGACCCAATTTTGTTGTGTTTTTTTCTCGTTTTACGCTTGGAAAATGGGCGAAACGAGGTTGAATTTCTCCCTTACTGGTAATGTAAAACCTTATATCCTGTTTCACACCTTTCTAACATAAATTCTCCAACACCTCTGTTAAAATAACAGACAAAACGTTAATATTGCACAGCATAATTTTAAGGCCTTTCTCTCTGTGATTCTTTTTCCTCTATGGGTTAATTCCATTTTTGTTCTCCCTCTGACTGTCAGTCCTGTTTCCTTTCTCTCTTTTTTGTGTGTTTTTAAAAAATTTTTTATCATTCACTTACTCGCCTCTGTTCTTTTCACCCAAACATCCAGGCTCATCAACTAAAGCAGAATGCTGGATAAGCACATGGGAACAAGAATTGGCACAATACTACCCTTGCAGAAGATTCCATGTATTCAAATGCTTGAATATAGGGGGAAGCCCTCGTGAGATCAATTCAAAAGAAATATAAACTCCAGCAATTAAATTATGTTAATATCATCTTTCGTTTACAATAACAGCACAGCTTAGGACATGTTTTCCCCGTGAGTTTGTCCAATGCTGTCTCCCAGCACCAAGTTTCCTCTTTTAACACAGCTGGATAGGTTTCCATTTAACCCCATTAATGCCCTTGTACAGTTGGTTCATAGTGCTTCTAATTGTTAAGATTCTTTCTCATACAGTTCATGGCTGAGCACTGGAGATGAACAGTAAATCAATTTCCAAATCCAGATTCAGACAAATTTGGATATCCTGTGGAGAAAAAAATAATAATTTTGGTTCAAATCAGACTGAGAGAATTTCCACACATTTGTGCAGTGAAATAACTTGATATTTTGGTCCCTTCTGTTTATAAATTTTGTAAATCACCATAATTGGTGAGGTGATATTGATACAACATTTTTCTCCATCAGCCCAGGATCCTGTTTTTTTATTCGTTTTTATGGGATGTGGGCATCGCTGGCAAGGCCAGCATTTATTGCCCATCCCTAATTGCCCTTGAGAAGGTGGTGGTGAGCCACCTTCTTGAACTGCTGCAGTCCGTGTGGTGAAGGTTCTCCCACAGTGCTGTTAGGGAGGGAGTTCCAGGATTTTGACCCAGCGACGATGAAGGATCGGCGATATACTTCTAAGTCAGGATGGTGTGTGACTTGGAGGGGAACTTGGAGCTGGTGGTGTTCCCATGCGCCTGCTGCCCTTGTCCTTTTAGGTGGAAGAGGTCGCGGGTTTGGGAGGTGCTGCCGAAGAAGCCTTGGCGAGTTGCTGCAATGCTTGTAGATGGTACACACTGCAGCCACAGTATGCCGGTGGTGGAGGGAGTGAATGTTTAAGGTGGTGGATGGGGTGCCAATCAAGCGGGCTGCTTTGTCCTGGATGGTGTCGAGCTTCTTAAGTGTTGTTGGAGCTGCACTCATCCAGGCAAGTGGAGAGTATTCCATCACACTCCTTACTTGTGCCTTCTAGATGGTGGAAAGGCTTTGGTGAGTCAGAAGGTGAGACACTCGCAACAGAATACCTAGTCTCTGACCTGCTCTTGTTGCCACAGTATTTATGTGGCTGGTCCAGTTAAGTTTCTAGTCAATGGTGATCCCCAGGATGTTGATAGTCAGGGATTCGGTGATGGTAATGCCATTGAATGCCAAGGGGTGGTAGTTAGACTCTTGGTTGTTGGAGATAGTCATTGCCTGGCACTTCTGTGGCACGAATGTTACCTGCCACTTATCAGCCCAAGCCTGACCGTCGTCCAGGTCTTGTTGCATGCGGGCATGGACTGCTTCATTATCTGAGGAGTTTGAATGATTCCATTTGAGACTACTGGTGACCTAACAGGAATAATTTGTCCTGGTTTTGGAGATATGTCAGAGCTCTCTGGCAAATGAAGCAGGACTTATCCTTTGGTGATCTAAGAATCAGATTTTTGGACCATCTGGATTTTGCTTGTGTTTCGGAGGCAGGCGAAACAGGTGTGAATGCTGAGAGCTGACAAAACTTGCGCAAATGAGCTTAAACAAGATGGGGTTCCAAGTCAAGACACTCTGACTGGGACACCAGTGCTTTGATGCTCAAGCTACACTGCTCATTTTCAGCCACTTATGCTGTAGTAATACTTTAGGCTCCGACATGAATGGAGCATATGGACAATATCAGCTCATTCGTCCGACCAGACTCTACTCCCTGCAGTCAGTGGTTCCTCTGAAAGTCAGAATATCACTTTGCATAAACAGGCCTGTCCGTAATATCAGACATCATAAATAAAATGTTCCTCTTTGTTGAGCCTGGAGAATGCTCAGTTCCCGGCACAGTGAAGAGGATACGACCACTGTCCCCATTACACTGACCCGTCACTTCCAGGGCTTTCCTAAGTGGGCTGTTACTGAACCTGCTCCCACCTGCCTCACTTTCCTGTCGGTCCATGGGTCGCCCAAATGCAGGGGTGCCCAAAAAACTAGCAGTGGGGCTTGCACTAGGACTTTCATCAGACTGGAAGATCTGAAGGGGGCCTGCGGGAAACCCAAAGAGCGTTGGCAACAGGTAAGATGTTCCTGCTAATGGGGCAGGAAATTCAGGTGAGCTTTGGCCATTGCAGGCTCCTCACTTCTCGGGGCCAATGTGCCAGTCTGGTACTGGCATGCGGGGGGGCGGGGGCGGCAGGGATGGGAGGGGTGGGTGGTGCTGGGGGAAGGTAAGATGAGAATTGACACTCACATTTATTTACCAATTTTTAGGGGAATGTGGACCACCTCAGATTCACTCAAGTTTTACTGACCGACATGAGTCTATTGGTTTGAGGACAGGGTGATTTGGACTGTAGACAACATGTGGACAAGTCGTTTTTTAAGGCACATCATCATGTTTTCTGGAGTGCTAGAACGAGGGGTCACAGTCTCAGGATATGGGGTAGGACATTTAGGACTGAGATGAGGAGAAATTTCTTCACTCAGAGGGTGGTGAACCTGTGGAATTCTCTACCCCAGAAGGCTGTGGAGGCCAAGTCACTGAATATATTTAAGAAGGAGATAGATAGATTTCTAGACACAAAAGGCATTCAGGGGTATGGGGAGAGAGCGGGAATATGGTATTGAGCTAGAGGATCAACCATGGTCATATTGAATGGCGGAGCAGGCTCGAAGGGCCGAATGGCCTACTCCTGCTCCTATTTTTCTATGTTTCTATGTGCTGCGCCAGTTCGTGCTTTTTTACTAGAACTGGCACAATGCTTGAGGTTCCTGCTTCTGTGGAACAGCTGAACTGCAGTGGAGCTTGGCTGCTCTATATTAGGATTTCTTCATCGAATTTGTACAGCTACAGGAGTAAATGCTGCACAAAAATCTTAGCATGGCACGGCATTAAGAAGCTTATTATAGAGATACAAGGTGTTACTGTTAATGAAATACAGACATTTCTTAGTTGAACAATAAAGGGATTAACAGTTGTAAAGTTGACTAATGGAGTTCCCCAGGGATAAGTCCTCAGAGCTCTACTTTTCCACAATCTATATAAACAATCTAGGTTAGGGAATGGCACTGAATTTCTAAATTTACAGATGACACTAAATAGTACAGGATAGCAAAATCAGTGGAAGCTAATATTATTCAATGGACTCTGGAACTGCTCAGTAGCTGCGCTAGTGATGGGAAGGACGAACGGTATTTAAGGTAGACAAATACAAGTATTGCGTGTAAGAAAATAACACAAACTTTATTACAAGGTAAAGGGCCAGACTTTGATGAAGGTTGAACAGGAGGAGGATTTGGGAGCAGTCTCTAGCTGCAGTGTGAGATGGCAATTAAAGACAAATACAGAATGTATGAGGTGTGCTGTCAGAAGAATGGTGTGTTAGTCAAAGGATGTGGCATTAAATCTGTAAAATATATTGGTGGCACCACACTTAGAATACCACATTCAGATTAGGTCACTGCGACTTCAAAAGGGACATATATAGAAAATAATTATCTGTTGGAGGTTTACGCTAAAACTAAACTATATTGAGGATGCCCTATTGAACATAATCTAAGGAGCATAAATAAATGCAAGTCCAATAATTTCCATTTAAAATTTGCAAAAAGGCTATTAGCAATAAATTGATTATTAGCAATGTGCTCACCTCAATTATAAATAGGCCTTGAAAGATAAAGCAAAGCAAACATGTAGCAATGATCTACCAGGTGCATGACCTGAGGGTTAAATCAAACTGAACCTTTTCAGCGGATTCCATAGTCCTTCTGGTGAATTATATCATAGTGAGCCCTGCTATCCGGTTTCACTTTTTCTCTGAGAACCACAACACCTCAGGTCAAACAGTAGCAGACTCATTTTCCCTCCCTCCTTGTTTTTTTTTTTCCTTTCCTTTCTTTTTTTGCTCTCTTAAGTGCATTTTCCCATGCTCTGCTTCCACCGGTTGGACAAAGGCCACACAAAAGGAGCAGAAGTGAAACAAAGTACTGTAGTATGGCTCCGTACGTGCTCAGGTAAAAGCCTTGGGTAGAATGCTGCTAAGGAAGCAACGTGAGGCCATGTTAATTTGCCAAAGTGCACACAAAGCACGATTCCCCTCCTGCAACACACCTGGTGACATTAAACTATGACTCATCCCTCAAGAAAATAAGCTCTTTAAGCCACTTGCCTCACAGTGTGGAATTTTCATATGTTTTTTGTTTCTTTTGTATATCTAGCTTATGATACAAAATCCAAAGTGGCACTTCAGTGTCAAATTTTTGGTTTTAAAGTTTGAAAATGTGAAAAAGCAGATCTGTCTCGAATATTTTATTTCTGTTTAAAGGGAAACAAACAAATTAGGAATATGTGGCTCCTGGCTGAACAACTGAAAGAATAGGATCTTCACAAATGGCTCGCCAAGTGGTGGGAGTGCAGTCAAATTCTGACAGCTGGGTATTAATTAAAGCGGAGAAGTTGGCTGTAAATACAGAAATGATGTAGTACCTGATTAATATCTTTCTCCAAGACCCAGCAAAAAAACTCGCAGATTTTCTAAAGAGCCTGAAAAAGGTCGATAAGAACGTTGTGAAGTATTATTTTTAATAAGCCGAAAATCCCGCATACGTAAGCTGAGAAAAAGGGATACAATTTCTTGGAAGCTCGATGGAAGGTTACCATAACTTTCCTAAAACAATAACATATTCTATCCTATTATAGGGTGTGAAAGAAAAATAATTCCAGATGATCCAGCAGCTACAACATTGGCCTAACTCCCCCAACCCTCATCCGTTAAAATACTGACAGGTTTTGCAAAAATATTATACTAAACAAAAGTGAAGCGGCTTTCATATTGCAGTGGTGTTTATTTTTCTAGTAGATCTGCTGACAGAAAGTCGCAGGATGTGTAGGATCGCATGTTTTTCCTCTCTTAACAATGGCTGAGGGATGGAGGCCTGGTCCCAGTAGTGCCTGCACCTCACAAATTCATTTCCTTATATTTGATTCAGACATCCCCCTTTTGTTTTTTCAGTGCAGTGTGAGCGCGTGTCGGGCAATGGCCCTCCAACAAATATTTTTGCCACTGCTGGTGTATAGACGGTTTCCTGAGGACGCGAGGTCACAACTTTTACTGCTGGCTGTGGACAGGAAGAGATAGGAGCCTGTGGCTGTATGCACGGCACCTATGAAAAGCCCACCAGCATACCGCTTGTGTGCTGCACTCAAAAGAAGTGTTTTAATGGGTTGGTAATACAGGTTTCCTGTCGGCAGTCTTGAGTCCCACTGCAATATTCAATCAATGACACAGAAACTCCCACACACACACAAGGGAAGTTCTGCGATAGAAGATAAAGATTGTGCTTTCAGTGCCGGCTGTAGCACAACTTTATAATTCTGAATTTTGATAGAAAGGGTTTTTCCATTGAAAGTTCGCAGCATAACAGGCATTTTTTCTTATATAGCTTGCAGAGTATTGAATGCAAAACATATCAAACTTGAAACACATTTTCATATATATTCAGTTACTGAATATAGTAAAATGGTGTACCAAATAAAGAGGAACTATGTTCTATTCATTTCATATGTTATCCTTCTGTATTTTTTATGGGATGCAGCTGGTTTTACTATCAATTTAACTAAACTAACCACTCGTCCAAAGGTGGAATTACACCAGCCTTTAGCGAGCAGAATTAGGTGCCCAGAAATGTTAATAAGGTTGAACATTCAAGCACAAGCCTTTCTCTTCTATGTTTGGAACACCTGATCAAAAAGGTGTGGCACAAGAAAAGATTTCCCAGCCATTGAGTCAGTCTGCTCCACCGTGTATGATTCACCATATCATTGACACTGTCCAACCCATTCAATGTCACAAGGGAAGTAACTAATCACATGTAAAACTTCTGAAAAAGAGCTATGTGAAATTACTTCTCTATCACCAAAGGTAACTCCAGTATATTAATCCACCCTCACAACATATTCTAGTCGCCTCTCACCCGTTGTGTTCCACAATCCATTTCTTAAATAGATAATGATCCAGTTTTATTTTACTTTTTTTTTAAAAAAAGGATTTAATTGACATAACATTAACTAGTTTAATTTCACATCTCAGCTAAAGCTTATTCAATTTGGACTAATGTCCTCTCGTTCTGTGATCACTATCCAAGTTAAATAACCTGCTTACATCTACACTAGCCATACTTTTCAGCTTATGAACATCCAAAAAGGGCAAGAAATGGCCCTACCTTTACCCTCTCCATTAGCATGCACCGTCCTCATCAAATGCTCATGATGCTAACTCCTGAGGGAGGTAAAAGAACAGAGGGGAAAATCCATAGCTAAAAACTCTGGGAAATACTTCCCCAACTCCATAAGGCAGTCAAGCAAACTTCAGGAGACACTGATTGGCCATGACGCATCACTACGGGAACTAAACTAACCAACATATCTCCAATACGCTCCAATGGTTGCCTCCCTCAAGTCCCATTGTAAAGGATTGTACAAACCCATACTTACCACATTCATTGGTAATATGTTCCACAGGGTGACAAGTCTCTGAGAAAATACATGTTACCTGGCATCGAACATGACTTCTTTGTCCATTTTTTAGGTATGTGTAGTTCCACTACCAGTAACCATTTTTAATATTGTAACCAAATCTACTACATCCAATCCTTTTATAGCTTTTAACATTTCAATCGTGTCTCCAAGATCCGGATCATGGGGCAGTTTTCATCCCCATTTTCGGGTGGGAATGGCGTGGCAGAAAATGAAAACTGGGCTGCAGAACTTACTGCCTCGTCTCCACTGGCCGTTCCTCCAGCCACCATTTTGTTTAAGGCCTGAAACAGGTGGGAGTCCCTTTAAAGTACCCAAATCGGAGTCCTATGATGTCAATAGGACCCCGATGCCATTTTCGTGACCTTTAGCCTGGTGAACACTCAGTGCTGCAAGCAGACATTGCCAGTGGTATTTAAAGGTGCACTCACCTGTAATTAGTCAGAGCATTGGTATCTATCTGGAGAGTTGAGGGGATTTGTCTGAGAATATTCTTTTGCTGAAATTGTGCTCTTTTTTCCATTTCTTGCCATTCTGTTAGCCACCCCTTACTGGCTGCAGGAAGACAAGGAGCAGGAGCAGGAGCAGCAGCAGCAACAGGTGGAGGAGCTTCAGGAGCAGCACGACCCTGCAGGAAGTCCAGGAAGGAGGAGGGTTGTTCGCAGGCAGCCTTATCCTGCTCAGTAGATCTACAGGCCCAGACGGAGGTCCCTGAACCGCAGCGAGAAGTGTTGGAGGAGATTGCGCCTCTCACAAGAGGTTTATCTGCAGAATGCTGCTGCCCACTCCACTATCATAGCTGGCGCCGCACTGACTGTGGCAGTTAAAGTAATCGCAGCTCTGAATTTCAATGCATCAGGCTCATTTCAGGCAGCAGCTAAAGATATATGCAATATAAGTCAGGCTGAAGTGCATTCCTGCGTGAAGACAAGTCACAGGCACGCTGTTTGCCACGGCTAATGAAATCATCTTGTTCCCCAAGGTCCCCAGGAGCCAGCAGGAGAGGGCTGTGGGTTTTGAAGCCATTTCAGGATTCTCACAAGTCCAGGGTACTATCGACTGGACAGGTGGCCATCAGGGCTCCTGCCAACGAGCCCAGCCCTTCGTGAACCACAAAGGGTCGCGCTCCCTTAATGTCCAGCTGGTATGTGAGCGCCAGCAGTTCACGTAGGTGTGCGCCCATTTACCAGGTAGCTCTCATGATGCCGACATCCCATGGAAGTCCAGTATCTTTGACAAGAAGCAACCGGTCACAGGGTGGCCGCTAGGAGATTGCCACAGGAGGTTCGCGAGCAGCTACCAAAGAAAAAAAGTGTAATTAATGGAGTTTAACAAGGACAATTAACGAAGAAGAAAGTAAGCCCATGAAATTCAATGAAGGTTTATCATCAAAATGATTGGAGTTCCTCGCTGGTGCCATCTGATCCCTGTGCTGTGCTGCTCCCTGAAGCTCCACCACCTGTTGCTGCTCCTTGTCTTCCTGCAGCCAGTAAGGGGTGGCTAACAGAATGGCGGGCATTCTGATCTCTACTGGTGGATCTCCTGCACCTATGCTGGCGAACAATTGGATCCCATGTTATTTTATAATGACAGGAGCTTTATGCTATGTAATATACAAAGTATTATTCTGTTGCTAAGACGGAACTGTGTTTTCCTTGACCTGTTCCATTAAGGTCACAAAGTCCCATTGCTGTAAATATATAAGTTAATTACCATAAAACCATAGAAGCTAGTGTACAGGAGGAGGCCATTTCGCCCATTATGCCTGTGCCATTATGTCTTTGCTGGAGTAATCCAAAAATAATTCTGCAGTCTTGCTTCCTCCTTGTATCTCTTTGTTTCAGATATTTAGCCAGTTTTCCCTTTAAAAAGCAGCAATGGTGTCTGCCTCAATCACTCCCTGTGGCAAAGCTACCCTTGCTCCAAAAACCCGATGCATAAATTACTCCTAACTCCTCTCCTTATTCTCTAAGTGACCATTTTAAAGTGATGACTCAGCCTCGTCACTGACAACAACAACAACAACTTGTATTTATATAGCGCCTTTCACATAGTAAAACGTCCCAAGCCGCTGCACAGGAGTATTTTAAGACAACAAATTTGACACCGATCCACATAAGGATAAATTAGGGCAGGGAGGTCAGTTTTAAGGAGCGTCTTAAAGGAGGAAAGAGAGGTAGAGTGCCCAACCAGTGGAAATAGTCCCTCCCTAGTCACTCTTTCACACCCCTTCATAATTAAAGACAAACTGTTATTAAATCTCCTCTTAGTCTTCTCTGCCCCAGTTGAAATTGCAAGCTACTTGGAGATTGGCAGGTGCTTGTAAATTTCTGGCTCCAGGACGAAAGAAACCAGTGTGAAATGACTGCCTTTCGTTCTCTTTTTTAATACGCTGTTTTAGAAGGACAGGAGCGATAAACCATGGAATGCACAATGTTTTGTGCTGACGTTAAGGCAGAGCCATGGCCACAAAGTTCAACTGTTTAATGATAAGAGCCTCAAGTCATTCAGAGTTTAATTGTTGTTTGGTTAGGAAACTTTGCAAATTGGAATGTGCTTGTCATTTTGAGGCTGTAGCTTAGAAGCACACAACATTTTAAGATTGCTTTGCATCTGAGGCTTGCCTGATCGCCCATAAGGAACTTTCCCATCCTCCCATCTCATTTTTTTAGCAGAACTGTTGGCTGGGCGCCACAGTGCGGGGGTGACCAGAGAAAGATGTTGCACAGAAGTACAGGAGTAAGCTGAATTCTCAAAGGTAAGTAATTTTTTTTAAAGACTAATTCCTCTCCCTCCCAATGATGTTGGGTCTAATGAGGACTCTCTGACTGCTGATCTCCTTCAACATGCAGAAGGTCCATCTCTCAGATGCCTAACACACAGCTGAGAGGCCTGCAGCTGCACTTTAATTGGACATGAGGCTGAGTTCGGATCGGTCAAGGCCCTGTGGGTGGCGAAGCGGGCCCAGGGGCTGAGTGGCTGGGTCCTGCTCCTACTTCTTGTGTTCTTTAGATTTGAGGTTAGGATCAGATCAGCCATGATCTTATTGAATGGCGGAGCAGGCTCGAGGGGCCGATTGGCCTACTCCTGCTCCTATTTCTTATGTTCTTATGTTCTTATGTTAACTTCTTGCCCCTTCTGTTGGCGCTAGGCCTTGCCAGAGGGTGAACCTGTACCGTGTGTCTCTGGGCCACTTTTAGTGCCCGAAGAGTGGAAATCCCAACACTCCTGGGCCTGGACAGAAGCAGTGCACTTCATGGGCACTGCTCCTGTCCAGCACCAGTCGGGGCAGGAAATTATCTAATGATTTCCTTTCCTGTTTTCATCGTCACTTTCATTCATCTTGAAGTTACTGTGTGGTGCTACTAATTTCATATATCGAAAACCAAGACATTTCGGCCCAACTATTGCAGGTACAACTCAAAATTCAACCAGCAGTTCTGTATATAAATGTAACCGAGAAAACAAAGTTATGGAGCCAATCTTTTAGTAACTTTGTTTCATTCCCTACTGACTGCAAGTATTCTTCTAAAAAAATTCTGAGCTGCAGGATGCAATTACAGTTCTCTCTGCACAATATACTTCTGTAAATGTCACATGTAAGTATGTTTTATTTACACAGATCTTCAGTCACACCGCTGCTCTAAATCAGTAAAGTGCTCCAAGGATCTTTCTGCCGTTCCTTTTTCTTTGCCCCGGCTGCTTTCAGCTAATGTGATTTGTTGAACAAACTGTCCCATTAATCCCATCCTATTTGACAGACTGAGAAAATAAGTGCCAAATGGCAAGATTCACAAGAAGCTAACTCTCTGTCTTCCTCAAGGTAAATAGTTATTACATTTGTGTGTCAAATTAGTGAAAATGATGTGCTTTCATTTTAAAACTGTAAATGTCACTCTTGCCAACCAGTTCAAAGCTGTGTAATGTGACATCTAGGTGACAAATGGGGCAAGGGCATGATGGATTTCAGTAAGGATTCTCTATTCTGTTGTATGTGGAAATTGTTGCTAAATGCTCACAAAGATGAACTGAAAGTTATAATCTGCAAGCAAAAAGTGCTGGTGTAACCACCTCTGGTTTGATAATTGTGATTCTGCAATTTGTTGTGGTAGTATAAATTATCACTGGGTATTGCCAAGTGTTGAGATAGAAATCCAGTATTGATATATTAATACAATTGTACATTAGTGCAAATATTGGACTACGAACAACAGCTAGAAGTGGTGTTGGTCTGATACAATTACTGGAATTTCTTGTACAAGTTGCCTTCCGAAAGTCACGCTAACAACACACATGTTATCTGAATTCTGGACCTATTCAACTCATCACCACACACCCGATCACACTCCTGATTCTGTTCGACCTTTCAGCACAAGCTGTGAAGTGTGCAATTGATTGGAGATACAAAGGAGAGATGGAAAACAAAAGGAATGAAAGAAACTATAAAGAATTATATCATAAAATAATCAAACACTAGGGAAAAATAAAGGAAATTAAAAGGTAGGGGAAAAAAATCAGGTGAACTCGAGAAAAACGAAAGGAAATAATGAAAGACAAGTGTAGTTGACGGTTCAAATAGATATTGAGGCAGAAATTCCGATCCCTACGGGTGTGTACGCGCTGTGTACTCACCCGTAGGGCCAACGGAAATGTCGGTTTCAGGCATGCACTGTGCATGCGCTGGAAACCGGCATTTCCGATCTGTCAAGAAAGCTCTCGACAGATCCTCCGGCTGCGCTGGAGCAGGGCCTCTGCGGGTGGAGAGTTCCGTTTTTTGGAGACCCTCCGCCCGCAGAAAACACTTACAATTCTTGCGCCTGTAAAAGCAGGCGAAAGGCCTGCTTTTACCAGGATAAGAGTTGAAAAAAGTTTTTTTTTAAATTTCCACTGATTTATCATTTAAAAATACTTTAAAGAAAGGTAAGTTTATTTTTAGCCCCGTTAAAAACTTTAATTACTTTTTTCAAAAAATAAAATTTTTGTTTAAAATACTTAATTTATGTAATTTAAAGTCATTTTAAAAATGTGATGGTTTTTTTTTAATTTATTTAAAGTTTTACTATGTTTTGGGGGTGATCTCTATTCATATATTTGACAGGTCTTCCTGTCAAATGTATGAAGGGAGATTCCCTTCTCTGTTTGGCTCCCCATGGCCCACGTGATCCCAGGGACGCTGCGAACCGCCTGCGCCTCTGGGATACGTGGGCCCTGCGCACCGGCAGTTTGGAGAGGCCCAGCAACGGAACTCTGCGCCTCCCAGGAGCCCTCCGGTCTAACGCAGATTTTTCCAGATCGCAGCCCTCCGCCCGCGGGAGGCCTGCGAATGGAATTTCTGGGCCAATATAAAGAAAAAGACCATGAAAAATTGGTAAGATTGTCCACTTGCAGAAATCACTCTGATTTTTTATTACTCCACAACTGTGAAGTTATATCTCAAATAACAAATCAAAATCCCTTAAAAATGGCGATGTGAGTGACATGAAACCAGATGGAAATGGGTTTACCGCAGCCACCTTATCACTGTGATCAGCACCCACGGCCCACCTACATTTTTCCACGCCCTGCATAAAGTAGCTAAATCTAAAATGTCTTTTTCTCCTCCCTCCTCTAAGTTTGAGGCTATGCCCTCTCTTGTGGGGTTAACAATCGACCCCAACCCGCCCACTCCTCGTTTTAACGGAGGCGGGACGGGGGGGAGGGGCGGGGGGGGGCGGGCAACCAACCTGCTCTCAGGAGGTGGGTTGACCAGTAAAATATTTTAATGAGGCTGTGTGCCTCCATTTTAACTAATGTTTTATTTTTAACACCTGCAGACTGGGTTTCCCGGGACTCGGAAAACCCAGCAGATGAAAGGTGAGGAGGCCCGGATCCATGAGGTAAGTGCCTTTACTTTTATTCGTTCATGGGATGTGGGCGTCGCTGGCAAGGCCAGCATTTATTGCCCATCCCTAATTGCCCTTGAGAAGGTGGTGGTGAGCCGCCTTCTTGAACCACTGCAGTCCGTGTGGTGAAGGTACTCCCACAGTGCTGTTATGGAGGGAGTGCCAGAATTTTGACCCAGCGACGATGAAGGAACAGTAATATACTTCCAAGTCAGGATGGTGTGTGACTTGGAGGGAAACTTGGAGGTGGTGGTGTTCCCATGCGCCTGTTGCCCTTGTCCTTCTAGGTGGTAGAGGTCGCGGGTTTGGGAGGTGCTGCCGAAGAAGCCTTGGCGAGCTTCTGCAGTGCATCTTGTAGATGGTACACAGTGCAGCCACGGTATGCCGGTGGTGGAGGGAGTGAATGTTTAAGGTGGTGGATGGGGTGCCAATCAAGCAGGCTGCTTTGTCTTGGATGGTGTCGAGCTTCTTGAGTGTTGTTGGAACTGCACTCATCCAGGCAAGTGGAGAGTATTCCATCACACACCTGACTTGTGCCTTGTAGATGGTGGAAAGGCTTTGGGGAGTCAGGAGGTGAGACACTCGTCGCAGAATACCCAGTCTCTGACCTGCTCTTGTTGCCATAGTATTTATGTGGCTGGTCCAGTTAAGTTTCTAGTCAATGGTGACCCCCAGGAAGTTGATGGTGGGGGATTCGGCGATGGTAATACCGTTGAATGTCATGAGGCGGTGGATAGACGCTCGCTTGTTGGAAATAGTCACTGCCTGGCACTTGTGTGGTGCGAATGTTACCTGCCACTTATCAGCCCAAGCCTGAATGTCGTCCAGTTCTTGTTGCATGCGGGCATGGACTGCTTCATTATCTGAGGAGTTGTGAATGGCACTGAACACTGTGCAATCATCAGCGAACATCCCCACTTCTGATTTTATAATGGAGGGAAGGTCATTGATAAAGCAGCTGAAGATGATTGGGCCTAGGACACTGCCCTGAGGAACTCCTGCAGTGATGTCCTGGGGCTGTGATGTTTGACCTCCAACCACCACAACCATCTTATTTGCGCTAGGTATGACTCCAGCCAGTGGATAGTTTTCCCCCCAATTCCCATTGACTTCAGTTTTACTAGTGCTACTTGATGCCACACTCGGTCAAGTGCTGCCTTGATGTCAAGGGTAGTCACTCTCACCTCACCTCTGGAATTCAGCTCTTTTGTCCATGTTTGGACTAAGGCTGTAATGAGGTCTGGAGCCGAGTGGTTCTGGCAGAACTCAAGCTGGACATCAATGAGCAGGTTATTGGTGAGTAAGTGCTGCTTGATAGCACTGTCGACGACACCTTCCATTACTTTGCTGATGATTGAGAGTAGACTGATGGGGCGGTAATTGGCCGGATTGGATATGTCCTGCTTTTTGTGGACAGGACAATCCTGGGCAGTTTCCCACATTGTCGGATAGATGCCAGTGTTATAGCTGTACTGGAACAACTTGGCTAGAGGCGCGGCTAGTTCTGGAGCACAAGTCTTCAGCACGACAGCAAGGATGTTGTCAGGGCCCACAGCCTTTGCTGTATCCAGTGCACTCAGCCGTTTCTTGATATCACGTGGGGTGGCTTCAGTGGTGGTGGGGACCTCAGGAGGAGGCTGATATGGATCATCTACTCGGTACTTCTGGCTGAAGATGGTTGCAAACGCTTCAGCCTTGTCTTTTGCACTCACGTGCTGGGCTCCACCATCATTGAAGATGGGGATATTCATGGACTCTCCTCCTCCTTTTAGTTGTTTAATGGTCCACCACCATTCACGACTGGGTGTGGCAGGACTGCAGAGCTTTGATCTGATCCATTGATTGTGGGATTGCTTAGCTCTGTCTATAGCATGCTGCGTCTGCTTTTTAGCATGCATGTAGTCCTGTGTTGCAGCTTCCCCAGGTTGGCACCACATTTTTAGGTACGCCTGGTGCTGCTCCTGGCATGCTCTTCTACACTCCTTATTGAACCAGGGTTGGTCCCCTGGCTTGATGGTAATGATAGAGTGAGTGATATGCCGGGCCATGAGGTTACAGATTATGGTGGAATACAATTCTACTGCTGCTGATGGCCCACAGCGCCTCATGGATGCCCAGTTTTGAGCTGCTAGATCAGTTCTGAATCTATCCCATTTAGCACGCGGGTAGTGCCACACAACATGATGGAGGGTGTCCTTAGTGTGAAGACGGGACTTCGTCTCCACAATGACTATGCGGTGGTCACTGCTACCAATGTTGTCATGGACAGATGCATCTGCGACAGGTAGATTGGTGAGGACGAGGTCAAGTAGGTGTTTTCCTCATGACACGGCTTGTGGGCCAGAAGGAGCAGGAGTGTTTCCCCCCCACCCCGGTCTACAAAACTTACCTTATAAACACCTTGCAATCAGCCGGCCCCCCCAATTTTGACCAATCCCCCCCCACTCACTGCGATGTTCAAATCCGGTGATGCTCGATCTCTGCCTCCCCACCATACTTGATCCGTGCCCCTCCCTGCGATTCTCGCTCTCCCCCCACCCCATGAAGCTTGATCTGTGCCCACCCCGGCGATGCTGAATCCTTCCCATGATTCTCATCCCCCCCCCCCCACCCCGTGATGTCCAATTCCGCGCCCACCCCACCCTCGCGATGTTGGACTTACCTGACATCCGCTCCCCGGCTCATATTCAGCACAAACAGACAGACAGCCTGTGAATTTGGCTGGCTGTCGGGCGGGAAATCTGCGGAAACCCTTCCTTCTGGGTTTCCCGTCCACAAATGCCCGCTGCACCCGGCTCTCTTCCCGGCTCTGAGTTATTATCGAGCACGTGGAGTGTTTTTTAAACAAAATGGGGGTGGGGGGCGGGGTTTCCCAGTCACACATGAGTCAATCAGCAGCCTTATCAGTTATTCAACACATTGGAGTGCATCACTGTTCTTGTAAACTAAACAGGTCCAACACTTAAGTGCTCGATCCCTGCAGGTGGAGTGCTTTGACATTAACACAGTGGTGAAAGGAAGTCCCAACACCCAGAGCTATAAAACCACTGGTCCGCCAGGTTAACAAAGTAACAATGTCACAACCATTTATCAATCTATCATATAGTAAATTCAACATGCGGAGCACGTGTTTGATGGAAAACTTTCCAAGGGAATCTTGCCCTCGTGGGCAAATCCATTCGACAGCTGCAGTACCAGATTCACCTATAGGTGGCACTGTGAAAGGAGTTTTCAACATATAAGGGTTCCTAGTCACAGTCGCCCAACCTGACGGCACACACAGAATGTGCTAAGCAGTCGTGAGATTTTATGGTTAAACATCCTGCTAGCTCTGCGAGGCAGGTACCCCAGTAGGGCCATTGCTGGCACAAGTGCCCACCCCATAATGTTTAAATGGCCCCATCTTTGGGACAGGGCCCCAGTGAGGCCAGCAGAACGAGTGGAAGCCCCGAAGTACTGTTGCACTTCCACCAGTACAATGGCATCACCAGAATTTTAGGGCTCCGTTCTTTAGCACTAGCATCCCTCACCCTGATGAGCACAAAAATATAAAAATATTATGATAATCTTGAGCAAGATCTAATTTGGAATAGGTTTTTCTTTGGGGTGGGTGGGGGGGGGGGAATTGACAGAATGAGAATCACTTTGTAAAGCTAAAGAGTAACATTATTTGTATAATACACAGTAACTACACCTTTATCAAACATTGATTAAATTGGAAAACTGTCCACCATATAGCTCGTTCCAGAACAAGATACAAGATCCATAAGTAGCACTGCCAAATCATAGCCAGCTAAACCCAGGAGGAAATTTTGCTCATAATGCATTCTGATAGATGAGCCCTTTCTTTTGTTTAAGCAACAATGAGAAATGGGCAATACCAGCCCTTTACTTTTGGAGATTTGAGGCTAATCCCAGCCCAGAGATGAGTAACTGAGGTCACTTCTCACTAATAGTTGTAAAGAAACTTAAATAGAATGAGTTCTGGTAATCTCAATCAAGCGCCCAGAGGAAGCCTTTCTAAGGCAAAATCCTACCCTTATTTAGCAATCATAGCATGCATAAGATAAGGACAAGAGTGGGATTTTGTTTTAAATAACAACAGTTGAACTAGGGATATTTTAGAAAGGATGAGTGCAGTGAATCTGTAAATTGCCTATCATGGACCTGACCCATTCACTTGCCCTGACTCAGAAGTGGCAAGAAAGCAAAAGTGAAAATTCTTCCCTTCTCATTACTGCCCCCATGGAACATCGATTACTTAAAAAGAAATGCAATTTGCACAAGTGACCTCTTGCCTAACAATATGGTCAAGGGCAGATACTATAAAAAGGAACAAGAAGTACAATTTTATCATTTCTAATAATCCAAATGTGCTTCTTTAGCTGGTGAGATATAATCCTAATGCCTGGAACACCAGCCAAAAATGAACCTCTGGCATTCCGTTGACTAAAATTGTCACACGCTCAAGCTTTAGGCTACTTGTTAGATTCCGCTTGTGGACATACTCGCCCAAATTCCGTGCAATTTAATTTAACAAAATAAAAATACACCACGGAGTTAATGGTGATAATTTTTAGGCTATTCTGTATGATCTTATTTGTCAGCTCTGACAGTCACCCTCGATCAGGATCTTTGTCAATTCGGAAGATATTTATACAAACATCCACATCAGCCAGCTACAGTCACAGCAATTAATCACCTGCACAGAGGAATTTATACTATCCAGATGGGAAAGCCACTCAAAATGAGAAAAATAATAAGACTAATTAATTCTTATCTGCACAGCACAATTAGATAAATGACCAACAGGCTCTGTCACCTATGGCTAGGACTTGGATCTCAATAAATTAACTCAACTGTCCCCCTTTTATAGTGCAAGATCTTTCACTTTAAACAGTAATGGGAATGAAAAATGGAAAAAGAGAACAGATTATTATTTGGATTAATCTTATGCTGGATAAAGGAGCATACAAATAACAGTGTGGGATACACTGATGTATTGATGTATTAGACATAACAAGTGGGTCAGAGTCTATAGAATACAATTTGGGAACATTAAATATGTTGCACTGATCATTCCTGGTGCTGATCCAATAGGCTGGCTGAGTTGAATATTTACAGAATAATTGATATTGTAGAGGTCTTAAGTATTTTTATTTAATTGTTTCTTTTTGTGATAGTATTTCAGTTTATGAATGCCAACAGAACCCAAGTCTGAAGTCAGACTAAGCGTTACTGGGATGTTGTTGAGTCGGCATACAGTAGATTTTTATACAACTGCTGCAACAAGAAAGTGAACCACATAATTTGATCTAAAATATAAGTTTAGTCACTAGTTAAATCTCTTAGAGACCACAAGGATCTTATAATTTGTCAACAAAATCTACAAGTGTCTTTAAATAGCTGCATCTAAAAACAGAACATACCAACTGATTGACGTGATATCTGGATTATTGTTTTCTGAGGCCTTAAGAATTCTATTATTAATAATTTAGTTAAAGTAATTTTTTTTGGAGATTTTAGAGATAAAAGGTACATATATAAGAAAATTCCCAAACTACATGAAATATTTTTTAAAGACTTGTTCACAGCAGGTTTAATATTCAATTTTAGGGTCAAGATTAAAGGATTCTACAGCTTTTAATTGCAAATATTCTTCAGTGTCTACTCCACATGATATCAGCACCCTATGAGATCACTAACTATCAGAGAAGCAATCTTAATCTTCCCTCTTGATGGCCATTCTACTCCTGACAGCAGCAAACACTCTGTCAGATGGGGAGGGGGCACTAGATCTGTACGACTTAACAACAAAGCTAAGATTATGTATAATGCTGCTTTCTAAATTCAATAACACATGGTCAATTTGAAAGAGTCTGCCTGCTGGAGAGAAGGGCACTGTTGAATTTCATACAATGCTCAGTGTAAGGTAATAAAGTATTTTTGTCACTTTGCGTTAGTTAATCTAAGACCAGAATGACTTTGTTGAAGGTCTCATTACTGAGAAGCAGTGCCTCATGCCCTGTCCAATAGACTACCTCTCATTAAGCTGCGCCTTGTTAAGTTGCAGATTTGGGTAAACGGTGGGTGATATCAAGGCTTCAGCCTGACAAAATTGTTCGCTAATGCCCTCAAGTCACTTTTTGTTTGCTGAGTCCAACACCAACAACCTACAAGGTAGGCATTTTATTCACATTTTCGGCACGAGTACTTGCTTTCTTATTCATTCATTTGTACCCATTACTGTAAAATTAAATATTTCATCCTCTGACTGTGTTTCATTTTTGAAACTATTGGTGCTTAATGGCAATGCAGTAAAAGTGGGCTGCTTCCATTGCAAATTGCAGCAGTCAATAGCACTTTGCAGCTCTGCTCATGAATAGTGAAATCCTTTAATGCTAAAATACTTCATTTTTACAGTAGTCTGCTCTTGTTAATTTGCCTGCGATTACGCTTTCTTTTGAGTATAATATATTACGCGCAGATATTCGTGTTTAAATTGAATAGAGGGGCATATGTGTTCTGTGCCCCTCCCCCCCCCCCCCCCCCCCACCGACAACAACAAACCGGGTGAGGGATTGGAGCTCACTGGGGCTTGGAACCATGAGCTGTAGCCTGTATAAACATTGTCCAAGATGACAGCCTTGGCTCATTCACAACCCCATCTGCAGCAGTAGGGGAATCCATTATTTTTATAATCCCAAGGGAGGGAAAGGTCTCTAGCATCATTACTTCTAGGGAAATGTAACTGACTTCATAGCACACCCTAATTTGCTCACCGTAATTATAGGTCATGCACTCCTTTGTAATTTATAAAACCTTTGTTCTTATCAATAATGAATGGCCATTGCCAAATCATACAACTATAATATTTTTATATTATGAAAATGCTAATGTGCTGCAGCTGAGGCTTATCAGCGGTCAGGCGCTCTATTAAGTAGTCACCAGTTAGTTCACGCAAATTGGTTATGTTAATGTCCTGCAACTAGAATGTAATACTTGGACAGGATGAGGTTTTGGCAATTAATTTTTTTCAGTCACCAGACAGACAGGCAAATTTATTTTCCCCCACTCTGGGAATAGGCTAAGAGGAGGTGAGGTGGAAAAAGCACTTCAGAGAGATATGTGACCTAATTGAATGCTCTAAATAAAGCAGAAACAATGGGAAGGATTGCATCCTCATTCATTCAGCTGACAATGTTTTGCAACTTAAACCTGTTTTATTAATTATGTTTGACATTTCCTTAATTAGTTTCATTTACATCAAATCAGCCCCTACCAGACTATTGCACCATACATCATTTCTCAGAATCTGCATACCTACAGAAAGCCAGCTCGATTTAATTATACATAAAAAGTGTCTGGCTTATTCTCTGTGAGATGTTGTAAGAGAGGAATGGGTTGTAGCTCGAGTGCCATTATTTCTCCCCATTTATCTTTTTTGCACATCAAAAAAAAAGATCAGGCCAAAAGGGCCTGGCATCTTATGCCCATCTCTAGGGTTGTGTCATAAAGCATTATCACAAAGGATGCACTGGAAATGACAAGCATGGAGATTTTAATGTTAGAGTTTATTAACTGTCACAGACTGCCGTTATGCTCTCTCAACACATGGCGCACCTGAGATAAGCAGACACCACTAAATTAGGCTGATAGATAGATGGGCCTGACAGGCGTAAGCAGCTGGTGTTGAACAACTTAATCACCCAGCGTTTTTGTAAGAGTTTGAATATCTATTGATCCAGTTAAAATTAAAAAGGATCGAGAAATGGTCAGTGTCTGAAAATAAGTTGTAGCGCTCTGTTTAAAAAAAAAGTGTTGCTCAAAAAGTAGTTATTTAGTCAAAATTGCTCATATA
The DNA here is from genome assembly GCA_030390025.1 of Squalus acanthias. Classification (NCBI taxonomy): domain Eukaryota; kingdom Metazoa; phylum Chordata; class Chondrichthyes; order Squaliformes; family Squalidae; genus Squalus; species Squalus acanthias. Next base: position 39,624,853 of record CM059446.1, read on the forward strand.
GGGTTTTTGTACAATATGGAATCAGTTGTTAATATAAGAAATTGCTTTTCCTTTTAATCACTGTTTTCAATTAACTATCTTACTGTAGTGCTGTAAAACCTGTATTATTAAATTTGCACATCATACTGTAAGTAAAGCCCATAAAACTTCAAGAAACAGCAAAATGAATGATTAAATAAAATGAGCTGGTTAGTTTTATTCTGAATTACAATTGACTATGCATTGAGTTAAATTTTACCTTAATGTCCCTTTCCATGGTTCATAACAAATGGAAATACCTCCATAAACCTCTCAAAACTCATCTTTTCAATCAAGCTTTCAGTCATTCCTCCTAATCTCTTCTTTCTGGCTCAGCCTTGATTTCCATATGCCTAGCTTTGAAGCGCCTTGGGATGTTGATTATGTTAAAGGCGCTATATAATACAAGTTGTCGTTTAAGAATAAGGGGAGCTGAAATTAACAGAATCAAAGCAAATACCTATCCAAACAGTACTGTACTACATTCACTAGCCATCGAGATCCTGCAAACATGGAATTTGCGCTATTATTTGCTTGTATTTCCCACTACATCTCGGTTAAGCAATGCTAACGCACTAGACCTGAAACAAGCATAATGTGCAAATAGTGTCACTTTCAAGTTCACACCATCTGAATTGCTTGTAAGCAACATTTTGCATCAATCTTGACAATAGTAGCAGTGGCCTACTGCACATGTTTAAGGAAGTATGGTAACAATTCAGGGAGAGTGACAGTGAAAAGAGCAATATTAAGAGCCAAGGAGTTTCAATCCTCAATCTATGCATGATTAACAGATGTCAGCCAGGGCAGTGGTAGGGGTGCGAAAATTGGTATCAGCGCCCATAGGTTATGGAGGAATAGTAAGACAGGTTTCTCACTCTGGACCCAGTGAGGATAGGATCAGGCCCAGCCATGATGCCCCACAAAATCAAATAGATTGCGGAGACATGCTTACAAAGCCACACGAAGGAAGAAGTGGAGGACACGCAATGCCCGTGGAAATGTACCCCAATGAGGAGTCAACACCTTCAGGAGGATGAGGAACGAAAAATGGGCAAGGAAGAAAAATAATTATAAACTATTGGGCAGTTTAGACAGACATTTGGGCCAGAACCTAGGGTTTTGGTGATAACAAGTGAAGATTGTGGTACACCATAGAATCACAGAAATTTACGGCACAGAAGGAAGCCATTCGGCCCATCCTGTCTGTGCCGGCCGAAAAAGAGCTATCCAGCCTAATCCCACTTGCCAGCTCTTGGTCCGTAGCCTTGTAGGTTACGGCACTTCAAGTGCATATCCAAGTACTTTTTAAATGTGATGAGCGTTTCTGCCTCTACTACCCTTTCAGGCAGTGAGTTCCAGACCCCCACCACCCTCTGGGTGAAGAAAGTTCTCCTCAACTCCCCTCTAATCCTATTTCAATTACTTTAAATCTATGCCCCCTGGTTATTGACATCTCTGCTAGGGAAAATAGGTCCTTCCTAGCCACTCTATCTAGGCCCCTCATAATTTTATACATCTCAAACAAGTCTCCCCTCAGCCTCCTATATTCCAAAGAAAACAGCCCCAGCCTATCCAATCATTACTAATGTTGTTGGTGATAGAAATTATATTAATGCAATTTTATCTTTAACAACATAAAACACCAAACTTTACACTTAAAAGTCTGTACTTTTTTTTAAACACCTAATTTGCTAGATTGCCAAGGTGGAACTGCACTAAGGACACTGTTACTCTGTCGCTGTACCCTGCAGCCTGACCCTGTTTCTATAGCAGCACGTTTTACAGCAGCAGGTGCAATAGGCTCAGCGTCACATCCCCCTTGCTCAGAGACAGTATGGAGGGATGTACAGACAGCATGCTAAGGCTGCATCTTCATACCATTCTTAAATTTGTTTCTTTTTGATGAAAATGGTATTCAATTTCCTTTCACATTAACATAAAGGAAATCACTCTTTTTAGGAGGTGGAGGGAATTTCCTTGTAGAACCCCAATCAAGGGATTATGGCGGTCTTTCCTGAAAGCTGCTTGCAAAATTTTAAGCTACAACTGGAACAGAACATACAAGAAGAATTAGCATGAATAACCAAAGTCACAAATTCTTGTACAGATTAGTAATGGATTTAAAGCAGACTTTTACTTAGTATAAGCGTCCCTTTAATTTTATTTTGTTATAGCATTAGCGTGTAAGGGGAGTGTTTTAATGTGTTCATCTCTCAAGCAGTCAATCTATAAAGCCATTACCTGTTTCAAGCCTAGTTTTCATCAAAGGGAATTAAAATGAAGAGTAAAGAATCAGTGGTCCATTACCGGTAATAGTACTTTTCAATTAATCAGTAAGTAGCTACAAGCTGAAAAAAAACGGATTCAAATGGCTTGCTGCTTCCAAAAATACCGACTTTTCTTTTTGTAGGTGACATGTTAAGATGTAAATGAGAAGGAAAACTTACATGGGCAACTGCAGCTGTGAATATTCACATCACCTCATTGTTCATTCATGCTCATCAGGTTCCACGATGGATTATTGAAAAGTGCACCAGTTAAAGCATGCTCATATATACAATTACATTTTAAAGTGTCAGGTTATCTAACAGATTTTAAGATTGCATTAATGCAGTTGTGGATGTACTAATGCAATCTTCGAGAATAACAGTAAATGTGAGCCAAGTAAAGGAATCCACCAAGATTACATGTAGTTTATTAACAATTCAGTCACCACTTCAGATAGGAGATAGGGTTAATAAAAGCACAATTGTAGATTTCTAATACATTAATAGGATGCAGAGTGACTCCAGGTTTTTCCTCTGTCATTTAATTTTGGAGCATTTTAGTTTTACTATGAATTCTTTTGAAACATTTGATACCTTCATACAGTTATGATTTCACCTTTTAACAAGACATTCCTGTCTTAAAGCCTTCAGCATTTTGAGACTGTTACTTCTTTACTAAAGTATACTGTACATAATGAGACAGGTTTGTATGGTGCGATATTAACCAGTGGAAAATAAAAGTCCTGGTGATTATTTTGGTGGCTCTCCATTCATATTTCAGAAAAGGTAGTTTCAAATCTTAAAGAACACGGGAATCACCTTTTCTCAGCTCTCCCATTCTAACACTCCCCATATACCACAAATGCTTTCTTTTTATTTTCCAAGGCACAAAACTTCAAAAATGATTTTTAACACACTTTTGGGGCGATTTTCCTTTCACAATAGAAAGTAGACACCATTAAGTTGAACCTCAGAGCAATTCACACATTGTAACTTTGTTGTAGCATGTTTAAGCTGTAGCCATTAAAAGCCATTAGCACATTACTATTGCTGTTGGCCTAAAAAGAACTGATCTACTCATCTTGCTGAAATCAGAAACCGTGAATTCGGTACTAATCTTCTACCCCATTTAGAGCAGCAAATGGAAGCTAAATTAACCTATAATTCATCTGCTGTTTTCCACTAGAAATGGCACAGTTTCATTTGATCCAACCTTTCAAAAAGTGACAGGCACAAACACAACTCCTGGACATTGCTACTAACAGCAGTGAAGGCAGCCATAGGTGTTAAGGCCACCACCAGCCTAACTGAATGAGGATCTTAGGCTATCCTAGTACCAATAAGGTGGCGGTTTTACATGCAATTCTCAGAATGATGTTTCTCTAGCAACAAGAGAAAATCTGGGGAGAAGATTTTTTTTTTAAATGTCTATATTGAGAATGACTCAATTAATGTAAATCTGCTGGTGATCTAAATTTATGCAAGCAGGTAGCTCATTTGTTGCACTTAACGGATATGATTGGAGTCAGGGGAGTGAGTTTATGGGATTGCTGTCCTAGAGTCTGGCTCGTGCCCAGGGTGGACAATAATAATTTAGCATCAGTGGAAAGTCCACCCATTGTTGATTTTCTACTTCTGGCAGTAACGATCAGTTAAATGTCCACCCACTGATTTTTTTTCATGGTGTGGTGACCATTTTATGTGGCTACTTGCCAATAGAAAGAAATTATCTGCCAAGCACAGATTACAATGAGTGTAATGTAATTGTTGCAATTTCACCATTGTGTGAACAATCTCTTATTCTCAGTGGAGCCCATTTAGTTCTCTATATCTTTAATATTAAAAATCTTAAACCTTTGCGTACTTCTTGCTACCACTTTTCGTCACACTTTTGTGTCAACTTTTTCCATTATAAATTCCTATGTCCTCATTTATAAAGGAAACTGGCTATGTAAACTTGTCATGCTGCAATTATATCATCTTTCCAGTGGTGGCGCTGTAGCACCTCGATTTTGCATCTTTTAGTTCCTCGGGCTGCATTGCTGAGAACTTCCTAACCAACTCTACTTCCCGGCTTCCCAAATTGCCAGCAGCTTTGCCATTTAACGATAAATATTAATATTAAATCAAAGTATTATATAAAAAAAGGAGAGAATGTATGATTATAAAGTAGGTACTGGATTATGTCTGTGTGCCCTAGTCCAATTATATCCCCTCCTTTAATCCTGCTTCCTGGTAAATATCTACGTCCCGAATGTCCAAGTCTAGTCAAAACATGCTTGAATTGGCCTATTGCATAGATTCACCTGCCCCATTAGCTCAGGGGGCAGACTGCACCAAACTTTCCAATAAGAGCACTTCCCCTAATTTGAATAGGCTACTGACCCAAGAAAAGCTTGGCCAGAGATTGCCTGTAGCACACTTGGCTTGGGAGTAAAATTCGGAGAGGCAGCAGCTCTTAAAGAGCTGCAGCTTGCCATAAGTTGAGGTACTGACAGCCCTCGTCTGGGTCCACTCTTATCTATACCATCAATGCCAGAGCATCTCCAACAATAGTTTCTCATACCATCCCACATCATTAACTTCAGAGTCCCCCAATCTATCCTTGCCCATCTCCTATTCACCATTTACATGCTGCCCGTCCCTTGGCAACATCACCACAGGCATGGGGTCAGCTTTCACATGCACACTGATAACATCCAGCTCTACCTCTACACTACCTGTCTTGACACCTCTGCTGTCTTGGTGTTGTCACATTGCCTGTCCAACATCCAGTCTTGGATGAGCCAAAACTTTGCACGATTCAATATTAATATTAGCGTCACATTAATGAAGTCTATACATGCTTGTAGTGCAGTCTCATTCTTTTTTTGCCCAAACAACGCACTGGGAAATGCGGTATGCAGTATATTGGGTGTGTTGAGCCATGTGCCAGATATTTCCAACCCTGCCCACCATCACTGAGACCCAACATGATTGCCAGCAGGGTTCAGAAAATCCAGTGTAAAAATATAACATTTTTCATAATTGCTGCTAGACCTCACAATGCCCCTCCCCACTACTGCTCATAGAATCATAGAAATTTACAGCACGGAAGGAGGCCATTTCGGCCCATCGTATCCGCACTGGCCAACAAAGAGCTATCCAGCCTAATCCCACTTCCCAGCTCTTGGTCCGTAGCCCTGTAGGTTACAGCACTCCAAGTGAACATCCAAGCACTTTTTAAATATGGTGAGGGTTTCTGCCTCTACCACCCTTTCAGGCAATGAGTTCCAGACCCCAACCACCCTCTGGGTGAAGAAATTTCCCCTCAAATCCTCTCTAAACCTCCTACCAGTTACTTTAAATCTATGCCTCCTGGTTGTTGACCCCTCCACTAAGGGAAATAGGTCCTTCCTATCCACTCTATCTACTAAACCCCACTTACTATCTTCCAATTCACCATGTGCTGCCTAACATCTTTTCCTGTATCTTGGGCTTCAAACAAAATCATAATTAAATTTGTATGTAAAGGAACATAAAATAGTAATTCATACAGATTTCAAGAAACATAGACAGATTCATGAAATCTCCAAAACATCTGTAAACATCAGGAAACTACAGGCCAGTTAGCTTAACATCTGTCATAGGGAAGATGTTAGAAGCTATTATTAAAGACGTTATAGCAGGGCATTTAGAAAAGTTCAAAGTAATCAGGCAGAGTCAACATGGTTTTGTGCAAGGGAAATCATGTTTAACCAATTTATTGGAGTTCTTTGAGGAAGTAACATGTGCTGTGGATAAAGGGGAACCGGTGGATGTACTGTACTTAGATTTCCAGAAGGCATTTGATAAGGTGCCACATCAAAGGTTATTGCGGAAAATAAAAGCTCATGGTGTAGGGGGTAACATATTGGCATGGATAGAAGATTGGCTGGCTAACAGAAACAGAGAGTAAGCATAAATGGGTCATTTTCTGATTGGCAAGATGTAACGAGTGGTGTGCCACAGGGATCGGTGCTGGGGTCTCAACTTTTTACAATTTATATAAATGACTTGGATGAAGGGACTGAAGGTATGGTTGCTAAATTTGCTGATGACCCAAAGATAGGTAGGAAAGTAAATTGTGAAGAGGACATAAGGAGGCTACAAAGGGATATAGATAAGTTAAGTGAGTGGGCAAAGATCTGGCAAATGGAGTATAATGTGGGAAAATGTGAAGTTGTCCATTTTGGCAGGAAGAATAAAAAAGAAGCATATTATCTAATGGTGAGAGATTGCAGAGCTCTGAGATGCAGAGGGATCTGGGTGTCCTAGTGCATGAATCGCAAAAGGTTACTGTGCAGATACAGCAAGTAATTAGGAAAGCTAATAGAATGTTATCGTTTATTGCGAGGGGAATTGAATACAAAAGTAGGGAGGTTATGCTTCAGTTATACAGGGCATTGGTGAGACCACATCTGGAGTACTGTGTACAGTATTGGTCTCCTTATTTAAGGAAGGATGTAAATGCGTTGGAAGCAGTTCAGAGAAGGTTTACTAGACTAATATCTGGAATGGGCAGGTTGTCTTATGAGGAAAGGTTGGACAGGCTAGGCTTGTATCCGCTGGAGTTTAGAAGAATAAGAGGTGACTTGATTGAAACATATAAGATCCTGAGGGGTCTGGACAGGGTGGATGTGGAGAGGATGTTTCCTCTTGTGGGAGAATCTAGAACTAGGGGTCACTGTTTTAAAATAAGGGGTCGCCCATTTAAGACAGAGATGAGGAGAAATTTTTTCTCACAGAGGGTCGTGAGTCTTTGGAACTCTCTTCTTCAGAGGGCGGTGCAAGCAGAGTCTTTGAATATTTTTAAGCTGAGGTAGATAGATTCTTGGTAAGCAAGGGGGTGAAAGGTTATCGGGGGTAGGCGGGTAGGTGGAGTAATCGGATCAGCCATGATCTTATTGAATGACGGAGCAGGCTCGAAGGGCCGAGTGGCCTACTCCTGCTCCTAATTCGTATGTTCGTATGTAAACATTCCAGAACCTCATGTAATAAAAACAGTTTGACTTATTCAGTCATTGTAAATCAGCAACCCTGATAATACTTTGTGTGTTATGTTGCATAACATCTCTATTGTTATAAAACAGCGTATCTTCCAACTCAATGTGAGAAATGCCATGGGACATCCACTAATAATGTAACCTCTAGATATGCTCACATTTCCTCTATATCCTGAGGCAGAGAATCTTTCGAATTCTCTACCCCAAAGGGCTGTGGATGCTGAATCATTGAATATATTCAAGGCTGAGATAGATAGATTTTTGGACTCTAGGGGAATAAAGGGATATGGGGATCAGGCGGGAAAGTGGAGTTGAGATCGAAGATCAGTCATGATCTTATTGAATGGCGGTGCGGGCTCGAAGGGCTGTATGGCCTACTTCTGCTCCTAATTCTTATGTTCTTATATTGAATTTCAGGTTTCTGTTATCTTGAGCTGTCTGTCAGATTTCATACGGTTTGCGCAGGTATGATGGTATACTGGTTATGTTACTGAATTACTATCACAATGGAACACACCAATCAAACATTAGAAAACTGGGCAGCTAAACTTCTAATGGAAAAAATAAAACAACCAATCCTAAATAATCAGTCAGAAAAAACTTATCAATAAAACAAGGGAGAAGATGAACCAATCAAATTGCTCAAAATAATTTATCCCTCAGCCTGTTATGAAACAGTTTGAGGTAGTGTTTCTGTTTTGGGCGCAATCGGCAAAGATGGCGCAAATTGCACTTGAAATTGAGTTTTACGAAGTGACGTTATGGTACAAGTTTCCGCCCAAACTCATTTGCATAATCACAAACCTAGGGCTGGATTTTACTAACCTCGGCGGGTCTGTGGCGGGCAATGCTGGTGGCGGGTCCCAGCCTCGCTATCCAAAATTATTTTCCCCTGATTGGGCTTGTTAAGCCCGCTCGGCGCATTTGCCGGCCAATTGAAGGAAGCGGGTCTGATGATGTCATTTGATGATGCATCAACAGCCGGTTTCCTTAAAGGGACCATGCGCAAATTAATTTTGACACACCGCTGTCAGTGTTCTACAGCAGTGAGGTGCTGCAAACACTGACAAGCAGTGCACAAAAGGTGCAGGGCTGCACCCAGGCTCTTCCATGACTCCCTCCATATTCTTATGCAGGGAGTCACAGCACGCAGGGATGTTCTCTTCCCTTTCAATGGGTGGAAGAGACCACCCCAGGAGATCAACGCAGCCTGGTTACACATTGCACAGGGGGGCACAAGCAGGGATGTCATCAGCAGGACCAGGGTGCAGTGGTGCAAACGTTTCAATGATCTCAGTAGATCACGAAACGTTACTGCAAAGCCACACACAACCTCATCCTGCTGTGCCACTCATCACATCCCCATCACTCTGCCTTCCCTACCCTACTCCTGCACAGCCTTACTCACACCAAATTACCTTGCACCTCCACCCATCCCTCTCTATCTACATTATCACTTCCCCATCTCACTAGCCACCCCTCACACTCACCCTCATCCTAGTCCAATCAACTAACAACACATAAGGGTAAGGCACTTGGGTGTTTTAGCCAATGTTCATGTGAAGTTTCTGGTAATGTGCTGTCAAACATTGAAATCTTTATTTTCAACACTTTGCGTTCTTGGACAGATTTGTGTGAACCTTTGGAAGTTTGGAAGTGGCTTAGTGAGTTGCAATGAATGGTGAGACATAACGGTGCCACCCCCCCCCCCCCCCCCCCCGCACCCAATGGTGGTGAGTGTGAAAGGAATGGCTTGGGCATTGTATGGATGCTTTATGGTGATGGTGTGGGGTGGTGCCAACCTGGTGCATCATGTGGCAGCGAGGGTGTTCGGCGTCAAGTGAAGTAAATCTGGCCATGGTGAGGTCATCCCTGGTGTCCCGGGCAGCATTGTGGTCAGGTACTGATGCCCTGTGTCCTGTGCAGCATCAGTTGATTGCAGAGAAGGTTGGTGTTGTTGTTGGTGCTGCTGGTGTGCCTGGTGATGCTGGTGTTGGGGCTGATTGTGGTTGGATTCTGAGGACCAAGGTGAGACAGTATAAAGGGCACCCATGTTGATGGAATAGATGGCAGGTGAAGTAGAGATGACAGAAGCGATCTGTCACTGGTGAGAGAGGTTGTTCCAATGAGGTGACACTGGATAGAGAGTTTGCTCCAAACGCTTGCAACCTGCATAAAGCTCAATCTGCCTTCCAAATGCAGTAAGCAACAGTTTCTGAGCTTGGAAAGTAAACAGCTGTGAGATGGGAGCTTTTATAGCACATTTGCAGCTGTCAAGTAATGAGATGATTCCATGGCCATTCAACTCCTGCCCTGCTTACCTGATCCCCTGAGCAGCGTAGTCCCCGTGGGTGACCTGGTATACTCTGAAGGTGAGCTGAAAATAATTCTTAATGCTCTGTTAACAAGGTCATAATGACCTTAACTGCCTCCCCCACCGCTGCGTGTTGGGTCTGCTCAGCGCTGACAGACCCGACATTTGGGAAAGGCGCGTGGCGGCGGGTTGACAGCAGGGTCCTGACACGCTGTCAAAAAAAAAAAATTTTTCTCACCTGACCTACCACCGATTGCGCCCACTGACCCCCCACAAAATTCCCCCCGTAAAATCTTCCATGAATCAATGCAATCGGGCAGTGTAATTAGAATGCATTAAAAAATATTAATTGATATATTTAAGTGTGGTAACTTGGTGCAGTTTTATTAATACAGCTGAAAATGGGTTTATCAGAAAAAGTAAGTATTTTTAATCAGAGTGTCTAGTCCACCACGTGTGAGTAACTTGAACTTAAATCACTGAAAATGACTTAACAAAACTATACTGACCCATTTATAGTTTCATTGTTGTATACTAGTCAGTTTCTTAGTAAATTAAAAGTTTTTTAATATTGAAAAACTTTTAAAAGGTGCCTACGTCTGTGTGTCTAAACAATACAAGATTAACTTGAAGAGCCTCCTCAAACGACTGCAAACGGGCACAATCAGCGCAAACTCGTCATTCTCATTACTTCAATCTGAGGGTGTTGCAAGTTTTGTGGGCGGAGCGGCTTCAGGCGCAATGGTTTGTAAACCACCGTTAAAGATCGCGGAAATGCGATTTACTCTTGACGTACTTGCATTTGAAGTTCCACAATCCTCTGCCCTGGTTTGGCTGATTTCAGCCGGATTGTGTTGATAAAACCAGCACAAACTAGCGGAAGCGCTAGGCCCTTATATTCTGACTCATCATCAGTAATTCCACTGCTAGTAATATTATAAAAGTGAGAAGTCGCACAACACCAGGTTATAGTCCAACAGTTTTATTTGAAATCACAAGCTTTCGGAGCGGCTGCTCCTTCGTCAGGTGAAGTGAAGAAATACAAATGGGCACAGCCTATATAGACAGAGAACAATGCCTATATATGCTGTGCCCATTTGTATTTCTTCACTTCACCTGACGAAGGAGCAGCCGCTCCGAAAGCTTGTGATTTCAAATAAAACTGTTGGACTATAACCTGGTGTTGTGCGACTTCTCACTTTTGTCCACCCCAGTCCAACACCGGCATCTCCGCATCATAGTAGTATTATACAATTGGTAGGTACATGAGCACTTGCAGCCCATCAAACGCAAGCATCAGACTTGCTGTGCCATATCTCAGGTGTCATATGTCTGATGTGCACAGTCTGTGTCAGACTTGCACCTGATTGCTTCAAATGTTCTCTCCGTAAAGCAGCAACAAATCCCAACTAAGCAGGTAGGTGCCATACAAATTGAACATGAGGATTGGAGATAGCTAAACCTGCAATGACAAGCTACATGTAGTTCCATAGTTAATTTAGTATTAATGCTGATTTACAATCAGCAAATTAAGTATATGCATGTTTAGCACTCAGAAACAATACAGGGACTGCAACTGACCCTGATGGACCAAAAACAGGTCATGGATGAGCCAAAAGGGCAGGTAATGGTTCTAGGTATGACTATAGGAAAGGGCAGGTTGGGCCAGTGATTATCAGTCTGCTTCTCCCCTGTGTTACCAGATCCCTGGCTCTGTCTCTGCAAGGCCTGAAGGACCCTCTTTCCCGGTGCTGCTAAGCTCAGCCATTGCTGGAAATTCTGAAAACTCCCCCAATGCAACAGGACCCCACGAAGCCCCTCCCCCTCTCAATGCTGTTAGACCTGAGGTACACCTCCACATTGATGTGAAAACCCTATCTCCCCAATGGCATAGAGTTCTGGGATCTTTTCCTCCAGTACTGCCAGAGCCTGGCACGCACCCCAATGTCCCAATAATGCCAGATCCCAGGATAACTTCAGGAACCCTCAAGGAAGCAAACTTTACAATCCTTCCCCCACCACTGACACCCAACTGATTACTACCAAAGCCCAGGCCCATCATTCCAATGCCTCTGAACTCTAGGATCCTCCCTTTTTCATGTGGAGTGTGTGTGCTTTGTCTTATCTGTCTCGGTCCTTTTCATGTTGCTGGGTTCTTCCGCTCTCATTTTCCGATTCTGCTTCTTCCTGTTCTGTTTCTCTATCTATCCTCTTTTGCTTCTGTCCCTCTATCTTCTTTTCTTATTCTTTCTCTGTCCACTTATTCTTTCTTTCTCTTTTCTTTTACCTTTCGTCTGCAGAGACAAGGAACACTATAGACTAATGTTGTTTGGTTGACTAATTTATATCATTCTCTGCTCCACTTTTTTAGTGGTTTTATTTGGGAGGGGGGACATTTAGGGCCACCGACTTTTCCACAACTGCCACCAGTGATCAGCAAACAAAAGATATACTTGGACTGACCCACAGCTTCTAGACTCCAGAGATGGAGCACTCCACTATTTTAACGTTCACAGTCAAGTAGCTCAGCTGGGAAGTAGCCAAATACTCATTGAGGACACTATAATCTGAAAGTCAGTCAGCACTAGGATTTGAACTTGAACCTTTTAGTTGAGTGGCCAACACTACCACTGGAATCACAGAGCTGCCTTATACATTTCCCTTACTCTGCTTTTATCGTGTGTTGGCTTGATTGGTCAGGATCCACGAGGTGATGATTCAGTGATTGTATTGTTGCTGATTATTTACTATAGCATGTTCATTGGAAATTCTAACCAATTCCGATGACAATTTTATTTTTATACATTTCCAGTAGCGCTTTATCCTTAATGAAGGGAGGAAGTAAGGAGAAAATAGAAGCAGTCTTTTTTGTTCTTGTGGCAGTTAATTGAATGTTTAACTAAAATATAAATCAGAAGTTGCCCTATGGATGGTGGCTCTTTCCTCCTTCGAGACACCTTGCTAGCCACCGCCCCACCTCCACATCACTAGTGTCCATAATTGCTGCTTATTGGCAGTAAATTGCTAATTTTACTTAGAAGCCACAAGACTGGCTAGTATGGGAAATGGAAAGGTTACATGTACTTCTGAAGGTGGGGCTAAGAAACCTTGTGGAGGCAGTGTAAAGGGTGCTTTACTGGGCATCAAAATCATGCTATATCTGGCCTAAGAGTTCTCGAAGCAAGGTGAAAACAGTAGAAAAATATTAATTTCCTTGTACGGACATCCCTCATCTCAATAGGCACAGAAATCATTACAAAAAACAGTAACAATGATTGGTTTATATGCAGTAGCATTATTTCAACAATACAACATCACACTCAGTTCTACACAATAATAGACAAGTATTCTCCCCGGGTAACCCAGGTCTCTAGGTGCTGAGATTATAATTACTTATAAATTGGAGACAAGTTATGGTGAAAACTCATTCACTAAAAATAATACAGATCAGCACACTAATATTTTTACTCATTACTTTGATACCCATTTATGACAGGCAGCTCTTCTTAATCATCACTGAACTATAATCTGCTGATCTGTCTAAAACCACTAAAGAAATTCAAACAAAATGACAATCAAAATGTATCTACTTTATTTTTCTATATGTTTTTATATATTCTCTTTCTTTCCTCTGTGCTCTTCACACAACTGCCCTTTTTAACACAAACAGTTCCTGACCCTTTTAATGTCATATTTCAACTGCTTGTGGGCTGCGGGAGGAATAAACAGAACGCTTCAGTTGGCCTTTCCACAGTGATTCAAGATTCAAAGGAGTCTCCACTGGGTTTTCTGTGTATCAGAAATAACGTACATTGTAAGCTTCATTCACTTTAATTGAGACCTCATCCAGTTGTCAAAGGAGAGGCAACAGAGCCAGACTTGGCCCTTCAAAATTTCAGAGGGAGCGAGCTATTTTTAGATGATCTTGACATCAAAAGTGCTTTAAGCAGTAGTCTGACCGAAGCAAAGGAGACAACTTAACTTGGTCCCTAATTTCCATCTTGTTAATACCTTACAGAAAACTCTCAGTGGAATAGTGAGGCATGCATTTTGAAGCTTTCCTCTCTTTCTCTTATCTCTGTTAGTAGTGTTTCCCAATACACAATGTGAATACTACACAGAAATGAATACAAAAGCAGCCTCTGCTGATTCACTGATTAGATTCAGCAGGTTATCTGTGTCAGCTTGTAGCTCAGATGAAGGCTCCCCATTGGCTCGAGTGGACAGCTCATTTCTTGTATCACAGTATAAACCTGCTCATAACCAGCTTGAATAAATATGGATTTTAAACAATTCCAGGCCCGATTGGAATCACAGTAATTCTTTCATTTTTAAGCACATAATGTATGACTCATTCTCATAAAAATTTATATCTCCATTCTCTGCTTTAATTTATGACCAACCTTGAGGCTGATATTATATGAACATTAATAAAATGCCTGTAGATCAAAAGCATCACATTTTTGCATTCTCTGATATTATTATTTCACTATGGTCCAAACCGTGTTATGTTTTGCTTAATGTACACTCTTGTCAGCAGTCCATCTCACAACAACTACAATTGAATAACAAATTAGAAAATCACATATTGTCTTAATCATTCTAACAATTTAGATTTCTTTTATTAAATTTAATTAATTTTTAATGACCAGTTCTGCACTATGTCACTTAATATGCTATAAGTTTGGTACTTTGGTCATTTTTCAGCTTATTCAGATCATTAATAACAAGTAATGCTATGTGTTTTTATTGTCATTGTTCTCTATCATTCAATTCACGTTTTATTTAATTTCTGCCAAATACAGATACAGTGACTAATTCCTGTGATTTAAATTTTAATATTAGCAACGAAAATATTAAAACATTTATAAGATTCAATTTTACAGCAGCGCCGTTCACTTTTGCATACTCTTTTTAAAAATCCAACCTCTCTTTGCTGTGCACAGTATTTCACATTGCTCAAGATGGACACCAGAGCACATTCCCATTCACTGAGTTCCATATACACTGTGTGTGATTGTCACCAAGTCCAAAATGTTTGTAGCCAGTCTCTCAACAATAGTCCCTACCTTTTTACTTAAACTAATACAAATTAATATTTTTTTCAGTGGAGCAACACTGCTTTTATAATATTTCCTTTCTCACTTCCTTCCTCCCCTACCGGTCTCCCTTTCATTTTTGCCTCTATTTCCTTCCTCCCTCCCTGATCTGTACCTTTTTACATCTCCTTTTTCCATTCCACTTATTTTCTTTGATTTTTTTTTTCCTTTCCTTTTTTTGGGTACATTTGTGTGGTAGGGAAATGTCAACCTGGAGCAGTGCTAGATCAGGTGTAGCACAGGTTAGATGCACAGTAGAACCCCTTTACACTGCCAAACAATGTGACTTAACCTCAACCTTTGAGAAGAACCCTAGTGCAGCAGTACGACATTTCTATTTGCCATTCTCAGGTATTCCTGAATTGGCTCGGCGATTGGTGCTGAATTACACCCCCACTGGGGCCTGGGTCGAGACTACCCAAACTCATTTCACATCAGGGACTTTCATCTCATCAGTCTGAGCTGAATTTGAACTCTTGCTCGGTTGTGATTTCACAGCTGCTGACAGCACTCCATCACTTTGTCCCAGTGACGACTCTTCTAGTGTGAATTTAGGCAGTGAGTGTCAGCAAGCTCCTGTACTAGGGGAGGGAGTGGGGGGGAGTGAGGTCATCACAGCACAGCACAATCCTGTTATCAGCCAACAACCATATACACACCCTTCAGCAGGAGCCACTCGTTAATGATATCGTCACCCAGCTAAGATCATCTGATTTGGCAAAGACAACAAATCAGTCTTGAGACTTTCCTGGTGTGGATGATCCTTTATTGTTCTTTAAATTATCCCCTTTTTCCTTCCTTTTCTCATACATTGTTTCAACTCATTCCCTCATCTTTCTTCAGATTGTGTTTCAGTCCTTCATTTCTGCCCTGCCTTTCTGCTAATATTCCCGCACAGCTGACTCAGGTCTGTGATTTTATAGTATAATTGCAATTGTATTTTAACTACCATGAAGAAAGAGAATCAGAAAAAGAGAATGTTCCACATGTGACATTTAGGGAATAAAAGATTTGTATTTGAAGCGACTAATGGAAAAGATTTTATTCGCTTTAGAGGAAAGACATTTATTTCAGTGAATAACTTAATAGAAAATTGAAGAAACATTGGAATTCATATTGATCAATATGTAATATTCAAGGATTCAAACAAGACATCACTTACAAGAGTTTTCTTTCAACGTACTTCGCCAGCAACACAACTCAACAGCAACTTGAGCTCATTTAAAAATAGACAATATATTGCTCTAAAAACATTTGAAATAGCAACGGTTAACTTGTATTTAGCACGTTCTGGTTACTAAGAGAGCAAAAGAAAGATTTAATGTAAGACCATTGAAAGGTAAGAATGACAAAAAGCTATGCAGCTCCACTAACTCATCTGGAAATAAGAATTCCTCTGGTCACAAATGTAATTAGGAAGGTTTCCTCCGCTCAGTATTTCTTGCAAGATTGTAAATATGTTCTCAAAGAGTATTCAACGATTTCAGTTTGCTGAAATCAGCTAACTCAGCAAAGAGTAGACCAATCTTTGATTGAAAGTATGTGCTCATGATATGGGCAATGCTGATCAGGCTGCATTATTGCCCCTCTCTCGTTGCCCCGAGAAGGTGGTGACATTCTTCGAAGCATTACTTTTACAACTGACGGGTTTGCTAGGCTACTCCAGAGGCTATTAAGAGTCAACCAAATAATACTGAACTGTAGTCAATTTATAGGCCAGATTGGTAGGAGTGCCAGGTGAACCAGTTAGGTTTTTATGACAAGCTTTAATGGTTGTTTTTTTCACCTTGTGCAAACCCACACATTACCAGATTTATTGAATTTCATTTCACAATTTTTCATGTTGGGATTTGAACTCGTGACCTCTGGTGTGCTAGTCCAGTACCATAAACACTGCACTACTAGACCCTAAATCCTGAAACTTTCCTGGTCTACATGTTTTTCCTTTATCCCCTTTTTCCAATAACTAGTCTTCATTTCATCCCATTGCCTTTCTTTAGAATACTTTTCTATCTTCTGCATCTTCCTTTTGTTTCGACGATGAACTCTTCATGGACACAGTCGCAGTGTTTGTTAAACACAATGACCAAAAGAATTTTCCCCCTTTAATGGTTAAGTCCATGTTCGCAGACCATTTCCATTCCTGCCTTGCGATGGAGTTATGTTTGAAGCACACATTTGCCTGTTTCACTGAAAATGTTAACTTAATTGGTTTATTTTTATTCTACTGTTTTATCTCTTACATTTTGTGACTGAGAGTGAGCACACAGCTTGCACTGCAATCTCTGCCAATGCCAGTGTGTGAGTGGTACAAGATGCATGCCATTGCGATATACAAACAAAAAGTCTCTATTTCAATGCCAGAGAAGCTGTCACAAATACCAGTCTATGTAAGACAACAAATTTATTCTTGTACAAATTATTTGATTAAAAATATTTATTACATATTAAGAAATCAAAATATCTATTTTAATGACTAGGTTACTGTATGCCGGACCTTTTGGTTTCCTGTAATAAATTATGTACATGTAAATATATATTTTTATCATTTATTGCTTGTCTTGCTAAAATATATATTAAAATAATGTAGACTTTCTACTCCGATTGTCACTGTGGGACAATGCTGGGTCTGAAGAGACAAAATATATTAGGAACAGCCAAATTAATGAGTGTTATTTTTGTAGTCGCTGAAAATACCAAAGTACTTGCAAAAACATAATGCTACATAATAAAAACAACAGTATTATATTGATTTAGATGCCTTTTTTTGATTAATTGACTCGTCTATCTAATTGTGTAAAGTGTTTGGACCTGCTGCTGCGTAATTAAAAGGGAAGCACTGTGTTTTATTTTAGACCCAAGAGAGTAGAGGAGTTGAAATAAAATGATAAGTCATGGATAAAAGGGCTTGAAGAAAGGTAATGGACACTTTGAAGGTCAACTGGTCGTTTGTTCTTCCAATGGCCGCTAAAAGATAAACCCTCTGCCGAGCGACTTTCAAAGAGTCGACATAGTGCTTACATGGTAGCTGGTAAATGTTTACACAGGTGCTAACAGGATTCTAAATGGAAGATATATGCATTGAATCACCAGTGTTACAGAGAGACTAAAAGAGCATTGATTCAGTTAATTACCGTAAGTTGCTGCTATTTTTCAGTTTGTGAACTTCTGCAAACCACAACACCATTTTCACCGTGTAAGGTAGGCACAGCCACAAACCTTGTTGTACCGGGGATGACAGTGGACAAGGCAATATCGCGGTGTATTGATTAGATTTTAATTAATCAATCAATAGTTTAATGCTTTTTAAGTTCAATAAATTGCCAGATCTATTACAGCACTTGTGATTATTCGGTGCTTGGTGATACTGTAAACCTCTGTAGGGATTGCTAATCAAAAATCATTTCTGTTTACTGAAGTGAATTTGGACTCAATCCAGGCCCCATGGAAGGCTTTGACTTTATATTCCCTGTAAAATTAAACAAGTAACTGTGTCACTGACACAGCATTTTCTAAAAAAAAGTGAGGTTCTATTTTGAACTCAACTGAATGAAGCTACTCCATTTAATGGGGTTTAAGGTAACTTTAGTTTGTTTCTTTTTTCATTTTACTTATTTCTGTTGGGTTCTCAAGTCATATAGCACCAAATCTACTCTATTAATTAACCACCTGATACTTTTTCCTGGATAATTAGGTACCCATTAGTTCTAATCAAGTAGTTACTTAATTATTTCAGTAATTAGTCTAATGGTCTAGCAAATTGAAGCTTTATCACTTTTGGATACTTAATGTTCTTGGCAGGAAGGATCAGAGGTGTCAGGATTCTTGCTCTGGCAATCAGGCAGAAAAACTGTTTAACAAATAGCTGAACTCCAATAAAGTAGGAAAAATAGGAAGCAATCTTTTGATTTCTAACATATTAACACCTGGTACAAAGAATGTAATTTTAATCAACCTATTTAAGATCTGTTTCACTAATAACCATGATTATCTTATTGTCTGTTGTACTCATGTACTTAACATGCAGTTGAGAAAACATGTCTAAAAGGAGTGTGTTTAGTAAGCCTTTACCACAGTTAGTAATGAGATGTGGCACAATAAAAATGATCATTTGCGTTTTAACCAAAATGGTAACAAAAGAAATGTTTAAATACTGGAACAGCTTCTACTTTTTGTTTCTTCATTCCTTCTCGTCACTTTGACTATTTTTAAAGAGCAAAACAACGTGCTAACATTTTTACTGGTAATCTTGTTAAATCAGATTTTCCTACATTCCTTAGCACATACCAATGAAACCTTTAGAAACACTTTTGATTAGAAAATGACGTGTTGGTAACCAGTGTTCCCTTTAAGCGGCTGTGCAGCGCTCCAGGGGTCCCGTGCAGCCGGCGAGCCGGCTTTTAAATTAAAAAAACCGCGCATGCGTGGACTTTTGACTGGGCCACGCGGCCCGTTAAAGGGCCCACGCGGCCCCCCAAAAAATTATGGGGAACATTGTTGGTAACTATTTGCCTTTAGTGAATATAGTCTATTTGATTAGAATGTTTATTTATTCATTAGCTTAGCACAGAGCATTGGTACTGATGAATGAGGAGTGGTATTAGAGGGAACAATATTAGAGACTGAGGTACTGTGAGCACAAACCATCACCTGAATATATGTCTCCAATATTTATATTTGAACATGCCCGTTTATGGGGCTGAGCAGAGTGCCACTTCATTTAATATGATCGCTACCACAGGATGGCGGATCATCATGGCGTATTAACTAGCCATCAGTGAGTTCCGCTTATGAGGATTTGAGTCCCTTTTTAATTCCTTTTCCATTGGTCTCCCTGGGCCACACACCCATTGTGTCCAAGACAACAGGCAGGCAAGATACTTTCAGGTCTCTGTCAAAGCTGAACTAGCCACTAATAGACACACAAAAGTGGCCTAGTGACGATTCTCCCTTCCAATTTTCCTTATTCCTGCCCCCTACCTCGTCCCCAAGAAAGTGTGCGGGCTCCATTCAATGCTTTCCCATAATTGTAGTTGATTTTTGGAACTCAGCAGTGTGGGGATTACAAGCACAGACCCACATGCCGCAACTCTGTGCCATTGATGTCCCATCATAACATCCCATTTGTCTCTCTCTTTTTAAAGGAAACCCCATGGAGTTTATCCGTTCGTCACAGATGCTAGCTTCACAGAGCAGATCTTCAACTAATGACCATTTTCCAAATGTAGGAGTCTGCTCAAAGACATTTTGTGGGAAATGTAAGCAGGGTAAATACTTTATACTGGCAGCTCTTTTCTCTATTATACTGTCTCTCATAACATTCACTGAGAACCATGTCACTTACAGATATATACTGGTGTATACCAATTTAAAAAAACTTGATACATACCAGCAAATCACACTGGTACACACTGATAGAAATAAACTGTGCAACTCAGTGCATGAACTGAAACAAGGGAGACAAAGAAGATAGCGGAAAGTCTGTCAGAATAAGGTTATCAGAGACAAATAAGACAAAACTATAAAATACTAGGGCCATAAACTCTATAGATTGTCAACACATTTTTAAAAAAAGCTGTGTGATTTTGTGTCCTGGTTTCACTGGTTCTTGTACCTCAGCACTAAGGTGACACAAATCAAATGGGTTCAGACCCACCCACTCCCCAAATCAGGAACTAACATCTATGCTTTTGGCAGAAAAGTTCTCCAACAACAAGATCAAATTTGAACAAAAGGAGTGAAATGAAAATACTCACAAAAGGGTCAGTCTTGTAGTAATGTGCTTTCTCACTAATCAAGATGACTGACAAACTTGCCTAATGGCACCTACTTATAGAAAATGGTGCTGGGAGATAAAAGGCTTTGCATAACATATAAAAAAAACACAAGTTGTGATAAAGGAAAAAAGACTGCAAATTTGATAGAAAATGCTGGAAATACACAGCAAGTCTGTCAACATCTGAAGGGAGAAAGAATGGCTCAAAATATCATAATAACTACTGCTATTTACCACAATGAAATGTTGTCATAACACTTTAACCAAGGAATAATCTTTCACTTTGTTGTAAATAGGAATATAATTTCTCGTTAACTGAGTTGTAGTTAAATCAATATTAATTGAAGAAAACTTCCAATCTTAAATTTCCAACTTTTTTTAAACTGATGGCATAAACTCTGAAACATATAATTCTCCTCTGAGGAGTTCAAAAACAAATTTAAATGATCTGTGTCAAAAATCAGTTTGCCAGGATTATTATAATGATATAATATTTGACAATCTTCTATTAATTCAACAGGATTTTTTTTTAAATCAAGGTTGCATACTTGTAAACTTCCTCTATATCAGTACATGTTGAGGATGTGACTTTGTAGATAACTTTATTCGGGTTAAATGTGTTAGATACATTTGCACATATCCCAACACACAATACAAACAACAAACCTATTTATTTATAGTTCCAAAATCTGTTTTGATGCGGTTTTCCATCGAATGCGTCAGTGAAAAGGAAAAGAAAGACTTGCATTTCTATAGCGCCTTTCACAACCTCAGGGCGTCCCAAAGTGCTTTACAGCCAATGAAATACTTTTGAAGTGTAGTCACTGTTGTAATGTTGGAAATGCGGCAGCCAATTTGCTCACAGCAAGCTCCCACCAACAGCAATGTGATAATGACCAGATAATCTGTTTTTAGTGATGTTGATTGAGGGATAAATATTGGCCAGGACACCGGGGATAACCAGGGATAAAGTGTCAGAATTTTATGGATTGTTATCAGTGGGGGTGTATTGTTATATCGCTGCCAGATTTCTATCTACTGTACTTGTAAATTTCTGGAGCCACAGTGCTATCCATCCTTAATATTAGATCCATCAATTCAAATTCCTCTTTTTCAGTGGACACCATTTGCCAGGAGGTTGGATTGGGTTTCACTATGAAGCAGCTGATCATTGCCCAGTACTATATATGGACCATAGATTATCCAAGTAATCAAGTGGCAATTATATCCTGATAAACTTGCTGTAGTTATGTCTAAAATCATTAAATCTCTTATTTGAACATCATCACGTTACTTTCAACAAAAATCTGACTGAACAGAATAAATAATAAATAAAACTGAAACCATATAAATATGAGCAAATCACCTAGGAGTGATTTAACTCTGTCATGCAATCTCAGTCTTTTGAGGATGGTTGAAAATGGTTCAATCTTCACTCTCATTGCCTATAATGTCATCTCAGCACCTCAATTAGATTAGCCTCTTCTTGTTGGGGCAGTACGATGAGAGCTTTCCTATGCATGTAAATGATGTTATACCCGAGCTGAGATTAAACGTAAAGGGTGGAAATGTTCTCTTCTCTAACACACATTCCTCAGCTTGTTGAGTACTTGGTACAAGATTAACCAAAAAAAATGTGTTTCATTGTAGTTTATTAGTGCAAAGAACATACATTATTGTATCTAACTGCTAAATAGTAACATTCATTATTAGCAGTTGCCTTAAAAGACGATAATATCAGTATTACTCCATTATGCAATTCTAGGATAACTAAAAACGCAAATTTGCAAGACTGTGCTGTCAGTAATGAATCAAGCTGTACGCTCAATGCTAGTACTTCAAAAACAACAGATCAGCACAAAAAGGGCTTGGGAATTAGGGAATCTTAATGCAAAGCCTGCAATTATTCTAATTAACAATCAATTAATTGACTAATCATTACACAACTAGTACATACTACACACCAGTGTGAGTTCATTAACCCTTTGGGGGACAAATTTGGTTTCCAGTAAACATACAAGGATCGAGATTACACTTTGGGTGCAATCGACCATCCGGGCGCAAATTGCAATCAAAATTGCACTTGAGAAGTGTTTTTTTCCCCTCAGGTTTCTACTCATTTGCATATCGGCGAACGCAAAATCTTCCATGATCCAGCGCAATCAGGCAGCGCCTTAGAACGTAAGTCTTTAAAAAAAATTTGCTTTAAAAAATATTCCATGATATATAAGAGTGATAACTGGGTGCAGTTTAATTAATACAGCTGAAAATGGGTTTATCACAAAAAATAAGCACTTTAATCAGAGTGTCTCGTCCACCACCTGTGAGTAACCCGATTTTAAATAACTGAAAATTACTTTAAAAAAAATACAGAAACATTTGCTGTTATATTGGGTATAGAGTAGTCAGTTTTTTTAGTAAATTAAAAAAAATATATATTCAAAAACTTTTAAAATATGCCTATTAGTGTCCCTGCATCCAAAAGAACCAGCTTAATTTTTAGAGCCTCCTCGAAGGCCTGCAAACGAGCGCAATTAGCGGAAACTTCCAATGCTGATTAATCCGATCTGGGGGCCTGGCCAGTTTTGTGGGCGGATCCGGCTTCTAGCGCGATGTTTTTTAAACTAGTGCAAAAGATCGCGGAAACATGAGTTGCACTGAACGCAATTTGCGCTTAAAATTCCGTGATCTTTTGCGTTGGTGTTGCCGATTTCGGGCGAATTGTACCAAAGAAAACCAGCGGAAACTCCAGGCCGCAATTTCTATCACAATATCTTCCACCCAAATTAAACAAAGCAAAAAAATTTAATATCATTCAATGCAACAACAGCAAAGTGGAATTAACACGGAGTGTGCCATTACAATATAAATGACCAATTTTACCCTGCATTTTCTAAAAAACAGTACATTGAAATCTGAATATATTGACTAGTTTCCTTAGATTTTGTACCTTGGATATCAAACACTTAAGGGGCAATTTTAACCCTAACTACCCAGTGGCAACCAGGCAGGCTGGCAGTTAACATCGGCCAGGACACTTACGCACTGACGTCCCGCACCATTCCTGCTGTCTGCTGTGTAGGCAGCAAGGATGCCGCTGAGACTGGCGGGGCTCTTCTTTAAATATGCAGCTCAAGGCCCAATGATGCCATCGGGGCCCCGACTGTAATTTTAACTGGTGACCTGAGCAGGAGGTTGTTCTGGCTTCCCCGCTAGGCAAAGACAACAGGAAGAGGAGACAGCCAAAAGAGGTAAGATTGTTTACTATCACTGTGGAGGAGCAGGAGTGTTCCTCCAGGCCCCACAAGGGAAGTTTAGACCTCCCCTGCCCCTGGGACAATTTTCCAAGTACTTGCTGGTAATGGGAAAACTCGCCCACTGCCAGCTCCAATTGGAAAATCATGGGCACGTTCCCTCCTATTTTTGGTCCATTGATTTCAAGGGCAGAAAATCACAGGCAGTCTGTGCTGGCGTTATCCAATATGCAGCAGCAGTGGGCAAGGTTCCCCACCATCATTTACATACTCAGAATATGATGGCCATTGTTCATGTTAGGGGCTTCCAAACAATGATGGCTTGCTGATCTTCTCAGGATCATCAGATGCAGCACTGAGCACAAGGCAAGCTGCATAACCAACAAGGGGGCAGGGAAAATCGGCAGTAGTTCCACCTTGGCTCACAAATCAGATAGCCCCATACATGAATCTACCCGTCATCAGCTAGAATTCACTGAGGGAAAGACAGATGGAGAAAATGGGCGAAAAATACATTTTTTTAAAATAAAGAAAGGAAGTGTACAATGAAACTGATTCAAATCAGTTGCATTTAAACTGGATTGACTTCAATGTCGCATAAGGTCACGAGCAAAATCAATTGAAATCATTTCAAGTCTGCACAAAAATTGATTTTGATAAAATTAAACTATCATTGTGGGTGACAGTGGACACACAGATTCGTGGCCTAGGTCCAACTATTACAGATTTTAGTGATTAAGTAGTCATAATTTTTCACTGCATGTAACACAACCTTGTGGTATCTTTTATATATGATTGGTTTTGGACTATGATTAATAAAGAAACAAGAAGCTATTGCTGCAATTCAACGGTGACTTTCTCAATTCCTGGATGCATGATAAACACTACTTTAGTCACCCAAGATACAAAGGTATCATTAGTAATTACTACTTGCAAATTGGCATTATTTGCAATAAAGCTTGTTTGCTGACATCACTGAGTAATTTGCAATGTCTCGACAGTATTTGCCAAAGCTCACAATGTAGCTTAGTGAAAGAAAAGAAAGCAAGACTTGCATTTATATAGCACCTTTCACGACCACCAGACATCTCAAAGCGCTTTACAACCAATGAAGTACTTTTGGAGTGTAGTCACTGTTGTAATGTGGGAAACGCGGCAGCCAATTTGCGCATAGCAAGCTCCCACAAACAGCAATGGGATAATGACCAGATAATCTGTTTTCGTTATGTTGATTGAGGGATAAATATTGACCAGGACACCAGGGATAACTCCCCTGCTCTTCTTCGAAATAGTGCCATGGGATCTTTTACATCCACCTGAGAGAGCAGACGGGGTCTTGGTTTAACGTCTCATCCGAAAGACGGATGCCAGCTAACCAATGTCAGTCTTGTCATTACACCTGCAATCCAATCAATTTCTTATTCCAATGAGGAAGTACTGCACAGTGACGAAGTGAAGAACATAACTGGTGTGAATTTTTTCAGAATTTGACACATCCTACATTTACTCATCATAATCAATTTGCTTCCCCAACTACATATAACAAGCAAGATTCGTAACGCAATGAAGGAGATATTTACAAAGCTATGGGCAAAGAGCAGGAGAGTGTGACTACTTGAATAGCTCTTTCAAAGAGCCGACACAGACATGATGGGCCAAATAGCCTCCTTCTGTGCTGTTTAATTCTAATTCATGACTAGGACGCCCAGTTCGTTACTGCGGACACCAGTTTGGTTGCATATTGGACATAAGCACACAGCAGGTAAAATGCTCCTTTCTGATAGTCTGGCGTCCTAGTATGTATATTTGGAGCTTGATTTTATATCCATTGGCCATGAATTGTCAGTAAATATAACCCTCTGTAGGTATGTATTTTATAAAAGAAAATAATCTGTCAAAACTTGTAACATCAATTCAGAGACAGATTAATACAATACCATCCGGATTTGCACAAGTGTTCCAGGATTTGTACCTAATCACGATTATGTCACACATGAGTCACTCCTGAATCTGAATAATTTTTCACATTGGAAACAACTTGGATTTTGTACATCACCTCTACCTGGAAACAAGGTCACAGCAGAAGTTGCAGTACAAGAAGAAACGTAATCCACTTCAAATAACCTGAATCCTAATTGCAAAGCAAAAACAGTGCTGGTCAGTCTTTTAGTATTGTATACAGCAAAACAATGACAGGTGAAGAGGTGATATTAAAACCCCTCCCTTAAAGTATCAGAGATTTAAAGAAAGACTTGCATTTATACAGCACCTTTCACAACCACCCAAAGTGCTTTACAGACAATTAATTACTTTTGAAATGTAGTCACTGTTGTAATGTGGGAAACGTGGCAGCCAATTTGCGCACAGCAAGGTCTCACAAACAGCAATGTGACAATGACCAGATAATCTGTTTTTGTTTTTGTTGATTGAGGGATAAATATTGGGCCAGGACACCAGGGATAACTCCCCTACTGTTCTTCAAAATAGTGCCATGAAATCTTTTACATCCACCTGAGAGAGCAGACGGGGCCTCGGTTTAACGTCTCGTCTGAAAGACAGCACCTCCGACAGTGCAGCATTCGCTCAGTACTGCACTGGAGTGTCCGCCTAGATTTTTGTGCTCAAGTCTCTGAGTGGGACTTGAACCCACGACCTTCTGACTCAGAGGCGAGAGTGCCACCCACGGCTGACACAGTGAATAGCTGAGTTCTACAAACCAGGAGGGTCCCAAGTTCAATCCTGAGCTGTTGGCCAGGGCAGCAAAAGGGCCAATGCCCATCGGAGAGGAGAGGTAAAAAGGGGGTTAAAAGGGCAGTGTCTCAGATGGGCTCAGTTCCTGGATCAACTGGGAACAGTTTGCTCTGAAAACTGACCTATAATATTCTTATGTTACCAGATGTCATCTTGTACTTTAGGAACATAGGAACAGGAGTAGCCATTGAGCCCCTTGAGCCTGTTCCGCCATTCAATTAGATCATGGCTGATCTGCGATTTAACTCCATATACCCACCTTTGGCCCATATCCCTTAATACCTTTAGTTAACAAAAAGCTATCAATCTCAGATTTAAAATTAACAATTGATCTAGCATCAATTGCTGTTTGCGGAAGAGAGATCCAAACTTCTACCACCCTTTGTGTGTAGAAGTGTTTCCTAATTTCACTCCTGAAACATCTGGCTCTAATTTTTAGACTCTGCCCCATAGTCCTAGACTCCCCATCCAGCAGAAATAGTTTCTCTCTGTCTACCCTATCTGTTCCCCTTAATATCTTGAAAACTTCGATCAGATAACCCCTCAACCATCTAAATTCTTGGGAATATAATCCTAATTTGTGTAATCTCTCCTCGTAACTTAACCCTTTAAGACCGGGTATCATTCTGGTAAACCTACGCTGCACTCCATCCAAGGCCAATATATCCTTCCTAAGGTGTGGTGTCCAGAACTGCTCACAGTACTCCAGGTGTGGTCTAACCAGGGTTTTGTATAGCTACAGCATAACTTCTACCCCCTTGTATTCTAGTCCTCTAGATATAAAGGCCAGCATTCCATTAGCCTTTTTAATTATTTTCTGTACCTGTTCATGACACTTTAATGATCTATGTACCTGGACCCCCAAGTCTCTTTGGACCTCTACTGTTTTTTGCTTTTCACCATTTAGAAAGTACCCTGTTCTATCCTTTTTAGGCCCAAAGTGGATCTCCTCACATTTGCCTACATTGAAATCCATTTGCCACAGTTTTGCGCATTCACTTAATCTGTCGATATCCCTTTGTAATTTTATGCTTTCATCTACGCTGCCTATCTTTGTGTCATCAGCAAATTTGGATATATGACTTTCGAAACCATCATCTAAGTCGTTAATAAATACTGTGAATAGTTGAGGCCCCAACACAGATCCCTACGGGACACCACTAGTCACCTCCTGCCAATTTGAGCACCTACCCATTATCCCTACTGCCTGTCTCCTGCCGCTCAGCCAATTTTCTAACCAGGTCAATAATTTGCCCTCAATTCCGTGCCCTTCTACCTTAGTTAACAGTCTCTTATGTGGGAATTTATCAAATGCCTTCTGGAAGTCCATATAAATAACATCCATAGACATTCCCCTGTCCACTACTTTGGTCACCTCCTCAAAAAATTCAATCAGGTTTGTCAGGCATGACCTACCTTTCACAAATCCATGCTGGCTCTCTCTGATCAACTGAAAATTTTCAAGGTGTTCAGTCACCCTATCCTTAATTATAGACTCTAGCAATTTCCCGACAACAGATGTTAGGCTAACTGGACTCTATAATTCTCTGGTTTCCCTCTCTCGCCATTCTTAAATAGTGACATGCGCAATTTTTCAATCTAAAGGAACGGTTCTGAATCGAGAGAACTTTTGGAAGATTATAGTTAGGGCATCTGCAATGTGCTCACCTACTTCCTTTAAAACCCTGGGATGGAAACCATTTGATCCTGGGGATTTGTCACTCTTTAGTGCCATTATTTTCTTCATTATTGTTATTTTACTTACTTTAATTTTATTGAGTCCTGTCCCTGGTTTAATATTAGTTTCCTTATTTTGAAAATTTGTTATGCAGTTTTCTGATATTTCATACCTTGCCTTTTGCTGAAAATTATAACAAAAATAATGAACTTGTACTACCAACTAAAACTGGTGACACAATGGGGATCATTTTCAAATTCACCGCCTGGGTGGTAATCTGCTGGAGCCAATCACCCGCCCCTTGTAGAACCGATTTTCATTCCATTCATTTCAAACTCTTTTTAAAATTTTGAAGCCTTCTATTTGATTCCTCTTTAACCTTCACTACTCCAATAAGTAAAGACCCAGTTTTGTAAGGTCTCTCATTATAATTATTTCCTTCCATCTCTGGTGTCATTCAAGTGTATCTGCATTTCACCTTTTTCACAGCTCCAATATGCTTTTGATAACGGGATGCTCAAAACCACACACAGTATTCCAACTGTAGTCTAACCAATGTCTTGTACGGATTCATCGTCATCTCTTTGTTTTTGTCTCTAAAATCCTTCCTTCGTATTATGTTAAATATTTACATATTTCAACAATGTCCCTTTTAAATCATCTTTTGTGTAGGCAATAGAGATTTTTTTTTTTTTTAAACTTCCTCATAGATCACTCCCCTTGCACTTGGAATCATTCTTATTGCTTTTCTTTGCACCCTCTCCAATGCTTGGATGTCTCCTTTGCACCATGGTGACCAAAGCTGTACTCAGTAAAAGTACAACACCAGGCTTGTGGTGAGGGTAAATTGTATGACTTAGTTCTCCCGGTGCTGAGCTTCACTCAACAGGAGGACAAATTGGACAATCAGACATAGTAGTTGGTATGCCCAACTGGTGGCTCTCCCAGTTTTTCAGTCATGAAAATAAATAACTGTAAAATTAAGAGGAATGTGATTTGGGTGCTGGGGTCAATGCCCCCAACCCTCGTCAAAGAAGGCTCCATGTTGGAAACACTGACTCATGAAATTTATCCTGTGATGGCCTTCATTGTAAAGTAGTTGGTCGACACTCATTGACTAGTTCAGCACATGAAGAATGGCTGGTAGACAAGTTACTAGAGGACTGGTAGCATCCATACATTCACACCCCAAAATGAATCACACCTTCATTAGAGGAAGGGATGAAAATGGGAGAAAAAAAATCAAACACTGACAGTTTCCTCTTACACTTTGGAGGCCTTGCATTGCTATAATTCACAACTCTGAATACAGTACTATATTTTCTATGTAATCATCTAAGACATCATTAGTACTTGTCCTTACATTGACAAATGAATTTTCTTGCAGTAGATACAGTTTATGTAGTTTAACAACAACTGATTCCAGGTGTGCAGCAAAAGTCACATATTGAGCTAAGTTAGAATCTTGCAATTCTATACATCATGTGCACAATTCCATTCTATTCAACAGCAGAATGTCCTGATTGGCACCAGTGAATTAATATCCATGGCTTAATTGAAATGCATTTCCAACATGCTTTCATGACAACACACCAGAATTCCATCTGTGTGGCAGGGAAGAAATGACCTCCACAGCATAACTTTCCTCTTCAGATCTGCAAGTTTTTTTTTAAATTCTCTAAAAAAGTTAGCTATACAAGGCAGCACAGTACACCTATACCAAGTAAGTATATAATATGGGTGCCACAGTACTAAGATACGCACAACCGCTGACTGGGGAAATACTTTGAAGGGTTTACTCGCTCCATAATTGTGTCAGCACTGCAAACCTTTATGTCGATGTTGCTTAGTGATGGTAGAAAGACAATACAATTAAGGCTTTTAGCTCGGCTGAATTCTGATCATGCAGATTTACAATGTTATCCTTCTACTAAAACAACCGTCCAGTTTAACACTGACAAGTACATGGCTGCATTTATTGTTGGATTATGACTATGTTTGGATTAACACTCATCTAAAATGGGAGTGAATGGGAATGGTGCATTGAAATTGTCTGTTTGGAAAGGATTATGGCTGAGTACAATATTCATCTATCCAGATTCCACTGTACTAGAGGCAGACTGAGATGGACTGTGCAGTGTAGAACTGACAAAACCTCTGTGGACTCAAAAGTACATTAGGTAGGAAACCTCCAATGGGTTGAATAGTTCAATTACATGGCTGGTAATAGCCTAAGTTTAAACAATTACCACCTAAATATTAAAATACTGTTTTCTCTTTTAATTTATAGTTGACCTGCCACTTCCCTTGGGCCTCAGTGGTCCCAGTGTATGAATAGCTTGGCTGCCTAATAGTAGACCAAATGTCTCACACCTCAATGACTGCAGATAAACTTTAGAACCTACCAGATTCAAACTGCGATTTTTTGTGTGTGATGACTTTAAGAGGACTGGCTAGTCTGCAGACAGTATTGATCTAATGAGAAGACATCTTTATAATCACACCACCCAGAAAGTAACAAGTAATTCATGCTCTTTAACCAGGGGATGGGTCTGCACTGTCAGTATTCCTCAAGAAATCCTTTAGAAGCATTTGCTTGGAACATTCAAATCAAGCAATCTAGGGCCACATATTCCTCAGTGTGTTAATTTTGATTATTTTTAAAAGTGTGCATGTGAACAGTAGAAGTCAGTGGTGGACTTTTTATTCAATTCTACAGTTACTCCGAGTCATGCTGCTATCCTGAAATATGTCCATTGAAAACCTTTTTGCTTGTTAAGGTCCATTAAGGGCTTGGTAAAGGCCAATCAAGAGCAAACTCTCACCAAAGTATGCAGGAGGGGATATAAATGACAAATGAGTTCTAAACTCTAACTCGTAACTGGTGTTTGTGAATTGAACAAAGGGCAAGATTTTGAAGTATCACTGCAGCACCTGAAGTGCATTTTGCATTGGAGTTTTCAGCCCCACAGCATGAGAGCAGCTTTTATTGTCAGTTATCTGTTAGTGCAACAGGAGCAGGAGAAGATGACAGCCTGTGAGTATAGGACACATGCGAGGTACAAGAGTACCAGAATGAGCTACCCCAGGTAGCAAATGTACCATGAGAAAGTCAGTTAGCTGGACATAACGAGCTGATAGTGCATGATGAGGCAAAGGGAAGCTTTGACTGAGATATGCGTCCTGGTTCATCAAAGATATGCAGGGATAACCTACCATCTGTACTGCTCAACTTATATTCCTTCCCGCTACCGAGAGGAGTTGTGCCCCTTACCATCCATCACTCCATTA
Source organism: Squalus acanthias (assembly GCA_030390025.1). Classification (NCBI taxonomy): domain Eukaryota; kingdom Metazoa; phylum Chordata; class Chondrichthyes; order Squaliformes; family Squalidae; genus Squalus; species Squalus acanthias. The sequence continues at coordinate 39,656,328 of CM059446.1, forward strand.
AGGAGGTAACTGAAGCTTTGCTTTATCATGCTCTTACCGACCTACATAAACTTCAGCAGTGGCCATAAGCATCAGCAGAGGCAGCTAAAGTGTTACTAAATCAATACCCTTCCCTAGGTAAAGGACATTATTGATTCTATGGATGTAGCCATTCATGTGGCTACCAATAATCCTATCACGTATCGAAATAGAAAAGGCTATTATTCTGTCCATGTGAAAATGGTATGCAACCAATGGCAGAAAATAATGGAAGCAAATGCACACTTGTTAGGCTGTAACAATGAACAAACAAACTTGTATTTATATACAACCTTTCACATCTTCAGGACGTCCTGAGGTGCTTCACATCCAAGGAATTGCTTTTGAAGTATAATCACTGCTTTTACGAACATACAAACAATGATAGACAGGAGAAGACCTACTGGTCCATCCAGCCTGTCCCCCATAACTGTGATGTCTTGTGCATCACAATATATATACTCCTCCCTGCCCCATAAACCATGTAATCTCCTGGAAAGGAGTAAAACCAGATAAAAACCCAGGCCAATTAGGGAAACAAAATCTGGAAACTTACTCTCTGATCCCCTTAGGCGACCAAAACTAGTCTACGAGACCACTCAGGTTCTGATTAATGTTATACAGAACCTTCCTTTTCTACGAGGTGATCTCCGCTCCAGCCAGAACAGGTCCAGCTCTCGCTTAAAAGGAATTCGGTGAATCAGCATTCACCACACAAGTCAGCAGCCTGTTCCACAGGTCCACTATTCTCTGGGAAAAGAACCACCTCCTAACATCTAACTTAGTTCTGCCTTTACATAACTTGAGATTGTGATCCCTGGTCCTCCCTAACCTGTCTACACAAACAAAATCTAGTACCTTCATCATCTTATAAACCTCGATCAATCACCCCTAAGTCTACGTTTCTCTAAAGTGTAGAGTCCTAGCTCTTTGAGCCTATCTTAGTAACTAAGATGCGTTAAACTGGGAACTAATTTTGTGGTCCTCCTCTGCACCCTTTCAAAGCCTCAATGTCACCCATTTTTGTAGGCAAACATGGCACCAGTTTGTACATAGCAAGGTTCCACAAACAGCAAAGGCAATAAATGACCAGACAACCTGTATTGATGGTGTAGGTGGAGGAATGAGGCCAAGACACCTGGTGAACTCTATGGTCGTTTTCAAAAAAGTGCCATAGGATCTTTTACAACCATCTGAACAGGCAAATTGGGCCTTGGTTTAATATCTCATCGAAGAGGCAGCACTCCCTCAGTACTGCATCGAAGCTTCAGCCTCGATTATATGGAAAATGTCACGGAGGATGAAGTTAGCAGCAACCATTAGTAGAAGACACGTCACTGCAGCGAGTGAGGATCACATTGACTGGTCTTTCTAGAGAGCTCTGCAACTAGCCACAGTAGGGGTAGATTTTAACTTTCAACGCCGGCCAGAAAACTGGCAGTAGTAGATCGGTTGCCCGTTATACATCTCACCCAATCTTCCTTTCAATGGTACTTGGGTTGTGTAACGAGTCAAGTGGATGCTTAATACAGTCCATGTGTTGTAACACCATCTGTGGGAAGGCAAGTCCACTGGCCTATATACCGAGGCAACTCAGAAGAAACAGTCATATGAACCCCCCTACAACACCCACTTCTTTAACATCAATGCTCTGTGCTTCATCATCCACACCACTATATGTGAGGAGATCGCATGTCAACAATTTGGGGACAGAGGTCAGTATATGGTCAGACCCATATGGTCTTCTTTAAACAGAGCAATAAAGAAAGAAAGACTTGCATTTATATAGCGCCTTTCACAACCACCAGACGTCTCAAAGCGCTTTACAGCCAATTAAGTACTTTTGGAGTGTAGTCACTGTTGCAATGTGGGAAACAATTTGCACACAGCAAGCCCCCACAAACAGCAACGTGATAATGACCAGATCATTTGTTTTTGTTATGTTGGTTGAGGGAGAAATATTGGCCAGGATAACTCCCCATCTCTTCTTTGAAATAGTGCCATGGGATCTTTTACATCTACCTGAAAGAGCAGACGGGGCCTCGGTTTAACGTCTCATCCGAAAGACAGCACCTCTGGCAGTGCAGCACTCCCTCAGCACTGCACTGGAGGGTCAGCCTAGCTTTATGTGCTCAAGTCCCTGGAGTGGGACTTAAACCCACAACCTTCTGACTCAGAGGCAAGTGTGCTACCAACTGAGCCACAGCTGACACTGCAATGTCAAGGTGGATTAAGATAGTGTGATTTGGCCCATGGAATCTCTTTTCAATTATAGCATGTGCAATATAATTTGTATTAACCTGCTATTTTAAGTAACACCACCTTCATTGCTATTTTTTCAACATTTCTCCACGTGAGTACAGGATGTAAACCTCATTTACATATCTATCTTATACTGCTACTTTACAGCAGTATTCTTCCTTTACCATGGTACTCTTATTTAAGTTATCAATCTCCTCTGGCCCTCCCTCTATCTCCACACAGCATTTGACCCAAGTTCACCAGACGCTGATTTAAAATCATAGCATGTACAATGGATAGGTTCAGCATAATTGAAATAACAGTTTACCATTGGGTGACTCTGCTAGGGATAGCATCAAGATGGCCAACAATACAAGATGAGGTGAACACAAGTCTGTTATATTAACCTAAGGATCATGCTGTTTTTCACTGTCCATTCCTAACGCGCACCAAGTCCCGTTCACCCATCACCCCTATACTCACTGACCTACATTGGCTCCTGGTCCACCAATGCCTCAATGTTAAAATTGACATCCTTGTTTTCAAATCCTTCCATGGCCTCGTCCCTCCCTATCTCTGTAACCTCCTCCAGCCCTACAACCCTCCAAGAACTCTGCGTTCCTCCAATTCCGGCCTCTTGTGCATTCCCCCCTTCCTTCAGCCTATCATTGGTGACTGTGCCTTCAGCTATCTAGGCCCTAAGCTCTGGAATTACCTCCCCAAACCTGTTCCCCTCTCCAGCACTTTCTCCTCCTTTTAAGAATCTCCTTAAAACCTACTTCTTTGACAAAGCGTTTGGTCACCTGTCCTAAAGTCTCCTTCTTTGGCTCGATGTCAATTTTTGTCCGATTACGCTCCTGCGAAGTGCCTTGGAATGTTTTGCTACATTAAAGGCGCTATATAAATGCGAGTTGTTGTTGTTGCTCATTGACAGCCAAATCACTGCAGTGAATTCTCATTAGGTGGTCCATATCAAATGCTATTTGTAAATTGAGTTTAAACTTAGGAATGCTCATTAAGCAAAAAGGTGATGGTGTGTTACCAAACCATTGTGACATAAAAACAGGTTTTCTTACTGATTTGTGGTTCTTTCACACATAGGAGAGAACAATGAGAATGCATTCTCCATACAATGTTATCTAAGGATTGGACGCATATATAACATATATATTTATATTTGTATATTTCAACTGCCAGGTAACATCTAAGTGCGTTGCAAAATTGATTGTGGTACCTAAATAATCAGCCCTACAATTAGCCCCTGGGATTTAGAAATACTAGACATACCTTTAAGAAACATAATCAGCCACCTTTTCCATTGCTTTAAACCAAAAGATTATCCCTGGATAAATATTTGCCAGGAAAATGATTTGGCTCCCCATTTATCATTATCTGTTTAATAAGCATATAGACAAACAATAGCAAATGCAACTTTTTTTTCCCCACAGCAGCTATAAAGTCAGGTTGTGATCTGGCCCAGGAAATGGTGCTAATTTAACTGAATGTAACAGAGTAAATCTCAGCCATGTTGTCCTTTTTCAAACATTGCTCTTTGCTTAAGGAGATGGCCATAATCAACTTAAAAATCTGACTTGATACTGATGGATTTTCTCTCGATGGTACTTTGGGCAAATGCACTGCATGCTGTAGCACTGAGTGAGGCCAGAACCAGAAGGCCCCAGGTTTAGTCCCTGGTGTGGACTAATCTTAGCTCAGGCAGTATTGAAGGCACTGCAATGGATCCACCCCCCCCTGAGCCAGAGAGAGGTAAAACAGCACTTAGCATTCTCACTTTGATAACCATAAGTAGCGCTACTGGAACTGGGTGGGTGCTAGCAAAGGTAGTCAAACTCAGGTCTGATACCTCTGTGGTTGACGACCTCTGGGATCCAAATGTTCTTTAATACAGCACTGGACATTGATTTAATTTTAGTGTATGTATAATGGACAGGTTCCGCATAATTCTAATAATGTTTATAATTGGTGACTGCTAGGAATAACGTCAAGATGACCAACAATGCAAGATGAGATGAACCACATACCCAGAACCATTTCACTATATTATATAAACCTATGGCTGATACTCACTGTTTAGACTCACACATAAAAGAATGGCTACTTGAGTGAGGTACTGGAGGGTTGCTTCCACCTGTGAAACTGTATCCCAGTAAGAGCCAGTGGCCTAGAAATTCAGACACGCCCATCTTTGGGCGCGCAAGGGCCACAAGGAATTCTATCTGTGTCTGAATGTTGAGGCAAAAGGCGCCCCAGATATTGTGTCTCGGGCCTCATTTCTGTTGAGGAGGCGAGCTGTGGAGATTAACAGGAAGCTCACCGGCAAAGCGGAATTGAAGATCCCTGTAGCATCTCTCGGGTAAGTGATGAAGGTGGCAACCAGGAAACTGGGGGGGCAGGGGGGGTGGCTATGGGTCGGGAAGGGAGGGCAATCGGGTAGCAGTGGTGTTGGCAAACCAATCTTGCGGTGGGGGCTGCATAGGCCCCTTATTTGCATATTCAAAGGGCCTAACGCCTCTTTCAGGCATGGGCGCTGCACAATGATTTTTTTTTAGACTTTACCAATATGGCGGACAGCACACTCCAGGCTCGTAATGAGCATGCGCTTCCTGCCCAGCATATTGGATGTTTAGGAGGCCGTTTAGCGCCTGAAAAATGGACCAAATTTCCACACCAATTTTTTCAGGAGAGAAAACTGTAGAGTAAAAAAATTGGAGGAGGAAAGAATGCTCAATTTTCTATTCTCTCCAATGGGTGCAGTTCAACCCTTTTTTTTTAATATGTGCTGCGTCTTCCAAAACTCCCTGTACAATATGAAAGTATTTATTACAGTAAAATCTTGTAACATTAAGTAAATTATCTATAGATATGTAGTGAGAACTCTTGCAGCCACTTAGTGCGTGCCTGGACTCCCACCTTCTGTTGCCAGGTTCAGGTGGCGTGCTGGACGCAGTTGAATGAAACAAAGGCAGTTTGTTGAAATACAGAACTAGGTCAGCATTCAGTACAACAGGACACAAGCCATTGGGATTCTGCTCGAAAATACGTGCTTTAGATCTTTCTCAGCAAGTTCTGCTCTGCATACAAAACTAGGCACAGCAGTTGCACTAACTGTTGGACTACAAAAGCTAAGCAAGAGGCCACAATTATTGCAACCCATTTTTTCTCCTCGTCCTTGGCAAGGGCTACGGACTGTGAATAGCTGAAACAATAAAACTCTGGCCTGTCTCTAGGTTACAGTGGAAAAGGAAGTGCCTGAGTTTGGAACTGTCCCCACAATTTAACCCAGGTTTATCCTGCAGTGCATTGCCTGGAAACAGAGGCAACCTCTACCTCATCATCCACTCACTGGCTTTGACCCCTGTGATTAGACTCTCATTAGTTTTCAGCATTCTTTCTCCATGGTGATGGTGGCATTCTTTCAGAGCAAACCAGCCCGAGATCTCAATTGGCAAAGGTCTGAGAGTAGGTCTTCCCTCTCAGCTGAGGAATGGTCCAGGGCCTGAAATTACCTTTTTAATTTTAAAAAATGGCCTAATTTGCTCCATAATTTAATGACCCACTACCAACATTGTATAAATATGCAACTTTGAAGCAGTTAAGGGTCAATTTTCTGCTTTTGCGCTCTGAGAGAATACATTGGAATATTGGACACACAGAATAGCATGCCTGTTCTGCAATCCACATTGAGCTTACGTCCAGTATTCCGATATTCACTCCCGGCACGTGATGCTTTGCACTGGGAGCGCAGAAGTGGAAAATAACCCTTATAATTTCTGAGAATACAATCTTGTTCCCAGGTCATAAATTACATGTCTTCTCCCATTCACTCTCAAAAGAGAAGAGAAAGTCTTTTAAAACTTGAACTAAAAATGTGTCAGGCCTGTAGCCCAATGGCTCAGTGTGTTAGTACACTGCCTGGTGTGCTATCCAACAGTACAGACCAGAAAGGCGATAGGTTGGTTACTGTTCTGTGTTGAGTTAGCTGACTTCACTAAGGACAGCTGCAGGGTCATTAAATTAGATGTCAGATGAGGACAGGACGAGGCTTGGCTGTGTTGCTGCACTCCCTCCCCCCACTCTCCTCCCTCCCCCCCCCCCCCCCCCCAGCCCTCCATCCTCCTCCCCTCTCCCCCCTGCCCCCCAAAGGTCACACAGTCTGCCAACATTCACTGTCTAGGCTAACAGGTAAAGATGAGCACTTGGGTGAAGCATTAGAAGGCTGCAGGGACTCCTGAAAGCAACATTCCAACATAAGGTTTAGAAAAGGAGGGGAGATAAAGGAACAAAAGTGAAAACAAATATTATTCAATATAAATTATAATTATTCTGCATGCATGAAATATTTTGTTTAATTATGGCCCAGTGATATTAGATATGCCAAATAAAGTAGAAATATTATTCATGATCGCTAAACAAAGCATTGAACCATGCCGTCCTCAGAAAATGCCAAACATATAATTGTAACTAGCACAGGAAGCTGCGTTCAAAAACTAGTTTAAGAATACCACAATCCAGGAAATTTGTGATTATTTTGCTGCTATATTCTACCCTAAAATCAGCTCATTAAAGGGTCCTGAAATTATACTGTGAGTGATAGCACATCTGAAATCAGTCCATCTGAAATTTCTCCTTCTATGTCAGTGGTAATGTTAATCATTTTTTTAATAAGCAGGTGAATGGCTCATGGAACGTTTAAGTCTGATCTTCCTTCCTCTGATAACTGTTCGTACTCTGATGTCCACACCATCATTTCAGCGCCAACATTTATTAACACTTTAAACCCGCTCTAAAATCCCAAACTCCGAGCATAAAATGTGTGTCATCAGATACTGGGGCTGTCAAACATATTGCAAGATTGGAACATTTACAGGCACTGCACATTGTAAGGAAGGAACTTATTAAGATCATCAGACACCTTACCAATATCACTAAATTAAAATGGCAACATTCCTGCATGAGAGAAGTCACACAGATCTAAAAAGCTTGAGCTGAAAAGAAGCAAGTAGAGGAATCAAACTAAATAAAAAATGAAATTTGTTTCTAATAAATCAACTGCAATTTTTCTTACAGTAAATATTTAAAAAATTGCTAAATGTATCGCCTCCCTTAAAATAATAAATAGTATCAGAAGCTAAAGGTAAACATATCTGCCATTCACACTATTAAAGACCCTTATGAAAATTCATGCTACGTCATCTAACACATGTAATCTGGATCAACACCACAGATGACATTATGCAAAACCTTTCTAAGAGTGGAAGGTAAGCTTCTGGCCTTTGTTCCAGCCCTAACATAGATGCACTAACACAATAAACTGCTTTGTATGAGCTTGTTCAGACCTATGAATTTAGGACTCTGCTGTAACTAAGCCCCAGTCTGCAAAATGGATCGAACAGCAGTTAAGCACAACAGCAAGAAAGCTTCCCTTTCAGTCCGGCCACGTCTAACATTTCTATTGGAATTACTTGCTAAAATTATCTGTATGTATAACAACAGGTGAAAACTACACTAAGTATTAAGTCCTGGCAGCTATCAACTACCTGTAACCTAATACGGTCTTGCGTTCCAAATAGGGGCCATTTGCTCCGACTATATACCACCATACTAAATGTTTCTGTACAAATACAAGCTATAGAATTTACATTGCAACTCTGTGTTTGTAAACGACTCTTTGTGCGACCTTGCCTACTGCTTCTCTTTTCAAAACCGGCACAGGCGATAAAGTTTCGTGTGGGTTTTTTTTTTAAAGCAAGACTCGCTCACGAGTAGCCTTTTCTCCTGCAGGGTCAGTGATCATTGTACCTGCAGCAAACTACAAGACAGAAAAGTTGGTGTGAATTGAATGCCTGCTTGTGCTGTCATCACCTTCCAATTAGCTGCAGTTTATTGCAGTATTTGATGAAAGAACATGTCGGCAGGTGAAGTGAAGTGTCTGAAAGGTGCTCCAGCCAGGCAGACCTGTCTAATGCAATGGACTTACCCCACCTGTCAAACGGCCAAATCAGATTACTTGGAAGACTGACAATCGACTGGTTCTAAACCTAACAATAATTTCACAACTGAAACAGCGATGTAACATCTGAACCCAATTTGCCATTACCTGACATCTTGGGTACAATAATTATTTCTAGCAACCAGTGAATTTTGTGTCATAATGTTAACAGGATAATCAGGGAGCTGTTATTTTTGGTTTAAAACTACAGTTTAAACAAAAATTCTTTTCAAGCCATTACAATGACTGTGCAAAGTCTGACACGGCCCGGTAGTATAAGGTTTACCCAGACAATCTCTATTCAAGGCTTAGTTTAACTGAAGTAATTTAAGAACAGCTCTTTCATTACATGTAGAGCATGGCATCATGGTATCAGCACTTCTGAACACATGAGGTGGGGCTAATGTGTATTGGCTCGGTCGGTGCAATTTCTTTTTCTCTGAAGAAATGCTCCTGAGCAGTATGCAAATGCAGGATGATTAATGGGAAAATAATCAGACCTTTTTGTACCTTTCCAACCATCCTCTGCCAGGATTTCTTGGACCATTTATCAAGTAATGTTGCAAGATTTCAGTCAGACTGATGAAGTTAGAAACGTCGGGTGGCAGATTTCAAAAACGCCCCTGGCATAAATAATATAATCCTGCACCATTTTATTATTTACATTAGACACATGGTACAATTGGCACAAGTGGCAGAGTGCCCTGTACGGATTGTTCTAAATACAGTATATAAAATATACCATGATATCGCAGAATGCGATCGAACACAATATCATATAATAGAGACAGAATCTAATGCAATATCTGGTAAGGGTTGGGGCTATGATGTTGCCCTACATCTGTCAGTAAAGTACACTCTGATATCCCTACTTGCCAAGTCACGTGATAAAATATCATTGCTTCTCAGATCACATGATCCTTCCATTTGTTACTGCCCACCATAAAACCTACACTGGCAAAACAAAAAGCCAAAATTGGAATATGGTAAGAAATATCTACATTGTTGTACAGGACACATGTTGCTGCCCTGTAACACATTGCAAATCCGGTTATCTATAACGTGAACTAACTTTTATTTCCTGATAATGAACGTTAGGCTAGCACTCAAAATACTTGAAGTGATTGCTGAAAAATTGTTGAACTTTGAGTGTGGGCACCCTCACACATTAAAGCTTGGAGATTACCAGCTCTCTGTGTCCACCAGGAAAGTGACAGACAGCAACAAAATGGGTGTCATTCCAAGGCTGTAATCTCATCTCGCGGTTCAGATGACAGGTACAGAATGCATAGGCTTTTTACTCAGTTTATAATGTCATCCGACCCTCAATGAGATCACTGCATTACAATAACTTCTAGCTTTCCAATATTCTCTATAGGATATGAAAGTTAATCAACAGGGATTTACATATTTCCCCAATAGTAAGATATTGTTATTCACCAGAGTGAATTATATGGCTTTATTGTTGTCTTGTCAAATATTCTGTTTGCTGAACGTAATATTTTCTACACATTTTCATCTTTTCATTATTGCACAACCTTAATTTCTTCACTGGACCATACTGATCAGGCAAGTCCTAGATTTGAGTCTGGTCTTCTTCTTCTTAAATGAGAAGTCGCACAACACCAGGTTATAGTCCAAGGGGTAAAAATTGAGTCGCGCCCCATTTGGGGCGCTAACCTCGCCGGGGCGCGACTTTTAGCGCCCCGAAAAAATTAGCGGCCCCGCGCCGGAACTTCAGTGGTTGCGCCCCAAGAGGGAAGCGGGGCGCTACTGGAAGCACCCCGCATCCCTCTTGGGGCGCTGCGAGGGAATATCCTGGCGCTACGTCGCCGCGGTATTGCAGGCCTTCCTCCCCTTCTTAAAGGGGAGGGACCCTGCGCAGCGCGAACCGGGGCCCAGCTGGGCCCCCAGTGATCGGGAGTGCCGGCAAAAGAGCCCGGCACTCAAGAGAAGTGCCGGGCTCTTGGAGCGCAGCCGGCACTTCACGGTGGGGGGGCTTCACGGGGGCCGGGGACAGCAACGGGGGCAGGTGCTGGCAGGCGGCCAGCAACAAAAATGGCCGCCTGCCACCTCCCCTTTAAATATCGCCGCCCCGGCCGCACGTACGCCTCCCTGAACCCGTCGGACATAGCGTCTGGCGGTAAATCAGGGGGCGCGACTGAAGATCACGGCCGGGGCGCGAGCGGGGTGCTGCGCACGGCGATGACGTCATCGCCGGCGGCGCAGCACCACAGGGCGCTACCGGCTGCCGCCGCCGCTAACCTCCCGCTGAATTTTTCGGGAGGCGTGGGCGGCGCTGCGCCCGGGCGTTAGCTGCTTTACGCCCCATTAGCGCCCTCTTAAGGCGCTAACGGGAGGCGCAAGCAGCTGAATTTTTCCCCCCAACAGTTTTATTTGAAATCACGAGCTTTCGGAGCGCTGCTCCTTCTTCTTCTTAGGCAGTCCCTCGGAACCGAGGATGACTTGCTTCCACACTAAAAAATGAGTTCTCAGGTGACTGATGAGTCCAATGCAGGACCTACAGTCTCTGTCACAGGTGGGGCAGACGGTGGTTGAAGGGGCAGGTGGGTGGGGTGCTTGGGTTGACGTGCGATCCTTCCACTGTTTGCGCTTGGCTTCCGCTTGCTCCCGGCAAAGAGACTCGAGGTGTTCGGCGCCTTCCCGGATGCTTCTCCTCCACTTTGTGCGGTCTTGGGCCAGGGATTCCCAGGTGTCGGTGGGGATGTTGCACTTTTTCAAGGAGGCTTTGAGGGTGTCCTCGAAGCGTTTCCTCTGCCCACCTGGGGCTCACTTGCCGTGTCAGAGCTCCGAGTAGAGCGCTTGTTTTGGGAGTCTCGTATCGGGCATGCGGACGATGTGACCCATCCATCGGAGCTGATCGAGCGTGGTCAAAGCTTCGCTGCTGGGGATGTTGGCCTGAGCGAGAACACTGACGTTGGTGCGCCTATCCTGCCAATGGATTTGCAGGATCTTGCGGAGGCGGCGTTGGTGGTACCTCTCTCGTGCTTTGAGGTGCCTGCTGTACATGGTCAGGGCTGGTCAGTGCTGTATTAGGTGATCACAACTGGCGAGCCAGTCGGAAAGCTACAATTAACCTCAGGATGTCCCAAAGTGCTTTAAAATCAATGAAGTACTTTTGAAGTGTAGTCACTTCTGTAATGTAGGAAATGCAGCAGCCAGTTTGTGCACAGCAAGCTCCCACAAACAGCAGTGAAATAAATGACAATATCATCTGTATTTTAGGGGTTGGTTGAGATATAAATATTGGCCAGGACACTGGGAGAATTCCCCTGCTCATGGAATCTTTTGCACCACCTGAGAGGGCAGATCGGCCCTCAGTTTAACATCTCATCTGAAAGACAGCACCTCCGACAGTGCAGCACTCCATCAGTACTGCATTGAGGTGTCAGCCTAGATTATGTGCTCAGGTCTGTGGAGTGGGACTTGAACCTCAACCTTCTGACTCAAGAGGCGAGAGTGCTACCACTGAGTCACAGCTGACATAATTGACACTCATTGTCAGGGTTCATTCATGAATGACAGTCGTTTGGACAAATTACTTGAGCCATACCCCAATAAGGAATCAATACCTTCAGGAGGCGAAGAGAGGAAAGCAAATTGATGAGAAAAAAAATTGGAGATGGGAAGAAAAATATTAGTGTAATAAATATTATAAAATTTGGGGGGGAAACTGGATGGTGCAGCAGGTTATTGCACACAACTATAGGATCCAAGCTTGAATTCAGCCCAGACTGCTGTTCTGAACTCTCTCCTATTAGTAGTTAGATTTTGGGCAACCTCAACCCAATCCCTAATGGGTGCAGGTCCATAGCATAAATCTAGCTATCGTTCAGAACATGTCAGCAATTAATTGGTAATGTCACTCAGACCAAAGAGTTGTTAATGTGGAAAGTGGGATTATTCATACTGGTATTATAGAGAGTTTTTTTCAGAGGCCAAGGCTTCTTCGGCAGCACCTCCCAAACCCGCAACCTCTTCCACCTAGAAGGACAAGGGCAGCAAGTGCATGGGAACACCACCACCTCCAAGTTACCCTCCAAGTCACACACCATCCTGACGTGGAAGTATATCGCCGATCCTTCATCGTCGCTGGGTCAAAATCCTGGAACTCCCTCCCTAACAGCACTGTGGGAGTACCTTCACCACACGGACTGCAGCGGTTTAAGAAGGCAGCTCACCACCACCTTCTCGAGGGCAATTAGGGATGGGCAATAAATGCTGGTCTTGCCAGCGATGCCCACATCCCATTAAAAAAAACAAATAAAAAAATAAAAAATTAAAGACACATTGTTGGACAATGCAAAGGGGGATTTACGCTGGATTTTATCTGTGTATTATCTGACCTGAAGGTCCTCAGTACTGTCAATGGCTGACGAGAGTGGAAAAACTGCTCGATTCTGTCCCTTACCTTAATGAGCACAAAAATTCACCAAAATCAATAAATAATGCATTTTTGGAGGCAGTATATACTCGCAGGTATATATAGTTCTTCCAAATAGAGCTAATCCTTCAAAGAACATGGATGACTGCTTTCCGCTTTGATAATAGGAGGGTCAACTTCCCTGTGTATCATTCTCTGCCACTCAAATTCATCATGTGCTGGCAACAGCATATCTTGCAGTGAAGCTCGACCATAGACTGACCTACTGTCACCATTCCAAATATTGTCTCTCTCTTATTAAGAAGCTAACTGGCACTACCTGGGACGCCAACACCCCTATTCTCCGCATCATAGCACCTGCAGAATACTGCTATCCTTTATAGAGCAGGAGGCATCACACAAGTAATGATTGATGTAAAATTAAATCATATCTCTGTTATATTCACTTAATCCATACCAGTTTTTGGATTAGGGATTCCCTCTGAAGCAGTGAGGAGATATGAAATTACACTTCTAAATTTCGAATGCTCCAACTTGATGCAACATCACCACGAAATACAAAAGCTTTATAAGAACAAGAGTCCCACAGGCTAAAATCCAGAAGGCCCTTTGTAATCTTGCTGCTGGGTATAAGTCTACCTCTGAAATGGCTACATTGCCAAACTGCAAAAAAAAGTTATCAGAGAGACTGCAATTTGTCTACGAGAAAGTTATAAAACTTTGCCTTTTTGCCTGATACCTGACCTGTAGGATTCAAATTAAGACAGAGTCTATGGCCACTGGTCATTGTTGGCTAAATGCACTCATAATGTTACATGGTTTCTGGTGTGACCCAAGATGCACTTGTAGTGCCTCTGATCTGATGTTTTGGAGAATAATTAACGAATGCCCTACTTTCCACCTAAGTGGTGACAGGAAGAACTGTACAATGCGAGTAAGTAGCTGTTAAATGATTAGAAAGTTCAGGGGAGAAATTTGGTTGGTTAGCGCCTCCTGTTAGCGCCTGGCGGGAACGCTAACGGGGATCTAATGAAGTAGTGCCGGAGCAAGGCAAATCCAGCGCTGCTTAGCGTCGCCGCTAACAGTTAGCGCCTGGGGCTTTAGCGCCAGGCAGATTGTGACGTCAGTGAGCATGCAATTTGACTATTGCCCTCTGCCTTAACGCCTCGCCCCGACAACGACAGGAAGAGGAGGCATGAAGCAGGCGGATGGCGGCTCCAGGGGCGATATTTAAAGGGATGAGTCGCAGCTGTCAGGTTAGTGCTGTTTCACTGCTTCCTTGTCAGTTTGCGAGTTGTGCATGAGTTTAATTCAGTCATTTAAAGGTTCTTTAGTATCAGGAGTGTTGTGGCTACTAAAAATTTGTTACATTTATTCTGACAAAATTTCAAAGTGCTACATATCGTTACATTAATGGGGGCTATACTGGCGGTCGACCTCGCCCTCCAGGATCTACAGTGGAGGGAGCGGAGGCAGCAAGAATTATTGCAAGATGTGGCCAGAGGGAGGAAGAGGGCCATCAGGACTCTCAACAGGAGGCCTTACCCTCCGAGGGTATTCTGAGTGCACTTCTCCTACCTCCAATTAAGCAAGGAGCACTGCATTAGAAGGCTCCACTTCAGCAAGGAGGTGGTCACCAAAGTCTGCCACCTCCTGCAACCAGACCCCGAGTCTCAGTGGCGTTCAAGGTCACCGTTGTCCTCGATTTCTTCGCCAATGGTTCCTTCCCGACTGCAGTAGGAGATATAGCGAACATCTCGCAATTCGCCGTCCATCACTGGATCTGGGAGGTCACAGAGGCTCTCTACAGTAGGAGAAGGGACTACATTTCCTTCCCCATCACCAGAGAGAAGCAGGACGAACATGCATGTGGTTTTGCCAGGATAGCTGGATTCCCCATGGTGCAGGGTGCCATTGACTGCACCCACGTGGCTTTGCGGGCACCGCATAACAATCCTGAGGTCTTCCATAACCGCAAAGGCTACCACTCACTTAATGTGCAGTTGGTGTGCGACCACAGACAGTGAATCCTCAATGTGAATGCCCTCATCCTGCGCTAGACCTGCCTTCATCCTGCCAGCACTCTTCCAGCCACCACGTCAAGCTCACGGCTGGCTGGAGACAAGGGCTATCTGCTCTCCACCTGGCTGATGAATCCTCTCCGCAACCCAACACTCCTGCCCAGCACTCATATAATGAGAGCCATGCTGCCACCAGGAACATCATCGAGCAGGCCATCGGTATGCTCAAGCAACGGTTCCGCTGCCTTGACCGCTCGGGAGGAGCCTTCCAGTACTCAGCTGAGTGGGTGTTCGATTTCATTGTCGTCTGCAGCATGCTGCACAACTTGGCCACCATGAGGGCCCAGCTCCTGCCACCAGGGATTGCAGGACCACCTCAGGAGGAGGAAGAGGGAGATGGGAGGAAGAGGGAGAGGAGGAGGAGGAAGAGGAAGATGAGGAGGAGGAGGAACAGGAGCGAGGGAGGAGGCAGCCACTCAATCAGCCTTCCGGAAGGGCGGTCCGTGACCGCCTCATCAGATTGCGATACCAATAAATTAAACCCCAGATCCCCGTTGCTCACCACATCCCCATCATTCCATCCCTGTCACAGGCTATATCACAGTGCAAAGCTGAAGTGAGAGACTCCACAAAATAATCCAAAGCCAATTAATAAATTTATCAATAATCAGTGAACACATATTTACAACAACAATATTAGCTAATCACCCTTGTGCAATCCCTTAGTGCCTCTCGTTACTGTGCCTTTGCCTACTCTAGTGCTCCTACGAAGTGCTGGCCCAGTGGCTGCAGCACGGCGGGTGGAAGGCTGCTGAGTGTCTGTGCGGGAGACTTCAGATGGCCTTGCAGGACGCCCTCGACCAGCTCTGGGCCTGGAAGGACCGGCTGTAGACTGCATCACCTCAGCATGGGCAGCAGCAGTCTGGGCTGGTTGGATGACAGGCAGCGACAAGGGCAATGGCGGAGTGCCAGTGGTGGGAGCAGGAATGCTGTCACCCTGACAGAGGACAGCAGCTTTCTGCTCCACTGACCCACTGGCACTCCCCCGGGGCAGCACCTCAGCATCCCCAGCAATCTGCTGGAGCACAGATTGTTGGCCTGCTGCAACACCGTGAAAGTCCCGCTGGACGGTGGTCGACCCAGCCACGATGGCAGCAGTCAGAGCTTGCATGGTGTCAAGCTGAGACTGCATGAGCGCAGTCCGAGAATTGATGGCACCAAGCATAGACTGCATTACAGCACTAAGAGGTTGCGTGGCTTCCGCCTGTGCTGCAATGGAAGCTGCGACATCGCCCATCACACGCGGCATGAGGTCTGGGTTGCCACGGTCTCTCTGGGAGTTCACCATCCTTTGCAGACTGGAAATGATGGACTCCATGGTGTGCGCAGAGCTCTGTACAACGTTAAAGGCGGACTCCTCCACGCTCCTTACCATTGCTGAGAGGCTCTCAGGCACTCTTGCCTTTGCACCTATCATCTCCGTGTACATGCCCATCACCCTTCTTCTAAAGGCCTCTCCATCGAGGTCCTCATCTGAGTCCTGTGCAGCAGGACACGCGCGCGATCTCGCCCTCTGGGGAGCTGACTCCTGAGCTACCCTTTCCCCCTGGCCTTGCTACAGCCCGCTTGTCCCCGGTGCCTCACCCTTTGCAGATCCCGCCACTATACTAGCCTCTAAAGAATGTGTAGTGCCAGTATCTGAGCTGGTGCCTGCGGCCATTCCTGGGCGATAATGAATTTCGCCCCCTTCATCTATAGATGTTTAGGAACTTGTCTGTTGTAAGACATATGATGGTTGCAATGGGTACTATGAAAGCTCATGCATCTCCAAATAAGAAAGACCCAAAATTTTAACTGAAGCCACATCCAGCAGTAACAGTTAACAAAAGAACAAGTTATGCAGCCAAGAGTGCTACTGCAGTCGGTTCCTTTGACAACGAGCATTCCGGAGTTAATGGCACACGAGGAAAAGATGCACCAGTAAAACACATTAAATGTGCACTGAAATACAAAATCAACTTTATTCGCTTGTGGGGTATCTTGCAGTTTGCTGACCGTTCATTATCCAAAAGTAAGCCTTGCAGAACATCTGTAGTTCCCAGCAATAAATACACAGTAAACAGCAATTCCACAACTGTAACTATGTCCAACAAAAAGTAATAATGCCCAAATGCAGGCATTAGCAGAAGAAGTGGGCAATGAGCTCCTCACACAACTATTTCTTTGCCTGCAGTTGCTGGACTACCACTGGTAACTACTGTCTGCCAGTTCCCTCCTGCTTATCAATAGCTGGCAGTTACTGACCTTCCAAGTCCACGGTGAAGTATCTTTCATAACAATATTGTGCAGTGTGCTGCTATCAATTTACACAGCATCTCCAGGACATAACACAAGCCCTCGGCCCACCCAAATAGATCAAACTTCTGAAGTGTTTCCTTCGTACTCCAAATGTCTTCTCAGTGAAGACCCTAGTTCACCCATATGTCTTCTTGTAGCGGTTTTCTGGAGTATGGAAATATGCAGAGGTATCATTAGCAATGGTGGCATTGCATAGCCTATATCTCCTGAGAGCCAATCATCCATCTTTATTTCTTTTCCAGAGAGCAGCAACACTAAATTGCTTCAGAATGAAAGCACCACATGTATCCCCTATGAATCATGCACTGAGATGCAATATTTTCTTCCACGAATCACATACCATTTGCAAGTTTATAAACTAACAGCCTTTCCTCTTTAGGTACACCATTCAATTGATAGTGGGCACGCGAAAGGCTACGCAATCATAAATGCCCTAGGGGAATGCTCAATGTTACTTAGCTGTGTGCGTGGCAATACAGCGCTGTAGTGACATTCACTGCCACTGGTAGTCTAGAGCAAATGGTAGTGGTAGACTGTCCCATTCACCTCAGTCACAGCATCCCCGGCATCTAACTCTGCTCATGTACTTGATGGCCACCGTACCCAGGCAGCTGACTCTTCTGCAGCAGACCTGCTAATTGGGGTAGTGCTTGCTGTGAGTCATGGGCCTCCTATACATGCTATGCTCCTGGACCACCTTCCCCTCCTTCTGATGCTATACTGCATGATACCAATTAATGCCCACGATGGATCAGAAATTTATTCACTGTTCTGATGATACTTCAAAATCTTAGTAACTCAAATCTGACCTGAAGGGAAATACTCCCTTTCTGATTATTCCTCATGAATTTTTCATGATTGATCTTTAACAAGGCATTAACAAGTAAAATTCTGGTTTACCCTCATTTTTTGCTACTTTTTTATGATCCCATTTTTGGAGAGGCAGAATCCTTAGAGAGGGACCAAAGGCAAACAAATAGTCAGTTAGCTTTTTCTACCAGCATTACACCCCTTCTTGCTCATGTCTACTTTTTGATAAAATATTCAAAAAATGAGAATATGACCTCTTGCTCTTCATATCAGCAATGGTCCCAAATGAACGAAAGAGATCAAACTAATATACGTGTGTTCTAAGTTGACGTAGTCTGATCCCTAATCAAGGGATTGACTGCACAATTGATTATAGTCACCGGAAAAGCCTTGTAAAAAATGAATCATGTTTCCAATCTAACAAATTGAGAACAGACCAGTTCTCCCCAGGACACAATTGTGGCCCCTCTTATACAATAATGTTGTCTGGGAGGCATGCAAATAAAAGCTTGGTTAAAGAAGATTATGGTTTCTAAATTAATGAGGTAACTATAAACAATATGTTACCTCAAAAGTCATATTATATCAAGGAGTATTTCAGCAGGGGGCACAGAGAGAGGTGTTTTTCTAAACTGAATGGCATTTTCTCATAGCTATAGGCCTCTCACACTGTACAGGTATGGCCTGTAATCTGTGCTAGTCTGTGTATTTTTCATATTACAGATTATTAAATGTCATTTTAACTCTGAAAGATTCGATTTGCATATAAAAAACATGATACGATATGGGAGCGAGCACGGTAAATATGGCATTAGCGGTCTTGTGGACATTCGTTTTCTAACAAAGGGCGAAATGACTGTAGAAACATTCAAATAAGGATTGATTATATTTACAGCAAAGTGGATCACTTTTCAGACACTACAGAGCGGTGGGTTAAAGTGGTCAATATATCATAAATTCTATAAGGTGATGTCATTGAAGTCTTTAAGTGCTCGCATGTTTGCAGGTTCACAGATGTAAAAGACAACAATTGTTTTAAGAACTATTCTATTAAACAAAAAAAAAAGACAAATCTCCAGTGGCAACAACAGCAAGAGCTGAAGGATTTTTTTTGTCGAAATATCGTAAGAATAATTTGTCAGTGGTTAGTTTTTGGGGGGCTGAATCTGCCATCATGTCTCTAAACCAACATTAATTACACGTTCACCTTTCACCTTATGTTGAGTGCTCTGATCGGCCCAGGTCATGTATAAATTGTCTCTCTAGCCTCTGCTGAAAATTCCATAACATTCAGTACTCGACAGTGATGTGTGAAAATTGACATGAAGATTTTAAAATTGGGACCATGGGAGCTCAAGCATAAAATAACTTCAATCTAGTGCGCTCTCTGAGGAATTACGCAAAGGCCCGACCAACAACAAAAGTATAGGAGAAGGTATGAGTTATTAGTGAGAAAAACACTTCTCCTGCACAAACAGAAGGGATGATCAATGGACTTAGTCAGTGAGATATTCAAGCAGAAAATTGCAGCTGTTTTTTTTCTTTTTGTCAATGTGGTGATGCACTGCCAAAATCTACCTCCCCCCAAAACGAGAAGCTATAAAACAGTATTGAAAAAGGTACAACAGCGAACTTACATTTTTGTAAAAAAAAAGCAAGTCCCTTTTAGAGTGAGTTTTAACTAAATACAGCAGATTTAGTGCTCGTGTTTGTTCCTGTTGTAAAAATGGACACTGATGGTGGATTCCTTGAATGAGGTTGTTTTAACGGCAGCTTTTAGAAAGCCTCTAATTGCTTAACCTATAAAAGTCATTTATCTCGTGGCTCTGCTGTAATACTGGAAATCCATTGCCGATTCTTACATATCTCGGTGGTTCAGCTATCAACTTCTTGTTAGGGATAAAACAGATACAAGCTTATATAAATCCAAAGCAACCTAGAAAATCCCCAGCCAGACTACAGTCTGTATTAAAAATCAAATCCAAAAGTCACCTTCTTCACAGAAAAACTGGCATTTACAGAAGGTTCATCTGCTTCTGTATTAAGACCGTGGTAGCGTTTTAATAGCCGGTTATTAATAAAGGCTCTTTTCTAGTACAAGAATGAAGCTTTGACTGCACAGCTCTTCCTTACAAGTGCTAATCAAATTATCTTTCAGTTGGAGCCGTTCACTATCAAAGTGCAGGGGTGAACAAATGAAATGAGTTTTTTCTGTTCGTCCCAGTTCTATAGCAGATCCCTGTGCACTCTCTGCATTATAAACAGACAGCAAGGTCTGCAGCAGACCTTTGGGGAAGTGAATCTTGTGCTTATAAAGGTGAGAAGTATTAGTGCTTTTTGCAACCAGTGTCCGCCTCAAGCATTTTCAGATCAGCTTATGCCAGATGCAGGGTAAAGTTCCTATCGTACTCCTCCAAAATGTGATTGAACCACAATCTCAGTCGAGTGTCCCTGTGAGACATTTCCATTCCCCACCCTAGCTATCTGCATTGGTTCTCTTAATTAATTATGGGTGGCTTGTATTGGGGACTTGTTCCCACCAGGTACTACTTTGAGACTGTCCAAACTGATAGCACTTGTAGGAAGAGATTGCCTGGTTCTTGACTTATAGAATTACATGCACCATCCAATTCTGAATTCAGGACATCTTGTACAATGACAAATTGCATGTTCCCTTCCCACTTCTTATGAACGGATTGTATTTTTCAAAATGTAACAGCAATACTCCATTTCTAAAATAATTTTAATCAGATAGAAATGTCCCAAATATTTGAGATGCTTTTTTTTCCCTCTTCCTCCTCTCCTCTTAAAAGTGGTGACTCATGGTGGAATAGGATTTCACAGCTCTGAACAACTCTGTGGTACTTTGTTCAAATGGCTATTCTCCATGCATATCATTGCTGGTGTGCTATTCAACCGAGGGGTTCATCACAACCATGCCCAGCTCCGTTCTCAAATGTGCACATCCAGTAGGGGTCATGACATTACAACAATACTGCGAATCTGGAGCAATTCTCCATACACCAGGGTTGCTAAAGGTAATGTCGTTGACTCATGGCTGCCCCAGTTAAGAGTGGCTAACTCACCCCTGAATAGTAACCAACTGGAGATCTTGGGGGTATATTATGTTTTATAAACAGCAAGGCAATCTTTAGAACAAAGGCTTCAGGAAAGATTTGCTTTGGAAGTCAGGTGAACAACTGGTGCTAAACAGAGGTATAAATCCTAGCTGTTCACTTAGAATGACAACATGAATCAACTCGAGAGAAGGAGAGAAATAAAAGAGTAAGACTGATTTTACTTCAAATATCTCAATAATTGTTTCTTCTATTTCTATAACAGCCAAAAAGTCATGAACTATGGGAAGGAGGTCATAATTTGATAATGCATCATAACACAATGCATCAGGATAATGCATAATGGTCCGCATATCACAGACTACCAGTAATTATGTGATTTTCCGGATAAGTTTCACCTTTTCTGTTCTGGTCATATAGACTTGCTCTGATTTTCTTAGCTCCTGTTCTGTTAATGTGACAGATTACATGATTTGCAAGATAATTATCACAGGTTTTGCATCACAATGTATTGGTATAATTACAATACTGTGATCCTGCAAATAACTCAGAAACAATGTAGTTCCACACAGTAAACTAATAACTACAGCAAAAGTGCAAAGTGATTCATTCTTTTTCTGCATATTTTTCAATACAGGTTCTTTTTGTTTGGCCAGCAGAAATACATTCTGCAATCAACCTAAATGTGTTTAATATGCAATTATGGACTATAGTTAAGGAGTACATTGGTAAACTATTAGCCTAATGTTTACAGAGATGACTTTGTATGAGTTCTCATATTTGAACCTGAAGGCTGAGGACATTATAATAGAGAAGGTCACTTCTATCACTTGAGGGGTAACTGTACTGCCCCAAGGCAGTGGCCAATATTTGTTTTATTACTCCCTTTCACTGATCTATTTGTTTTAAAACAGGACATGTTTTCATGCATTCTGTACAGGCTGTGTCTATAATTTTGAGATCTGTGACCAGTTCAATCTGTTACCAATTGAGATCAATCATGCAGCATTATTGACCCAAAAGTAAACCATCAGACAATAGTGGGGATCGTTCACTCACACATAGCGCTAATTCAACCAATCATGGCAAGTGTTTCCATCCACGTATAGATAGCAAATAGCATGTTGAACTCCGTACCTTTATCGGGACCTTCATTTGTTCCATGGAGTTCGTGAAGTTTCACAAATTCAGGAGGGCGCAGTAAAATTCATCAGTGTCTTTGAATATCAATCTTAAACACTAGATAATTCATGGGCTGCATGAGACTCCAAGCAACAAATGAAGCCCCTGAAAATAGGCACAGCCCTGACTATTACAAATAGTACATAAATATTACAGAGGCCTGACCGTGCCAAAATATAGAAAATAAATAAATTTGCCTCACAAACTCCCTACGTGACCAGGCCCCTATAAGAATGTGGATTTTTTTCTTATTTTCTACAAAATTTCTAAGATAAAACTAATAAAGTTATTTCCCAGAGGTGAGACTATTATTAGTAATTTACAGTTTTGATCATGTTTTCTACATAAACCATGGGTATACCTGCTGAAATTCTGGAAAAAAATCTTATTAATATTGCACAACTAACACACACCCCCAAAAAAACCATAGGGTGAACTTTCATCAGAAAAAAACCCTCAAGAAATGATGCATCATAACCGCAACCATTTTAAAAAGAGATCCAATTTGTTTTTACAGCTGTCCTGCAGATATTGGCTAGTTGATTGACAGCATTTCTCAGTTGTTTCTGTAGGTTGTGACACTGAGCTGCACTAAAGGGCCATTAACTCCGCAGTCAAATACATATCTGTTCAAATTTCACTTAAATATTATTACTTGACTTTACTTTATCAATATTTTCCTGCTCTATCCCCAGCCTCTTTGCCACTACAATGTTCTGTATAGGGCAGTCTGAGCTTAGGATTCCCAGGAGAAAATAGTTGTATCCAGTCTTTGGTAGGACACAAATACTTTTTTTTCCCTAAAGCTTGTTTGCCCTAAAAAATATATTTTTTAAAAAGCAACTGGAATGTGTACTAGACTAATGTTCTTTTGAGCCTTCAAACAGAGGGACTCTGCGTCTAGTGCCGAGTCTCGCTTCATAGGAGCACAGATCGGACAATTGAGTGCAAGGGTCAGCATGCCAATTCACAGCGTTCCTAATATCATTGGCTAGAAAAATGGTAGCACCACAAATTGGCCGTCTGACTCGATGCCTGATTCTCCGATCTATGTTCCCAGTGATCCAGACTCTATGCAAAGAGCAATTTCATGTCATTGTTTTTAATTCTATATTTTACCGACCACTTTGACCAAGCTTTTCGTCTTCCCTCCTAATGTCTCTTTCTGTGGCCCAATGTCAATTTGTCTCTCATTACGCTTCTGTGAAGCGCCTTGGGACGTTTACCTACATTAAAGGTGCTATGTAAATACAAGTTGTTGTTAATAAACATAATGCTGGGGATGATTTGCTGTGGTCACTATCGATTTATTCCACACTCCCGAGATCTCAGCAGGAAGCACATCACAGGAAATCGCAGGTGCATAACTTACAATTTTCTGTCCATTCATTTTAATGGACGGCAAATCTTCAGCTTCGTCCCCTCGATCCACTCCTCCCAAGGATGCTACTCCCTGCTGGGAGTGCGGGATCAGTCTTTATATGTTAGTGATATTGTAAACTTAGCGGGAGGATTTCTACCCCATCTCCATTTCTAGGGAAATCATAGAAACATTCTAAAAAAAAAACAGTGATCGGAAGATATCTTCCTGCTGTGCTTATAACACACGGGAGCCAGAGGAGATCTTTTCCCCTCATGGTGTACTGCCTGTAGCTCTGTCAGTGCCCTTGTCTGAGGGTGCGAGCAAACTGCAAACACATATGAAAACTAGTGCTGTCAATAATACAAATTCAATCAGAGTGTTAGCCACATGCTTCCCCCAAAACAGCTTGTCTAGGTATAGGTGCACCAAGATTGAAAGGGTGTTGGTGCATACTAACTTTCTGGTTGTAGCTGCACCTGGCACAAAAAAGTATGTGCCTGTGCAAACCATAGTTGTGCAAAGGTATAGGAAAATTGGGTCCACTGTGTTAATTACAAAGGAGCACAAATGTTACAATTGGTCTCGGAGTGTGATTAGGGAAAGCCTGAATGCCGATGTTTCTTTATCTGTAGACATGCACAGTACTTTTATTCCTGTTTAAATGCAGTGCTTACATTTTCATAACCAGGATAAAATCATCAGTCAAAGAATGGTAATTAATAGAACAAGTAGATAAGCAGAAAGTGAATCCGCCCACGATGAAATCTCTTTTTAACGCTCAGTAGGATATTGCTTTCCTGTTTGCCTGTGGCTTGTATTTTGGTGCTGTGTTTAGAAAATTTAGAGTGCATTACGGATAATGCAGTAATTGGTAAATCTGCACCGAAGCACCCTGCAGCTTCTTCTGAAGGCATCATCTGTCTCCGTTCTAACCCTCATAGCTCTTGCAACTGGTTAGATCCAATTAAAACCCTGCAGACTATTTGTCAAGGAAAAAACTGGAACCCAATATTTGTTTTAAAATAATTGGCATGCAAATAGCTGCAAATGAGAAACAATGCAACGGAGACAACACAGGCTCCATTGAGCTGTCATAGAGTAGCCTATCACTATTACTAATCTACAGTTTCCATATTCCCTTTAAAAAGGAAATGCCTGCATTATTTAAGCCGTTTAATGTCACACTGCATTCTTTGATTTAACACTAGTTACACAGCCCACTAAAGGAGCAGTTTAGACCTATTTCATGCTCTAGAAGATAACTGTTGTTTATTAACCATGTTGGCAAAAGGCAATGTCACTGCAACACAGGATTTTTATCTTAATCTGTAATCTTTGATGTGTCAACTTATCTATTTAGAACATTCAAATAAATAGCTATCTGACACTTCCCTGTTGAAGATGAACCTTCTATATTAATCTGTAACTTAAATTACAGGTGGCTATTTAAAAGCTGAACAATATCAGTATTTAAAGCATCAATTAAAATTCACATTCATTAAACTGTTAAGTAACATCTTTAAACATTTACTATCAGAGGTTATTTAATGCTTCACTTAACTGCACCATTCGATTAAGGAATGACATAGGAAGTGGGGTGAAGTCAAATTTCCATAAAAGATGGACATTGGCTTTTTAATACAGTGCGAGCAAAACATAACTTTTTTTTGTTTCTTATCAAAACACAAAAAAATAGCTTCTTGGGTTTAGTCCCACAGTAGCATTTGTGAGCGAGGGTTTGAACATCTCAAGGGCATTGCGCCTGAAATTACACACACTACGGAACCATTTATCATTGGCTGACATGTGTCATGTTCCAGACTGGAGCAGGGAGAGGTTACAAGTGAAGACTGCTCCTTTGTTGATCAGCATCTAACACAACATAAGCACTTATTTAAGAAAATAATAATATAAAAAAAATCAGGGATTTAGCTCCTTATTACATATATTATTACCATTCTCTTCTTATTTAAATGCTCACTTTCTAAATTGTAAATTTGGAGTAATTGGCTAGTTTTGAGGGGAACAATTATTTGGTCCTCCCACCACAATTCTAATTCAAGGTAAAAATAACTGTATTCAGTTTGTAAATCTTCCTTACCTAAGAGCATGTTTCTTTTGTGAGGAGCAGAGTATACCGCAGCACTGTAATAACATTGACCTGATATACTAAGCTCTTGTAATTTCTGAAAGCACTAGGTTTATTAGCCAAAGTGCATTCGGTGTATGATTGGGGCAGGTTAACACTGGCAAATTCCACTCGGGTTCTTTGAAGGTTGCATCACCAAAACATGTTTGAAATATTAAAGAACTGATTCTGTGCTTTCCCTATATCTAGATTATTTTGAAAACAAATTATATCCAGAGTCTTGTTCTTTAAGTATATGCCAAAAGTTCCCTTCTTTTTTCGATAATTATATTGAATGTTTTGATTTATTTTTTAACCACAATTCACACAGTTTTGACATTGAAAGCTGTATGTGGTTTGAAGATGGGAGGTTTTACTGGATCTACCTCTTATATTCTAGTTTGAAGCCCTTGAAGCCAGTAAGTTTAAGAATGTGGATTTTTGATTGAATGTGTTAAGCAAATGGCTTTTTAACATGTCCCTCGGCCATTTTTGCAGCCTGGCAGGTCTCATTGTAAGCTCTTGCACTCTAAACAATATTTAGCATGTTTAGTACTTTGGTTTACAAGTTGTTAAAAAGGATGAATATTTGTGTCTATGTGTGGTGGTAACTAGATTGTTGACCAAGAAAATATTTCTCGAAATAAAGATCACAAAGTCACACTGCATGATGTCGCTGTGTGTCATATATAATAATGTATAAAATCGTGGACATGGCAGAATAACTTCCTTGCTGTCATTCAGCTGTGGGGTTCTGAACTCCAGGAAAATCCCAGATCAAACAACAGCCTTTAACTTGCTGCACCATATCATATATTTCTTTAAAGCGTTGCCCCCCCCCCCCCCCCCTGTCCGCATAATGTTAACCTATACTCATATTGTACATGCTGTGAATGAGTGGGTTGGGGGTGGGGGGGTTTGAAGCAGTCATCTGGTCCAATCCCCTCACGTGCTGCTCTGCACTCAGTCACTAGGTGAGGGGAGTGGATGAGTGGCAAGTATTGCCTCGCCCTTTGATTTCTCCTTGTCCTTTCGCTAAAGCCCCTTTTTCCTCTTCCCCAGTGCGTTCCCCAGACAGCTTCAGCGGAGACGGGGAACTCAGGTTTCTCAGCTCTGATCCTGAGTCTACAGCTTCAAGGAGCTTTGTTTCACTAACCCACTGTGTCAAAAAAAAATCACCTCGGTCCCTCTACTATTATATAAATAAACTGTAATTTTAAAAAATCTTGCCAATGATGGCATCATATTTTTAATCTAGACGGTTCCCATTTTTGAAAGAACTCAATTTTCATTGAAAGCAGTTGGGAGTGGAGCCGTGGATTT
The DNA here is from genome assembly GCA_030390025.1 of Squalus acanthias. Taxonomy (NCBI): domain Eukaryota; kingdom Metazoa; phylum Chordata; class Chondrichthyes; order Squaliformes; family Squalidae; genus Squalus; species Squalus acanthias. The sequence continues at coordinate 39,683,264 of CM059446.1, forward strand.
GGCAAGTGATGGCAGGGGGATAATGTCACCCGTATGGCCGAATCAGTTCAAAACCATCAATGCTGCTACTGGGTCTATGCCGACAGCCACAAGTTAAGTACTCTGTTAAGTGTATCTATCAATATATAATAAAACTATAAAAACTGCAATGATACAGCATAAATGGAAATTTTGGCACCAAGTCTCCAGAGGGTTAATGATATTAACAGTAAACAGCTGAGCTTTCTGCATCTCCAGGCTTGTCCTAATCACGTCACCCTGGCCACTCTGTCCCCCTCTCACAATCATCGTGCTTCTCAACTCTGTTTATCTACAAGTGGCTTCAAAAAATAGAAAAACAAAGAGGAAAGGTTCAAATAGAATGAGTGAGTGAAAAGTACAAGGAAAGAAATGATAACATCCTATGCCTAGCGCACAGCTTCATGCGGGATTTGATGACACAAAATCGGAGATGCAAATTTGAAACATTATTGGTGAAAATCGAGTGACCAAAACATTTTGATTTTGCTGGGAATGCCAAGAAAACACGAAGAGTTGGAAAAAAAGGTATCAGAGGAAATGAAAGGCAGTTGATAGAAGAGAGCCACAAGTAAAATCAATACTTTCTGTAACGACTGAGACAAGTACATTCGGAAGTCAAGACCATTAGACTTTAGTGAACAGTGTTCTTGGGCCAGTAACTTGGTGACATGAAGAGAAGAGTGAAAAGCTCAGGTCTATAGGGGAGGGAAGTAATATAAGTGAATTTCTCGTGGGAAATAGGGTTAGCTGTATTTACTTTTTATAGGTAGGCTATATAATAACATTATTTAAGTGTCAAGTTTGTCAATGAGTGCTGACCTAGAAATGTTTCGACATAAAACGCATTCTATTAGAGCGTGAGCAAGTGAAAATACTTTACTATTTAATTTAAGGAAGTAATCAAATCAAGATTTTAAAGAAGTAATAAGTTTCCTCCGCTGTATTACTTCTTAACAGCTAAATGGAATAAATTGTCAAACACGAATATTTTAACCGTACACTGCTGTCAGTCATTTGCCAGAATATGTAGTGTAGTGTGGGCCATAGAGGCACAACAGTCTGCGAATCTTATTCACATACGTCTACTTTCACTTGCTTTCATCTTTGTAAATAGAGATGTATTTTGGTTGTTATGGAAACCTGAGTTTGACTGCTTACTTTTTTTTATTCCCATGGCTGATTAAATGATTAGCTCTAATACTAGTTCCATGTATTTGTAAATTCTATGGCCAATTGTACATGCATGACCTTTAACCAAAGGATGGATTCAGATATAAATTAGTCCCCCACATGTTTTTATATGACAATATAGGTTTGACCTTAACTGCACCTAGTTATTGCAATATTTAGTGCAAAGTGATGCATCTACTGTCATTACTGCACCAACATCGATTGTTAGAGCAGAATATAGCCTACTCCACTTGAGGGGATGTCGGATAAGAACAAATTCTGCTCAAGAATAGTCAAGTCCCCTTTAGGATTTTTGATTTGTTTCTACGACACTGAGAGGCTGTCTCGTCTAAAAATAAATGGATTATTTTTCCAGCTACAGTTTGGTTAATAACCTGAGGTGACTCTGTACTTTTATGCCCCATTAATTACCCTTCGATAATTCACAGTCACATAATAATCATATCTGGCTATGTGGCTGGCCCTCATACCACATAGTGGGACATTCCCAGCAGTGGTTTATGGATCTCAGGTGTCACTGCAGGCTATTTGCACATAGTTCTCTTTCTCCTTGCACCCATCCTTGCACCAGTAGTTTGGTGCCCTACAGAACCTGTGCAGTCCTTGACCTGGATACTGCAGCAGGCAATAATGTTAGCAGTGGATTTACCAAGCTTCTCACTGTTATTCAAGCGAGTTCCTCACCGTTCCATAGTCTGTTTCTTTTGATCTGCCTGAATCTCACTCTAGTCCTTCTATATATCTTTGGCACCAATTGCTTTTTCTCACCTGCCGTTTGGTCCTCCTACTCCCCACTCTCCTGGCTCCTGCTGTTTTCCTAGCTGCTCTTTCTTGAGCTGCTGTTTTTTTTCTCTCTCTCTCACGCATGAGCACACAGACACATTTGCCAACTTTTGTGTCTCGCCATGACCAGTTGTTGCTTGCATATATAGCAATGGAAAATATAAATGTTTATGCTGTTCAGATCCTGGTTCTAACTTTCACTTTTCTATTCAGCATCTTGTTTAATGTTCCTATAATGTTTAGTGTAAGTATTTTTTAAGCTTTCATGTATTATATGCAGTGATGATTGAGCCTAGGCACTAACAATGATTAAGTTGCTTTACATTAGTTTATTCAAGTCTGAATCTGAGTTTAGTGAAATGTGTAGAAATATTTATTTCATTTCTCATCATGTAATTCCATGTCAAGCATTCTATTGAGTTCATGGAATTGGACAATTAGGTTTAGGGATATATCTATGATTCTACTAAAAGTGTATATCACTATAACAGTGACTAGAGTGTATCAGGCAACCTTCCTGTGTTATATGTTCAAGAAATAGATTGAAAAGACCATGCGACCAAAACATCCAACCCCTTCTTCACTCCACATTTACCTGACCTCAATTCTTACTATGATTGTAGAGATTCTCAGTGAATCTGCTCAGTGTTGGATGATTGTAGTGCTCAAAGTTCTAAAGAGGCTTTTTCACAGCAATACAGACATTATGGAGTTCCTTGTCTTTTCTTAATTGTTTTGTTAGCTATTACCTTCAAAATCAATTATCTCCAGGAATATATTGTTGCATGGATAATCAGGCCAATCAGACTTCTGCAGGTCTCCTTTCTCCAGTACTATAACCATGATACACCTCATCCATTATGTTCCTGGAGTGCTGGCCCTCTGTATCATCTGACAAATGTTCTGCATGATTTTGGGTAGTGTGTCTTCACCATATTTTATGAACTTGCCACTTAGGTTGCTCATAATCAGTGCCTGCAGAACTTCAGTTTGGTCACTGAAGTACATACTCCAAGATTATTCCTGCTATTCAACTACAAACTGTTTTTATTTTCAGGTCAAGGCTTAATTTTATAGATTGCAAACCAGTTTCTACCGTGTGTTGATTAAGGCTGGGACCTATTCCTGAACTGTTTAGTTTGTTGATGACTGGGTTAAAGTTTCTGGAATAACTACATGGACAAGACAATAGGCATTTCATGGGGGCTGTAATAAACATTTCAAAGTAGAGGTGATAGGTGACGAGCGTATGTGAGGTGAGAAGCAATGTTTGAAACCTCCAGCAGAGGCTGTAGGTGAGAGGCATTTTGTGAATTTATTGAGAAAGCCAAAGCACCAACAGACAATGATCCACAGGATTGCTAATGAGACCAAGCAGTATTTGGTAACAGATATGCCATGGGAACAGTGAGAAATGGCAAGGGACTGCTGAGTGACACCATTTAGAACCACTAACAAAATGGTATATGGGATTAGTGAACGTGTCTTCATGAGAAGCAGAATCCAATTGAAAGCGGACAGAAACTGTTGAAAAAAGTAAAGGGCTTCATTAAGTCTTGTTTGTTTCATTTACTTATTTTACAAAGATTTTGTTTTAAGTTTTGTGGGTATAGTTACGCAGAAAGGGAGAAAGAGATGGGACTTGCGCTGGTCATAAAATTATACAACACATAAGACGGCCATTCGGCCCATTGTGTTTGTGCGGCTCTTTGGTTTAAGGTTTACTTCCATAAATATGATGATATACCATAAATGTCAAGTCAAATTGAACAGAACAAATTTATAATATATAACTTTATTTATGAACAAGAAACCACGTTAGGATTCTGAAGGTGGATGGGAAGATATAAAGCCTACCTCATTGCAGTAACCAATTCTGGTGCACGGGATTACTTGACAGAGTCGTTAATGATACTTTAAGTGTGCATTTACACTGTAACTTTATACTGCTTTGCAACAATAACTTCGGAGTCTAGTTCTACTCTGACTCCAGAGGGAAGAGGTACAAGAACTCCTGGAGGGGTTTGACTCCACATAGAATGTAATTCTAATGCTGTGTCAAACCTGGTTTAACAAGTTTTCAGGAGATAGCTTGGACTTCCTTTGCACTTTATAAACTTAGTTAAAACTGTTTTAAGAGTGTGAACACTCCCGCCCATACTTTGAAATGATTTAAATTTAATGGCTGTGGGCAGAGTCTTACCCGCATGTATAAGCACAAATAACGCTCTTTCCTGGCTGAGAGAGTTCAAATCAGAGCCAATCAGTGTAAACAAGGTACTGCTGGGTAGAGCCCTTACTACAGCTATCGGTTTCATTGAGCACAGAATCTCCATTGCAGCAAATTTTAAAGGCAAAAAATTTAAATGCTTGTGTTTTACATAAGTACCAACATATTCCTGTTTAATACACTGCCAAATTATTACAATTAATCTCACCATTAATGATATGGGTTTTAAAGGAGATAACGACATGTTCGGTACAGTTGGTGTAACTACAGTCCCCACCGCTTACACCATCCCCGATTATCGCGGGCAGCCGCCTATATCGGGCAATTGGCGCTAACCATTTGCCATTTCCACTGACGTCAATTACAAAGGTACCACTTACAACACATTAACTGCGCCAGCTATTCAAAGTACGAGTAAGTACTGTTAACTATTCGCCCGAGGAGCTGAGTGCCTCAGCACTGCAGTAACCTTGTTTGTATCTGGGTTTAATTGTCCTTCTGTCAGAGGCTTGTGAGAAGGGCACAGCGCCAATGATCGACAGTGGGTCTCTTTGGTGGTCAGAGGTCTCCGATAGGAACTAGATTGGATGCAAGTCTGTGGTCATACTGTTTCAGTCTAACAGCAGCAGCTTAAGAGCTGCGTCCTTTAAACTTTTGGGCAGGCAAGGCAGGGAACCTAGACCAGATTTAGGTACAGTAAGTAAATGTCTCAAAAGTTTAGACAGTTTTTATTTAATGCTTCGACTAGCGTCCACAGCTTATAGCAAGCAAATCGCGTTAACACCAAGTGCCCAGTGTAAGCGGTGGGGACTGTACTACCTTTCTTATACTATTACAAGCAAAACAAAAGGAAGAACTTGCATTGATATAGCACCTTTCACATCTTTAGGATGTCTGAAAGTGATTCAAAGCCAATTAATCACTTCTGACGTTTGTCACTGCTGTTTTCTAGGCAAACAGAGCAGCCAAATTGCACCCAGCAAGGTCCCACAAATAGCTATGAGATGAATGATCAGTGAATCTGTTTTTAGATGTGTTAGTGGATGGATGAATGTGGGCCAGTGTGCCAGGAGAACTCCCTGCTCTTCTTCAAAAAGTGCCGTGGGATCTTTTATAATCACCGCAACAGGCAGGCGTCCCAATTCAAAAACAGCACCAGTACCGCGCTGGAGCATTAGCCCAGGTTATGTGTGCAAGTCTTGGAGTGGGGTTTGAACCCACAATCTTCTGACTCAGAAGCAAGAGTGCTGCCACTGAGCCAAGCTGTCAGCGATTTAATCAAGCAGAAAAAGGGACTGATACATTGGAATTACATGTATCCACACAAATGTTTGCATCATCCCAGACAGAGTTGAATTAGAACTATTTTGAAATAAGTGATGCGGAAGGATTAGATGTCTCAAGCCTCTGAATTGGGCCTCGACTCCCAAAGTCACATGTACCTTAACGCGAGACACCGATTCACACTTGCGTGCCTGTGTACATGGTGACTTTGTTCAGCTCTCCACTTAATCTGTACTGGAAAGCCCGAACTGGCATTAAGAAAACAAATATGCCCTGTTCGAGCAATATTTCCTCACTGATCGGGATTCGCTTGGTACCAGCTGGAGCACGAAACTCTGTGGTACTTTTAGGATTGAGGAGTCCGCAGTTCTGGTGAGACTCTCTCCTGGCAGAAAGTTGGCAGCAGGAGTATGTGACAGTGCAGGAAAAGCTACAGGGGAAAAAAAAGGTAAAATACAAGTTGCTGGGAAGTGTAGGGTGGCACTGGCTGTGTGCCCACCAGCTCATCCCCACCCTCCTCAACTGCAGTTGGTACTCAGCCAAAGGAGAGAAATAAAGAGATAAATACGGGGAGTTTAAATGAATAAATAATCAAACAGAATGTAAAAATACACCAGAGATATGAGGCTTAAAATGTTATTTGTTGACTAAAACTGAAGATTCATTCTTAACGTACTTTTAAGATACCGCAAGCTCGCAAAAGTTAACCATTTTTCTTGAACTTCAAATTAAATAACACCATTTCAGTTTCCAGAACTTTTTCATTACAACTTCTTTATTGTTGTAATATTTTAAAAGTTCTTAATTTTTTAATAGGTCAAAAAGGGTAAAGTAGTCACTAAATGAGAAGATTGAGTTTTTGACAGATTCTAAATCGAGCCCATGTGGGCCAGCAGAAGCAGCTGAAACCATTCAAACATGTGACTTTACTGCCCTCTGCAGTTTGCCTATTGTAAAAGCTTAATTGGCTGAGGGTTACACTGTTATTTTCGAACAGCCGACACATTTTTAACATATTATTTAAAAAGCTACGTTTTGACAAATTGCAGGCCTATCTTACATAATTAAGAGTAAATAAAATGAACTCATGAACAGTACTTTTTAAAAAGATACACATTCAAAAAGCCAAAATAAATTCTCCTTTTTAAATTTAAATCACTGATAAGCTTTCTTAAAAATTATCCATTGTACTTTTTTGTTACCTTTTCATAACTGGCAGTGGTGTCACGAGCAGTAAAATTGGTTTCAGGCAGAATATCTTCTGTCTGTGTTATCAGATATTTATCAAAGCAACCACTGAGGTACTATGTAAATGATCACTGTTGACATTCAACCAACCCGCTCCCGAGTGAATGGGAATTCACAAGCGATCACTGCACTAGAGTGTGCAATGTATTTACTGCAATCAAAATGGACCTACCAAGAAAAAAATATCACCTTCTTAATTATGCCAATTATTGTTGAACTGCTTCTTTCAAAAAATAATATGTTTTATTAATTTCACAATAAAATATACTGGAGAATTTTTGCAACAGCAGAGAGACGGGAGGAGAATAAAGAAAACACATAAAAGGAAGCTAGGAAGTGCAAGGACAAAATCCAGCCAGGCCAGCTTCGATCAAATAAAGTTGGTAGGCCTCATAGTTACATGGGCATGACAGGAAGGCGAGGAAGAAACTAGACCACGCATTTTGACAATTAACAGAATTCAATGAAGCAGAGTTAAAAATACTGCGACTTAATCCAAAGACTATTTTACCAATTGAAATCTTGTTGATCTTATTTTGCATTTGTAAGATTCGCAGGGCACAAGTTTTGCCTTACTTGGTACCATTGCGTACCTCCAGACAAATATGTCTTTTAACTTCAGAACCTCTGTTTTTTACATCCAAAATAGCAAACTGCCCTAGTGTAGATTAGTGTTGCCCAATCGAGTCCCAAATGCGAATCCCGTGTTTAGCATGCAGAATTACATGCTAATGATCCACGGGACTTATTTAAATATTCCCCACGCAATTTGCTCCACTGGCAGCAGTCCAAAATGGCAGGTATTGTGTAGAAAAGCAGCGCAAAGCACATTTTCATGAGGCAAGGAGTTGACCTCCTGATTAAGAGGTGCTCAGAAACAAAGGGCCCCAAACCCAATGGTGAAATGACCTGGGGCAAATGGCACCAACAATCAATGCAACCAACTGGGCCAAGAGAAGAAGGAAGGAGTGTGGGATTCTCTTTACTGATGTCCACAGGCATGCAAGGAAAAGCTTAATGCTGAAAAAGGTAATGTAGGATGGGCCATTTCCGGACACTGGCTTCACCCTCGCTGAAACAATGACTGTCACTATGCCCCCCGACTAGAGCTTGAAAAAGATTATTGCTGATATTCGCAGATAACCACTTAACGTGTTCGTATGCATTCTTTGTACACTGTTTCAGGGGAGACCTTAACCATTTAAAATAAGCAGGTTAACACCCGCATTAAAGTAGCATGTTTTCTAGTGAACTGACATGGCTGTCATATGTCATATAAAATGTATTAAGCATTTATCTGCGAATCACCAACAGTAATTTCTAGGCTGAGTGGATTGCTGGGGTATAATGATTCAATGCGTATCTACAAGGTGGAGGTGAGTGGACATTTAATAAAGTGTCTCATTTATCTGGTAAACAACATCGAAATGTCTTTCATTTGTATTAAAACTTTCAATAAACCTGTATCTAACCCGAGGAAAATCATTTAACTGATGTATTGTCAGGGTTTCCATTCCAATTGGATGCAGTGTAGAAGTTTGTCTCATCAAAGTACAAAAATGAGACTCATAACAGTGAAATAATGTAACAAAGTGTTAACATTTCAGAAAGCATCTTCCTTTGGTCCACAGATAGAGGAGACATCCAGCCATATCCACATCTATAGCAATCACTTCTGCACCAGAGTGTTTGTCAGACATAGCAGCAGTCAGTCATTTCAGTTCTCTAGGGACCTTGCACCAGCATAAATCAAAAGGGAGTGCTCTACCTTCATCTGATATAGACGAGGAAGAGGACAAAATGAACAGTGGATATAGGAGGAGTCACCAGGAGACCGCAGATGCTTATCCCCAGATCCTTTCACCATTGTGTCACAGGTTCTTGAGGGAAGTTGTGAGGGAGATAACCTGGGCAGCTCAAGGTGGTGCCTCAGTCTTTGGCAGCCTATACAAAATACAGAACAGGATCAACCAGTAAATCTGTGTGGCTTAAGCAAACGACAAGACTGCCTTAATGTACATGGGGCGATCTAGCTTTGGTTGGATCAACTTCACGGTACAGTAAATGCCAGCAGTGAAGTAAACCATACTGGAATTAGCAAGTTGCAAGATTCAATCCAAACTGCCTTTAACCAGATGCAGGTTTAAGTGAAGGCTGCTTACGGTGTTCTGTATAGCACCAGATGAGAAACAGCAGAACTATCAGCATGTTACAGGGCTCTCAGGTACACAGGGAACCTTGTGTACAGAAAATTAAGGAACATGTGTTCTGCCTCACCATGAGTCTGAATCAATCCTTCCTCAGCACTTCAATTCAGAAGCAATGAGTATGCATGATTCAGAATCCTATTGTTGCTGGGTAAAAATTTACTTCAAATAATTCCCAGCTATGAAACGCACAGCACGTATTCACTGTTCTGCAGAAATAGCACCACAACAGCAATATTTCCAAACTTCAGGCTGTGATTTAACAATACACAGAAGATATTTAAAAGGTACGCAGGAAAACATGAGAATGTGATAGGAGCCCTGAGGTTGTCTCTCTCGTGCTGGTGGTGAGTTAATTCTGGGCTGTGTCTGCCCAGCCTCTTTTTTTCAACAAAAGATTGTGATACTTTTCTCTCGAGAAGTGGCCAACTCTGTTTTTTTTTATTCATTCATGGGATGTGGGCGTCGCTGGCGAGGCCAGCATTTATTGCCCATCCCTAATTGCCCTCGAGAAGGTGGTGGTGAGCTGCCATTTCAGAGGGCATTTCAGAGTCAGCCATATTGCTATGAGTCTGGAGTCACATATAGGCCAGACCGGGTAAGGACGGCAGATTTCCTTCCCTAAAGGACATTAGTGAACCAGATGGGTTTTTACAACAATCCAGTAGTTTCATGGTCACCGTTACTGATACTAGCTTTTTTTTATTCCAGATTTATTTAATTAACTGAATTTAAATTTCCCAGCTGCCGTGGTGGGAGGTAAGGTCACATTTACTGCCCGTTCCTCGTCCCTGGTCTATATTCTTCTGGGGCAGAATTATTTTAAGGTCCACTTCTGTGCACAGCAGCGGAGATTCGTGCCGGTTAGAGAACCAACTATTTGTCTACACCAGAGAAAGGGCCTTGGAAGAGTACTCCAGCATATAACCCAATCCAAAGACCGGAACTAGAAAAAGTGCTTTTTTAAGGAAGGGGGCAGTATCACAGCTACTTATAAAAATAAATAATTGTTAGGTTTTTAAAAAATTCTTAAGCAAATAAGGCAGCCACTTCTTAAAGATTGGTGACATGTACACTGCAGTCAATGGTTACAATGTAAGAGTTATTTTTGACGTATGAAACCAGCTCAGGAACCAGGTGGCATTTCAGTTAATGCCAGATAAGGAAAGAAACCTTTCAGAAAAAGAGACACAAATTCAGACAAAAAAAGGGGCAACAGTTTGGCCCTTAATGCTCCAGTCTAATACACAAAGAGATTTTTAAAAGCCACTCAATGGTTTTAAAAGTCTAACTACAAGTTTGAGATACTAAAATGTCGCTCTGTCATTTCACCCTTAATAACCCTGCACCTATTCAGAGCCACAAGGAGCACACACAATTCCGCGGTCCCACGTCTAAAAGCATTTAATGCCTCCTCCGGAATGTATACCGTACTCCCACGGTAAGTGAGAATGTTGTGTAGTGTGCAGAATGCCAGTTTATTTCGGCATCTGAAATATGTCTTCGACATGCCAAAGGTCTTCTCTATTAGGCTGCCTGTAGCCCGATACACCTCATTATATCCAGGGATTTATAGATGTGGGAATGGCGTGATGAGCCAGTAATTTCAGTGTGCAACCACTGTCAGCCACCGTCATTCTGGGAAGCAAACATGTGGCGTTACTCATCGCATCACAAAACTACACAATGCTCATTTAATGAAAACTTCTCCTGTTATAGAAAGTGAATTCAGTGAAGGGACAGATCCTCCTTATACCAATTGTGCCCAGAACTTGGGGGAAAGCAGCAGTATTGTCAATATTGTGTTTCCACTTGGTGTTCCTGGGTTATAGAAAGACAGATAGAATGATCTGCTCAGTTGGCAGATGCACCTGATTAATAAATTTACCAATGACAGTCTTGATGATGACTCCTTATCGTCAGAAAGTGAATGAGATGAACCAATGGCATAGAATTGGAGGGCTACTTCCAAATTCACTGCCACTGTCAAGGTCGTACTCACATTTGACTCAAGTTTTAAATCCAACTGCATTTAGCAAATAAATCTCCAAAATATCTGCTTATTAAAGTGAAATGCCTACAGCTCTGACTGCTTTTTACCTCCAGGACCAAAAATACAAAGTCCTCAAGTTATTTTAAATACTCTGTTCTTGTTTTGCTATCTCCCTTTAATGCTGCTCACTCTGACTTAAAACCAAGTGGAAGATGATAGCAATCTCACCACGTAATTACTCCGTTTAATAAAAAGGGAAAATAGCTCATGAAATACACTTTTGCACTCACACCCTTATTAAATTATCTTGGGGTTAAACCTTTAGCTGCAGAGCTGAGTCCAAAGTGGAAACCGCAATGCAGTGAGGTTTGTACTGTAAAATGGACTGAAAGATCACACTGCACCTCTTCAAATTAGATTTACAAAATTCTACCAAGCTTGAAGTTTAGCCCGTGCAACCTGTTTGATCTGCCTGTTAACATACTTGTTTAAACCGACTTCCGATCATTTTCTTATCAATGTTGAAAGGTCGTCGACCGGAAACGTTATTAACTCTGTTTCTCTCTCCACAGATGCTGCCTGACCCACTGAGTGTTTTCAGCATTTTCTGTTTTCATTCCTATCATTTGAAACTACTTCTGAGCCACGCCTACTCCTGTTAATTCAAAGTCATTGTTGAGCGAAACAATTTGAATTATCCGGTATTTTGAATTAAGCAACTAGAATAAAATAGCAATTCAGCATTTTTAAGCAACTTTGTATCATCAGGAGTTCACTAAAGATTTTGGCCCCGAATTTGCTGGAGTGGGGCATCTCGTGGCATGCCCTGCTAGTTCGACTTGTTCGTGCACATTTAGGTTTTAAAAATGTTTGCCCTGTAAGGTGCTGGAAGTGCGAGCTGATAACAGCGCAGAGAGGGCAACAGGGCATCTGGGACCTTGGTGGACAATAGGACAAACAGTGTATCTCCTTAACCAATGGGATTAGAGATATAAACAGAGGAAGTACTGAGAAGGAGGGTGAACTAGAGTGGGTGAATTCAATGTCAAGTCAGGTAAAGAAAAATAAATAAAGAGAGGGAAAGAAAGATTGGATTAAGAGAGAAAAAAAGAGACAGAAAGGAAAAGTAAGTTTTTTCTTTAATTTTAAAATTTGACATTTTTTAAATTTCCCACAACAATTCACCACCTGAAGGAATGAAACTTCACACTTTTAATTGTTCACTTTCTGGGCAAGAGAGGTTGATTGGCAGTCATTAACAATTATTAAAAAGGTACTTATGCTATTAATTACTAGACTTAACTTTCTGTGGCGAGTTTAATGGGCAATTAATGCGCAAATACAGCAACTTCATGAAAATCACGGGGAGGTTAAGCGCGAGATCCCGTTTTTGCGAAGCTAACGGTGGAGCGGCGCAAATTGACCAGCAACGTGTGGCAATTCGCAATTCATGGGGCATCTCTTCCTTGCCACAAGTTGCTGGTCGATTTGTGGATTAATAATGGCGTGTGTCGTTCAGACACCATTACTATTTCAGTAAATTCTGGGCCTTTAAATAACTGATGTGGTTCCATCTACATAGAGGTGCTAATAATTTTGCTTTTGATTTCCAAATCTACTTGGTTAGCTTTCCAAAAAAATGTAATGGCAAAAATTTGATAATTTGCTAGTTATTCTGCAGAAATTTTCTCCCTTCTAAATACAAATGCCCCAGGAAAGGATTTGAGGAAATGCCACCTTGAAATTAATCTCACAGTTCAGCACAGCAATGACAGGATAACAAAAAGTGGATATTTATGTACTTATGGTTTGTCATGTCCAACTTTTGTTGTAAAATAATTCAAAGTTGCAAGACTTGTGTAATGCATTTTGTCTTTCCCAAGTATTATCAACATTGTTAAATTAGGCATCAATCATTGTGCTAGAGGAAGGACTAAGGAGAGCAGCAATACTAGGTTCAGGTGCACACCAACGAATCCACACACGGGTAAACAGGGGTCAATGCCATGCCCACCACCTGAAGAAATCTGACAGGAGGTCAGCAAGCGTCTCCATGATGTGGAAACAACAGGGACAAAATTACATTTCAACTACCAGTGCTCAGGACCACAGAGAATAGCACAACATACACAGAAGGCACTTCTGCAAAGCAAACAATTTCAATCTTTAGCGGCTGTGCTTTCAGCTGCCTTGGCCCTAAGCTCTGGAATTCCCTCCCTAAACCTCCCTGCCTCTCTCTCCTCCTTTAAGATGCTCCTTAAAATCTACCTCTTTGACCAAGCTTTTGGTCATCTGTCCTGCTATCTCCTTCTGTGGCTTGGTGTCAAAAATGCTTTTATAGATACCGCTCTTGTTAAGCGCCTTGGGACGTTTACTACGTTAAATGCGCTATATAAAGTTGTTGTTGTTTATCCTGTCTGTTACATGTAATGTTGACTAGGCACATGGCTACAACAAGTTCAGCTAATGAGACTGGTCCTGCTGTAATGGAAGGCCAAAGGCTGTGTCAAGTAAGTTATTGTATCCAACAGTCATAACATCTGTATAACCTTTCCTGTGCAAAATTGGTATCATGAGTCCACAAAGTAGATCTTCCAGGTACTTGCCCATGACAGGTTAATTCGCAAGCAGTGGAAAATCCCTGGCGCACTGCCCACTTTTCAAGGTGGGCCAGATACATTACCATGGGCATGGACTCAGAAAATCTACCCTTTTGTATGGACCTGCATTTCAGCCAGATAGAATTTTCCTACCTTGGCACTAGAAATTTCCTTAAATGAAATGGATGGTAATCAGATTGTCAGAGGCCATGTCACCTTCTGCTGGCAGTTGGAGTAGATTTGTAATTAGGTTTCAGTTCAAAGTCAAGAAGCTTATCAATAACAAGTTTATGTTGGTGAATAACCACAATCATTCAGCGCTTGGCTGGCTCATTCTGTAAAGCACAACCCTCCCCAGAGCTCTCAAAGCACTGGAATCACCTCTCGATCCACCAATGGTTTGCCCATTGACATAGTGCATCATCTTGTGTGACAGGCTGTACTTTAGTTCTGTTGGCATACGTGGGTTGTGCAATGGGTCACAAGCCATGTTTTCAGCCAGCGACTCACTTCCCCACTAAACAGCTTTGCGGTCAGTTATCGTGTTTAAATGCTGCAGCACTGCCACAACGGGCAGAGGATGAAGAAGTCATGTGTTTGACTGCAGGTATCATACATTCAGGATGCAAGATTGTTAGTGCTGCAACACAGACCAATTGCACCATGTCTGAATGGAGGCCTTTGCTGTGGGGCTGGATGCGGACAGCCATATCTCCACACGCAGACAGTTAATGATACCCCAGACCATGGGGAAGGTGGCAGTGATATACAATTGCTGTTGTATCTCTAACTATTGCTTTGCACCTTTGTGGAAATGAATGAGCCAGCTACCCCTTTGGGACAGTGGATCAGTCATGTGTTCAATGCAGGTAGACACTGCACTGTGGCTAATACCCTCTAAATCATTACCAAATGATTTGAATGAGCCAACAGCAAAATAAAACATTTGAGCAGCTGTGACTTTCACAGCCATAGGCAAAGCAATTCTAGTCACTGAGGACAACCCCAAGTCATTTGCTACATTTGACACAGTTCAGTAAATGCTTCCCTGCAGAGCCTCAACCTCCTCAAACATGGCTCTTCCACTAATCCTAGGAATGAGCTCTCCTTTAGATATGGTCTTCTCCTGAAAGTGCTGCACCTGTTGTCCCACTCCTCATCTAAAAGGATGACAAAACTATCAAATCCCATATTGCTGTCTACTTGAAATGCCTGGTGAAGTGTTTGATCGATTAACAGCAGCTTGGAGCTCAATTTATAGGCAACATGTGGTACGGGCCTTGTAAGTGATCAGGAAATGCAACATGGTCCACTTCAATTGCATCCAGCACCCCCTCCCCCAATTAAAGAGTTTAATAGGTGTTTTCTCAACAGGTTCGTAAACCCATTTCCAACATCAGAAACATGCAGCAGAAGCTGCTAATACGGTGTCCACAATGCAAAAGCACTGTGGTGTTGTAGAAACATTACCAACATTTGCCCCCTTTCATATTTTCATTTGCAATTCACTGCTCTAAAGCATTAACGTTCCAAAGCCAGATATGAATTCATATTTTAAATGAAGTGACAACCTTCTACTCAATGTTTGCGTTTAACAAAACGTTTACAATTTTGGAAAATTTCTCACTTTTCCAATTGGATTCCTGATCTGTATTCAGATATCCATTTTTCAGACATAGAGGGGGCGCAATCAGATCTTGTGCCCATTTTCCAGGTGTAACGAGGTCCAATTTAGGGGCCAACCTCCTGCGCCAGAACAGCATTGGAAACACGGTCAATTCGGGCACTATATAGGCGTCCCTGGTGGTTGCCGAAAACAGGCATTAGACACTTTCAATATGCTAACAAAAAGCCTAATGCCTGCTTTAGGACCCAGACCAGAAATTGGTTTACTCTGAACGCATGTCCACTTTCTAGGCCAGAATTTCTTTGTAATCAACTCCAGATTATCTCTTGTAAACCTGTGATGATTACCTTAGCATACCTTTAATATCATTCTATGACTGACGTGTGCCACTACTGTCAGCTGTTAGCTTACCTTACAGACCCACCAGGGACTAAAAAATTAGCACCTCAAACACTCCATCATTCAAAGTTATTTTTTTATCTTACTTTGTGATGCCTATTTTTACCTATTACAAGGTATTTTAATTCACCAACATGGGAATGGAAACTGGTAATAAAATAATAAACGTTGGTAACTCCAAAATTGTCCAGCAGTTAGAAACAACTTGCATTTATGTAGACCTCTGCACATCCCAAAGCACATCCAATGAATTATTTTTTGAAGTGTAACAACTGTTATGTGTGTAAACAATGAGATTCCACAAACAGCTAGGGAGATAAATGACCAATTAATCTGTTTTCGGTTGAGGGAGGAGTGCTGGCCTGGGCACAAAGGGAACTCCCTGCTGTTATTCAACTAGTGCCATTAGATCTTTTACATCAGCTGAGCAGGTAGATAGGACCTCAGTTAAACATCTCTACAGCGATGCAGCACTCCTAAATGCTGCACTGAAATGCCTGCCTGGATTATATGTTCAAATCCTGGAGTGGGGCTTGAACCCCAAATGTGACTCAGAGGTGAGAGTGCTACCTCGTGAGCCAAGCTGACACTGTTCCTTCCTTTACACACCTTCGAAACACATGACCATAGCAAGGAAGTACAACCAAGCTAAATACATTAAAAAATATCCAGTGCATATTATAATAACAGTCATATGATTTCAATATTGTAATACCACCTTCCAGTATGGGAACTGTAGCATAGTGGTTATGTTACTGGACAAGTAATCCAGAGGCCTGGACTAATGATCCAGAGACCATGGGCAGAATTTTCATTGACCCGTGGAGGCGGATTTGGAGGCGTGTGGGGGGTTAAAATAGCAGATTCGGGGGTCCCGAACCCATCCTGCCCCCAACCCGCCTCCATGCCAGTTTCACAGGAGGCGGGTACCCGACCTGTGCTGGGACCCGCTTCCCCGAGGCGGGAAGGGGATTAGTGCCAATAAACAGGTAGTTAACAGGCAGTTTTTTGCCTAATCCCTATTTTTAGCCCTGAAGTGTGGGCTCCCCGACAGGTCCAAACCACGCCGATTTAACGAGGCGGACCGTCAGTCTGGAGGGCTTGGAGGGGTCGAGATGTCCGGTGTGCAGGTGAGTGATGGGTGCATGAGTGCAGAGGTAAGTGTGTTTGGTGTGTGTAAAGTGTTTTAAGAACTTGTACTTACCTTAACTTTGTCCTGCAGGCTTCCTTCCTTCAGTTCTCGGGAGTCCCTCAGCTCACCGGCACAGAAAGCAGAATGGCTGCAGAGCTGTCAAAAGCTGCAGTCTCTACTTTCTGTGCTGGATTGATTTCTAATTGAGTCTAAGTACAGGGACTCAAGTTAGAAATCATATTGTCAGTGTTTGACAGCTTCACAGAGCTGCCAAACGCTGAAATTTCATCTGTCAAAAGCTCTTGACAGATGAAATTTCAATGGCTGACGTCACCTGTATCCAAGGGACCCTTGATTGGCCTGCTAAGCCCGCTGGGCGGGCTTAACAAGGTCAATCAAGGGAAAATACAGTGGGTTGGCCACAAGTCAATGGAGGCGGGACTACAACCCAAAAAGTGGGAGTCCCGCCTCCATCACGTCCCCATTGACAAAATCCAGCCCCATGAGTTCAAATCCCACCATGGCAGCTGTGGAATTTAAATTCAGTTAATTAAACAAATCTGGTTTAAAAAACTAGTATTAGTAATGGTGACCATGAAACTATCGGATTGTCGTAAAAACCCATCTGGTTCACTAATGTCCTTTAGAGAAGGAAACCTGGTCTGGCCGATATGTGACTCCAGACCCACAGCAATGTGGTTGACTCTTAACTGCCCTCTGAAATAACCTAACAAGCCACTCAGTTGTACCAAACCACTAGGAAAACCTTCACATCACAGACTACAGCGGTTCAAGTAGACGGCTCACCACCACCTTCTCAAGGGCAATTAGGGATGGGCAATAAATGCTGACCTTGCCAGCGACGCCCACATCCCATGAATGAATTTTTATTTTAAAAAACCTTTGGTTTCAGATGAAGTTCCAAAACTGTGAACTTTGCTCTGAGACATCTTCTGAACCCTATTGATTAGATTAGATTACAACCTTGCTACTTATTATTCTATATATAATGTACATTTTCTAGCGTTTTAAAAGTATAGGCTGCAGGGTCAGTCAATATATTGTAGCAGCCAGAATGATGCACAAGTGTGTTTAAAATGTCTTATCAAGTCTCTTGGATTTACAAAGGTCAGAGTTGCAAGCCATCACTGCAAGAATTCTTTGTTAAGGTGAGACTAGACTTTATAAAGCACATCAGCATTCATCAAAGTACAATTCATAGCCATAAATTTTGCTGCTTTTCACACTTTGTGTGGTTTGTTCAGAAACCTCTAAGATCAAAAAAGAGCAGCAAAACATTCAAGTACTTGAACCTGTCAAGAACTCTTCACAAGTGCTTGGTATGTTCAAGCTCTCTCATTCCTCTCTAGCTGTCAATCAAAGGGGATTGACCCGCCAATCATTCTCAGCTGTTCTCAATTTAAAGTACTACTTTTTTTTTAGTTGCCATGGAAACTAATCCTCAGTTTTCACAATGCCAGCATAAGCAGTCATAAACCACGGTATTGCTCTGTACCACACAAGAAGTTTAAGAAGTTTGATTATTGGCTGACACAATTGTGAGCCTAAAACACAAAGACCACCAAATCTAACTCGTATGCATTGAAATGTCTGACAGAAAAATATGCTCTGTTGTGTAATCCTATCCTCTGTAAATTTTAATTTTATCACAGTGTAACAATAAATACCTGGGAGTGAATTGCAAAGCTATAATTGCGAGGGGAGGGAGACCAGGTCAGATAATGTTGGCGTGCTTAGGAACAAGTTCACATATCCGCTAATGGTACGCACAACGCCAGCATCTCACTGCGAAATACTGCGGGTGCTGGAAATCAGAAATAAAAACAGAAAATGCTGGAAATACTCAGCAGGTCAGGCAGCATCTGTGGAGAGAGAAACAGAGTTACTGTTTCAGGTCGATGACCTTTTGACAAAAGTTCTGACGAAAGGTCAGCGACCTGAAACGTTAACTCTGTGTCTCTCTCCACAGATGCTGCCTGACCTGCTGAGTGTTTCCAGCATTTTCTGTTTTTATGCCAGCATCTTACTGTCAGCCTTGTAAATGGTGGCCATCTCATGCAATCCATAGTAGACTAGTGAAAAACACCAATGATGACTTTTTCATAACGTTAACCATTCCTCCCTCATGTTATTTCTCACCTTCATCATGACTTTCACTAAATTACTTATTGCAATATCTGCCTTTCCTCCATCATTAATCTTATTTTTCTCATGGCTGATCATCCACTGGGAAAGGGTATAACTAGCCTTGTGGTAAACTTACACCTGAACCCGAATAGTCTAAAGGGGAAAGGGGAAATATTCATCCCCTTAGTGCCTCCCGTTTAACGGGGCGCTAGAGCAGTATTGCCAGAGCAAGGCGAATCAAGAGCCGCACGCCAAATCCCGCCCCCCCCTGTAGCGCCGCTGGTAAGAGTTATCGCCGGGAACATCAACACCAGGTGGATCATGACGTCAGTGAGTGTTCAACGCTCACTGACTGCCCGATCTGTTAAATTGATTGTTGCCACCTACCTTAGCGCCTGGAGTAAACAACAACAGGGAGAGCTGGCAAGAAGCACCAGGAAGCCGGTTCCAGGGACGTCATTTAAAGGGATCATCAGTAATGACTCGCAGCTGTCTGTTAGTGCAGTTTCAGTGGTTTCTTGTCAGTTTCACATACTTCAACAGTTTCATTCAGTAATTTCAAGGTTCTTTTTTATCAGGAGTGTTGTGGCAACTAATAAGTAGCAACATTTATTCTTCAACGAATCAAACTGCTACACTTGGTAACATTAATGGGGGCTGTACTGGCATGCCACCTCGCCCTCCAGGATCTACGGCAGAGGGAGCGTAGGTGGCGAAAAAGACGGCAACATGTGCGCAGAGGTAGGAGGAGGGCTATCAGTGCTCTCAACAGGAGGCTTTACCCTCCGAAGGTATTCGAAAGCACTTCTCCTATCTTCAATTAAGCGAGGGGAACTGTATTAGAAGACTCCATTTCACCAAGGAGGTGGTCACAGAACTCTGCCATCTCCTGTAACCAGACCTCCAGCCTCAGACCAGCGTGACCACGGCTTTCCCAGTGGCAGTCAAGGTCACTGTGGCCCTCAATTTCTTCGCTAACGGATCCTTTCAGTCTGCAACAGGAGACATAGCTAACATCTCACAGTTCGATGTCCACTGCAGCATCCGGGAGGTCACAGAGGCTCTCTACAGCAGGAGAAGGGACTACATTGGCTTCCCGATCACCAGAGAGAAGTAGGACGACCGTGCGTGTGGCTTTGCCAGGATAGCGGAATTCCCCATGGTGCAGGGCGTCACTGACTGCACCAAATATCAATCCTGAGATCTTCGGTAACCGCAAAGGCTACCACTCACTTAATGTGCAGTTGGTGTGTGACCACACACAGCGAATCCTCACCGTCAATGTCCGCTATCCTGGTAGCAGCTACGATGCCTTCATCCTACACCAGTACTCTTCCAGCCACCACGTCAAGCTCACGGCTGGCTTCTGCAACCCCAACACTCCTGCCCAGCACTCATATAATGAGAGCCATGCTGCCACCAGGAACGTCATTGAGCAAATCATCGGGGTGCTCAAGCAACGATTCCACTGCCTTGACCGCTCGGGAGGAGCCCTCCAGTACTCGGCTGAGCGGGTGTCCCATTTCGTTGTGGTCTGCTGCATGCTCCACAACTTGGCCATCATGAGGGACCAGCCCTTGCCACCAGGGATTGCAAGACTACCTCAGGAGGAGGAAGAGGGAGAGGAAGAGGAGGAGGAGGAAGAGGAAGACGAGGAGGATGAGGATGAGGAGGAGAAGGAGCAAGAGGAGTGAGGGAGGAGGCAGCCACTCAATCAGCCTTCCGGAAGGGCGGTCCATGACCGCCTCATCAAACTGCGGTTCGAATGAATTAAACCCCAGATCCCCATTGCTCACCACATCCCCATCATTCCATCTCTGTCACAGGCTATATCACAGTGCAAAGCTGAAATGAGAGACGCCACAAAATAATCCAAACTGAATTAATAAATTTATCAAAAATCAGTGAACACATATTTACACCAAAAGTATTAACTATTCACCCTTGTGCAATCCCTTACTGCCTGTCATTACTGTGCCTTTGCCTACTCTAGTGCTCCTACAAAGTGTTGGCCCAGTGGCTGCAGCAGGGCTGGTGGAAGGCTGCTGAGTGTCCGTGCGGGAGACTTCAGATGGCCTTGCAGGACGCCCTCGACCAGCTCTGGACCTGGAAGGGCCGGCTGTAGACTGCACCACCTCAGAATGGGCGACAGCAATCTGGGCTGGCTGGATGACAGGCAGCGACAAGGGCAATGGCGGAGTGGCAGTGATGGGAGCAGGAATGCTGTCACCCTGACAGAGGACAGCAGCTTCCTGCTGCACTGACCCATTGCCACTCCCCCGGGGCAGCACCTCAGCATCCCTAGCAATCTGTTGGCGCACAGATTGCTGGCCTGCTGCAACACCGTGAAAGCCCCAGTCAACGCTGGTAGACTCAGCCACGATGGCAGAAGTCAGAGCTTGCGTGGCATCAAGCTGAGACTGCATGAGAGCAGTCTGAGATTGGATGCCACCAAGCATAGACTGCATTACAGCAATAAGACACTGTATCACTTCCACCCTGTGCTGCAATGGAATCTGAGCTGGTGTCTGCGGGTGAGACATGCAGTGACGCGGTGTGTTCTTCCTCCTCCTCTTCTCCCGCCTCGCTCTCGATGGTGTCCTCAGGGACAGGCTGCTCAGGTGCTTGCTCATTATCTGAAAGCATAAAGGCACAAGAGTCGGGTTAAGGTGAGGGGAGGGGGGCAGGAAGGGAGAAATGCATGCATACAGCATGATTAGCTGGAAATTGCGAAACACTTGTGGAGTGAGGGGAAAGTGGGATGTGAGAAGAAGGAGTAGGGATGAACATACCATTGTTGTCCCCAAGGGGGTCAACGTCGCCGGTGGCCATGGCGCCCACCATCTGGTGCCCAATAATCTGCAGCACTCGATTCTCCAGCGCAGACAGGGGTTGGGTGTCGGCTTGTCCCCCGCCTGTGTGCTCCTGCTCCCTCCTGTTGTGAGCGACCTTGGCCTGCAAGAGAAAGGAAAATGTGTGAGTGAGTGTGGAGCAATGTGTTTGGGTAATGTGCCTACCATAGTTGAATAGCTGTCATTGTGTGCAAGGTGTGAGATGTGGGTATGAGTGTTGGTAGGTAGAGATTGTTGGTAGGCGAGTGCTGGGGGTGTGATGCTTTGGGCAGTGCGTGAAGACTGTGGTACAGATGGTGGTATGTAGCATTTGTTGAAGCATTCACTCACCCTGACCACCCAAGTGAAGTCATTAAATTTCTTCCTGCACTGTGTGTGCGGTTGCTGGCGACCACAGTACTGCCCGAGATGTGCTGCGTGACCTCCCTCCACATGGTGTGGAAGACTTGCAGCGAGGGTCTCCTGCCACTTGCCGTGTAGAGCACCGCCCTCCATCTCTCCACAGCGAACACCAATGCCTCCAATGCTTGATCGCAGAATCTGCTGGCTCTCTCCCTGGGGCGTGGATCTGCCATGAGTACAGCTGCTTCAGTCCTCCAGCTCCTTCTCCTTGTCCTGCTGCTGCTGCTGCTTGCTGAGGCAGCTGCACAGCCAGAAATGCTGAGAATGAGGTGCGGCAGCATCAATGAACCTCCCCTTTAAGTAGTGAAAAAAGCCTGTGGCAATCATGTCTTGCGACTAGACTGCACCTGATATTGGTCCACCCTTTGAGTGTAACGCCAATGAGCTTGGGCTTTAAGACTTGAATTTGGGCTCCAATCATTTTTTTAAGCAGTGAACACAAATTTTGCGTGCAGTCTAAAGCTTGTGTGGAGCATAAACGCCGGCATGGACTGGTTGGGCCGAATGGCCTGTTTCTGTGCCGTATACGCTAATTCTCCAACTCTTCTACTGACACCGTCCATTTCTTGGCTATAATGAATTTCTAGCCTGAAGAGTTTAGATGACCTTATGCTGTATGCATCTATTTAAGCCTGGTAGTGCAGAGGAAAATGTGTGGCACAATGATATTGGCTTGTCCATTCACCAAATCCCCTGGTAGTCTCGAGTACTAATGGGCAGTTGTGTCATAATAGTGGTGGTTAATCCATATGCTCTTTGGTGTCTAATGGGAAGAGTTGTATGCAGCCTGATGATAAGATGGTGCTTCCCTACAATGTCGTGTATTCTAGGGTTTGCTTAGTTGGTTGCTTGCTTGCTTGCTCTCCTTGTGGTACTGGATCCATATAATTTCCTACAGTCTACTTAGGAAGATGAAGGGTGTGGGTTGAGAAAGATGGACTTGTGATAGTAGTGATGTATTCACATAAACACTGGTGATCTATTTCGGATGGTCACCAGACTTCTAGAAGTGATTATATCTCCTTCATTTATAAATACAGTTGCACATGGGGTGAAGATTTCCACTATACTCTATGTGTAGCAACATC
Organism: Squalus acanthias; assembly: GCA_030390025.1. Taxonomy (NCBI): domain Eukaryota; kingdom Metazoa; phylum Chordata; class Chondrichthyes; order Squaliformes; family Squalidae; genus Squalus; species Squalus acanthias. Next base: position 39,706,469 of record CM059446.1, read on the forward strand.
AGAAATGCATCTATAAAGAACGTTGTTACAATTTCATCACATGTAGTGCACAAGCTATGCCTTCTCCCATGGTTTTAATTATTACCCACGATCCTTACCATAAGTGCAACTGCTGTATAACTTTATAGAGTAAGTTCACCTGTTCTAAAGAATATGGGTAAAATAGACAGCCATTCAAGATGTTTACCACAGTTTTAACATACAGATGTCTGGTTCATGTTCCATTTTCAAAGAACCTTAATTTTACAGCAATTGAAGTTAAATCTAATTCCAAATTAACTTGAATTTTCATTCCTAGAGGTTAATCTAACGAAAGCACTATTATGGCACTATCATTCAGCAGTTTTGGATTAAACTGCCTTTGCACCTCAAGCCAGAAACAGACATTGCCATGTGATCACCACAGTCAACAAAAGAGACTTAAGTGCAATGAGGAACCAGGTAGATGTCTTTCTTCTTTCATGTCAAAGATTGGCAATCAATAAACCATCAAGTACCAGTAATGTAACTGTTCCTACATAAGCAGCAGCAAATTGGTTTAGAAACACCCCTCACTGTAAACAGTAATAAGCAGTAGGTTCTATTTCACCAATCCTGCAGGCTCTATACTACATGTCCTCGATAAAAATGCCTCTGTTGTCAGTTTTAATTTACATAGAGCTATTTTATTTAGATTTTGTTTTCACCAATAATGCTAAGCAGATTTTCTTTCTGATTCAGAAAAGTCAGCCAGCTACAAAAACTCAAACCATTCACTGTTGTTTTGCTCTCGACTGAATCAGAAGAAAAAAGACCAAACTCTTTTTTGTGCCAAAATCTACCTCCAAAGAAAAATGTCAAAGTACAACAGCTGACTGCTGCTTTGAACTGTAATCCTCTATTCAAACAGTTCTCAATATTTATGGATGTTATCAGATGGCAACTCTTAGAAAGCACAGTGAGTAATGAGGTTCTACTGCAAAAGTTCAGGATTGTGGCCCAAACTAACATGCTGAACAAAGTCATTTTATGGCATGGACATCTGATTTCAATCTCCATATACAGTGTAGGAGGTCAGTGATGTAAGCTCCCTTGATATTATCTAAAGACCAATAATTGGGAGACACCAATGGTGAGTTTTAGAATTTACAAAAATGTGATAGTTCAACTAACCGTGTTAAGGAAAGCATCTTCTGGCAAATCAAGCTCTTCCTCAGACTAGATGATGAAACTGTTGTGAGGCAGGCTGTTCTAGAAACTGAACCTTCCTACAAAACTCCACACAATCATGATGTAGGATCTGTAAACCATTAAGAACAAGAACTAAGAAAGAATCCGTGAATTGGGATTATGCATCTCAGTGATGGTGGAAGAATTTTAACTTGGGGGGGGTGGGGGTTGCCGGGGGTGCGGGGCTGAAATGCGGTCAGGAAACCCTGGAGAACGGGTTTCCCTCAGGTCCTGCCGAATTTAATGGCAGGGCCTGATTAAATTTTGCTTCTCTGTTTCCTGTCTGGAGCCAGCCAGCTGGAGAGGCTGGCTGGCTGGCTGTCGGGCAGGTAGGCCTGCAGAGAGGTGGGAGGGAGGGATCGGGGGGTGGGGGGTCGGAAGGCCAGGATTGGTGAGGGGGTCGAAAGGCTGGAGATCATCGGAGGGGGTCAGAAGGATGGAGATCGTTGGAGACGTCGGAAGGATGGAGATCGCCAAAGGGGTCAGAAGGATGGAGATTGTCAGAGGGGTCAGAAGGATGGAGATCGCCAAAGGGGTCAGAAGGATGGAGATCGTCAGAGGGGTCGGAAGGATGGAGATCGTTGGAAGGATCAAAAGGATGGTGGTCATCGGAGGGGTCAGAAGGATGGAGATCGTCGGAGGGGTCGGAAGGATGGAGGTCGTCGGAAGGGTTGGAAGGATGGGGATTGGAGAGGATCAGAAGGCTGGGGGTTGGAGGGGGGGTTGAGGGTCAGAGGCCGGTGATCGGAGGCCGAAGGGGGATTGGAGGCTGGGGGGGGGGGTGGTGGTTGGAAGGCCGGAAGGAGGATCGGAGGCCGGGGCGGATGGGGGCCGGGTCAGGGGCCGGGGATCGGAGGCCAGAGATGGCATCAAAGATTGGAGGCCTCATGGGATGGTGGTCGGAGGCCTCCAGGGAGGGGTGTGGAGATCGGAAGTGTCGGGGGGTGGGGGGGTGGATGTCCGATCCTGGGAGGTTGGCAAGGCAGGAACACTAGATTCAGCAGGTAAGTGGAAAGGCACTTAGCTCCTGGATCCAGCAAACCTTGCCTTCCTTTAGCTGCTGGGGTCCCCGAGGCCCGGGAAGCTTGGCCAGCCACAGTTAGATTTAAAATGGAGCTTCAAAATGAGGCACGCAGCCTCATTATAATATTTAAAGTGCCAACCCGCCTCCTGGGAGTTAAAACCGGAAGTGGGCAGGTTGGAGGCAGGTTGGGGTCGGGATTCAGATTTTTAACACTTTTACCTCCCACCCGACCCAACCCACCCATTTGTGGGGGTTAAAATTCCCCCAGTATCTTTGAAGGTCTGATTTGCCATTCATCAATCACTACCACCACATTCTTCCCTATTTTAATCATAATCTCCATATTTGTTATCGGGACTCCTGAGTAACCTTAGTGATACTTCCTATGGAAGCAAGTTTATACTTAATGACTTGCATGTGGACACCACTCCAGGGCAGAATTACTCCCCTGACTATAATTTCATGCCACTGCAATGCAAATGTAGCCTTGGAGAAGACTGAAGTTCATCTTTGAATTGCGCACCAGCTCACTAGACAACAGTGAATGCCAGTGTCATGACATGGTGCCAATGTTCCCCATAAGAAGGTCCCGCCCAGGCCACTCACCAGCGCTACCGCTGGATGAGATACCACGCATGCGTGGCCCCAAAGGGACCACGCATGGAAAAAAAGTAACAGTGGCACACAAATTATTAGAATTATAGGGGGAGAAATATGGCTTGTTAGCGCCGCCCGTTAGCACCTGGGGGTGACGCTAACAGGGCACTAATGGGTTTGCGGCGGGGTGCGGCGAATCCAACACCGCACGTGAAATTCACCCGGGATTTAGCGCTGGCGCTAACGGTTAGGGCCTAGGCTTTTACAGCCTGACAGATCATGACGTCAATGAGTGTGCAACACCCTGTTAATGGCCCAGATGCAAAATTGACTGCCGCCCCCTGCCTTAGCGCCTGGCTTGAACAACGGCAGGAAGAGGAGGCGTTATGCATTCGGATGGTCACTGTCGGAGCGGTATTTAAAGGGATCAACATCCGCTTTCATTTTAGTCGCCAATCAATGCTGCCCTCTCAGTTTGACATTGTGAAACAGTCGTTTTCAGTGAGTTAAATGTTTCTTACTTTCAGGAGTGTTTTGCCTGCTAAAAATTTGTCACTTTCATTCCGCTAAGATTTCAAAGGCCTACACTTGGTTACATTAATGGGGGCTGTACTGGCACTCGACCTCGTCCTCCAGCATCAACGTCGGAGGCAGTGGAGGCAGAGACAAAGATTGGAAAATGTGGCCAGAGGGAGGAGGGCCAACAGGGCTCTCAACAGGAGGCCTTACCCTCCCAGGGTATTCCAGGAGTACTTTTCCTAAATAAATTAAACTGAGGAGCAGTGTCTTAGAAGGCTCCGCTTCAGCAAAGAGTTGGTCACAGAACTCTGCCACCTCCTGCAGCCAGACCTCGAGCCTCAGATCAGGACCACCACGGCTCTCTCAGTGGCAGTCAAGGTCACCGGCGCCCTCAATTTCTACGCCAACGGATCTTTCCAGTCTGCAGCAGGAGACATAGCTACTATCTCGCAGTTCGCCCACCATTCTGCATCCCGGAGGTCACAGAGGCTCTCTACAGAAGGAGAAGGGACAACATTTCCTTCCCCACTGCCAGAGAGAAGCAGGACGAGTGTGCATGTGGCTTTGCCAGGATAATGGGCTTCCCCATGGTGCAGGGCGCCATTGACTGCACCCATGTCGTTTGCGGGCACCCCATAACAATCCTGAGGTCTTCCGTAACCACAAAGGCTACCACTCACTTAATGTCCAGTTGGTGTGCGACCACATACAGCGAATCCTCACCGTCAATGCCCGCTATCCTGGCAGCAGCCACGATGCCAGACCGATGTACCATCACTCTTCCAGCCACCACATCAAGCTCGCAGCTGGCTGGTCGGAGACAAGGGCTATCCGATCTCCACCTGGCTCATGACTCCCCTCCGCAACCCCAACACTCCTACCCAGCTCTCATATAATGAGAGCCATGCTGCCACCAGGAACATCATCGAGCAGACCATCAGAGTGCTCAAGCAATGGTTCCACTGCCTTGACCGCTCGGGAGGAGCCCTCCAGTACTCGACTGAGCGGGTGTCCCTTTTCATCGTGGTGTGCTGCATGCTGCACAACTTGGCCATCATGAGGGCCCAGCCATTGCTACCAGGCATAGCGGGACCACCTCAGGAGGAGGAAGAGGGAGAGGAGGAGGAGGAGGAACAGGAGGAGGAACAGCAGCGAGGGAGGAGGCAGCCACTCAATCGGCCTTCTGAAAGGGCGGTCCGTAACCGCCTCATCAGACTGCGGTTCCAATAAATTATACTCCACATCCCGGTTGCTCACCACATCCCCATCATTCCATCCATTTTGCATGCCATATCACAGCACAAAGCTGAAATGAGAGACACCACAAATTCTGCCAAATTCAATTAATAAATTTATCAACATTCAGCAAACACATTTTACAACAACAATATTAACTAATCATGCTTGTGCAAACCCTTACTTCCCCTGTTTACAGTGCCTTTTCCTAATCTACTGCTCCTACGTAGTCTGTCCCCAGTGGCTTCAGCACGGCTGGTGGAAGGCTGCTGAGTGTCGGTGCCAGAGACTACAGATGGCCTTGCAGGACGCCCTCGACCAGCTCTGGGCCTGGAAGGCCCGGCTGTACACTGCACCACCTCAGGCTGGGTGGCGGCAGTCTGGCAGCAACAAGGCAATGGCCGAGTGACAGTGGTGGGAGCAGGAATGCTGTCATTCTGAGAGAGGACAGCAGGTTCCTGCTCCACTGACACACTGCTACTCCCCCGGGGCAGCACCTCAGCATCCCTAGCAATCTGCTGGAGCACAGATTGTTGGCCTGCTGCGACACTGTGAGATCCCCGGTGGACTGTGGTGGACCCAGCAACGATGGCAGCAGTCAGAGCTTGCGTGGCATCAAGCTGAGACTGTATGAGAGCAGTCTGAGACTCGATGGCAGCAACCATTGACTGCATTACAGCATTAAGACATTGCGTGGCTTCTGCCTGTGCTGCAATGGATGCTGCCACATCGCCCATGACACGCGGCATCAGGTCTGGGTCCCCCCGGTCTCTCTGGGAGTCCACCATCCTTGGCAGACTGCCAATGATGGGCTCCATGGTGTACGCAGAGCTCTGTGCAATGTTGGAGGCGGACTCCTCCACGCTCCTTACCATTGCCGACAGGCTCTCGGGCACCCTTGCCATTGCACCTATCATCTTGGTGTGCATGCCCATCACCCTTCTTGTGAACGCCTCCCCATCGAGGTCCTCATGTGAGTCCTGTGCAGCAGAACTCGCCCTCCGGGGAGCTGGCTCCCGAGCGACCCTTTCCCCCTGGCCTTGCTGCAGCCCACTCATCCCCGGTGCATCACCCAGTGCAGACCCCTCTAGTAAACTTGCCTCTAAAGATCGTGTAATCCCAGTATCTGAGGTGGTGCCTGCGGGTGAGACATGCAGTGACGCGGTGCTTTCTTCCTCCTCTTCTCCCGCCTCACTCTCACTGGGAGGCTCAGGGACAAGCTGGTCAGCTGCTTGATGATTATCTGAAAGCATAAAGGCACAAGACTCGCGTTAAGGTGAGGGCAGGGGGGCAGGAACGGAGCAAAGAATGCAGACAGTATAATTAGCTGGAAAGTAGGAAAGGCTTGTGGTGTGAGGGGCAAGTGGGATGAGAGGAGAGGAGATGAACATACTGTTGTTGCCCCCAAGGGGGTCGACGTCTCCGTCGGCCACGGTGCCCACCACCTGGCGCCCAATGCCTCTCAGCACTCACACCTCCAGGTCGGTAAGCTGTTGGATGTCCGCTTCACCCCCACCTGTTCGTTCCTGCTCACTCCTATTGTGACCCAGCTTGGCCTGCAGGAGAAAGGAAAGTGTGTGAGTGAGTGTGCAGCTATGTGTTTGGAAGGTGTGCCTGCCATAGTTGAATAGCTGTGATTGTAGGCAAGGCGTGAGATGTGAATGTGAGTTTTAGTAGGTGGAAATGCTTGGTGGGTGAGTGGTGGGGGTGTGGTGGTTTGTGCAGTGTGTACAGACTGCGGTTCAGATGCTGGTATGTGGGACTTGTTGAAGCATGTACTCACCCTGACCACCCGAGTGAGGTCGTTGAATTTTTAACGGCACTGTGTGAAGGGCCTGAGGAACGCACTGCTGGCCGAGGCGTCCTGGGCCACCTCCCTCCACATTGCCCTGAAGACATGGGGCAATGGCCTCCTGCAAATGGCTGAGAACAGCACTGCCCTCCTTCTTTCGACTGCCCTGACCAATGCCTCCAATGCCTGGTCGCTGAAACGGCGAGCTCTCTCCCTGGGACTGGGATCAACCATGAGGATAAGAGGTGTAGCTGTTGAGTTGCTTGGAGGTCGCCTTCAGAGCCAGCAATGTTGAGAATGAGGTTGTGCAGAGTAACTGAACCTCGCCTTTAAGAGCTGGAAGGAGCCAGTGAGAATGATGAGTCCCGATTGGAGTGCACCTGAAATTGGTTATCGCTCTGCGGGTAGCGCCCTAAGTTAGGTGATTAACGCTCGATTTAGTGCTCCAGTTCTTTCTTGGAGCGCTAACAATCAATTTAGCGGGAGGTCAGAAGGATTAGCGCCTGGCGCTAATTCTCCAACTTTTTAAAATTTAGCGCCCCAACCGAGGCAATACCAAATTTCTAGCCCTTGAAGTCTGCAGTCATGTAACCGCTGAGACCTTTTAAGTACCACAGGTTATAGTCTATTAAAGTCAATGCAAGTCAACAGATTCAATGTAAAGGGAAATAATTTGGTAAATTGTAATATAATGTTTGGTTTATAACTTTACTCAGATCAGGTATCCGCTTGTTTGTGATTAATTCTCAAACATTTGCACTTCTGTCTTTTGTACAACTTTTAGTTAAAACAAAAATGGAATATGTATAGCATATGAATTAATCATAATGGATTGCTGGCAACAAAAGGAATCATTTATTCACTTATACACACAGTATTAAATTACCATGAAATTAATGTTTTTTGTTTCTTATTTTTTCCTTATTTCATAACATAAATTAATTAAACTATATTTAGTCTGTACAAAGACAATTGTTTTAATTTTGCATAATTACACCTCCATGATTATCATACGTGATGTACAATAATCTCTTTGAATTTGTGTTTGAATGTATGATTAAATATTGTTGATGCTTTAATAAATTATAGCACTTTTTTGAATGAGAAGAAATATTGTAAAATCCAATTCTCTCCAATTCATTTTTGAATGTTATATTGACTTAAAAAGGATAACTATAAAACAAAAGAACATTTATAAATTCAGTAATTAATAATTATGTGATGTAGCATGATGTAATCTGAATAGGAGATAGCATGACCACTGCACTGAAATGTAATGAGTATAAAGTAAATGAAATAAGGGCCCCATTATTTCTCTCTGTAGCAGCTAGGGATTACGAAGTGCTATGGAGAAGAAAAGGGAGAGGAGACCCATTACATCAGGGCTCCATCCCCTTTAATTTGCCCTGGGATTTCCAGGCCTTCATCAGAGAGGTGAACCTGGGCCGGCATCTCCGACAGGGGCAGGGCCAGGGCAGCCAAGGAAAAGAGGCAGAAGACAGCTCTGCTGCCTCGGTTTCTTTTTTCAGAGTGACGGAGGGCACTCATTTTCAGGGGCATACAAAGAAGCTGGCATGAGGTGCTGTGTGTGCAACACCCTCAGACTGGAGAGTCTGAGGGGGCCAGACAGCAAGGTTGAAAGGTAAGCCCTACCTATTTGTGCCGCCTCAAGACAGATCTTCAGACCTGGAGGCCATCTGGCTGCTCTTCTTCGCCAGCAACCAGAAAGCACTGAGGCTGGTGGCCAGTCGCTCAGCTGATGGCTTCTCAGATCTGCAGTTGTGTCTGTTTAACCGCACCCTCCATGTTACAACTCAAGACGCTGCAAAGGGGTGGGGCTATGCCAGGGGTGTAACCAGACCATACAAATGACCAGTCCCACCAAATTCAGATGCTCTGGGGCCTGAACAGGTACAGTTTGAAGGAATATCAAGGCCAAGATGTAGACTAGCGATGATCGGGCATGAATTCCTACATCAATCAACATTTAAATTCATAAAAATGGTAACCAAGAAGTTCTTAAGGGGCCATGTGCTCAACTATTCATTAATGGCTATAATGTGCAAACACAGAGTATATTCTGGAACAGAGGACCAGAAGCTACTAAAAGCACTTATTCCTCATTTCAAAATATCGCCTGTACCCTCATACATTGTATCTATAACAATTAACCCAATATATATATAATGCATGATTGTTTGGCTAGATAGAGCAGTGTTAGCCAATACATTAGCCACTAATCACATATCACTAATTGGGAATCTAGATGAGGCTAAATGCATTTTTGATTAGTAAATAAAAAAGACACCATCGTTGGGCATATGATCTCATATTCACCTGACATATGCATGTGTACTTCAACCTTTCTGTGCGTTTGTTGGTAAAATATTAAGACTAAAAGCAGAGCGTGCGAGTGTTTTTTATCATTGTGTGTGCTTTACTTCTTTGGTTACTGCTGATTGGTTGTCTGTAAAATGGTGTGTAACACGGAAGAAAATGCCAGACTTCAGCATCATGGAAACACCAGCAATATCGTATGGAGAGGGAGGCTGTCCTCATGGTCAGCAGAATAGGCCAGCAGAAGAAATCAAACCCAATCAATAATGAGCATTCCAACAGGGCACGTCACGGCAAAGGGTAAACGGCATCCACCATGTTCTGGATGGAGAGCAAGGTAGGGTCTGGTGCGTCTCGCTGTGTGAGTCAACATTCTCAGCAATCACTCCGATGAAGTCAAAGTACTACTCACAACTGCTGGCCAAAAAACTAGAAGCTGCACTAAGATGTGCTATGTCTGAAATTAATGCCAGAATTCCAAACTTTCATAGAGTTACAAAGGTCTACAGCACAGAAACAGGCCATTTGGCCCAACTGGTCTATACCGCCGTTTATGCTCCAAATGAGCCTCCTCCCACCCCTCTTCATCTAACCCCATCAGGGAAAGAGAAAGACTGCAAAGATTCACACTGAAAGGTGGCAGATGTATGTTCAGTAGATATACATGTGAAGTAAATTTACCTGTAATGTCTTTTATACTAAAATGAATGCATGTGGGTAGAATGTTGTAGCCGCAGACACACTTGTGGTTAGTCAGCAATTTCTATTGGACAATACTGAGATACAGAATATAATAAAAATATTCAATAACACATTAATTTTTCTTTCACGCATATCATTCTCATAAGCGAGAAAATATGTCACTGAACGTTTCTGTTCATTAGACGTTTCTGTTCATTATGTATGCGTGGCGCTGAAAGGGAAAGAGATTTATGGACCGCTAAGGTCCATTGTATAATTGTTTGAGAATGATAGCGAGTTATATTAGTTTCAGATTTGATATGTAACTGGTGTTCATTGAATATTTGACATTAAACGTGAACAAACCAGCATTGATTGATTACAGTCCAAACATTGGCTGAGAATATTCTCATGGGACACGCTGAGGTTCATTTTTCCCATGTTTCTGTGTCAGTGGAAATTTCCTTCAATATTTTGAAGGTATCATCAAAGAGTAACACATACATGATGTGTGCTGCAGAATGCAATCCAGACAACTGAAGGACTCAACCTGCAGCTGCATGCTTCAATTAACCCGACTATCTGACACGATGCTTAAATAGGCCATAACCCTCTGTTGCAAACAAAGGCATCACAGTCAAATAAGAATAGAACATGTTGGAAATACACAGCATGTCAGCAAGCAGCTGTAAAGAGAAAATGCTGGATAGTATTTCAGGTGTGGGCCCTTCAACCAACAAAAGGTCTACATCCAAAACATTAAGGTGTCTTCTCTCTTTACAGTATTTTCATTATTATTTCCTGTTTTACTTCAGATCTCCAGTATTTTGTAGTTTCTTTTTAAAATGTCTCTGTGAATCCCTAAAAGATATACCCTAAATTCTGATATACACCTCACACTGGTGTAAAAGCCACGCTCACAGCTTTCCTACAAGGTGGGCTAGCAGCAAAAGATCACTGGCACCAATCGACAAGTAGCACCCTCAGGTTCACAGGCCATAAAAACTTGCATGAAGGTGTACTTTTACCCCTAGGTTTTATGGTAAGAACATCGTGTTGAATCGCTGTCAAAACTGTGAGCACCTTGTCAAATTTCTGCATGAAACAAGAGTTTTGCTGTGAATCTGTGCGAGAAATGAGCAAGTCATGATCAACACCTCCAAAAAAGATAAACGCTGAGTTGTGTACCCTTGAGAAATAAGTGCTGTGGCAAGTTGCCACAAGAAATAGAAACTCAATTGTAAATCACAGTGAGAAACATAAGCATCATAGTGAGAAAAGGGAATGTCATGGCAATTTCCTGCGAGAAATGGAAGAGTGGAAGTGAACTATAAAAAAAGTGTTGCAGCAAATCATTGAGTCACAACAGCACTGAACCAAATTGCTGTCAGAATTGGACTTATCCTTGCACACAGAGAATCCTTCTGAGAAATCAAACTGTTCTGGCAAATCTCTAAGAAAAAACATTGAGTCAGGAGAACATTGCAGCAATTTCTGTGTGAAAAGAAATTTGGGCAAATCCTCGCGAAGAGTGTGAGCACCACAGCAAATTGCTTCAACACGCAAGAGCCTCAGAGTCAATTACAGTGTGAAGTAAGACCAATGAATAATGGTACTGTAATGATTATGGTACTGGGCGAGCAACCGCAAGGTCATGAGTTCAAATCCTGCTATGGTGAGTTGTGAAATTGAATTCAATAAATCTGGTAAATTGTTGGCTGACATCAGAATAAAATGACCACAAAAGCTGCTGGATTGTCGCACCTCCCAAACCCGCGACCTCCACCACCTAGAAGGACAAGGGCAACAGGCGCATGGGAACACCACCTCCTCCAAGTTCCCCTCCAAGTCACACACCATCCTGACTTGGACACATATCACCGCTCCTTCATCGTCGCTGGGTCAAAATCCTGGAACTCCCTACCTAACAGCAATGTGGGAGCACCTTCACCACACGGACTGCAGCGGTTCAAGAAGGCGGCTGACCACCACCTTCTCAAGGGCAAGTAGGGATGGCCAATAAAATGCTGGCCTTGCCAGCGACACCCACATCCCAAGAATGAATGAAAAAAAAAACAACTGGTTCAACTCATTTCCTCCAGGGAAGGGAACCTGTCACCCCTACCCGACATGGCCTCCATGTGACTCCAGTCCCACACTAATTGGTTGATTTTTAATGCCTTCTGTAAAAAAAACAATTGCTACAGAAGAAGGCCCACCTTCACTTTCTCCGGGCAACTCTCAGCGGCACCCACATCCTAAGAATAAAAAATATAATAAAGGTATTTAAGGCATTGGCAAAAGAACCAGAGGGAAGATGAGGAGTTTTTTTTTTACACAGCGAGTTGTTATGATCTGGAATGCACTGCCTGAAAGGGTGGTGGAAGCAGATACAATGGTAACTTTCAATAGGTAATTGGGCAAATACTCGAAAAAGGAAAAATGTGCAGGGCTACGGGGAAAGAGCAGGGGAGTGAGACTGATTGGATAGCTCTTTCAAAGAGCCGGCACAGGCACGATGGGTCAAATGGCTTACTTCTGTGCTCTATGATTCTATGGAAACACAGGAAATACAAACATCAGGGTAAGTTCCAGTGAGGACTGAGAGTCTGGTAGGGAGTCTCAATAAAAGATAGAAACATGGTGATTCCTGTGAGAAAGAGCATCATTGCAGTCAAGTGTTGAAAGAATAAAGGGAGATTTCGCCAATTGTTGCAGGAAAGGATAACAGTTCCAGAAAGTCAAGATGGGGTAATAATAATTTCAATGTACAAAAAAACAAGAGCTTCGTGAAGAATTCTTGCAAGAAATAAGAATGGTGCCTATAATTCCTGTGAGAAAAAAAAAGCATTGTGGCGCGTCATCTTGACAACTGTAACCATTACAATGGATACTGGAAGTGTAATACCATGAAAAGCAGGAGCATGGGAACAATTGACTGCAAGAACCATTAGCTTCACAGGATTGTGAGAATTAAATATGTTGTGGTGAGTCAGAAAGACTCCATATTAGAAACTAGAGGGTCCCAAATGAATGCTAGCACATCTGTGTGAGCATCAAGACGCTAGCAGAGACATTGCAATGGCAAACAAAAGCACAACAAATTTGTATCACATTAAGGAAATCATTATACATTCTGGTAGAAAACCAGAGCATTATAAGAAGTACATTATCATAATTCCCTTAAAAATATAATGTAACAATCAATGGCAAAAAAAATACAATAGTGTCCAATCCTTGCTGAAAAATCCATAGAAGAGAAAAATATTTTTGTGAGACTATATAATGGATAATAACTTTACATTGGAAGGAAAATAATCTCCCTGTTCTACATCAGCTTACATTTACACATGTGGGGGTGTGAGTTTCCTCTTGGCATATTGCAAGTGCATTAAGCGAGAGTTTATTCTTTTTTTGAGTGCACTCACAGAAATGCACTATTTTGCATTCTTCCAGATCGGATGAGTTACAACTAGGAGTCAGTTGGAATGCTTCTTCAATAACGTTGCCAAACCATTTGTTAGTCATCCAAACAGGCCTGTAATGGTATATGTGTCAAGTCCTCGCACATGGCAAGGTACTTCACACGATTGCGCACTGGACCATTCTAAGCCTCTTGCGAGCACTATGCAAATCTACCCCATATAATCTCTAGAAAATAAGGTGAGGTAAAATCTGCCGTGAAGGGTCAGATTTCAGCATCCATGAAGTGAACATGAAGATGACAATAAAGCTTTGCAGTTGATTCTGGCTAGCGTGAGGAAATAGTAAACTTCCCTCTTCAGGATAGAAGAGCAACCAATTATTAATCAGACAGTCCAACAGGTGATGACCTGGAAGCTGAATGGAGTGTCCGCCACCCATCATGTATTAAAGGATGTGTATTGTTTGATGGTTTTAAACATTGTTTTTATTCAACCATTGTAACAGACACCTCTCACATGGACCGTACCGCATTAGAATTAGGAATGTATGTCTTGGGTTGCATAGGCAGGGACAACAAATTATCCTCTTTAGCAGCAAGACTGTGCACTATAACTTGAGTAGTATTCTCGCTACTTCTGAAAGACAGAAAGTATCAAATGCTACAACCCCTTTGTGCAGGGTAAAACTACCAATTGCATGGACTTACAATTGCATTTTTTAAAGAAGTAAAGATATTTGCAAGTGTACAGCATTGTCAATCTATATGAAGGATCTAGAAACAGTCCACAAAGGGTTAATTTCCTTCTTTGAATCCAACAAAGCATCTTCCAGCTTTTCCTGCAGTTTCTTGAAATGGAACAGTTTATTAAGATGAAACAGGCCTTCTCTGTCTCTTGCTGAACCAAATGGAGTCCTGAGGTTAGCCCTTCATATTCAGGTGTTGCACATGAAATATGTGAGCTCCAAGTGATCACAAACATACATTGGCCACTATACCAGTACTAAAAGCTAGCAATCAGACCTGGGACATTTAACATTTTCTTTTAGGAGCCTTTACAATGGCATTTGATCAGTTCAGATTCTGGAAATTTGGCTCACTTATCCCTCCGCAGAACCATAGGGGGTGATTTCGCAAATGGGGGCGCGTTGGAGGCGGGACTGCTGCTTGTCAGGTTTCAGTCCCGCCTCCATCGACTTGTGGTCAACCCATGCTATTTTCCCTTGATTGACCTTGTTAAGCCCGCCTAGCGGGCCAATTAAGGGGAAGCCAGTTACAAAGAACGTCAGCGTATGACATTTCATCTGTCAAAAATTTTTGACAGCTGAATCGTCATCGTTTGACAGCTCTGTGAAGCTGTCAAACACTGACATTCTCTGTTGTTTGATGAGTCCTTGTATTCAAGACCCATCAAACCTGTTTTGTGAGCAGAAATCAGATGGTTGTTGCATCTGAGAATGCAGCAGCCATCTGTCATCTCTGTCAGTGAGATACGGGCGTCTCCAGTTCCCCAACTGTTGAAGCCTGCAGGAAGAAACAAAGGTAAGTAAACATTTTCTATCACTTTAAACGCACCTCACATACTTACCTCTCCATACTTGCACCCATCACTTACCTCCACAGCGCACTTTTGCACCCCTCCGAGCCCCGCAGACCCACTGCTCACCTCGGTGACCCTGGCGGGGTTTCCCGACATCGGGAAGCCAGTGCCTCTGTTGGAAAAATGGGGATAATCCTCTTAACTGCCTGTTAACTACCTGTTAACAGGCAGTTAAGTGGCTGTAATCCCCTTCCCGCCTCCAGGAGACTAGACCCGGCGCGGGTCGGCTACCCGCCTCCCGGGAAGATGGCACAGAGGCGGGTTGGGGGCGGGATGGGTACCCGCTCCCAGATTCTGCCATTTTCCCGGCAGTCCCACCTCCAAACCTGCCTCCCCAGGGCTGGCAAGATCGCCCCCATAGATCCACAAAAATCTGGGTTTATGATTCTATTGACGGAATGAGGGGATCAGATTTGGTAGCATAAATGCAGGGAGCAGGCGCACAGATACCAGTCACCTGGGATCCAAATTAAACATAGACCAGTAAATAGTGACTTTTAGTGTGAAATCAATTTCTTTGAGGATTTTCTTAGCAGCTAACTTTGATGATCTTACAGATCATACACAATTGACAAGGCAGTTGTTTGATGAGTTGGCATCTGCCAGTATCAAAATCATAAACAATGTGATATATACTTCGGAGACTTGTTTCACGTTACACCAGTTGTAATCTACGTTTATGTTTATAGCACAAAAACAATTGGCCAATGCTTTCCTCCACTTGAGCCCAATGCCACCGTGCGCACTCCAAATCCATTCAGATTCCTTTATTTCAGACAACTAATTCTCTTTTAAAAGAATTTATAGACTATGCTGAACAACGGTTTTATCAGAGAATTCCATAGCTGTCCTCCCACCGCGTAAGATATTTTTTCTAACTCTCCTTTAACATATTATGATCATCTTAAATTTATGTCCTCTTGTTACTGTCTTGCCAACCAGTGGAGACAATCTATCACAACTTATCTTCTGTTAACACTTCATGATCTTGAAGATCTCTTGAGGTCACCCGTGGTAACATCTTAGTGAATCTATGCTGTGCTTCTTACAATACTTTTATATCCAATATGGTGGCCAAAACAGAACATTATACGGCAGGCAGCCTGACTAAAGCCTTCTACAAGTCAAACATCTCCTCCTTCTTTTTGTATCTATGCCTCTAGATATGATAGATAAGAATTCTGTTTGCCTTTTTCCTGGCCTAATGGACTTGCACTACCACCTTTAATAACCTGTGCATCAGTATAACAAGGGCCCAAAATTGCTGCATTTCCACTCAACTGCCATAAGTACAGAGCGACAGGACTCTTATCTGCTGACTGTCCAGTCCCTTGACCCCATTGCTAACTCCCAAAGCCAGGGTTATTTTAATATTCAGAGGGACTTCAGTTAGACCCCTTGATCTCACAAACTAAGAAAGAACTTGCATTTCCATTGCACCTTTCATGACTTCAGGATGTCCCAAAGTCATTCACGGTCAATAAAGTACTTTTGAAGTAAAGTCACTGATGTAGTGTAGGGAAACGCAACAGCCAACTTGCGCACAGCAAAGTTCCACAACTGAGATAAATGACCAGATAATCTGTTTTAGTAATGTTAGTTGAGGGATAACTGCCGCAAATTCTGCCCCCTCTCACCGTAGGTAAAACACCCAAATTTCACCCTCCCCAACCCAGGAATTTCAGACCCCCAGTGTCAGACATGTTAGTTTAAATAGCTTCATTACTCAGTATTGCTAACCGGAATGTATCCACTAATGTGGTGAAAGTGGAGCATAAAAGAAAGGCAATGAAAATATTTCAGAACTGTTAGACCAGGTCAAAATTGTAGGTGAGAAAGTTTGATTAACTATTAAGCACAGATGAAACTGACCAAAGTAGTTTCTCTACTCCTCAAAGTTCATCCAACAAGGTATTTAATTTTTTATTTTACTATGTTCAGCAACATATACACCATGCTCCAAATTTTCCTTCTCTTTGCAAAAATTCCATCCATGTAAATGAGAGTTGTTCTCTTTGCAGAAGAAAAGGGTGTTCAAGAGACAACAGCATTGGAGAACTGATCAGGTGGAACCCCATTATCTGCTATGATCAGGCCATGGGAGACCATGCAAGGCCCACAGATACTAAAGTTTGTGAAGATATTGATCCTCCTCATTTATGCAATGACAATCACATATATTTGCTGTGGCAATATTTTTGACATGAATCAGGTTAAAAGTAGTGTTTGTGCTCCAGTGTGAAACACAGCATGTACTGTCAGCACAGCAGCAATATGCATAACAATGCCTATGTGCTCAGCATGTACCAAAAAGGGCACAAGCAGAAAGCCATTACCCTGGGATTGGAATGCTCAAATCTGCATTCTGCATTATCCACACTCCTTAAAGCAGCTTAAAGATACATATTTTGGAGGACATTTAGCAAGGGACTACGGGAGGAATTAAGGATTTCGAATGAGGAAGAGTTCGAGGCTGGAGTAAGGCTGCTGCTGCTGGATGGAGGTCCAGCATGACCACTAGTCTTGATGGGCTGTCTCATTATTCTGATCTCAGAGAGCCAGCTATGAAATAGGGCATCCTTCATCATGAACAGGTGGACCAGTCACTAGCTCCTTGCAAAACGCAATGCCAGCTGATCTGGGTGTTTTTAACAACCAGTTGCAAATTCTATTGCCCAGCTGTGCAATGGCATGCTGCAACAATTGTCTGCTCTGCAGGCTGCCATTGAGCAGGAAGCAACATCTGCGGCATTTGCAGAGGGGGGATCTCAGGCCTGCACATGGCTGGCATGTCGAAGTAGCTGTCTGGAATGTTGCCACTGATGAGGTTTAAACGTTAGGGTCCAAAATCCAAGAAGCGATTATGACCAGCTTTGATGTGCTAGGAAATAAAGAAGACTCAGTGAACTCGTAGCGTTGCACGGGCCACACAGATAGGTGGTCCTCTTCAGGATTTAGCCTCCAAAAGCAGCACAGAAGCAGTACAGAAGCACAGGAGCAGGTGGCTGGCAAGTTAATTGAGCCGTAACTGTTAGTAACAGGAAGGGCACTGCGTGCAGGTGCAGGCCTGGCATTCGAGTACAATCAATGGCACTTGTAACCTGGGAATGCAACTCATCTCAAAAAAATTGGGTCTGTCACTCCACCTGCTGCTGCATTCTGGTGCTGAACTTCATGTACGCATACACTGGTTGAAATAGGACACCTTGTGATGCAGTGAACTACATTATCTGCTGCTCTGTTCATTTCTCAAACTCTTCTTGCTCCCTTTAGGGCTTTAACGCCAGTTTTAATTAGGGGAAATTAGTGTGATGTGTAAATGAAGTTAATCCTGAGGAAATTTGCAAGTTAATTGCTCATTAAGAAGGACTTAACAAGCAGAAATACCTTTAACATTGGGCCTGTGCAACAGCTACTGATGCACACGTCATGAGTCATTTCAAGAGAGGGGGGAAAAAAATTCTGTACTCCCTAACATGAGAACACAAAATTGCCAACCTATAGCAGTATCTCATGTGTGCACTAAGTCTAACACATTGAGAAAATTTGCTCCCTTGGTGATGAAGTTGCAACCCAAATAAAATGCAGAGACTTTCATGTATCCCATGTCTTAAAGAAATTGCCTGTCTTGTCTTTACATCTCTGAGTCTGCCACTGGCATTTTAAATTTACTGCAAAGATGCAGTGACTCCATCTCAGTCAAGCATGATGTTGCTGAACTGGTTTCCAGACTTCAGGTTCCCCTAGCACTCTATTAATATTCAGTTGTGCAAACATAATCAAACTTGTAATATGTAAGAATCAGTTTTTCTTGCCTCAGTTGCTCACATTCAGCAGGTAGACAAGCTTTTATTCTGCATGAGTGCTGCAGCATACTAATGTGGATAAATAGAGTACTAGATAAACCACTGAGCTATTTGTGCAGCACTTTGTGTGGTGACCTACACTAACTGAATTTATGAATTTATACCACAAGTGTAATCTGGGAACCGTGGCTGTTTCTTATATCTTCTGATGTCATAAAAAATACAAATGTGTTTAACATTATGTTTTAGATGTGCGCTATAAAAAGTACTTCATAGTTCATGAATAATCGGCTCAGCCTCACTTGTGGAGTTATTAATCATGGTTGCCCGTACAGTTACTTTACACAGAACCCAGTCACTAATGTATCACAATATTTAGAAGCAGCATGCCGTCAAGATAGGGAGACTGAGGCATAGCCAAAGTGCAGAATCCCTGAAAACAAGCAGGAAACAGTGGACACATGCTGAGGATTGTTTGGACTATCGACATGACGAATGATTTGAAGGGTTAACAAAGCTGTTAATGGGGCTGACCGGGATCAGAACAATTTGACAATACCTTCACCTGGCTTGAATTGTAATTAAATCTGCTTTTCCTCACACATGCCAATTGCTCATTTCCGGAATTTCCTGATAGGTGTGCAGCTGCATGCAAATAAAGCCAAGGGGCTCAGCCTAGAAACATTTTGTTGTACTGGCGGTAACCACGAGATTAAAATATTCAAAGAACTGTTTGCCAAGGTTGGAGCAGTGCCAGTGGTAAGGAGAGACTGTCTACCCAAGCGCTAAGTTAAGCCGGGCTACATATTTTTTCTTGCAGTCTCCCGTGAATACTGCTTAACACACAGCTGGAGTCCTGCTCCACTTATGCTTCTGTATGGAGAAGAAATGGTATTTTTGCTTTAACATGACGGTGCAGCATTATCACAATTTACAATGAAAGGAAGCTGGAAAATCGGGACACGGGTCATTAATTCCACCCCTTCGGTGCTGTGTCATTACTAGCCAATGGAAAAAATGTTATCTTACCTGCTGCTAAAAAGACTCCGAAGTCAACTGTACACTGACTGCCAACTGGAAAATCCAGACTGGCTTTTAATGTGACTTCTTATAGCAAGGGATAATAAAATAAAATTAGCACTAAGTATAGAAAACACCCTTAAACTTAAATGGATTGATTTTTTTTTCTTCAGGGACTATTTGTACAAAAATCTAGAGAATGTGTTTTGTGCTTTATCCATTTACAAGCTCTATGAACAGTCTTAAGGGGTGATCTAATTGAGGTGTATAAGATGATTAAAGGGTTTGATAGGGTAGATAGTGAGAAACCAGCCCAGAACAAGGGAGTATAACTTTAAAATTAGAGCTAGGAAGTTCAGGGGTGATGTCAGGAAGCACTTCTTCACACAGAGTCGTGAAAATCTGGAACTCTCGCCCCCCAAAAAGCTGTTGAGATGAGGTTAATTGAAAATTTCAAAACTGAGATTGATAGGTTTTTGTTAGGTAACGGTATTAAGGGTTACGGAACCATGGCGGGTAGATGGAGTTAAGATACAGATCAGCTATGATCTAACTGAATGGCGGAATAGGCTTGAGGGGCTGAATGGCCTCCTCTTGTTCCTATGTTCCTACATAACTTTTGCTATGTTGTGGTGAATGAAACCCTTTTGTATTAAAGGTTAGATTTTCAGTGTACTTACCCATGGTAAGGCACCACGAGTATTTATTGGAAAATTGTGAGCGTGTTGCCAACGATTTTCCGATACGCCCTTGCGGCAGCCAAGGTGTCTCACTGCAAGCAGCAACTCAGAAAATCTACCCAAAAATGTTTACTGAGTTGTAGAGCTCTATAAAGAATAGTTGGGAAATAATACATGCTACCTTCAACATTTCAAGAGATGTTGGACAAATGAAAATTGAAGGTCATGGAATCTACAATTCACTTTACTGCCACTGCATGAATCACAACCGTGATGTTAACTAACCCACTCCCCGCCAGATTATGAAAGACCAAATGGACAGATTGCTAGCAATGAGGCTGCCTATCACCAACCATTGGATTATCAGGTTTTGGGATCAGAAAGGCACTTGCTACTACGAAGCCTCATATTCCTTTTCCAATTAGTGAGCTGCTAGCAAATGAATGGTCAAATCGGTATCTATAAAATATTTAATACATAAACAATGTGTATTGTTTAGTAACAGTTTAGACTTGGGTAACTAAGACATAGCAACACACCTTGACACCATTAACAAAGGATCAAGAAATAGTGACCGGATT
Organism: Squalus acanthias; assembly: GCA_030390025.1. Taxonomy (NCBI): domain Eukaryota; kingdom Metazoa; phylum Chordata; class Chondrichthyes; order Squaliformes; family Squalidae; genus Squalus; species Squalus acanthias. The sequence continues at coordinate 39,726,975 of CM059446.1, forward strand.
TAGCAATAGTGTCCGATGAAAGTAAACTAGCATCTGGCATTGCTTGGTGCTGTTGTATCTCTGTGGAATCAAACCCAAAACATTTAAAGAAGTTGAAGGAGTGATAGAACTTATTGGTAACTTTGATTTTTATGGATTATGTAGTTAGATTATCACTGAACATTTTCCCCATTCACTCACCATATATCCTCTGTGTTCTGATGCTTTCATCTGATTCTGACATTGAAGATTAATTTACAAATTCTATTTATATAGGATGCCCTTTATTCTTTTTTTCTAACTTTACCAACGCTTCCATACTTTTATTTTTCTCTTTTTTTATATAAATTCTCCTCTTAAAATAGTTGAAGGAAAATTGTAAAAGAGTGCTTAACGCTAATTAATAATTAGATTGGAGTTAGGCTTTGTGTGTCACTGTGCTGATGTGGGACTACCAAATTAGTCTAATTATTAAGCCAACGTGATCATACAATTTTAAAATGTGTATGTGTAGATTTCCTCAAGCATTTCTTTAAAGAAATATTACATTTCAGAGTCGACAGTCCTCCGTTTTGATATTTTTCATCTGCGATCACAGCCTTTGTAAAATAGAAACGTAAGGACAGAATATTAATGGGTGTATTTCAAAAGTCAGAATCCTTGCCTGCAGAAGCTCATTTAATCATTAAGGTTTGAGGAGCCATGGCTTTGTGATGACTGAGGCAGACAGCAGGTTAGGATAAATGCGAACATGGAACATGATCTAGCAAGGCAGTCACAATCACCAACACGATATTTCTGTATTCACCAAGTGATTAACCAATGGATTGTGTACTCTTCATAATTTTAATGTCTTCAGAAATGCACAAGGTTCAGAGAGATGACTGTGATCATTGAGTTATTTGAATCCTTTCTTGTAGATTTCAGAGTCAGCATCAGTGTTGTGAAGAGTGCCAGGCTTTTCACATGGTCTGCTGATTCCCTCTGGGGCTAGAATTCAAAACTTGATGGCTTTGTAAGTCTGGGGGTTGTAACTGTCAATAAGCCATCTCAATCAAAGTGAAGGGTATGTGAAGGCTCTTGAATCTACAATCATATAGGTATTGTTGAATCTGCAGCTATATGTGGCCATAAAGAAATGTAATGATGATGATTTTAGATAGGGCTTCTGCAATCTTCACCAGCATGTCACCACGTAACTGAATCCAAAGTTCAACTAGCAAATTGTATAAAAATAATAAAGAAACAAATAATGAAGTTGCATATATATATATATATAGGGGGAAAAATTAAGTCGCGCCCCGTTTGGGGCGCAAATATCGTCCGGGCGCAAAAATTAGCGCCTGGCGCTAATTATCGCCACTGACTGGAAACTTCACTTTTAACGCCCCGGGAGGTGAGTGGAGCGCTAAATCAGGCGCTGCACACCTGTCTTAAGGCGCAAAGGCCGAGCAGTGAGGCGCTAACTCAGCGCGCGAGCGCAGCGCAGGTGCTGCCAGTTAGCGAGGGAACACAGACACACTGGCGCCGGCCAGTTCTTAAAGGGGGGGGGGGCATCTTGCTCCCCAGCCACACCCTGCTCATTGCAGCCTTGAATCTCGGCCTGGAGAGACCTGTGAATCCATTTTGCTACCAAGGATGGAGAGGGTGAGAGAACGAGCTCAGCGCTTCACCGAGCGGGCCTTGGATGCTCTGGTTGGCGCGGTGGAGCGCAGAAGATCTATACTCTTCCCTGAGAGTGGCAGGAGGCCTTTGCCACGCGTGTACAGAAGAGTGTAGAGGGAGGTGGCTCAGAGCGTCTCCTCCAGCAGCATGGTGCCCAGGACCCAAGTTCAATGCCGCAAAAAGTTCAACGACCTCACTCGGGTCGTCAGGGTGAATGGCTTTTTCTCAATACCTCTCCATCCCTCCATCTCAACCTCACTCTATGGCCAGAGGGTCTTAAAACCCCAATGCACAACACTCATCCAACACCTATGGCCCTTTCATGAAACACACACACACATTCCACACTTTGCATACAGTAAGGGCTATTCACCTGTGGGAGGCACATCAGGCAAGACCATGGCTGTATATTTACTCAAATGCTGTCCTTTTTATTGCAGGCCAAGCTGGCGCATAATAAGAGACAGCAGCAACGGACAGGTGGAGGGCGGTCTCAGCTGCAACCCCTCAGCGATCTTGAGGAGTGCGTCCACAGGATTGTGGCAAGCCGGGTGATCGGTCCCGTCGCCACTGGAGACGCCGACACCGTTCTGGGCAGCAATGGTAAGGTCATCACCTTTTTGTCCTCTGTCCTTCCACTTGTCCCTCACAACACCAGCCTTTGACACTTTCAATCCAACTTGCTAACTCGCTGCACTTATTCCTCCCTTACTGCCACCCTGTCCTCACGCTAAAGCCACTCTTGTACCTCCCTGCTTTCAGATGGTGATTCACCAGCTGAGGAGACGGGCCCTGAAGCTGCCAGTGGGAGTGAAGCTGCAGCCGAGGAGGAAGAGGAAGCCGGAGCATCAGTGCCACCCTCTCCCGAGGAAGCCCATGCCCACACTGGGAACACGCCTTCCCTGGAGGGGAGCAGGGGGGAAGGGTCTGATGAGGGTGAAGCTCCAGGACCCAGCGGGCTGCAGCAATGCCATGGGGGTAGGGAATAACGGGGGCCTTCTCCCCAGAGGGAGAGTATGCCAGCGACTCCTACTGCAATGGACGCAGAGGAGGAGCGGCTGATCGCAGAAATGAACACCCAGGCGGTGGGCATGCACACTGAGCTCATGGGTGCAGTGGGAAGGGTGCCCGAATGCATTGAGTCACTGGCAAGGAGTGTGGAGCACTTCGCTGTAGCACAGGCGGATGCCACACTAAAGCTTAGTGCTGCAATTCAGTCACTGACTTCCGTGATCCCATCTCTGACTGCTCTCATGCAGACTCAGATTGAGGCCACGCGAGCACTGACTGCTGCCAACCTCGATGGTTCGTTCACATGTACCCGGGGGCTCTCACCGTGCCGCAGTAGGCCAGCAATCTGTGCTCCAGCAGATTGCTCCGGATGCTGAAGTGCTGCCCCGTGGGAGTGCCAGTGTGTCGGTCGAGCAGGGAGTTGCTGTCCTCTCTCACGATGACAGCATTCCTGCTGCCAACACTGTCACTTCTCCACTGCACTTGCCACCGCCTGTAGGACAGACTGCTGCCGCCCATGCAGAGTTGGTGCAGTCTGCAGCCGGGCCCTCCAGGCCTAGAACTGTTCGAGGCCGTCCTTCAGGGGCATCTGCAGTGTCAGGGTCTGACAATCAGCAGCCTTCCACCAGCCTTGCTGCAGCCACTGAGGTCCCATTACGGAGGAGCAGTAGGGTTAGAAGGGGGGAAGTGCGCAAGGGAAGGAGATCACCCTCGAAGGGCGAAAAGTAGGAGGTGTGACAAAATGCTGGTCATTTTTTTATTAAAGGCCGAGGTTCGTGGTCCAACTTTTGTCTAGTGTTTTGGACATTATCTCCAGGTTGTGAGAACCAGTTATGTTAATGACTGTTTTTTTGTGTTTATTTCTATGAGTTTGTCATGAGGAAATGACACACACAGAGTTTGTAAAATAAATAAGTTTTTGTATTCAAAATATACATGTTTGGTGTTTGGAATCATTGGTGCCTTGGCCGGCTTAGGGGTTGCATGCTGGGTTCATTGATGTTGTTAGCAATGCCAGAAGCCATTTCCACAGCAGGGGCCCTAGAAGCGGCTTGCTATCAGCCGTTGACGGACGGCCCTTGCAGTTTCACCATTGTGGGCCGCCCTCCCGCCTTGGTGCTGCTGATGATCATCCTCCTCGTCCTCTTCCTCCTCTTCCTCCTCCTCCCCTGGTGGTGCTCCAAGGCCTGGTGGCATTGGCTGGGTCCTGACGATTGCCATGTTATGCAACATGCAGCACACAACTACGAAGTTGGATACTCGCTCAGGTGAGTACTGCAGGGCTCCTCCAGAATGGTCGAGACAGCGGAACCGTTGGTTCAGCACGCCGATTGTGCGCTCAATGATGTTCCTGGTAGCTTGATGGCTCTCGTTGTACCGCAGCTCAGCAGGGGTGTTGGGCGTACGGAGTGGTGTCATCAGCCAGGTGCTCAATGGATACTCCTTGTCCCCGAGAAGCCAACCAACTGGCTGATGCGTTGCCTCGAAAAGTTCTGCCACAGTAGTCTGGCGCAGGATGAAAGCATCGTGGCAGCTGCCAGGATAGTGGGCATTGACAGCGAGTATCAGCTGTCTGTGGTCACAGACCAACTGAACATTCAAGGAATGGAACCCCTTTCTGTTCCGGAATTCCTCGGCATTCTCATGTGGAGCACACAAAGCCACATGCGTGCAGTCAATGGCGCCCTGCACCATGGGGAAGCCCGCTATCCTCGCAAAGCCCAGAGCGCGGTCACGCTTCTTGTCTAGGGTCATGGGGAAAGAGATGAACTCTCGTCTCCTTTTAAAGAGGGCATTTGTGACCTGCTGGATGCAGCAATGCACCGCGAACTGGGAGATATTGGCGAGGTCCCCAGCAGCAGCTTGAAATGTGCCAGTAGCATAGAAGTTGAGAGCCACTGTGATCTTCACTGCCAACGACAGAGACGTCCTGGACCTCAGTTGAGGCTGCAGATCTGGCTGCAGCAGGTGGCAGAGCTCAGTGACCACCTCCTTGCTGAATCGCAGCCTTCGCAAACACAGCTCCTCAGACATATGAATGTAGGAGAGCTGTTCACGATATACCCTGGGAGGGTAAGCTCTCCTGTACAGACGCCTGTTGGCCCTCCTCCGTCTGGCCATCATTGCCACTCTCGCTCTGCGTCTCTGTGTCCTCCGATTCAGCTGGAGCAGGACGACGCCCCCATTCAGTGCAGCCCCCATAGTCTCTTTGCAAGCAAAGTTATGAAGGACAGCAACCAAAGTACCAGCGAAGTTAGGATCAGTAGGCAAAACTACCTCACAAAGCGTTGAGTCAATGCAGAAGTCTCTCTTTCTCTCTCTCCGAATCTCTCTCTCTCTCTCAGAACGAGTGGTGCAAAAATGTCAACCACAGAAAAAGACAGGAAGAGGCCCCCTTTAAATAGCGCCCCCCCCCCCCCAAGCCCCACAGTGATTGATAGCGTTCCAGTCTTCCGGTCGTTGGATGCGCCAGGCGGTAAGGCAGGGGGCGCCACTCAATTTCCGCTCCGGGGCGCCACAAGGGCGTTGCACCATGGAATGACGTCACAATCTGCGCGCGCAGGTGGTCGCGGCGGTAAAGTTTTGCGCCGCCGCACAATGTCTAGTTAAGTTCCCGAGCGGCGCAAACATCGCTGCGCCCGGGCGCTAGCGGCTTTGCGCCCCATTAGCGCCCTCTTAAGGCGCTAACGGGAGGCGCAACCAACTGAATTTTTCCCCATAGTGCCTTTCACAACCCCAGGATGTCCTAAAACACTTCACAGTCAATCAAGTACTTTTGAAGTGTAGTCACTATTAAATATAGGGAAATACAGCAGTCAATTTGTATGTGGCAAAGTCCCACAAACAACAATGAGATAAATGACCATATATCTTGTTTTAGTGATGTTAGTTGAAGGATAAACGTTGGCCAGGCCACGGGCAGAACTCCCTTGCTCTTCTTCGAATAGTGCCATGCGATCTTTTATGTCCACCTTTTACGTCCACCTGAGAAGATAGACGGGACCTCGGTTTAACGCCTTATTGAAAAGGCAGCACCTCCCTCTGTACTGCACTAGAGTATCAAGTATGAAGTCTCTGGAGTGCAGCTGAACACACAACTTTCTGACTCAGAAGTGAAATGTTACCATTGAGAGCCAAGGCTGACCACCCTAAATCTAAGCAAATTAACCTCTGTAATTTTAATATCGATTACAGTAATTGTAAAGGACCAAGTTATTTTGCATATTTTTTGGAGTGCAAGAGTTAGAATTCAGTTATAAGTGCTGCATTGCACTTAACAGACATTGCAATGCATGAGTGAAATAGGAGAGTGCTGAATAAAAAGAATGTAACAAATGTTTCAGGTGAAATCTAGGATTTCTGTATCCTTTGATTTTAAAAGGAAACCCCTTTGATTTTAAAAGGAAACTTGTGATTGACATTAAATCATCCAAAGTAAAAGTGTCTTTTTCTACTGGTCCAAACTACAATTGAATACAATCTTAAAATTCTGCTTCATTGTACAACTTTCACTATGTTACAGCTATTCTTTTGGAACATTGGGGTAGAAATTAGGTCGCGCCCCATTTGGGGCGCAAATATCGTCCGCGCGCAAATATTAGCGCCTGGCGCTAATTATCGGCACTGACAGGAAACTTCACTTTTACCGCCCCGGGAGGTGAGTGGAGCGCTAAATTAGGCGCTGCACACCTCTCTTAAGGCGCAAAGGCCTAGGAGTGAGGCGCTAACTCAGCGCACGAGCGCAGCGCAGCTGCTGCCAGTTAGCGATGGAACACAGACACACTGGCGCCGGACACTTCTTAAAGCGGGGGGGGCCACTTGCTCCCCAGCCACACCCTGCTCATTGCAGCCTTGAATCTCAGCCTGGAGAGACCTGTAATCCATTTTGCTGCCAAGCATGGAGAGGGTGAGAGAACGCACTCATCGCTTCACCGAGCGGGCCTTGGATGCTCTGGTTGACGCAGTGGAGCGCAGACGATGCATGCTGTTCCCAGAGAGTGGCAGGAGGCCTTTGCCACGCGAGTTCAGAAGAGTGTGGAGGGAGGTGGCTCAGAGCGTCTCCTCCAGGAGCATGGTGCCCAGGACCCATGTCCAGTGCCGCAAAAAGTTCAACGACCTCACTCGGGTCGTCAGGGTGAGTGGCTTTTTCTCAATACCTCTCCATCCCTCCATCTCAACCTCACTCTATGGCCAGAGGGTCTTAAAACCCCAATGCACAACACTCATCCAACACCTATGGCCCTTTCATGAAACACACACACACATTCCACACTTTGCATACAGTAAGGGCTATTCACCTATGGGAGGCACATCAGGCAAGACCATGGCTGCATACAGTAAGGGCTATTCACCTATGGGAGGCACATCAGGCAAGACCATGGCTGCATATTGTAAGGGCTATTCACCTATGGGAGGCACATCAGGCAAGACCATGGCTGTATATTGACTCAGATGCTGTCCTTTTTCTTGCAGGCTAAGCTGGCTCATAATCGGAGACAGCAGCAACGGACGGGTGGAGGGCGGCTTCAGCTGCAACCCCTCAGCGATCTGGAGGAGCGCGTCCACAGGATTGTGGCAAGCCGGGTGATCGGTCCCGTCGCCACTGGAGACGCCGACCCCGTTCTGGACAGCAATGGTAAGGTCATCACCTTTTTGTCCTCTGTCCTTCCACTTGTCCCTCACAATACCAGCCTTTGACACTTTCAATCCAACTTGCTAACTCGCTGCACTTATTCCTCCCTTACTGCCACCCTGTCCTCACGCTAAAGCCACTCTTGTACCTCCCTGCTTTCAGATGGTGATTCACCAGCTGAGGAGATGGTCCCTGAAGCTGCCACTGGGAGTGATGCTGCAGCTGAGGAGGAAGAGGAAGCCGGAGCATCAGTGCCACCCTCTCCCGAGGAAGCCCATGGCCACACTGGGAACACGCCTTCCCCGGAGGGGAGCAGGGGGGAAGGGGCTGATGATGGTGAAGTTCCAGGACCCAGCGGGCTGCAGCAACGCCATGGGGGGGGGAGGGAAGAACGGGGGAGCAGGGGGGAAGGGGCTGATGATGGTGAAGTTCCAGGACCCAGCGGGCTGCAGCAACGCCATGGGGGGGGGAGGGAAGAACGGGAGCCTTCTCCCCAGAGGGAGAGTATGCCAGACACTCCTAATGCAATGGACGCAGAGGAGGAGCGGATGATTGCAGAAATGAACAGCCAGGCGGTGGTCATGCACACTGAGCTCATGGGTGCAGTGGGAAGGGTGCCCGAATGCATTGAGGCACTGGCAAGGAGTGTGGAGCACTTCGCTGTAGCACAGGCGGATGCCACACTAAAGCTTACTGCTGCAATTCAGTCACTGGCTGCCAGGAACCCATCTGAGCCTGCTCTCATGCAGACTCAGATTGAGGCCACGCGAGCACTGACTGCTGCCATCCTCGATGGTTCGTGCACATGTCCCCGGGGCTGTCACCGCGCCGCAGCAGGCCAGCAATCTGTTCTCAGGCAAATTGCTCCGGATGCTGAAGTGCTGCCCCGTGGGAGTGCCAGTGTGTCGGGCGAGCAGGGAGTTGCTGTCCTCTCTCACGATGACAGCATTCCTGTTGCCAACACTGTCACTTCTCCACTGCACTTGCCACCGCCTGTAGGACAGACTGCTGCCGCCCATGCAGAGTTGGTGCAGTCTGCAGCCGGGCCCTCCAGGCCCAGAAGTGGTCGAGGCCGTCCTTCAGGGGCATCTGCAGTGTCAGGGTCTGACAAGCAGCAGCCTTCCACCAGCCTTGCTGCAGCCACTGAGGTCCCATTACGGAGGAGCAGTAGGGTTAGAAGGGGGGAAGTGCGCAAGGGAAGGAGATCACCCTCGAAGGGCAAAAAGTAGGAGGTGTGCCAAAATGCTGGTCATTTTTTTATTAAAGTCCGAGGTTCATGGCCCAACTTTTGTTTAGTGTTTTGGACATTATCTCCAGGTTGTGAGAACCAGTTATGTTATTGACTGTTTTTTTGTGTTTATTTCTATGAGTTTGTCATGAGGAATTGACACACACAGAGTTTGTACAATAAATAAGTTTCTGTATTCAAAATATACATGGCTGGTGGTTGGAATTATTGGTGCCTTGGCCGGCTTAGGGGTTGCGTGCTGGGTTGATTCGTGTTTGTAGCACTGGCAGGGGTCCTAGAAGCGGCTTGCTATTAGTCGTTGACGGACGGCCCTTGCAGTTTGACCATTGTGGGCCGCCCTCCTGCCTTGGTGCTGCTGCTGATCATCGTCCTCGGCCTGTTCCTCCTCTTCCTCCTCCTCCTCTTGTGGTGCTGCAAGGCCTGGTGGCATTGGCTGCGTCCTGAGGATTGCCATGTTGTGCAACATGCAGCACACCACTACGAATTTGGAAACTTGCTCAGGCGAGTACTGCAGGGCTCCTCCGGAATGGTCCAGACAGCGGAATCGTTGTTTGAGCACGCCGATTGTGCGCTCAATAATGTTCCTCGTTGCTTGTTGGCTTTCCTGGTACCGCAGCTCAGCAGGGGTGTTTGGCGCACGGAGCGGTGTCATCAGCCAGGTGCTCAATGCGTACCCCTTGTCCCCCAGAAGCCAACCAACTGGCTGATGCGGTGCCTCGAAAATTTCTGCCACAGTACTCTGGCGCAGGATGAAAGCATCGTGGCAGCTGCCCGGATAGTGGGCATTGACAGCGAGAATCACCTGTCTGTGGTCACAGACCAACTGCACATTCAAGGAATGGAACCCCTTTCTGTTCCGGAACTCCTCTGCATTCTCTCGCGGAGCACGCAAAGCCACATGCGTGCAGTCAATGGCGCCCTGCACCATGGGGAAGCCCGCTACCCTCGCAAAGCCCATAGCACGGTCATGCTGCTTGTCTGGGGTCATAGGGAAGGAGATGAAGTCTCGTCTCCTTGTGAAGAGGGCATTGGTGACCTGCCGGATGCAGCGATGCACCGCAAACTGGGAGATATTGGCGAGGTCCCCAACAGCAGCTTGGAATGAGCCAGTGGCGTAGAAGTTCAAGGCCACTGTGACCTTCACTGCCACCGACAGAGACGTCCTGGACCTCAGCTGAGGCTGCAGATCTGGCTGCAGCAGGTGGCAGAGCTCAGTGACCACCTCCTTGCTGAATCGCAGCCTTCGCAAACACAGCTCCTCGGACATGTGGATGTAGGAGAGCTGTTCACGATATACCCTGGGAGGGTAAGCTCTCCTGTACATGCGCCTGATGGGCCTCCTCCGTCTGGCCATCATTGCCACTCTCTGTCTGCGTCTCACTCTGCTCCGATTGAGCTGGAGCAGGACGACGCCCCCAATCATTGCAGCCCCCATCTTCTCTTTGCCAGAAAAGTAATGAGGTACAGCAACCAAAGTAGCAGCAAAGTTAGGATGCACTAGGCAAAACTACCTCACAAAGCGTTGAGTCAATGTAGAAGTCTCTCTCTCTCTCTCTCCGAATCTCTCTCTCTCTCTCAGAACGAGTGGTGCATAAATGTCGACCACAGAAAAAGACAGGAAGAGGCCCCCTTTAAATAGCGCCCCCCCCAGCCCCACACCGATTGATAACGTTCCAGTCTTCCGGTCGTTGGAAGCGCCAGGCGGTAAGGCAGGGGGCGCCACTCAATTTCCGCTCCGGGGCGCCCCAAGGGCATTGCACCACGGAATGACGTCACAATCTGCGCGCGCAGGTGGTCGCAGCGGTAAGTTTTAGCGCCGCCGCACAATCTCAAGTTAAGTTCTCGAGCGGCGCAAACAGCGCTGCGCCCGGGCGTTAGCACCTTAACGCCCCATTAGCGCCCATTTAAGGCGCAACCAACTGAATTTTTACCCCATTCTTTATTACTTTTCTTCTTTCCTCTCTGTTACTCCATCCTCCGCACAACTATAGGGCTAAAAATTCATTATAGCCCAGGAATGGGTGGTGTCATTAGAAAAGTTGGAGAATTAGCGCCAGGCGCTAATGCTTTAGACTGCACGCAATATTCGTGCTCACTGCTCAAAAAAATGTTTGGAGTACTAAATCAAGGGGTAAAAATTCACTTGGTTGCGCCTCCCGTTAGCGCCTTAAGAGGGCGCTAATGGGGCGCAAAGCCGCTAACGCCCGGGCGCAGCGATGTTTGCGCCGCTCGAGAACTTAACTTAAGATTGTGCGGCGGCGCTAAAACTTACCGCTGCGACCACCTGCGCGCGCAGATTGTGACGTCATTCCATGGTGCAACGCCCTTGTGGCGCCCCGTAGCGGAAATTGAGTGGCGCCCCCTGCCTTACCGCCTGGCGCTTCCAACGACCAGAAGACTGGAACGCTATCAATCGCTGTGGGGCTGGGGGGGGGCGCTATTTAAAGGGGGCCTCTTCCTGTCTTTTGTTGTTGGTGGCATTTTTGAACTACGCATTCTGAGAGAGAGAGGGAGAGACTTCTGGAGAGATTCAACGTTGTGTGAAGGAGTTTTGGGTACTGAGCAGCACTTTGCAGGTTCATTTTGATTTGCCATTCCTTGTATCGATTTAGCAGAGACTGTGGGAGCTGCACTCTGAGCTCTTTGCCTGGTACGCTCCATTGTTCTTTCCAGCACATTTGATGTGCAAGTCTCTCCAGGCCGAGATTCAAGGCAGCAATGAACAGGATGTGGATGGAAAGCAAGATTAACCATCCCCTTTAAGAACTGGCCCGTGCCATTGTGTGTGTGTTCCATTGCTGACTGACATTACATGAGCTTCGCCAGCGCTCCGAGTTAGCGCCTCACTGCTCGGCCTTTGCGCCTTAAGAGAGGTGTGCAGCGCCTGCTTTAGCGCTCCACTCACCTCCCGGGGCGGTAAAAGTGAAGTTTCCTGTCAGTGCCGATAATTAGCGCCAGGCGCTAATATTTGCATCCGGACGATATTTGCGCCCCAAATGGGGCGCGACCTAATTTCTACCCCCAAGTCTTAAGACCCAAGCTCATTGGCGTTACACTCAAAGGGTGGACCAATATCAGGTGCAGTCTAATCTCAAGTCATGATTGCCAAAGGCATTTTTCAGTACTTAAAAGGAAGGTTCATTGATGCTGCAGCACCTCATTCTCAGCATTTCTGGCTGTGCAGCTGCCTCAGCAAGCAGCAGCAGCAGGACAGAGAGAAGGAGCTGGAGGACTGAAGCAGCTGTACTCATGGCAGATCCACGCCCCAGGGAGAGAGCCAGCAGATTCTGCGATCAAGCATTGGAGGCATTGGTGTTCACTGTGGAGAGATGGAGGGCGGTGCTCTACCCGGCAAGTGGCAGGAGACCCTCGCTGCAAGTCTTCCACACCATGTGGAGGGAGGTCACGCAGCACATCTCGGGCAGTACTGTGGTCGCCAGCAACCGCACACACAGTGCAGGAAGAAATTTAATGACTTCACTCGGGTGGTCAGGGTGAGTGAATGCTTCAACAAATGCTACATACCACCATCTGAGCCAGAATCTTCACATACTGCCCAAAGCACCACACCCCCAGCACTCACCCACCAACAATCTCTACCTACCAACACTCATACCCACATCTCACACCTTGGACACAATGACAGCTATTCAACTATGGCAGGCATATCACCCAAACACATTGCTCCACACTCCCTCATACACTTTCCTTTCTCTTGCAGGCCAAGGTGGCTCACAACAGGAGGGAGCAGGAGCGCACAGGCGGGGGACAAGCCGACACCCAACCACTGTCTGCGTTGGAGAATAGTGTGCTGCAGATTATTGGGCGCCAGGTGGTGGGCACCATGGCCACCGGCGACATTGACCCCCTTGCAGACAACAACGGTATGTTCATCCCTACTCCTTCTTCTCACATCCCACTTCCCCCTCACCCCACAAGCATTTCACACTTTCCAGCTAATCATGCTGTATGCATGCATTTATCCCTGCCTGCCCCCCTCCCCTCACCTTGACATGATGCTTGTGCCTTTATGCTTTCAGATAATGAGCAAGCACCTGAGCAGCCTGTCCCTGAGTTCACCGTAGAGAGCGAGGCGGGAGAAGAGGAGGAGAAAGAACACATCGCATCACTACATGTCTCACCCGCAGGCACCAGCTCAGATACTGGCACTACGCATTCTTTAGAGGCTAGTATAGTAGCAGGATCTGCACAGGGTGAGGCACCGGGGACGAGTGGGCTGCAGCAAGGCCAGGGGGAAAGGGTAGTTCGGAGGCCAGCTCCCCGAAGGCGTGTTCATGCACGAGTTCTGCTGCACAGGACTCAGATGAGGACCTCGATAGGGAGGCCTTTAGAAGAATGGTGATGGACATGCACACGGAGATGATAGGTGCAATCGCAAGGGTGCCCGAGAGCCTCTCGGCAATGATAAGGAGCACGGAGGAGTCCACCTCCAACATTGCACAAGGCTCTGCGCACACCATGGAGCCCATCATTTCCAGTTTGCAAAGGATGGTAGACTCCCAGAGAGACCGTGGCGACCCAGACCTGATGTTGTGTGTGATGGGCGATCTCGCAGCTTCTATTGCAGCACAGGTGGAAGCGACACAACGCCTTAGTGCTGTAATGCAGTCTATGCTTGGCGGCATCCAATCTCAGACTGCCCTCATGCAGTCTCAGCTTGATGCCATGCAAGCTCTGACTGCTGCCATCGTGGCTGGGTCTACCACCGTTAACCAGGGGTTTTACGGTGTCGCAGCAGGCCAACAATCTGTGCTCCAACAGATTGCTAGGGATGCTGAGGTGCTGCCCCGGGGAGTGGCAGTGGGTCAGTGGAGCAGGAACCTGCTCTCCTCGCTCAGGATGACAGCATTCCTGCTCCCACCACTGCCACTCTGCCATTGCCCTTGTCGCTGCCTGTCATCCAGCCAGCCCAGACTGCTGCCGCCCATGCTGAGGTGGTGCAGTCTACAGCTGGGCCTTGTAGGCTCACAGCAGGTCGAGGGCGTCCTGCAAGGCCATCTGAAGTCTCCCACACGGACACTCAGCAGCCTCCACCAGCCCTGCTGCAGCAACTGGGCCAACACTTCATAGGAGCACTAGAATAGGAAAAGGCACTGTAACGAGAGGCACTAAGGGATTGCTCAAGGGTGAATAATTAATAATGTTGTTGTAAATATGTGTTCACTGATTTTTGATAAATTTATTAATTCAGTTTGGATTCTTTTGTGTCTCATTTCAGCTTTGCGCTGTGATATGGCCTGCGACAGGGATGGAATGATGGGGATGTCGTGAGCAATGGGGATCTGGGGTTTAATTCATTCGAACCACAGTCTGATGAGGCGATCACGGACTGCCCTTCCGGAAGGCCGATTGAGTGGCTGCCTCCTCCCTCGCTCCTGTTCCTCCTCCTCCACCTCCTCGTCTTCCTCTTCCTCCTCCTCTCCCTCTTCCTCCTACTGAGATGGTCCCACAGTCCCTGGTGGCAAGGGCTGGGCCCTCATGATGGCCAAGTTGTGCAGCATGCAGCAGACCGCCATGAAATGGGACACCCGCTCAGCCGAGTACTGGAGTGCTCCTCCCGAGCTGTCAAGGCAGCGAAACCGTTGCTTCAGCAGGCCAATGGTCTGCTCGATGATGTTCCTGGTGGCAGCATGGCTGTCATTATATGAGTGCTGGGCAGAGGTGTTGGGGTTGCGGAGGAAAGTCATGAGCCAGGTGGAGAGCAGATTGCCCTTGTCTCTGACCAGCCAGCCGTGAGCTTGATGTGGTGACTGGAAGAGTGCTGGCACACCAGTTTGGTGCAGGATGAAGGCATCATGGCTGCTGCCAGGATAGCGGGAACTGACATTGAGGATTCGCTGTCTGTGGTCGCACACCAACTGCACATTAAGTGAATGGTAGCCTTTGCGGTTACGGAAGATCTCAGGATTGTTATGCGGTGCCCGCAAAGCCGTGTGGGTGCAGTCAATGGCACCCTGCATCATGGGGAATCCGGCTATCACGGCAAAGCCACATGCACACTCGTCCTGCTTCTCTCTAGTAATTGGGAAGGAAATGTAGTCCCTTCTCCTACTGTAGAGAGCCTCTGTGACCTCCTGGATGCAGCGATGGACAGCGAACTGCGAGATGTTAGCTATGTCTCCTGTTGCAGACTGGAAGGATTCGCTGGCGAAGAAATTGAGGGCGACGGTGACCTTGACTACCACTGAGAGAGCCGTGGTCACCCTGATCTGAGGCTCGAGGTCTGGTTGCGGGAGGTGGCAGAGTTCTGTGACCACCTCTTTGGTGAAGCAGAGCCTTCTAATACACTGCTCCTCACTTAATTGGAGGTAGGAGAAGAGCTCTCGGAATACCCTTGGAGGGTAAGGCCTCCTGTTGAGAGCCCTGATGGCCCTCCTCTTCCCTCTGGCCACATGTTCCGGTCTTTCTCGCTGCCTCCACTCCCTCCGCCGTAGATCCTGGACGGCGAGGTCGACTGCCAGTACATCCCGCTTTAATGCAACCAAGTGTAGCAGTTTGATTTTTTAAAGAAATAATGCAGCTACTTTGTAGTTGCCACAACAGTCCTGATACAAAAAAACCTTTAAATTACTGAACGAAACTGTTGGACTATGTGAAACTGACAAGAAAGCACTGAAACTCCACTAACCTGACAGCTGTGACTCATTACTGATGATCCCTTTAAATAACGTCACTGGACCCGGCTTCCTGGTGCTTCACGCCAGCTCTCCAGCACTGTTTACTCCAAGCACTAAGGTTAGTGGTGACAATCAATTTCGCAGATCAGGCAGTCACTGAGCGATGCACACTCACTGACGTCACGAGCCACCTGGCATTGAGGCTCCCAGTGATAACTGTTACCGGTGACACTGCAGGGGGGGCGAGATTTGGCGTGTGCCGCTGGATTTGCCTCGCCCCGGCGATAATGCTCTAGCGCCCTGTTAGCATCATCTGCTGGCACTAACAGGAGGTGCTAAGGTACCGAACTTTTCCCCCATAGAATTATAGAATGGTTACAGCACAGAAGGAGGCCATTTGGCCCATTGAGCCCTTGCCAGCTCCCTGCAAGAGCACTCACCTGCCCTTTCCCCTGTAGCCCTGCAAATGTTTTTCCTTCACCTTTCCCAGACAAAGGTGAAATAGGCAACCTACTCCCAGTCCTCAACCAGTGGTGTTTGTAGGAGCTATGCAAAAAGCAGCAGAAGGTGAATTTTCCTTTAACTTACCCTTACCCATGGGGAAAGATCTTGGGGGCCTCCAAAAATGGGCACGCGGATCGCGATGTGCGATTATTCCACGCTCTTTCAATGTAATGCAGGCAGCATGAAGATGGCGTGGTGCCTGCTCATTATCATTATTTCTGCGTGCAGCCAGCTCTAACTGCGCTGTTCATTGGCTGCACGCATTAGCAGGGGGCCCAATATTGTTACTTGCTAGCACTGCTTAAAGCTAGCTTGCACCTCTTTTTTTAAGGGAAGGTGCATTATGGCTGCTGAGGTGCTGATATCATTCGGAATAGTGCTATGCAACAAAGAACAATGGCTGACCATGGGAGAAAGCGTACAGCAAGGTTTTCCAACACGGCACTGGAGGTCTTGGTGGAGGAGATGGAATGGATGAGAGATGTCCTGTATCAGCAGGTTGACAGGAGGCTCTCCAGACACATGGTGAGAAGGCAGTGGGGTAAATAGCCGTGGAGGTCAATGCCAGAAGTTTAGTCCCGAGTATCTGAATGCAATGCCGCAAGAAGTTTAATGACCTCATATGAGTGAACACGGGCAGTGAATGCATCTTCAAATACCATATCCTACCAACTGCACCACTAGCCTCAGCTACTGCTCAATTCACCACACTGCCATCACTCACCTACTAACAATCTCTATCAATAAGGACTCATACCTAACATTCATATGCTTCACCTCACCCTTTAGTACTGTTGCAAGCCTCACACCCACACCTCACACCTTGCACACACTGTCAGCTATTGAACCATGACAGCCACATCACTCAAACATATTGCACCACACTCACTGACACACTAACCTCTCTCTTGCAGGACAAGGTGGTGCACAACTGGAGGCAGCAGGAACTAACCAGAGGGGGAGAGGCACACCTGCATGTTCTAACCCCCATGAAGGAGACGGTGCTGGCCATTATCCGAAGGGCCATTGTTGAAGCCGTGGCCAGCAGTGGGGCTGAATCCATTGATGATGATGGTATCCTCATACCTAATCCTCCTCGCATCCCACTTCCCCCTCATCCCACAATCTCTTCTGACGTACAAGCTGCAGATGGTGTAAACATGCACTTCTTACTTTCCCCTCTCCCCTCACCAAAACCTTACCCTTGTGCCTTTTTCCTTTCATATACCCAAGACCATCAACAGATTACTAGGACTGCTGAGGCGCCGCTCCATGGAGCACAAACCTGCTGTGCTCTCTCAGGATGACAGCACTCGTGATCCCACCCTGCCACTCCGCCAGTGCCCTTGCTGTTGCCTGTCAGCCAGCTCGCCTATGCTGAGATGGTGCAGTCTAAAGCCAGTCCTTCTAGGCCTAAAGCAGTTCGAGGTCGTCCTCCAAGGCCATCTGCAGTCTCCTCCACTGAAAGTCAGCAGCCTTCCACCAGCCATGCTGCAGCCACTGGGGTAGCACTTTGTAGGAACACAAGGACAGGCAAAGGCACACGAAAACAGGCACTAAGGGAATGCACAAGGGTGATTAGTTTAAGTTTGTATGCAATATGGCATGATTTAATTTATATTTTTGGTTTGCAATATTTATTTTGTGCTGGCTTTTATTTTTGCATTATGGCCAAGAGGACAATGTGATGGTCAGTGACAGAGGGAAGATAAGGTCGTTAGTAGATAGCCCTTGTCGCCCAGTAGCCACTCTTTAGTTTGCTGTGGTGGCTGAAATACAGCTGGTACAGTGGACTGCCACAGAATAAAGGCATCATTACTGCTGCCAGGATACCAGGCATTGAATTGCATGATGCGCTACCTATGGTCACACACCAGCCGCACGTGGAGGGAGTGGAATCCCTTTCTGTTCCGGTACATGGCAGAGTTGATTTGCAGCGCCTGCAAAGCAATGTGCATGCAGGCAATGGCACCCTGAACCATGGGGAAGCCTGCAAACCTTGTAAACCCTTGTGCTCACTCCGCCTGCTTGTCTCTGGCAAGAGGGAATGAAATGAAGTTATCCCTCTTTGAATAGAGAGCCTCAGTGACTTCCCATATGAAACTGCAGACTGCGGGATGTTGCTAATATCTCCAGCACCAGCCTGGAAGGAGCCAAATGCATAAAAGTTCATAGCCACGGTCACCTTCACAGCCACTGGCAATGCGGTCCTTGCCCTGTTCTGCGGTTGCAGTTGCGGCTGCAGCAGTTGGCAGATTTCAGTGACGACCTCTTTAGTGAAGCGCAGCTGACTTAAACATTGGTCGTCGCTGAGGTTCAGGTAGGAGAATTGCTCCCTGAACACCCTGGGCAGATATGGCCTCCTGCTGAGAGCCCTTCTCCCCCTCCTCCTCCTCCTCCTCCTCCCTCTTCTAGCAGCTTGTCCTGATCTGCGTGGCCTCTGCTCATTCTCCTAGTCATGCTCGATTCCAAGAGGAAGGCCTACTAGTGCACCCATGTCTGGGAGTAACTGGTTTGTGCAGAAGCCTTGAAGTCAGCAAGTCCGCACCTGCCACACCACTTTCTGTAGACTTTTGAAACAACTATGGAAAGCACCAAAAACATGTAGAATTGTAGTAACGGGCAGAAGAAATCAACCAGCAACTAACCTGTAAGTAGTTGATGATCCCTTTAAATAGTGCTGGGAGGGGATTTTCATGCTGCTTAACGTATGTTCAGCTGTGCGAGCTTAAGAGAGGGCATCTGCTGGAGCGTGGAACGTGGAGTGTGGAGCTCCAAAATGGCAGCGCTGGTGTAACTTTTGCACATGATGGACGTCATGATCTGCCTGCTTCTGGTGGATGTTAAGTGCATGCGTGCCAAGATGGCGTCTGGCGCGCTTCACATCAGAAGTGCGCGCACACACCGCGGACGGCATTTTGGAACCCTAAGAGCACTCGTAGTGCCCAAACAATGGGCACTACCGAGCCCAATTTCTTGCTCACACTGCTACTTAGCACTTCCCCGTGAGGGCATCACGGAGCAATGGAATGGATCACATGGAAAAATTCTAATTGCAAGTCTGCGTCTGGTATAGTTTGCAAAACAAGGAGCAGATGAACACTGATTGAAGAAATGTTTTAATACTGTGAATAAGACAGCAAAAGACATGTTGTATTTAGCTGCCAAGCAGGAGCATCCCTGCAGTTCAAAAAGTGAAACCATTAGAAACGAACAGAAAAAATATCAGCCTTGATTTTTGTTACTGGTGAAATCCTGAGCAGAGAAATGGCAGAGCACAATTTATGCCCATGATTTGCATAATGGCAGTGAACACCTGGCTTTATGAATGGCTATCATTGGGAGCTTGCTGCACAATTTGCTGCAGAATTTAAAGGCCTGCAGCGTTGTAAAGAAACCATGCCATCTCGAATTATTTCCCATGCACAACAGAAAGTTTCTTTCTTCAAGAACATTTGTCAGGTCTGCAGGATGACCCAGAGCCAAAGGTTCAGAAGTGAAGCTGTGGAAATGCTTCTCCATGAAGTCAGGCAGGGGAGAGAGGTATTGTTTGGCAAGCAGACATGCAGGAACACAAGGAAAGCAGCACAGCAGCAGTGGCATGAGGTGGCCAGAGTATTAGTGTGACCACCCCATGCATGGCAACACAGTGCTGGAGATGTAATGACCTTACAAGAGCAGGCAAGGTAAGCAGAGTCTACTGCATATTCCATTACTAAGCATGTTAGTCACTTGGTGATCTCTCTTCACACTTGAATTGTTTAACATCATTGCCGAAGAGACAGTATAGTGCCCTTTACATCTCCAGTCTTCACGTGGAAGTGCTCTGTCACTCACACCCTTATATACAGTTAGCCCACTAAAAGCTCACAAGGAATCTAATGCATGTCATCACATTCAGCATGAGATGCATTCCGACAGCTGGGTTTTACTGCAGCTCATGGTAATCAACGTTAATCTCACTTTATGTATCCTTATTTCTTTTAAATGAAGATAGCACATAACAGCAGAGAGGGTACAGCAACAGGTGGCAGACCTGAGAATGTTGAGGGGAGCGCTACAATGCCACTGATGGAGAATATATGTATCACAGGCATTATCTGTTAATGAGTTACAGCAGGCGTCCTCCTCACTGCCCCTTGATAACCTCGTTGCAGCTCCCAGTTTGGGAACTTCTGGTTTAGCATCCTCCTGTCCTCTTGTGGACTACAAAATAACAAGAATCAAACCTCCTACATTCTTGACCATATGATACTTTCTCTGTAGCTTGGAAATGCAAGAATGTTGTTATTTCATACAGCAGTGAATCTCCTTGGAGGAATCTCACATAGTCTATGTGGTTCTGCCCTTGAACTGAGTTGGATATTCCTTAAAGTCCAAAGCAGGCCTACTTAAAATGATTTCTAGGGCCAGGTTTCTGTGTTGATGGCTTCCTGCTGACTGGTGAACGTAATTAGGTAGCTTCCCACCAGAGTACACAGTGTTGGAGGCATTTGCTGTATATCACTGTTGGCTCAACTAAATAGCTATGCCACTGGCAGCCAGTTATTTCTAGTGCATAATTCTGCTGGGAACAAGGATTTGCTGCCACAAAATGGCTGTTGCCATGGGGTCGAGGATGTATGTCCTCAGTATGCCTAAGCCTTTCCAAAGCCTGCCTCGGAGAACAAAGAGTTGCTGTTCCTATTGGTACTTGGACAGAGTTCCTTCACTTTTCTGCAAAACATGTTCCTGCCACAAAAGGGGCAAGTTGGCAAGCAAGCTTTGAATCAGGGGTTAAATCTGTGAAAAATTTTAGCCACAAATGGTCTCTGGGCACTAATAGCCTCATTAAGGAATACGACACACTTATGGAGACATTGCAGCAGCATTGTAGTTGTAGACAGACAATCTGCAGCATATTGCTAATAAGAGGCTTCAAAGCATTATGTGAGATAGTACACTATTATATAGTGTCTATCTGGCCTGTGATTTGATGTGTAGCAATCAGAGCTGGTGTTTTACTTGAAGCATTTGGTTTTTGATGCATAGTTGTGCATCAGCACTTAGCTTTGAGGAGCTTGAAATCCATCATTGGAACCATTGGACTTGTTTGGGTTCTTCCCTTCACACCAATTTTTTATGAGCCTTTTTCTTTTATCTGGAAATGATATCAGCCACTTTCACCTGCATTAGGATGAAGAAATCTGTTTTTCTTAGTTTTGTCTGAATACCCTCAACAAATTTCACAGGTCATGAAATCATGGCCCAGTGTGGAACATCAAAGGCACGCTATATGTGTGCCTGTCCTTGAAAAAGCTTTCTGTACTCTAAAAGGATGTAATAATGTCATAAAAATTCAGAAATTCTGGAAATTTACAAATACTTTTGTTAACAAATGTTCTTAACGCCTATTTCTTGTATGTTATTGTGGCAGAAGAAAAAAGATTGATAAAGGAGAAGATGAACAGACACAGTAAGGTTTTCAAAACCTCTTCTAGCAAACAGGATGGTCCTTTGGATTACATCTAAGATGAGATTCTCTCTTACTCTTCAAGGTAAACTGATATAACTTTTTCAATTTGTTGAAGGGTGGACTTTCTAGAAGCCATGATTGGACAGCAATTGTACTTAATCTGTGCGTTTTAATAATTATTCATGGATTGGATGATGCAAAGTAGCAAAACATTCCTCCATTTCAAGGGACTAGCAGGGAATCACAGAATCACAGAATCCCCACAGTGCAGATAGAGGCCATTTCGGCCCATCGAGCCTGCACCGACACATATCCCACCCTATCCCCGTAACCCCACGTATTTAATCCCCCTAACACTAAGGGTCAATTTATCATAGCCAAATCAACCTAACCCGCACATCTTTGGACTGTGGGAGGAAACCGGAGCACCCGGAGGAAACCCACGCAGACACGGGGAGAATGTGCAAACTCCACACAGACAGTCACCCGTGGCCGGATTCGAACCCGGGTCCCTGGCGCTGTGAGGTAACAGTGCTAACCGCTATGCCACCATGTTGCCCAAAAGGGAGAAATTCATTAAAGCATAGGAATGGGTGGTAACATTGGAAAAGTTTGAGAATTAGTGCCAGGCACTAATGCTTCAGACTGCACGCAAAATTAAGTCTCATTGCACAAAGAAAGGATTGGAGCGCTAAATCAATCACTAATAGTCTAGCTCAGTGGCATTAAACTCGAAGCGCTGACCAATATCAGGTGCAGTCTAATCACAAGTCATCATTGCCATAGGCTCGTTCCAGTTCTTAAAGGGGAGGTTCATTGATGCTGCAGAACCTCATTCTCATTATTGCTGGCTGTGCAGCCATCTCAGCCAGCAGAAGGAGAAGGAGCTGGACGACTCAAGCAGCAATAATGATGACAGATCTACACTGCAGGGAGAGAGCCCGCAGATTCTGCGACCATGCATTGGAGGCGTTGGTGTTCACAGTGGAAAGACGGAGGGCGGTGCTCTACCCGGCAAGTGGCAGGAGGCCCTTGCCGCAAGTCTTCCGCACCATATGGAGGGAGGTAACCCAGCAGGTCTCGGGCAGCACGGTGGTCCCCAGGACCCACACACAGTGCAGGAAGAAATGTAACGACCTCACTCGGGTGGTCAGGGTGAGTCAATGCTTCAACAAATGCTACATACATCTGTACCATAGTCTGCACACACTGCCCAAAGCACCACACCCCCAGCACTCACCCACCAACAATCTCCACCTACCAACGCTCACACCCACATCTCACACCTTGGACACAATCACATCTATTCAACTATGGCAGGCACATCAGCCAGACACATTGCTCCACACACACTCACACACTTTCCTTTCTCTTGCAGGCCAAGGTGGCTCACAACAGGAGGGAGCAGGAGCGCACAGGTCGGGGGACAAGCTGACACCCAACCACTGTCTGAGCTGGAGACTCGAGTGCTGCACATTATTGGGCGCCAGGTGGTGGCCGCCATGGCCAACGGTGAGGTTGACCCCCTTGGGGACAACAACGGTATGTTCATCCCTAGTCCTTCTTCTCACATCCCACATCCCCCTCACCCCACAAGCGTTTTGCACTTTCCAGCTAATCATGCTGCATGCATGCATTTCTCCCTTCCTGCCCCCTCCCCTCACCTTAACCTGAATCTTATGCCTTTATGCTTTCAGATAATGAACAAGCACCTGAGCAGCCCGTCCCTCAGGGTACCACTGAGAGCAAGGCGGGAGAAGATGAGGAGGAAAAAGACACCGCGTCACTGCATGTCTCACCCGCAGGCACCAGCTCAGATACTACGCGTTCTTTTGAGGGATCTACACAGGGTGATGTACTGGGGATGAGCGGGCTGCAGCAAGGCCATGGGGAAAGGGTAGCTCGAGAGCCAGCTCCCCGGAGGGCGAGTTCGCACGTGAGTTCTGCTGCACAGGACTCAGATGGGCACCTTCATGGGGAGGCCTTTAGAAGGGTGATGGGCATGCACACGGAGATGATAGGTGCTATGGCAAGGATGTCCTAGAGCCTCTCGGCAATGATAAGGAGCATGGAGGAGTCTGCCTCCAACATTGCACAAGGCTCTGCGCACACCATGTAGCCCATCATTTCCAGTCTGCAAAGGATGGTAGACTCCCAGAGAGACCGTGGCGACCCAGACCTCATGCCGCCTGTGATGGGCGATCTGGCAGCTTCCATTGCAGCACAGGTGGAAGCGACGCATCATCTTATTGCTGTAATGCAGTCTATGCTTGGTGGCATCCAATCTCAGACTGCTCTCATGCAGTCTCAGCTTGATGCCATGCAAGCTCTGACTGTTGCCATAGTGGCTGAGTCTACCACCGTCGACCGGGGCTTTCATGGTATCGCAGCAGGCCAGCAATCTGTGCTCCAACAGATTGCTAGGGATGCTGAGGTGCTGCCCTGGGGGAGTGGCAGTGGGTCAGTGGAACAGGAACCAGCTGTCCTCTGTCAGGGTGACAGCATTCCTGCTCCCACCACTGGAACTCCGCCATTGCCCTTGTCGCTGCCTGTCATCCAGCCACCCCAGACTGCTGCTGCCCATGCTGAGGTGATGCAGTCTACAGCCGTGCCTTCCAGGCCCAGAGCTGGTCGAGGGCATCCTGCAAGGCCATCTGAAGGCTCCCGCACGGACACTCAGCAGCCTTCCACCAGCCGTGCTGCAGCCACTGGGCCAACACTTCGTAGGAGCACTAGAGTAGGTAAAGGCACAGTAACGAGGGGCACTAAGGGATTGCACAAGGGTGAATAGGTAATAATGTTGCTGTAAATATGTGTTTACTGATTATTGATAAATTTATTAATTCAGTTTGGATTATTTTGTGATGTCTCTCATTTCAGCTTTGCTGTGATATGGCCTTCGACAGGGATGGAATGATGGGAATCTGGGGAACAATAGTCTGATGTGAAGGACCGCCCTTCTGGAAGGCCGATTGAGTGGCTGCCTCCTTCCTCACTCCTGTTTCTCCTCCTCCTCCTCCTCTCCATCTTCCTCAGGTGGTCCCGCAATCCCTGGTGGCAAGGGCTGGGCCCTCAAGATGGCCAAGTTGTGGAGCATGCAGCAGACCACCACAAAATGGGACACCCGCTCAGCTGAGTACTGGAGGGCTCCTCCTGAGTGGCCAAGGCAGCGGAACCATTGCTTGAGCACCCCGATGGTCTGCTAGATGATGTTCCTGGTGGCAGCATGGCTCTCATTATATGAATGCTGGGCAGGAGTGTTGGGGTTGCGGAGGGGAGTCATGAGCCAGGTGGAGAGCGTATAGCCCTTGTCTCCGACCAGCCAGCCGCGAGCTTGACGTGGTGGCTGGAAGAGTCTGGTGCAGAATGAATGCACCATGGCTGCTGCCAGGATAGCGGGCATGCACATTGTGGATTTGCTGTCTGTGGTCGCACACCAACTGCACATTAAGTGAGTGGTAGCCTTTGCGGTTACCGAAGATCTCAGGATTGTTATGCGGTGCCCGCAAAGCCACGTGGGTGCAGTCAATGGTGCCCTGCACCATGGGGAAGCCTGCTATCCTGGCAAAGCCACATGCACGTTCGTCCTGCTTCTCTCTGGTGATGGGAAAGGAAATGTAGTCCCTTCTCCTACTGTAGCGAACCTCTGTGACCTCCCAGATGCAGCGATGGACGGCGAGCTGTGAGATGTTAGCTATATCTCCTGTTGCAGACTGGAATGATCCGCTGGTGAAGAAATTGAGGGCAACGGTGACCTTTACTGCCACTGAGAGAGCCGTTGTCACCCTGATCTGAGGCTTGAGGTCTGATTGCATGAGGTGGCAGAGTTCTGTGATCACCTCCTTGCTGAAGTGAAGCCTTCTAATACACTGCTCCTCGCTTAATTGGAGATAGGAGAATTGCTCTTGGAATATACTCGGAGAGTAAGGCCTCCTGTTGAGAGCCCTCATGGCACCTCCTCCTCCCTCTGGCCACATGTTCTAATCTTTCTCGCTGCCTCCGCCGTAGATCCTGGAGGGCGAGGTCAACTGCCAGTACAGCCCCCATTAATGTAACCAAGTGTAGCAGTTTGATATGTTCTGAGAATAAATGTAACTAATTGTTAGTAGCCACAACAATCCTGATGCTAAACAACCTTTAAATGACTGAATGAATCAGTTTCACAATGTCAAACTGACATGGGATCAGTGAAACTCCACTAACCTGACAGCTGCGACTCATTACTGAGGATGCCTTTAAATACCGCCCCTGGAGCCTGCTTGACGCCTCCTCTCCCTGTCGCTGTTGAGGCGATGTGCTAAGGCAGGGGGCAAAAATGAATTTTGCAGATCGAGCACCCAGTGAGCGTTGTACACTCACTGACGTCACGATCTGCCTGGTGTTGGAAGTCCCTGGCGGTAACCGTTAGTGGTGGCGCTACAGGGAGGGCTGGATTTGCCGTGCATCACTGGATTCACCTCACCCTGGCACTACTGCATCAGCGCCCCATTAGCACCCCCGCCAGGCACTGACGGGAGGCGCAAACCAACATAATTTTTTCCCCTAGATCTTGGCCATATTTGGCCTGTAAAAGGAACAAGCTTGCAGGAAGCAGCATCTTGGCTTGTGTGATCAATATAAAGCAGTAAGATTCACCTTAATTCCATCCTCTTTCATCATTCTGCTAAACTTGTAGTTCAGCTGAAAAGGAGGGGTACAGCATACAGGCACCTACACTAACAGACTGTGGACTGGCAAGACTATTGTAATTTTTGCTCCTGAAGCAGAAGGCCCTTTGTCACCTCTCTTTGTCCTATCTGTCTCTCGATATTCATACTTTTAGAATAACATGTCTGTCACTTTCCTCAGAGCTCAGTGATAAAACTGTATACAACAGATCTAGCACAATGTTCATAGCAGGCACTGGACTACGAATAATACCAATTATCTTCTGATCAGTGACTATCTCCGAAATATCCAGAATCGGAGATCTTGTTTCAACGTGTTTATTAATCAATTTGCGCAACAACAACTTGCGCACATGTAATGCCTTTTAAAGTAAGAAAATCCCCCAAGGTGATTTACAGAGGAGGAGGAGGAGCAGATGCTAAGCCTTTGAGAGAGAAAGTTCAGAGAGAGGCGACCTAAAGCTTATTCAAAGAGATGCATTTTGAGAAATCTTTTAAAGATGTGGGGAGAAGTAAATAGGTAAATGGAAGTCCCAGAGAGTAAGATCAAGAATGCTGAAGGGGAGCATAGGCAGAAGAGGAATGCAGAGGAGGCCAGAGTCAGGGGTTAGTCGTTCAGCTCTGGGCCAAATACAACTCAGCCACAGAGGGCATGCAGCTACTGAGTAAGGGTGTGGAGTTTTTTTGGTGTGAGTTGTACACAATGATTTTAGTTTTCCAGGTGTACAATGGGAAGAATTCCTGGCTCATTCAGGACTTAATATCAGGCAGGCAGTTGGCCAGCACAGAGGCAGAAGCGGAGTGGAGAGGTAGTGGAAACTTTTTCTACGTCTATGGACAATAGCACTGAGGGGCAGCATGTAGATGAGCAAGAAGGCAGCCAAGGATTGGTCTGTACTCTGTTTTTCCCCTCCATGGTCTATCTACATTCCACTCCTACCTGACCCAAAACAGCCAGCACATCTCCTGCAACAGCTTTTCCTTCCACTCCTGCATGGTTCACTTAGTAATGCCCTCAAGGTTCCAACCCTGGCCTCTTTCTATTCCTTATCTACATGCTTCAAAGTTGCAATATAAATAGGCATAGGCCAGCTTCCATAACAATGCTGATGACACCCAGTACCATCTCTCCAACATTACCCTCAACTTCGCAACTACCTCTGTGTCATCTGACGACTTGTCAGACATCAACTATTTGATCATCCAGAACTTTTTCAACTTAACTTGACTAAAGCCATCCTGTTTGAATTCCTCCAAACATTCAGCACCCCAACCTTTGATTTCATCCCCCTCCCTCATGGTGCCCAACCTCAGTACCCTGTTTGACTCGGAGCGGAGCTTCGAGCACTATGTGCTATTCATCACTAAGGCATCCTAATTCTTTCTCAACAACATTGTCTCCCTCTGCCCCTACTCCCGAGTCAATTTCTCCAATGCTTATCTTGCTAGAAAGCTGCGCCTACAGAAAACCCCAAATGACAAAAACTCCCCTGGCTGCATCCTATCACACACCGTCTCATTCTTCCATCACCCTTCTTCTCACCACCCTTCATTGGTTCCTTGCCCTCCCAATGGATTGAATTCAATGTTTTGTTCTTATTTATAAATCACTCCAAAGTCACCCTACCTCCTCCTACATGCCAACGTGCACACTCCGCTCTTCCGACTCTGGACTCCTTTACCTCCTCCTTCCACCACACCGCCACCAGGAGCAGAGTTTTCAGTTATCTTGGCCCTTCACTCTAGAATTCTCTCCTTAACCCTCCTCAGCCTTTTTTTTTACCTCGCTCCTTGCCTACAAAGCTTCCCTACTTCTTCTCCTCCTACTGCTCAGGGTCTATTTTTGCCTCTGTGAAGCACCTTGGGACATTTACTACAGTAAAAGTGCGATATAAATGCAAATTGTTGTTAAAAAAATCCCACTTACAAGAGCAGCAAATATGACTGATACTGATGTCGTGAGAAAAGCAACTGAAAATAGACTACATGGTGATAATATAAAAAATGGTGTGTGAATGTTGTTGGAGAATGACATGCTTCACCACAGGGATGGTTGAGGCAGAGACCATTGTATCTTTTAAGGGAAAAGTGGATATATATTCGGAGCAGAGAGGGATACAGGGTTACGGGGATAGTACATGATAGTGGGATTAATTTTGAAAGGCACCAGCACAGATAGGATGAGCCAAATGTATTGCAGATCTCTTTGGTTCTATGAAGTGGCAAACCTACCTTAATAACTGATCTGCTCACAAATTCTGTAGAAATCAGTTACAGTGAAATGAAGGGCTGGTTTCTCCAATATGGTTTGTAACTCTCAGAGGATGGGAATTATATCTGCCCACCACAAGCACATTGAATAATCTTTATAATTCCCATGCATGTCTCTGCATTAACATTATAATGAATTACTTCAGCATCTCGTACTATTTTTTTGGCTCAAGATAGCCTTCCACAGTCAGAACAAATTGCAATGCTGCAGTGTAGTAACGTCGATGCAAACATCACGTGATGCCAAACCCAATATAAATGGGGCAGTAAAGTGACAAGAGCCCCTTGTTCTTTTCCCAATGGGATTACCTGACTTACACATGTCATGTAGAAGATAATGAATCAAGAATTAGAGTTTGCTTTGGCTTATACTTAACAAATTCAAATTTTAATTACAAGGATTATGAAATTACATTATTAATATGAATTACATTTAGGTTAAAACCAGTCACAATGTCTTTTCTAAAGTTCTTCCGTCCCACAAATCCTGCAGGGCAGAGATAAAGGGAATTCTTTATTATTTAGCCCCAACAGCGCTAAAATCAAAATATACCAGTAATCTTGAAAACTATGAATGATTTCAGTACTGGCAAAAATTCGTGTAGTGACTAAAAATGGCAAAAAGAAATCGCAGTGGTGGATTGAATTTTAGCTAAGTTACAGCACAAGGCTTGAGTGCTCTGCACACATCCAAATATAGTAGCTTAGGAATTTCAAGCATTGTGGGCAAATTGCAGTTAGGTAATGAGATTAAAGCTGGCAGCAGCTGCTCTGTCTAGCACACAGTTGCCTCTCCTCCTGCTGTCAGTCAATTATTTATTTTTATCGCTGTAGTGGTTTCTTTTCCCCTTACAAAATAGTCTTAGAATTCCAGAATGTAAAACCCATCAAAGTTAATTGTTATAAAATCCTAATAATGGAAAAACATAATAACCATTTGAGTACTAAGGCTTTGAATGCAGAAAGTGACCTATTCTTACAGGATAATATTTTTATCTTTTGTATTTGTGCCAGAATGAAACTGACCTAATGGTTCTGAATGTTCTGTTTAATCCAAAACCATGTTTATAATCTTAATTTCTAATTATGTGACTATAATGCACTCACGCCTTCCTTTACATCTAGTAATAATGCTTCAGCAAACCATCTGTCCTATCGACAAGCTCCGTAACATCACTTGACCTTCATAACATAACATTTTACTGTTTGCAAAATAATAACTGTCATTCAAAGCTGCATATTACAAACAGACAATTATCTAGCATGTAAATGTGTCTGGAGGCAATATCACTGAATGCATGAAAAAACTGCAACTAGTACAGGGAAAAAGGTTTTTTTCTGCACATACGGCATCTCTATGACGATAGGGGTTATTTAACTGTACTGAAGACAAACATCTGAATGATAATGCCCATCAGAAGAAAGCATTGTAACTCTGTGTTGATTACTTGCCGTGGCTCATTGGTAGCTCTCTCGCGTCTGAGTCAGAAGGTTGTGGGTTCAGGTCCCACTCCAGTGACTTGAGCACAAAATCTGTGCTGACACTTTAAAGCAATATTGAGGGTGTGCTGCACTGTCGGGGATGCCGTCCTTCGGATGAGACTTTAAACCAAGGCCCCATCTGCCCTCTCAGGTGCATGTAACCATGGCAGTACTTAGAAGAAGAACAAGGGAGTTCTCCCCAGTCAATATTTATCCCTCAACCCACATCACTAAAACAGATTATCTTATGTAGGCTAAAATCACTTCAGTATTTATTTACATTTAAATCAGATATACAGAAGTAAAGGTGCAAGGCATATATTACAAAATACAAGGCAATATTTTCACATTTTAGCAAATGCCATGGGCTGGATATTAGCTCGGAGGTGGGGAGGGAGCAGGGGGGCTGTTTTGAGGTCGGGAAATCCGGAAGAACATTTTGTCACCATTTCCCGGCCGCAGCCAGCCAGATTGAGAGGCTGGCTGGCTGTCAGGTGGGTAGGGGTGTCCGATCGCCGGGGGTGGGTGAAGCAGGTAAACTAGATCCAGCAGATAAGTGAAAAGGCACTTACCTCCTGGATCCAGCAGTCCTCACCTCCATTTAGCCGATGGGTTTCCCAAGGCCCGGGAAACCCGGCCGGACAGGGTTACATTTAAAATGGTGGTTAATTCTGAGGCACACAGCTTCATTATAATTGTTAAATGACCAACCCCCTCCTGCGAGTGGGTTGGTTGCCTACCCCACATCCCACCTTTGTTAAAACCGGAAGTGGGCGGGTTGAGGGAGGGTTTCAGATTTTTTACCTTTTTACATGCCACTCGACCCAAATTCACCCATTTTTGGGGGTTAAAATTCTCCCTGATAAGTTTGCCATCAGCATAAAACTTGGATGGATACTTTCCCCAGAGTATAGGGGAAAGATTCAGCAGGCCAGGCAACATCCATGGAGAGAGAAACAGAGTTAACGTTTCAGGTCGAAACCCTTCGTCAGAATTGAGCTCATATTTTTCTTTGATTTTTTTCACGGTATACTTTAGTAGGCAATTTTGATGAAATTACAAATCATTCGCAATTGACAAGATTGACAAGTGTAATGAGGTGACAGGTAGCTATATTGATCACAGGAAATCATAAAATATGGGCTACATTTTACAAAACCATTTTATATGTTATATCAGTTTCAAACCACAATTCTGTCAGGAAAGCTATGAATATGGGTGCTGTGACATCATTTCAACATACACAGCTGCTGGCCACTGAATACATTAAATCTTTTAAAATAAGAAAGAAATACTTCCATTTATTTTGCACCTTTTACCACCTCAGGATGTCCCAAAGCACTTTACAGTCAAAAAAGTACTTTTGAAGTGTAGTCACTGATATAATGTAGGAAACACAACACCCAATTTGCACAGAGCAAGGTCCCACAAACAGCAATGTGATAATGACCAGATAATCTGTTTTAGTGATGTTAGTTGAGGGATAAATATTGGCCATGACACCAAGGAGAACTCCCTGTTCTTCGAAATAGTGGCATGGCATCTTTTACGCCCACCTGAGAGGGCAGACTCAGTTTAACTTCTCATCCAAAAGACGGCACCTCTGACAGTGCAGTACTCCCTCAGTACTGTACTGGAGTGTCAGCCTAGATTTTGTACTCAAGTCTCTGGAGTGGGGCTTGAACCCTCTGAACTTAATTAAACTCTGCATCAAAGAAACAGCGTGAGCAGATCAGTCATCTGCAAACCACCATTTTAACCTTGTAAACAGAGCAACATTCAGTTGAACTGAGCTTTTAAATATACACACCTATCACAGAAATTTCTATATTTTTCACAACATGTTATTCATGAAAAATGTAATACTGTTTATTTTATTGCTGCCATAGTTTTCCCCTTCCTTTTTCTATTACACAGGCAAAATGGGAAAATAACACATTTTTTAAACCATTTTATAGTCTTTTTTCCTTCACAATTTGACTTTCATTTAAAGATTTAATTAAAAATTTTGATGTCAAAATAATGTTTCTGGAGTTAACTACTGTAATATTTTGTTTAATTCTAGATATATATATATATATATATTTCAAAGGAATTCTAAGTGACAATTGGTGGAGGATCAATCATCCATGACATGCAGTGAGTGTTCAACACTGACAGTACTAAAATGAGATTATATGGACACAATTTTCAATAAAGCAATGGTGGCCAGGCTTCTTGTTGAATCAAAGCACCAAAGCCCCAGGCTTCATATATTTATTTAAGCCTATGTTTCTGCATTGGAGCATTAAGTGAGTTCAAGAGTGTGGCATTAATGGGCCTTGTCCATTCTACCTACAGTGCAAGTTCATTGTAATGAACTCACTCAAAACAGACACTCCAAAACAAAGTTTTAATCTGGTCCTAAATAAATCTCCAATGAAACTGGCCTGTGTTAAAACAAAGCCCGTTTTACCAAATAGACACTTGACCATGAATGAGTATACAGGTCCTGCAGTAAAAATTGTACTCTATTCAGTTTTGATAGTGCAAGATTCAGAACCAGATCTGTTGTTGATCACATGAAAAAAAATGAATGCAAGAATAGCAACCACATTTACTTACTGTAGGAAAATCGCTCATTTAAAAACTATGCATCAGGTGCCTCTGAACTGCATTTATATACAACAACGGCAAACGCAGTAATCCAGAGCGAGAATAGAGTATGCAAGCTGGGAAACTGACTAGAAAAGATTACACAAATAGAGTGAGGCAAGGCTGTGGAGGGATTCAATAATCTGAACGAATTGATCTGCTGGCACACAGAAATCCAGTGGAGCTGAGTGAAAACTGGGGTGACAAGTGTGCATAAAAGGACTCCTGGCATAGAGTTCTGAATTAAATGAAGCTTATGAGGTGTGGAGATAGGCAGGATGGTGAGGAAATCATTTGAGAAATTGCTTCTCTGCTGAGGGTTGCAGGCACAGAGTAGGTATATTGGGCATAAGTTGACAGCAGTAGTGAAAGGTGGTGGCTATGGTGATAGACCTAATGTAGAGTAGAAACCTGGGGGTTGAACAGAATAACAAGATTACGTACCACTGGGGTCAGTCTGAGCTTGCAGCCAGGGAGGCTGATGGATTTGGTACCCGAGGGATGGATCTCAGAAACTCTGTGCTCCAAGTTCTCCCCTCTCTCAGAGCTGGAATGTAAGTAGGAGAACGTAAATACTCAGTGCATTGAAGACTCGCTTTCATGCAACATGGCGGCAGGAGATGAAAAATCAATAAAAATATTTTCTTCTAAACCTTTATAGCAGCATATTTATTTTAAGATATTTAGATACATGGGGGAAGATCCCCTCCATGATCTTTGTGAAGCAAATTTGTCAACCTTGTATAAAGCGCATAGTTATAATCTTGCTACACATAGCCCATGGAGAAAATCTTGCCCCACATTGGTTCATACAGCACAATGATTATAATGCCTTCAAACTATAGGGTGTGTAGTTTTAATACGCTTAATAATATTCTGTAAAAATTAGTCACTAGGATTTTTTGTAATAAAGAGGTTGCACTAAATAACTTTTGAAGACTACTTATTGGTACGGCGTTCACTCACCATGGTTGGTAGAATTTTGGCTAACAAATCACTTGACTGTTTACATTAAACAACCCAAATAAAGCTGCTCGACATTAGTCTAGTGTACTGCTGTCACTTTCACACCCCTGTCCAATTTTCTGCGACTATTGCCACACTGAAATTTGCATTTGACCTTGGGGTCCTTTCAGCTATTGATGTTCATATCTCACTGTAACATTATTCACTGTTCATATGTTTTTAAATAAATAAAGCAATAATAAAATCTGAATTCATTTGTAAAATCTGTACCTCAAGTCTTATAACAATGCTAAAAAATTATTATTTACCAGGAGAGATGCAAAGCATGATTCTGCAATTTCTACTTCAAAATGACAGTATAGCTTAAGCAAATGATCCTCATGAGACTACAGGGGCATGAATGCTATGTGCTGATGTGAGCGGGACTAATGAGACGTGGCGGGAACTATGGATGAGCACTGAACAAAATTGAACAAGCATGTAATAAGATTGAGTCAGCACATCCCTACCATTGTCGATGCGTTGTCTTGTGTCCAGACCACACATTCTGCTCATTCTTTTCCCCCTCCCTAAGGTACCCGAATAAACTTCTCCTGAAACAATTGAGTTAACTATGGAGAAAGAAGTTTCATCCTTTCGGTACTTGGCGCAAATGTGTGTAGTCAGATTCGTATTTGGAGAGTCCGAAATTCAACTTCCCCCAAGCAGATGCCCCAATTTGACAGCCACGATACACAATTCAAAATGACAGTGGTTCACAGTCGTGCTCCTTTCTGTAATGAATCTGATCTGCGTGTTATGCAGTGATGTTACTTTTGTTTAGGGTTTTGGGTAAGGGATGTCGCTGTTTTGGCATGCATCCTGCAGTGGACACCACAAGAAGATGAGAAACGATGACAGTATTCAAATGTAATTCCTTGGCTGGAAAGCACTTCAGGATGTCCTGAGGACTTAAAAGGTGTTACATCGGGGCAACCTTTTCCCTTCTTGCCTTTCCTACAATGAGATTAGCGGCCCAATTTTATGAATGTTGTACTCTCAGTAGAAAGGCCGAGGCTCTACACTGGGACTGCACATTCATTAAATCAACCCTTGGGCATATACTCCACCAGTATAAGTGCTGAAGCTGCAGTTCATTTTGAAATATAGGCCAACGAAGCCAACATATGAAAGGAAATAAAATAAAGTATTAGTATATGCACCTCTTGCAAAGTCTGAGAATATGACTAGGTGGAGGCACGGTGTATGGAGAATGTATCATTTTGAACAAGGAAAACAACTTCAGCCAGTAGCTAATTTTCTTCATTCATCCACAGTAAAGTCATAAATGGCAAAGGCCTTGTTCACGAGTGAATGGACATTTTGCAGAAAGAGGCAATGATTGTTGATCTGCTGGAAGAGTCCAAAGGGGTAGTGGTGGGTGGAGTAAGCAGGACAGAAAGGAGGTTGGGGAGGTTAACCCAAAGTGGGAGCACTGGACAGGAAAGTCAGCGAGAGTGGTTGGGGCAGTTGGGGTTGCTGCTTGTAAGGAGGCAGCAACAGGTGCCTCAATGGGCTCTTTGGAAAATACCATGAGAGGCACAGAGGATAGCTGTGGACTTATTCAAGGAAGATTGAAGCCTGGGATGGTGGCAGGTGAGTAGGAAGGCAGTTAGTAATAATGGACTGAGGCGGCAAAGCACCTGAGAGGGGAGAACTGGAAAGTGGCATGACTGGGTGACAGGAAGGGGAGGAGACGGAAGAGAATGGTTTGTGAGGTGTGAAACGAAATTGGCAGATGTAAGTAATAGGTTCAAGTCCAGAGTCATTGCCAAAATGCATACGCTAATGGACATAAAGGGAGTACGAGTTGCATCGGCATGGCAGAGATTACAAGAGGTATGTCTTGATCATGAACAGGGTACCTTCCCCCTTACTCTAAGTGCCTTGTACCAGATGGATCAAAAATATTGGCCCAGAAATTGCTGAGAAAATAATGGCGAGTTCACAGCACCCACTATTATTAGTGCTTAAAACAAATAGCAATTTGTGGCAAGGATGAGATACGCCATGAGTTCAGATTCTCCACAAAGCTCTGGATGATTTGCACCACTCCACCGTTAGCCTTGCCTAAACCAAAAAAATTACCATCTTGCCGTGAGCCTCCCCATTCTGTGTCATGAAATTGCTGGATTTACACTGTTCATATGAATTAATTCTGCCGCAGCCATTTAGGGCTGGTAATTCATGTCCTAAGGACCCTTTTAATGATGTGATTTATGGTCCTGACATGTCACTTGGACAACCTTGGAGGCCATAAAGGGAACAATGAAACTGTGGAGTCTCTGTCGTGCAGATAATAAGTTGTTCCTAGAGGTTTTTTTTAAATTTTAAAATCTTTTTCTTACTTTTCCTTTGTCTCTTTTTTCTCTCTCTCTTAATCCAATTTTTCTTTCCCATTTTATTTCTTTTTCTGTATTTAATTTGGCTCTAAGTCTCCCTATTTCCATCTCCATCCTTCGCTCAGATTCTTTATCCTTAAATCTCATTGGTTAAGGAGATAAGACCGTTGGCCCCGACATTCATAAGGTTCCAGATGCTCTGTTGACCTCGCCGCGCCATTATCAATTTTCATTTTCTGCAATTTATGGTGCATAAATAATACGATCTGATGGGTGAGGTAAAAAATCCAATTTACGGTACTTGACACAAGATGCCCCACTCCAGCAATTTCTGGGCCATTATACTCGGTATCTTAATGTTACAATTAATGGTACGGTATCTAATTAACCAACTGTTAGCCCAGAGGTGCTAAACGTCACTGGATCAACAATCTCATCAAACACTAAAGCACTTCACAAAGCAAGGCTCACAAATTCAGCAAAAGCTATCCTTTCTTTAAGTCTCTCTCTCTGTCTCCAATCTTTTAGTCAGTCAGCAGACTTCAAGCTATTTGGTGGGTTTCATTTGGTTGACACCTGACTTACATATCAAATAACTTGTCTATTTTCTTGTTGTCAAATAGCTCAGAGAACAAACACCAAGGCAGGAATTTTCCAGGGTGGTAGCGGGCGCGATCAGTAGCGGGTCGTGTGGGAAAGTTGTTATTTTTGACAGTGGATCGGGAACCCGCTGTCATCCTGCCCCACGTGCCTTTCCCCCAAGCGCATCTGTCATCGCGGAGCCGACCCAGCCAGCAGCGGGCGACCCAATTGAGATGATTAACAGCTAGTTGTCAGACCCTTAACAGGCTTTTTTAACTTACTTTTGAAATTTAACTGCATGGCCACAGCAACCACGCTGCTCGAGAAACACATCTGTCAACCTGAGGCGGGAGTTGAGTGGTCATTGCTCCAGCTGATTACTTGACAGCATCAAGTGTACAGTAAAAGCTCCCACCTAACAGATGATCACTTTCCTCAGGCAGAAGCTGTTGCTCAGTCCATTTCCAGCACAGATTCTGCAGGCTGCAAGTCTTTCCAGCAAAGTCTCCATCCAGTGTCCCCTCATTGGAAGAACTCTCTCACCATTGACAGATTGCTTCTGTCATCTCTACTTCACCTGCCATCTATTCCATCAACATGGGTGCCATTTATACTGTCTCGTCTTGGTCCTCAGAATCGGACCACGATGAACCCTAACACCAGCAGCACCAGGCACACTAGCAGCACCAACAACACCAACCTTCTCCGCAATCACCTGATGCTGCACAGACAGAGGGCATCAGCACCTGAGCACATTACTGCCCGGGAGGTCAGGGATGGCCTCATTATGGCCAGATTTACTTCACTTTATGCTGTACACCCATATGGCTGCCACATGATGCTCCAGGTTGGCACCACCCCACACCAATACCATAAAGCATCCCTACAATGACCAAGCCATTCCTTTCACACTCACCACCATTGTGCGGGGTACCATTATGTCTCACCATTCACCCAACTCACTAAGCCACTTCCAAAGGTGCACACAGATCTGTCCAAGACTGGAAAGTGTTGAAAATGAAGATTTTTATGTTTTCACCACATTAACAGAAACTTTACATAAACATTGGATAAAACACCCAAGTGGCTACCCTTGTGTGTTGTTAGTTGGTATGATTGCACTAGGATGAGGGTGAGTGTGAGGGTTGGCTAGTGAGATGGGGATGTGATAATGCAAATAAAGAGAGAGAGATGGGTGGAGGTGCAAGGTATGTTGATGTAAGGATGTGCAGGAGTAGGGTAGGGAAGGCAGAGTGATGGGGATGTGATGAGAGGCACAGCAGGATGAAGTTGAGTGTGGCTTTGTACTAACGTTTCCTGATCTAATGAGATCATTGAAACGTTTGCGGCACTGCACCCAGGTCCTCCTGACCACATCCCTGCTTGTGACCTCCTCTGCAATCTGCAACCAGGCTGTTTTGGTCTCCTGGGGAGGTCTCTTCCGCCCATCGAAGGGAAGAGGACCTCCCTGCATGCTGTGACTCCCTGCATAAGCATATGGAGCGAGTCATCGGGGAACCTGGGTGCAGCCCTCTGCCTCTGTGTAGTCTTTGTCAGTGTTTGCAGCATTCCAATGCTGTAGTACACTGAAAGCACTATGTTAGATTAAACGTCAAAGCTAATGTGGCCATGGTCCCTTTAACGATCCCGGCTGAAAACACGTCATGAATGGCGTCACCAGACCAGCTCCATTTAATTGAGCCGGTTTACGCACTGGGCGGGCTTAATAGGCCCAATTAACGTAAGTTTGTTTTCAGCAGCGGGATGGAGCCAGCAGTGGAGTCGCAGCCCGCCCTGGCCACTGCCCGGAGCGGACCCGCCGAGGTAGGCAAAGTTCCGACCCTAGTATCTAAGAGGCAGCCGCAAGTTTGCCTCTACTTAATACTTTCAAAGTTATGAAGTAGCATTTGATGCAGTTGACTTATGAATTGCAGGAAAACATCACCACTTGGGAAATCAAGTGGGCTAGATAACCCCCTCGCTGTAAATGTTAAGTCTGTAGACAATTTGTGTACTGTCTACCCCAGGTACCAAGACAAAGAACCTCTTCTTAAAAATAATACAACTACCCAAAGTCCACTTTTAAATTCACAATATTTTAGTTCATCTAAAGTTCTAAACAATGATGGAGCTTTTTTGGTCTGGAGCATGATGGAGCTCTGCTTCAGCCACAATAACTTGCATTCATATAGCTATGTCAGCTGCATCAATAAGGGTGGTGTATTTTCTCTAGAATGTTGAATCCACCTTGGCTCATCTGGAGCAATGTGTAGAGGATACTGGATGAAGCAGAACTATACAAGAGCAATGAACTTACTCAATTAGCTACCAGCAAGTGTTTAGTTGTTGTGGTGCTTCACATTAGCATTCCCTGACTATGACATGAGTTGCATTTTATTGATGATAGTGGAAGAAAGCCAGTCTTGACTTAGCTTCTTCACCATTCGTGGCAGCAAGATAGAGAAAGGAGCAATACTTGCTCCGTGATCCCTACAACTGGGAAGCAGAGAAGGGAAATCAGAAACCTGTCACTAGCAGTGAAAATGGGCCTCACAAGTATGTTCCATTTATTTTTTATGTATGAATTGAGAACCAATCAGCCAGTAGGCATGTTTTATTGGGAAAAGAAATGTGACAAATCTTTAAGAGCATCACAAATACCATTTAAAAATTAATGTTAACAAAGGCAATGGGGCATCTAACATTAAGGTGATTGAAAATTAAGTTTAAAATGCTGGTCACTTTTTAAACTTTGCTTTGCAAGATTTGTAATTAAACTGCAACTGGTGCAAAGCAAGGCATGTGAGATGACATCCTCTGGGTGGTCTCACATACCCTCCCTAAAATCAATCTGAGCAACTTCATAATTGGATTAAACTACATGGCCTGCACTGACACAAAACCAAAGTTGCTTCACATTGACACACATGTTTAAACTTTATGATCAGTATTATTTTAATGCTGACAGTAACAGATTTAAAATAAATTAGAAAATCTAAGCTAAACTGTTCAGTAAAGATAACCCATGAGAATACATTTTTTCCAGGTCTTGAAAGGTGTTAGCCTTGGCTCAGTGGTAGCACTCTTGTCTCTGAGTCAGTAGAATTGTGGGTTGAAGTCCCACTTAAGAGACTTGAGCACATAATCTAGGCTGACACTTCAGTACAGTACAGAGGGAGTGCTCCATTATCAGAGGTTCTGTCTTTTGGATGAGACGTTAAACTTTCAGGTACATATAAAAGATCCCATGCACTATTTGAATAAGATCAGGGTAGCTCTCCCTGGTGCCCTGGCCAATACTTACCCCTCAATCAACATAATAAAAACAGATTGTCTGGCATTATCACATTGCTATTTGTGGGAGCTTGCTGTGCGCATATTGGCTGCCACGTTTCCCACATGACAACAGTAACTACACTCCAAAAGTACTTCATTGGCTGTAAAGCACTTTGAGGTGTCCAGTGGTCGTGAAAGGCGCTATATAAATGTAAGTCTTTCTTTCTTTCTTCCTTCCTGGGTTTTGAGATAATGCATATTGTTTGGATTTAAGCTCAACCCCTATAATAGGTAACAGTTTAAAGGACTGACAGAATCAAGCAGCATTTTACTTAATAGCCTTTGCAAGCCTGACGCAATTGATCACATTTGTCAAATTAAATGAAGATGCTTTCCATGCATACAGTGACCTATCCATAGACCATTGTCACTGACTATATTTGGTATCTCCACAAATGGATTGGGAGTTTTAGGAGGGCTAGCAAATGGTTAGCTTCAAAAAATGAACATCTTCATCTCCGATCGGGACATTAGAGAGAACAAAAAAAATCTAAGGAGAAAGACCAACTCAGACTTAAAGGGGGAAAAATTTGTTTGCTTTGCGCCTCCCGTTAGTGCCCTAAGAGGGCGCTAACACTCTCTTCCTCAGGCGACCGAAGGCTGCACTGGCACACTGAAGGCGGTGTTGGACTTCGTCATCGACGTCTGCCCTTGTTCACAGTAGACTCCCGAGGTATGGAAAGTGGTCCACGTTGTCCAAGGCCTCGTCATGGATTTTGATAATCGGGGAGCAGTACTGTGTGTCGAGGGCAGGTTGGTAGAGGACTTTTGTCTCACGGATATTTAGCGTAAGGCCCATGCTCTCATATGCTTCGGTGAAGGTGTTGACGATGGTTTGGAGTTCGACCTCAGAGTGTGCGCAGACGCAAGCGTCGTCTGCATACTGTAATTCGATGACAGAGGATGGGACGACCTTGGATCTGGACTGGAGACGACAGAGGTTGAACAGTCTGAGGAAGAGAGTGTTTGAAGACCAGGACCTCAAACCCAGCACCAAGCTCATGGCCTACAGAGCAGTAGTGATACCCGCCCTGCTGTATGCCTCAGAGACATAGACCATGTACAGCAGGCACCTTAAAGCACTGGAGAGGTACCATC
The DNA here is from genome assembly GCA_030390025.1 of Squalus acanthias. NCBI lineage: Eukaryota > Metazoa > Chordata > Chondrichthyes > Squaliformes > Squalidae > Squalus > Squalus acanthias. The sequence goes on from CM059446.1 coordinate 39,767,526, forward strand.
AACGCTGCCTCCGCAAGATCCTGCAAATCCATTGGCAGGATAGGCGCACCAACGTCAGTGTTCCTGCTCAGGCCAACATCCCCAGCATCGAAGCTTTGACCACACTCGATCAGCTCCGATGGACGGGCCACATCGTCCTCATGCCCAATACGAGACTCCCAAAACAAGCGCTCTACTCAGAGCTCCGACATGGCAAGAGAGCCCCAGGTGGGCAGAGGAAATGCTTCAAGGACACCCTCAAAGCCTCCTTGAAAAATTGCAACATCCTCACCGACACCTGGGAATCCCTGGCCCAAGACCGCACAAAGTGGGTGAGAAGTATCCGGGAAGGCGCTGAAAACTTCGAGTCTCTTCGCCGGGAACAAGCGGAAGCCAAGCACAAACAGCGGAAGGAGCGCACCTCAACCCAAGCACCCCACCCACCCGCCCCTTCAACCACCGTCTGCCCCACCTGTGACAGAGACTGTAGGTCCCGCATTGGACTCATCAGTCACCTGAGAACTCATTTTTAGTGTGGAAGCAAGTCATCCTCGGTTCCGAGGGGCTGCCTAAGAAGAAGGATAAAAGGGCGCTAACGGGGCGCAAAGTAACTAGCGCCCGGGCGCGCGCGGCCAACGCCTCCCGCGAAATTTAGCGGGAGGTTAGCGGCGGCGGTAACCGTTAGCGCCCCGGCCGCGATCTTTGGTAGCGCCCCCTGACTTACCGCCAGACGCTATGTCCGACGGAGTCAGGATGGCCTACCTGCAGTCGGGGCGGCGCTAATTAAAGGCGAGGTGCCGGGCGGTCATTTTTGTTGCTGGCCGCCTGCCAGCTCCTGCCTCCATTGCTGTCCCTGGCCTCCTGAGCACCCCCCCGCCCCCACCCCCCGCCCCGCGGAGTGCCGGCTGCGCTCCATGAGCCCAGCACTTCTCTTGAGTGCCGGGCTCTTTTGCTGGCACTCCGATCCTGGTGGCCCAACTGGGCCCCGGGTCGCGCTGCGCAAGGCCCCTCCCCTTTAAGAAGGGGAGGAAGGCCTGCAATACCGCGGCACGTAGCGCCGCGATATTCCCTCGCAGTGCCCCAAGAGGGAGGCGGGGTGCTTCCAGTAGCGCCCCACTTCTCTCTTGGGGCACTACCGATGAATTTTGGCCGTGGGGCGCTAATTTGTTCGGGGCGCTAAAAGTAGCGCCCCAGCGAAGTTAGCACCCCAAAGTGGGCGCGACTCAATTTTTCCCCAAAAAACTCATGACTGAAAAAACATGTATGTTTATTGCAGGAACTACTATAAACACACAACAGCACTGTCTTGATTCTTAGACTGCCTGTGGATTTTATGTCAATCGAGTTTCATAAGTCCTTAATCAAAACCTGATTAATGTAAATTCAGATGGTTAGTTCTGCTTATGTGAAGCTGAGATCTAGCAGAAATCACACAGATCCTGTGACACTGTTGTAATACCTTATTTGTGCACTGGGCTGATTTCACTGCATAGAACAAGTGTAACAAACTAACTATGTCAGGCTGGGTCCATAAGTTATTTTAATATGGTGTAATATCAAAATCTTTGTGGTGTTCTATCTGTTCAATGTGATGCTGGGAAATGTCAGCACTTTCATTGCATAACATGTTTTTTTCTTATATACATCATTTTAAAAAAATGCATTTAGTATGAATATTATGCTCGTTTCCATAGAGGTGGAGCAGGACCTGACAGAACCTATTGATCTGGGCCTATCACGTACTGTTATGATACATTGCTAAGATTCATTGTGGCCCCATGAGATACAATATCAAACTGGTATCACAGCAGTCCTACGATTACACTAATTGTAAAATTTGCTGTCCCTGTAATTGCTGGAGAAATATTGGGCTGATCAGCATTTGATTGGATCCTGGTCTAAGTATTATTTATGCAAACTTCACCAGACAGAATATGATTATTTGAGCAGTGGATTTAACCAATTTTGAGGCACCATACAGCTTGACCAAAACTCAGGACTAGAAGCTTAAATCGACACTGTCAGAATTAGATTTGAACAGATGGTAGCTGCCTTTGATCAATGATTTGCAGTTTAGACTCCCATTTCATAGCAAACCTGCGCTCCTATAGTTGGCTCAAAAAAACCCGACAAAGGCCCCTTTCCAAGCAGCAAACCTTTCAGATTGTTCCAAATCGTTTTTTTTCTGTGGGCTTTCTCCCTTTTCTTTTAAAGTTTATTCTCAATTCTTTGTCGGAAGTAAAACAGAAAGGCAATATGCAGGACAGATTAGTATTTGGGATATTATTTTTTTGCTGCAGAATATCATGCAGTATTACACTGTGGAGAGAAACACACCAAAGAGCAATGTGGCTTTCCCACATTATAGGATGCCACGAGACCCTCCAGTTATTAATTGGTATACAGCTGAACAGGTGTCCCTGTCTATATGTGACTGGTCCATAATAATGTTTATGTGCAGTTATGCTTGCAAACACCAGGATTGGCTCTAATGCCTGTTACCACTTAAAACGTCATCAATTAGTGACTTAAGCAGATGGGGAAATGGAAAAAGAATGACCCTCCAGCCCCTATCAGGAAGTTGTCATGGCTCCTTTAAACGACCAATTACATTTAATGATTTACAAAGCTAGAAATAATTTAAAGCTTGACAAACAACCTCTGGATTAATTTAACTTGCATACTGGCTCAGCTTCAGAATTCACCAGATGCTGGTGACAGAGACAGGATCTAACACACATCTTTCTAGCTAAGCAACAATAGAACATCAACTTGTCAAGATAATTTGGAATATGAAATGTGCTAAATTATTCAAAAGGCTGAATAAGCATAAACAGGCAGCACAATCAAATGGAGCTGCATGCAAAGCGATGTTCGTGTGACACTTAATACATCATATCAGACTCATACTAGCACGAAAGATGAACTATTTGAATGTGAACTGTATGGCATCAGCAATAACTGAAAACCCGAGCTGATAATTATCAGTAGCAATGTATTATTGTCCAATTTGGCATCATAAAACAAAAGAGACAAGGTTAGTGGAACTCAATCAATATTTTTGGCTTTAAATTTCTAAATACTGTTAATTTCTTTTTAAAAACAGTCTGTATCAATCCCAATCAATGCACATACAATATCAGCACAGTCACACATGCAAATTGTAAACACCTCTGTTTCCAAAATGCACCTCATTTGTTCCTAAATACATTTTATCCATGAGGACAGAGTTGATCTTTAACAGTATGATTAGCAACAACATCTTTACATCATTGAATATATTTCAGCAAAGTACTAGTTTAATCTATATTCGCCTTGAAAGACCAGATCACAAACGTGTATGTAACAAAATATAATCATATCTTCCGTGGCGTAAATTTTCCCTGGCTGTTCTCGGAACTGATTCTGTCTAAAATCTTGCTGAATCAATGACAAAGACAATGGCCGCGATTTTTCCTATTGATGCGGCTTGGGGGCGGGACAGCTGCCTTCTGGGTTCCAGTCCTGCCCCCAACGACATCAGACGCACAGACGCGATTTTGCATCAATTGGCCTTGTTAAGCCTGGCCTACGGGCTTGCCGGCCAATTAAAAGGAAGCCAGTGTCAGATGACGTCAGTTGATGATGCATCATCTGCCAGTTTTCTTAAAGGGGCCACGCACAATTTTTTTTGACAGCTGATTTTTCAATGTTTGACAGCATTTGAGGTGCTGCAAACACTGACAATCACTGTACAAAGGTGAGCCCTTGCACCCAGGCTCTCCAGTGACTCCCTCCTTAGGCTAGAACAGATGGCAGCTGCAGGTGAGGTTACAGAAGCGATCTGTCATTGGTGAGAGAGGTTCTCCCAAAGAAGTGGAACTACACACACAATTCAAAACTTGTCACCTACAGAAAAGTGTAAATGCATTAAAAATGATTTTCCCAACATTTTCTTACCTCTGAAACTCACCAGTGTACCATTGGATCCTTCACACCACTTCTGCAGCTGTCATCAATGCAGAAGCATTACAGTAGACCCACAGCACGCCACACTTACCTGGCGTGGTGTCCGGACGTCGGGAAGCCCACAGTAGACCTGTTAAAATTGCAAAAAGCCTCTTAACTGCCTTTTAACAACCAGTTAAGTGCCTATAATCCTCTTCCCGCCGTTAGGTGTCGGGTCCATGCGCAAATCGGGGACCCGACACCTGGGAAGATTGTTTGGAGGTGGCTTGACAGCGGGTTTCCGAACCCGCCACCTGAGCACCGGCAAAATTCCGGCCAATGACTCTTGTTGCCTCTTTCAAAAGGGTCTGAAGGGATGTCCTCCACTTAGATTGCATCAATAAATTTCTCTATGATCCATGGGATTAATGCAGGTGCAAATAAGACTTGATTTCATCCAGGCCTTATCTATTCATAGTGGTTAAATTACCAAAGGAAGAAATATTTTTTTTAAAAAGGTTGGGGTGGCGCGATTACATTATACACCCATTAATTAATCAAGTATTGTAAGAAGATTGTTCGTCACATGTTTATTTTTATGCAATGTTTTTATATATACAATCAAACAGATAATCAAACAGCTCTTCAATGATCCAAAATGTGCTTAAAATACCACATTAAAATCTATGGATCTTTTTCAGTTTGAAAAAGTACCAATTGTTCATAACTGTGACTTGAATTCAAAATACCAGATGTTGGGTGCACATCATGCCTTCATTGCATCGAGTCCATAGTATATCACCCGTGACAGTTTCACAGAGGGAAGGCTCTGACCTACACCAACCTGTAAGGCAGCACCCTGGAGGGGCCGTCAATATCATAGCAGGCATATCTATTTACCAACGTCCCTTACATAAGGACCTAGATTAAGCAGTTGGCACGAGTAAGTCTGTAAACATCGGATTTGAATGTCTTGAACATCAAGGTGACTGTTATACTGAAAGCTGTCCTTTGTAGATCCCTCAATCATGCTGAAGGTAGACATCTGTCAAATAGCTAATGGAGAAACACTGAAGCTTTGAACAACCTTTGCTGGAACGTGTTTCTTGGATGCCAGATACGAGAACACATGCTCTTTTACTCAGGGTTTTATGCCTATGGAGAGGCAAGGAGTTGCTGCTGAAAATCTGCACCTCCACTGCGAGGAACCACAGTTCAATGGGGAAGGCTACCCATCCATGCTGTTGTCAGGACGATTATATCAATGTACTCATCTAATTTATGTTGAGTTGGGTTTTGGTACTGCCATTCCCTGGAATATTCTCAAGGGTTGTTCATGCCCACAATGCACGCTCACATGCTATCACAACGCATCATATCTACTATACTACTTACATTGTGTACATTGCTTATCAACATGTTTTCATAAAAGAAAAAAACTGCAAAGAAGAATCATTAGGATCATAAGGGGGCCGAGTGATATTAGATTCTATACCCCTTTCAAAAAATCACATCGCCTTTCCCTTTTTAAAGTTTATTTTAGGTAAGTTGCCATTTTGCACAATGGTGTAAGAATTTCTCAGCTCACTATGTCATCTTCTTCTTAGGCAGTCCCTCGGAACCGAGGATGACTTGCTTCCACATTAAAAATGAGTTTGCAGGTGACTGATGAGTCCAATGCGGGACCTACAGTCTCTGTCACAGGTGGGGCAGACGGTGGTTGAAGGGGCGGGTGGGTGGGGTGCTTGGGTTGACGTGCGCTCCTTGCGCTGCCTGCGCTTGGCTTCTGCTTGCTCCCGGCGAACAGACTCGAGGTGTTCGGCGCCTTCCCAGATGCTTCTCCTCCACTTTGTGAGGTCTTGGGCCAGGGATTCCCAGGTGTCGGTGGGGATGTTACACTTTTTCAAGGAGGCTTTGAGGGTGTCCTTTATATTGTCACTGTAAAGGCGCTTGTGAAGATTTCCTCTTCTATTCTAGCAATATCATTAATGTTTCAATTTTGCTAGAGACATTGAATAGAAAGAACCTCCAAGCATGCATTTAGAATGTTGCGATACATAACAGCCAGAGGAATTCTTGCTTCCATATATTTCAGCTATACAGCAGCAGACCTCTAATGAACTGTTCACTCATCTTTTCATTGGTTTCCAAATTTTGCTAATGCTTGGAAACAGAGTACAGAGTCCCTAGTGGTCAGAAAGGTATGGTGAGAAGAAAAGAGAAAGAGAAAGAGAGAGGAAGAAGAGTACAGAGAGAGGGAAAGAAAGAAGAGTTGAGAGAAAGACTGAATGATTCTATAACTGCAGCTACATTACTCAACTTTTCTACATCCTGACCACCATTTGATAGGTAGCCTATTGGACAGGTAAGATAAGCTTGCTATCACATCTGCCTCTCTAGCTAATCTAGAAGGAACAAGCCAACTGGCGCTTTCTAAAATATATTGAGAGATTTGTATAGATATATACAGATAGCACCCACAGAGATGAATATACCTTAATTTTTAAAAAGATCTAAATGTACCCTAGCATTATTGTGGCATTTACTGCTTTGCACCCGGTGTTAATGCTTCCCGTTATGTGTTTGACATCCACTGCCACTCCCTGTACATCTAATGCCCTACATGCCTTCTCTCATGCATCAGTTGGTGCTTCTGGTACCTAATACCATTAGAATTCCAATCCCTCCATGTCCCCATTTCCCTTTCAGGGGCTGTTCTAGTCTGATATGCTTCTGTGTTTCCTTTCACACTAATCTCCCTCACTCTCCTACCCAATCTGCCGAGTCAAAGAATTATTGCCCTTCCTGGGAATTTTTGGATAAATTTCGATTCCACCAAGCAACAAGCTGCTTGAAAAATTGTTTTCAAATCATTATATTGGCCTCGGAGAATGTCCTTTTTTATATTTTAAGATTTCTGCAACATTGCTTTGCTTCTGAATTCCCCTCCAGTCTGATCTGCCTTGTATATATGTTCTGTTTTTGCTATTATATGTGTTGGAGTCAGGGAATGCAACCAGATGCCTTTCTTGTACTCTAAAATGAGTTTAAGCCCTACAGTGATATTGGACCAGTTTCAGCGCACAAGACAGGTTGGGACAATACTGCCCCAAGTCGTATTCTAACTTTTTCATTATGACAGAATGAGCAGGACCAATCATCATACATAGGAGGCGCATCAGCCTGGAGAGGAACACACACTGCACTGGAAGAAAGCACAAACCTGAAAAAGTAAAAAGAATAAGAAAGAATATATATATATAAAATAAAAAATAAAGTCACAACAAAATAAATTTTCAATAGAATCAGGAGATACACAGCTTAGATCACAAGTGTTCTAAAATTTCATGGTAAAATTGTAACAATTAGCAACAGACACAAAACAATACTTTGTGAAGTCAGTTATATTCAATTACAATATAATATATAGAAGCTATTGTCTACCGTGGATCATTCAGAAATCTGCCGAGTTCCCACGCTCTAGAATTCCCTCCCTACACTTCTCTGCCTCTGCTCCTCCCTGTCTTCCTTTAAGGCCCTCCATAAAACCCACCTCTTGGACCAGGCTTTTGGTCACCCCTCCTAATGGAGGGGAATTTTGACTTAAATAAACGGGTGGGCTGGGAGTGTGGAGGTAGTTAAAGTTTTAAAAATGTGAATCCGCCTCCAACCCATCCACTTTTGGTTTTAACGGAGGCAGGACGGGGGGCGGGCAGCCAATCCACTGCCAGGAGGCGAGCTGTCATTTAAATATTATGATGAGGATGGAAGCCTCTTCTTTAACCTCCATTTTGTGTTTAACTGTAGCTGGTTGGGTTTTGCACAGCTCGTGAAATCCGCCAGCTACAGCAAGACGAGGACTGCTGCATCCAGGAGGTAAGTGCCTTTAGAACACTTGTGATCTAAGCTGTGTATCTCCTGATTCTATTGAATCCAGTATCCCTGCCTAACCCACCCACAGCTATCGGAGACCCCCCCCTGCCACCCATGAGGCCTCTAATCATCCCCCAGGCACCCCCCCGCACAAGGCCTCCGGTCACCCCCCGCCCCCCCCCCCCCCCACCTCCTCCGGCACCCTCCCTCCCCATCACCGTGCTGTTCCCAGCTCCTGATCCTCACCCGACTACCACCACCCCCCCCCCACCCACCCACCAACTCCGTGCTGGTCCCGGCCAGCGATGTTGTGGACCCATCCGCCCCGTGCTGGTCCGGCCCACGATCGCGATCTTTTCAGACCGCCACCCCCAGCCACCCCCAGCTCCTCCGGCCGGCCCCCATGCGATCCCTCCCTCCTCTGTGAGGCCTAGTGCTGCAGGCCTACCTGCCCGGAGCCAGCCAGCCTCTCAATCTGGCTGGTTGCGGGTGGGAAACAGAGGCCTCCCATTCAAATCAGGCCCTGCCGTTAAAGTCGGCAGGGCCTGTGGGAAACCCGTTCTCCCAGCTTTCCCGACCGCCTCGGATCCCCCCTGTCCCCAACCCGCCTTCCCCATTAAAATTCAGCCCAACATCTCATTCTTTAGCATAGTGTCTTTTATTTAATCTGATTACACACTTTGGGACATTTTTTCTATGTTAATGGTGCTATATAAATGCAAGTTGTTGTTCGGGGTACACAAACAGGAGCAAACCATCTGTTGCTATCAATCATGTAAAACACAAAAACAGAAGACAGTACACCAAATGTAGGAAAAGGTAAGTCAGAGCTATTTTCGATATATTGTAAAGAAAAGGTAAGCATTTGATGCAGGAATATTTCCTCTTTTTGCTACCTGTAATGAAATCATTATCGCATTTTATTGCACAAGGAGACAAAGGATGTCTTCTCCTTACATTTCTCACATGGGTGACACAGTCAGGCATCTCCGCACTGATTATATATATATATATATATATAAACTGCTCAAGTTTTGCTCCCATGGTTAAAAACATCACTTCAAACTCTCAGTGGGTGACTCTCTTTAAATTGAGTGTTATCCTTTAAATATTGCGGCTTTATGGTAAATGAATTGAAACCAGCCACAGTCATGCGGTAATAGGAATATAGCGGTAAAATCAAAGTGGAAGATGCGCACCATATAATGGCAGCACATGAATGTATCCCCAAGGCTCATTTGGATATGAAGCGATATCACCTGCAAGTGTTTCAGTTACCGAACATAAATTAGATAATAATGTCAATAACTTTAAAAACTGCTGGTACAACAATTATAACAGCTTTCGGCTTTATTCTGTTGCTTTATTAAAGGCTTTAATACTGTACTTTCTGCTAAAATATACTGTTGTGAAATGAGAGGAGCAGATGTTTTGCCACAAGAGCTGCCCGACAGCAAAACCCATCTCTGAATAGCCCTGAAACAATATATGTCTGTTTAAATAAATCTTAATAAAGCGCACATTTCTTGCTGCAGAGAATTTAAGCGACCTAGAAGACATTCCTAAATATTATGAATGCGCTGGAAAAAAAAGAAAAATGATAGCCAGTTTAAAAGCCACAACTTCCTCATAAAACTGCCTTTTCGAAAAACAAATTGCAAATATGGCTCTGGATAATAATTTTAAACAACCTGCCCTTTCCGCATGCTACGGTTCTTGAGTACTTGTATTTAACATCTGATGTTCTACACTTTTGCTCAAGGGCATTTTGTGAGATTTACATACACTTTGTTATCTTGTGTAACGCAATGTCTGGTGACAGTGCGTCTAACTAGCTAAATGTATTTCAATTATACTCCTGAAGTCAACATTGCTTTGGTCAATTTTATCAAACTTAGGTTACTATTGACTATAAATAATGTGAATTCAAATTTTTAAATGAGTTATGTAAAACTTCATTCTGTGAAGGAACATCTTTGTTGGGAGGTAGCTGTAAACCTGAACCAGTTTTTGATACATCTAAAAGCTATTGAAAGGGGGATATAATTCTTTAGCAGGAAATTAATTTTGTTCACTGAAACAAGGAAAAAGCTAATGCTTAACTTTATAAACCATTATTGCAATAACTTCATAATGTTCACGATTTCCAAACATGCCAATAAACAATTTGAAGATGTTCCTCATTAGTTCAGTAGCAATGTATTAAAGTGATCAAACATTTATCCCTGAGAGAGTCAATAGCAATATGTGATCTATGTGCTTTTTGTCAGTTTTAGCTAAGTCAGTGGTCGGGATGTCCCATCTTGGGGAGGACGGGAATGAAACTCTCCTTTCTGGTTAAGACCGGAGAGTCAATTTCAACCACAAGAGTACAAACCTGAAGGCCTGTACATGATTCTGATGATCCAATCTGTCAAGTAGCACTGACATCTGAACTTGATCAATTTTACTTCTACTACCACATTATTCATATTTAGATACAAGAGGTGAGAGGATAATACATATACCGTGATAGTCAAGGAGGGAATTACACAGCTGTGAGAGAACCAGAGTTCAATGATGTTACAAATTACAGGAGCAAAATAGGTTTTTATTTATGACTATTGTAAGTTTACAGATAGCTGTGGTATCCTAACACCTTTTGGAGCTTAATCAATGAGTATGTTATAAGCACAAGGATGTAACTAAATCCATGCTAATCACACAATATTTATATAATGTAGAAATATTATTCCAAAGCCTCGCAAAGCAGGAGAAGAACTCACATCAAACCTTATTAGGAGAGTTAGGATAGGTGACTAAAAGCTTCATCAAAGCGATGGAATTTTAGTAGGCTTTGAAGGCGGAGAGAGGAATGGAACGTTGGAGAGAGAAATAGAAAGGTGGAGGGGTTCAGGGAAGAAGTCCTAGAGAGGGGGGGCAGAGGTAGCTGAAATAAGCAGAAGATAATTGCAAAATGTACAAGTTTAAAACATATATATTTTATTTCCCCATATTATAGTTTTTTTTCTATTTTCTCCATTTACTTCTCTCCTGATGATGATGACTCGTACTGAGATGCAATTCCAGGGTCCCAGCAGCCTACTGACTTATCACCTAAGAGGTGCAAGAATGATCAGTGAGTATTCAGTACAGTATTCAATTCTAGGACAGATGCACTTATGAGCAAGTAACTGGATTGCAATCAGAAGAGTGAGCCCAGGACTAATTTTTCCCGCATTCCTATCACAAGGACAGAGATCTCAATTGCTGTGTCTTATCCTAGTTGACATCAGGGGTTGAATCTGTGTCTTTATTGGTTTGTGTGGTTCAATAACATGCCATAGTGCATTTACTCTCTGAGCCACCGGAAAGACTTATTACAATCTACTACTCTTGATTCAAAGGCCTAGAAATTCCACTTCACTAAAAACCTGCCGGTGCCACCACGGGCCGGTGTGAACAGCCGCCGAAATTGATGGCAATGGCAGGACTGGTAAATTGGTGCTGGTGACTAATTAACATTAGCCCAGTGCTAACCTTACCGTGCAAAGCCGTTCTGGTGGCGTTAGTCCCGGCAGGAGGCCCCAATGTAGCGTGGCCGTAGCGTCACTGCAGCAAGAACAGCCTTCTCTTAAAGCAAGGCTGTCATTTCAGAAAGCAGTTCAGTCCATGAAAGAGGAACTTCATTTCAGCCTTCTGAAATGAAAAAAATAAAAATCATGTAAAAATAGGCAGTTTTTTAGCCCTTACAGTTCAACTGCCTTCTGAAAAAAAAAATTAACGTTAAAGAGAATTTCCAAATGGGAGTCATCAGCTCTTAAACTGAATTGCCATCTGCACCTAAAAAAATGCTAAAAGTGCTTCAGTGCTAACACAAATGGCTCAGCAAGCCAGGGGCTCGCATGCAGCACTCCAGCTTTGTGCAGGGGGTCAACACTGCTGGACAGGTCCTCTATCAAAAGGGGCCAGGAGGCCCTCCAGAAAGAACGATGTGGGACCAGATCACTGAGGTCATCACTGCCAGCAGTGTCATCCCCACCACCTGGCTCCAGAGCCCAAGGAAGCTTCATGACCTCAGACCAGTGGTCAAGGTCACTGAATGCATCTCAAAAGCCGTCTCCTACCAACTGCACCACTAGCCTCACACACTGCTCAATGCACAACCCCCCCCCAATCACTCACCTACCAACAATCTGCACCAATCACAAGGCACATCTCCCATTCCTAGCTTCACCTCACCCCCTTGGAGGAGATGGTGCTGGCCATTCTTGGCAGGGGCATGGCTGAGCCCTTGGCCAGCGGCGGGGCTGAAAGGATACAAATGCTGGTGGCCTCATACGTTATCCTCCTTCTCGCATGCACCTCTTGTTTTCCTGCCCTCCTCTCACCACAACTCTACCCTTGTGCCTTCCTCATTTCACACACCCAAGAAATGCAGTCTGCCCAGCCAGAAGAAGAAGAAGTTGAAGAAAAAGCACCGTCACTCGATTTCACACTCCCAGCCACCAGCTCCTCAAGGTCGACCAGCAAGGCCATTTGCAGTGTCCCCCACTGAAAGTCAGCAGCCTTCCATCAGCTATGCTGCAGCCACTGGGGTAGCACTGCGTGATCTCAGCAGGATAGGCAAAGTCACACACAAGACAGTCACGAAGTGAATGCATAAGGGTGATGAGTTGATTTCTTGATGTCATATTGGAAAGTTTGCTTTGTGGTGGCTTTAATTTCAGCATTGTGGCCAAGAGGACACTGTGATGGTCAGTAACAGAGGAAAGGTAGCATAGAAGCATAGAAGATAGGAGCAGGAGTAGGCCATTCAGCCCCTCGAGCCTGCTCCGCCATTTAATGAGATCATGGCTGATCATCCAAATTCAGTACCCTGTCCCTGCTTTCTCCCCATATCCCTTGATCCCTTTAGCCTTAAGAAATATATCTATCTCCTTCTTGATTATATTTAATGAATTGGCCTCAACTGCCTTCTGTGGTAGGGAATTCCACAGGTTCACCACTCTCTGGGTGAAGAAATTCCTCCTCATCTCAGTCCTAAATGGCTTACCCCTTATCCTTAGACTGTGACCTCTGCTTCTGGACTCCCCCGCCATCGGGAACATCCTTCCTGCATCTAGTCTGTCTAGTCCTGTTAGAATTTTATAAGTTTCAATGAGATCCCCTCTCATTCTTCGAAACTCTAGCGAATATAAGCCTAATTGACCCAATCTCTCTTCATACGTCATACCTGCCATCCCAGGTATCAGTCTGGTAAATCTTCACTGCACTCCCTCCATGGCAAGAACATCCTTCCTCAGATAAGGCGACCAAAACTGCACACAATACTCAAGGTGTGGTCTCACCAAGGCCTGTACAACTGCAGCAAGACATCCTTGCTCCTGTACTCGAATCCTCTCGCTAGGTAAGGTGTAGGACAAATGTTAAAAGGGGATTTGGGGTTGTGGTCACTGGTACTGCAGGCAGATGATTCCATCCCGGATATCCCGGCCACAAAGGGCTGTCTGGGTTGCATCCTTCCTTCTGCTTCCTCCTCTTCTGCGTCTTCCTCTTCCCTCTGTGAGTGGATGCTGTAAAACTGAAAAAAAAAGCATAAAATGCTGGAAATACTCAGCAGGTCAGGCAGCATCTCGACCCAAGACGTGAACTCTGTTTCTCTCTCCGCGGGTGCTGCCTGACCTGCTGAGTATTTCCAACATTTTCTGTCTTCTCAGAGGCCTTCCTTTACCATCCGAGGCTTTGCAAGCATCCAGCAGAACTCCCTGCATACTTAAAAGACTTTTAACATGTATTGCACCCAGGCACTAATTCAATAAAATTAAAAAAATTCCAGAAGCTTAAATGCAAACTTACCTGAAAGATGTGCGTGTCCCTTTAGGAAGTGCTGACAGCGTCTCTGTCAGTTTGTTGCCGCTCACTTTTCAGAGCAAGCTTAGGACCCAGCGCTAAGGTCTAAGTTCGCAAAGCGTGACGTTAAGTTGGCATTGCATGCCGACTAACATCACGCTCTCCATATTTGCATATCAGCAGTGCTAAGGCCCTCACCAAAATGGCGGCCGCCGAATCCTGCGCCAGAGAATGGCATTATAGTGGCGGCCGCCATTTTTCGCTAGGATTGCGGCGCTAACTCGTGGCATTAAAGTAGGAAATTTCTGGGCCAATGTAATTTAAATTACTTGATAATTCCATTTTATTTGCATTAAATTCCCACATTGCTGTGTTATTTACATTGCTTAATTAAATATTTGACTAATTCAAATTTTTTAGTGCATGCTTTGGCAGTTTATGTAGTGAAATTGTATGTCATCACCTACATTTACTAATTTATACAATATCATTCTGTGTAAAACAAGACCTATTCCAATTTCATACAATGCCTTGTAGGAAGCCAGTGTGGTGTAAGTGTTACCAAAATTAGTCAAATATTTTGTGACTGCTCTATATTTCCAGAGACTTTTTTCCTCTTTACCACTTGAGCAGTAATCTGACGGAGCGGATCCCCTGCCTGTTATAGAACTCGCCCGATTTTCATTCCATTGCTTTCAATGGAATTCTATACTGGGCGGATGATCTGCTCCACCAGATTACCACACCAGGCGATAAAGGCAAAAATGTACCCCTATATTTTCACAAATACATAATTAGTGCCCTTTCACTTGCACTTTAATAATTTTCCATAAATTGCTCAATGTTGTCAGAGTTTGGTTTATAAATATACAAATTTAGTAGAAATCATGTCATTGGGTCCCAAGTTTAATCACAATTAAGACCATTTCTATAATTTAAAGGTATTTAGGTATCCCTGGTATAACCATTAGTTATAACAGGAAGTCTGTACCTACTGAAAAATGTTGCAGAAACCTTTCTAACTTCCAGTAAATTAATATTTGATTAAATGTTTACAGAAAAAAGGTAGAGACCGACACAAGTTCTGAAATACTATTTTGAGGTTGGGCAATTATGGTTTTCGTGATTTTTAGGCACTTGCTTTAAAAAAAAGACATGCATTTATATAGCGCCTTTCATGATCACTGGACATCCCAAAGCGCTTTACAGCCAATGAAGTACTTTTGAAGTGTAGTCACTATTGTAATGTAGGAAACGCAGGAGCCAATTTGCGCACAGCAAGCTCCCACAAACAACAATGTGATAATGACCAGATAATGTTTTTTTTAGTAGTGTTGATTGAGGGATAAATATTGGCCAGGATACCTGTTGAACTTCCCTGCTCTTCTTCGAAATAGTGCCATGGGATCTTTTACGTCCACCTGAGAGAGTAGACAGGGCCTCGATTTAACGCCTCATCAGAAAGACGGCAGCTCTGACAGTGCGGCACTACCTCAGTACTGCACTGGCGTATCAGCCTAGATTTTTGTGCTCAAGTGTCTGGAGTGGGATTTGAACGTACAGAAAAGTGCTGGGGCCGCAACTATTTACAATCTATATTAATGATTTGGATGAGGCGACCGAGTGTACTGTAGCCAAATTTGCTGATGATACAAAGATAGGTGAGAAGGCAAGTTGTGAGAAGGACACAAAGGCCGGAATTTTGCCGGTCCTCAGAGTGTGGGATTGGAGGCGGGACCGCTGTCAAAATCACAAAGATTGACAGCGGGCAGGAAACCCGCAGTCAACCCGCCTCCAATCAATCTTCCCAAGAGTCGGGTCCCCGATTTGTGCATGGACCCAACACCTAGCGGCAGGAAGAGGATTATAGCCACTTACCTGGCTGTTAACAGGTACTTGATACTTGTTAACAGGCTCTTTTTCAATTTTGCTGCTTCTGCCTCGGGTTCCCCGATGTCCGGACACCACGCCAGGTAAGTGTGGTGTGTTGTGAGTCTGTTGTAATGTTTCTGCATTGATGACAGCTGCAGAAGTGGTGTGAAAGATCCAATGGTGCACTGGTGAGTTTCAGAGGTAAGGAAATGTTGGGAAAATCATATTTAATGCATTTACACTTTTCTGTACGTAACAAGTTTTGAATTGCCTGTCTAGTCCCACCTCATTGGGAGAACCTCTCTCACCAGTGACAGATCGCTTCTGTAACCTCACCTGCAGCTGCCATCTGTTCTAGCCTAAGGAGGGAGTCACTGGAGAGTCTGGATGCAAGAGCTCACCTGTGAACAGTCATTGTCAGTATTTGCAGCACCTCAATGCTGTCAAACACTGAGAAATGAGCTGTCAAAGAAAAATTGTCCCTTTAAGAAAACCAGCAGATGACGCGTCATCAAATGACGTCATCTGACCGGCTTCCTCTTAATTGGCCGGCAAGCCCGCAGGGCGGGCTTAACATGGCCAATCAATATAAAATCATGTCCGTTGGCCGGATGCAGTTGGGGGCGGGACTGGAACCCGGAAACCAGCTGACCTGCTCCCAAGCCGCATCCATTTGCAAAATCACAGCCAAAGAGTCGGCAAAGGGATACAGTGAGTGGGCAAAAATTTGGCAGATGGAGTATAATGTGGGAAAATGTGAGGTTATCCACTTTGGTAGGAAGAATAGAAAAGCAAAATATTATTTAAATGGAAAGAGACTACAGAATGCTGCGGTACAGAAGGATCTGGGTGTCCTCGTACATGAAACACAAAAAGTTAGCATGCAGGTACAGCAAGTAATTAGGAAGGCAAATGGAATGTTGGCCTTTATTGCTAGGGGGATGGAGTATAAAAGTAGGGAAGTCTTGCTACAACTGTACAGGGTGTTGGTGAGACCACGCCTGGAGTACTGCGTACAGTTTTGGTCACCTTATTTAAGGAGGGATATACTTGCATTGGAGGGTGTTCAGTGAAGGTTCACTAGGTTGATTCCTGAGATGAAAGGATTGTCTTATGAGGAAAGTTTGAGCAGGTTGGGCCTATATTCATTGGAGTTTAGAAGAATGAGAGGTGATCTTATTGAAACATATAAGATTCTGAGGGGGATCGACAGGGTAGATGCTGAGAGGATGTTTCCGCTCGTGGGAGAATCTAGAACTAGGGGGCATAGTTTCAGAATAAGGGCTCGCCCATTTAAGATGGAGATGAGGAGGAATTTCTTCTCTCAGAGGATCGTGAATCTTTGGAATTCTCTACCCCAGAGAGCTGTGGAGGCTGAGTCAGTGAATATATTCAAGGCTGAGATAGACAGATATTTGAGCTACAGGGGAGTCAAGGGTTATGGGGAACAGGCAGGAAAGTGGAGCTGAGGCCAAGATCAGATCAGCCATGATCTTATTGAATGGCGGAGCAGGCTTTAGGGACCGAATGGCCTACTCCCGCTCCTATTTCTTATGTTCTTATGTTCTTAACCTTCTGATTCAGAGGCGGGAGTGCTTTGGTTAGCTCAGTAACTTTGCTGCAAGGTTCAGGAAAAGGAAACTTTGTTTTTCCATTGTAGATTTTGCTGCTTTTTCCTTCTTATTTCAGATCTTTATTCATGATTTAGTTTGCAAGGGCAATTTTATAAGCAGTCCCAGTTGGCATATTACAAACTTGAAAAAGCATAAGAAACAAAATATAGTACTGCATGACAAAAAAACTGTAAAGTGCTCATCGGCTCCCTTGTACGAGGCTACCAGTATCTTGTATAGGAACTGAGCTATACCAACCAGAAGCATCCCAAGCAATGTTCCCTCTAATTTTATTTTGGGCCGTGCGGCCCCTTTAACGGGCTGCGTGGCCTAATTAAAATTCCGCGCATGTGCGGTTTTTCCACTTAAAAGCTGGTGAGCTGGCTGCATGGGACTTCCAGAGCGCGGCGCGGCCATGCAGCTTAAAGGGAACATTGATCCAAGTTGGCTCCTAGATCTCTGCTGATTTAGCTCATCTCAAATGGAGGTAAGTGCACTAGTATTTTTCCCACCACACTGCATAAGAAAG
Source organism: Squalus acanthias (assembly GCA_030390025.1). Lineage (NCBI taxonomy): Eukaryota > Metazoa > Chordata > Chondrichthyes > Squaliformes > Squalidae > Squalus > Squalus acanthias. Next base: position 39,785,151 of record CM059446.1, read on the forward strand.
ATGGTGTTCTCCTTTAAAATCTAAAAAAAAATGTCAGATTTAACTAGCCTATAGGACTCTGAAAATTCGTATCCAATATTTTGATACACCAAGTAGTTCAAATTTTCCTATCATGTACTTCAAGCAATCTTAGTGATGTATTCCCTGAAATGAATGAAGTATCAGAGGGTGAAAGTTTATGGCCGAGGTTAGTACAAACTGGTAATTTTCCATTTTCTTTTGACTGCCTTTAAAAAACACAGCCAGGTTCACCCAACAAATGTGAGCTAAGAATGAACACTTTGACATTATTTTAATAGTAGAACTTACTTCCATCCCTGAGAAAAAACACAATACATGCCTCGATTACCCAGGCTTGGCTGCCTCATTCGCTTCCCCATTCGGACTAAAGCACTTAACCTTCTATAGAGAATTTTCACGCTTCATTTTCCATTCCATCAAGAATGAGATGAGAGTAAACAAAGTGTGTGTCTGTATGAACACTGTCATCTACAGCATATGCAGCCATCTGGCAATAATGTTGGAAATATAATTGATTTTAACAGATCAGGTGGGTCGTGGGTCTCAACATAATCACTGAATTTAAGTCCAGCAACAATATCTTTAATAAACTCTGACATGATAATTTCTTCAATATTTGTATCATACCCTCACTCAAAAGTATTAATTTGATGTAGACACTTTTTTTATTCCAATACTTCAGCTAGATTGAAAAATATAAACAAGATAAAAAACATATTCTAAAAATTCAGTCTATAAGATTAGTATTCCTAGAGTTTTTTTTGATTCTAATAATCATTGCAGGCATCTATTAATTGACATAGGACCTGAAATTATGCCATAGAATACAAGCATACGAATATGTGATGCATTTGTCTGAAATTTCACTCTTTGCTACTTCAATGAAAATGAGAAGTCGCACAACACCAGGTTATAGTCCAACAGATTTATTTCAAATTACAAGCTTTCGGAGCTATCGATCGCCCCTTCTTCAGGTAAAGTTACTGTGAGTGAATCTACAAAAATTCACAGAATATAAACACAGTTTATATTCTGTGAATTTTTGTAGATTCACTCACAGTAACTTTACCTGAAGAAGGGGCGATCGATAGCTCCGAAAGCTTGTAATTTGAAATAAATCTGTTGGACTATAACCTGGTGTTGTGCGACTTCTCATTTTTGTCCACCCCAGTCCAACGCCGGCATCTCCGCATCATGACTACTTCAATGAAGGTGTTAACCTTTTTATAGTAAACAGGTTAGTACCTCTGCTAAAATAGTATAAAGAAGAACTTCAGATGAATACATTGAGCATTTGTACATTTCTATCCCGTGGCGTAATTTCAGATCCATATAGTGTTCCTTACATAAACAGTGTCCTAGTTCAATACAATATGATGGATTTTCCCTTTTATTGTATCGTTCCCAGTCATCATGTAAGTAAAACTATGCCACTATCCTAGCAACTTCTGGGTTGGAATTGTACTTTATATAGGATGCTGTAATATCAAAGCAACATCAAGAGCCACTACACTATATTTTTTTGCATCCCAAGGTTTCAACCAACTTCTGTTTCCATTGTCTTCGATCCTCTCTACAAACTCCACTCCCTTGCCACTGATTCGTTCCCTCTCCCCATTACTCTCAGGCTCAGCACATTATTTGCAATTCTGGTGTTCTGTTTGACCCTGTGCTTAGTTTCAGTACCCATATTCCTCCACTGCAAAGTCAACTTATTTTTAACTCTGCAACTCTGCCCTTGTCCATTTGCCACTAAAACTCTAAATAATGTCCTCATCACCCTCAAACTTGACTAGTCTAATGTCCTCCTCACCAGCCTTCCTTCCTCCAGCCTTCACAAATACAAATTTATCCTATCCTACTCATCCATCTCCCTGTCCTCGCTGACCTCAATAGATTAAATTTTAAATCCTCATCCTCATCTTTAAATCCCTCCATGGCCTATTCCACCATATCCCTGCAACCGCTTCCAGTCTTATAAATTCCCTCATCTGAACACTCCATTCCTCTGACTAACATTTTGTGCCCTTCCCCCTCCCTTTGTCCCACCATTGGCCGAAGTGCTTTCAGCCTCCTGGGTCCTACTCTAGAACTCCTTCCCTAAACCACTCCATTTCACTCTCCTTTAAAACCCTTCTCAAAACCCATCTTTTTGACCAAGGTTTTGGTCACCCTCTGGCGGGATGTCAGTTTTCCTTGCCTCTGCCAGTGAAGCGCTTTGGGACATCCTTTATGGTAAAAGCACTTTATAAAGGCAAGTTATTGTTTAACGGGAAATGTAAGCTAAAACTGGCAAACTCTTTCTTGCATTTCACATAATCAACTGCTATGTTTCTCATAAAATTAGGATCCAATCACCCCTAGAGATCCACTTTAAATTTGAAAAAGAACCAGTTCTTTTACACTAAAATGTTTGCAATTGCACCTGCTTTGACATTTCTTCATGTGTCAAACCAATCCAGGTTTTTATCAATATGATAAGTTGTGCAATACAAGTTGCTTTTAACCATGTTTGTATACAAATAGTCTGGGACTACCAGTAGTTACAAGATACTATATAAAAAGACTAGCTATAGTCTGCAATTGTTCTGCTGGCAAGTATCTGTATATCTACTCATCTGTCACTGTCTACAGTTCAATAAATATTTGCTTCCCAAATGGCTCAGAGGTAAAGCCTCTGAGTCATACAAATCAGGTTTCAAAGTATTACAAAGTACAAAGTATTTACAGCCTGGAACAGGCCATTCAGCCCAACAGGTGTTTATGCTCCACACGAGCCTCTTCCCACCCCTCTTCATCTAACCCCATCAACGTATCCTTCTATTCCTTTCTCCCTCATGTGCTTATATAGCTTCCCCTTGAATGCTATTCACCTCAACTACTCCCTGTGGTAGCGAGTTCCACATTCTAACCACTCCCTGAATTCCCTATTGGATTTATTAATGACTATCTTATATTTATGGCCCCTAGTTCTAGTCTCGCCCACAAGTGGAAACATCTCCTCTACGTCTACCCTATCAAACCATTTCATAATCTTGAAGACCTCTATCAGGTCACCCCTCATTCTTTTTTCTAGAGAAAAGAGCCCCAGCCTATCTTTTCTGATAGGTACAAGCTCTCAGTTCTAGTATCATTCTAGTAAATCTTTTTTCTCCAGTGCTTCTATGTTTTTTTTATAATATGGACCAGACCTATTCACAGTACTCCCAAGTGTGGTCTTACCAAGGTACTATACAAGTTTAACATAACTCCTCCACTTTTCAATTCTATCCCTCTAGAAATGAACCCCAGTGCTTTGTTTGCTTTTGTATGGCCTTATTAACCTGCTTCCCTACTTTTAGTGATCTGTGTATTTGTACCCCAAAATCCCTGTTCCTCTACCCCATTTAGACAATTAGGGCTGGATTTTCATTGACCCGTGGAGGCGGGTTTGGAGGCGTGTGGGGGGTTAAAGTTGCAGATTCGGGGGTCCCGAACCCATCCCGCCCCCATGCCAGTTTCGCTGGAGGCGGGTACCCGACCTGTGCTGGGACCCGCCTCCCCGAGGCGGGAAGGGGATTAGTGGCAATAAACTGCCTGTTAACAAGTAGTTAACAGACAGTTTTTTGCCTTATCCCTATTTTGATTCGTGAAATGTGGGCTTCCCGACAGGTCCCAACCATGCCAAGTTAGCGAGGCGGATCGTGGGTCTGCAGGGGTTGGAGGGGTCGATATGTCCGGTGGGCAGGTGAGTGATGAGTGCATGTGTGCAGAGGTAAGTGTGTAAGGTAAGTGTAAAGTGTGGGAAAAAGTTTTACTTACCTTAACTTCCTCCTGCAGGTGTCAGCCCTTCAGGTCTCGGGAGTCAGAAATCTCACCGGCACAGAAAGCACAATGGCCGTGGTGCTGTCAAAACTGCAGCCTCTGTTTTCTGTGCTGGAATGATTTCTAACTCAGCCTGAGAGGAAGGACTCAAGTTAGAAGACAGATTGTCAGTGTTTGACAGCTTCACAGAGCTGTCAAACGCTGATATTTCATCTGTCAAAAGCTCTTGACAGATGAAATGTCAATCTGTGACGTCACCTGTTGCTGGGTGGCCCTTGATTGGCCTGCTAAGCCCACTGGGCGGGCTCAACAAGGTCAATCAAGTGAAATTACAGTGGGTTGGCCACAAGTCGATGGAGACAGGACTAAAACCCAAAAAGTGGGAGTCCCGCCTCCATCACGTCCCCAGTATCAAAATCCAGCCCTTACTTTCCAAGGTGTACATGGCCTCCTTATTCTTCCTGCTAAAATGTATTACCTCACGCTTATCTATCTTGAAGTTCATTTGCCAATTACACGCCCATTCTACAAGTTTATTAATGTCTTCCTGTATTTTGTCATAGTCCTCCTCTGTACACCCCCCCCCCCCCCAATTTGGTGTCAGCCACAAATTTTGAAATTGTACTTCTGATTCCCGAGTCCAAATTGTTTCAACAGTGGTCCCAGCACTGATCCTTGTGGATCACCACTTCCCACCATATGCCAATCCAAGTGACTATCTTTAACCCCTACTCTCTATTTTCTGTTTTGTAGCCAGTTTGCTATCTCTCCAGTCTATCTGAGTTAGCTGATCTCAGACAGAGCACATTAGGCTACAATTGGCCTCAGGGCCTTCAGAGTCAAAAATTAGCCAGGGTTCCTGTTCCTTCTTACTTTTCTCCACGAGAGAATTGTTAAGAAAAAGTAGATGTTTGGCCCTCAAAGCTTTCATAGCAGCAATCATGAGAAGCGTTCCTACTGCTGTGTCTGTGGCCTGCATTACTGAGATCATCTCTGAAGTTGCCATTGATGTTGCTCCCTGCAAAATGGCAGGCTGCACTTCAGATAACCATTCCTCCAACATAATCACACCAGGTCTCACTGCTGTGTAAATGGAAGCAAATGACTGCTCAACGCGGACTACATGTTCTATCATCCTCCATTAGAAAACAAACCCACTGGGGTTGTATCCCCAGGCAAATCAGAAGAGGCAGTCAGCACAACTGGCCTCTGCTGACAATTGCTGCATATTCACGAATCCCCACTTTTAGTTCCCCCTTCATCACCAGTGCCTGTACTTCCTCATCCGCATCACTCCCTCATTGTCACAAGTTGTTGGCGTTGCTGCTTAATGCATGTGTGGTGAAGGTTCATGTTCACTGACTTGTGATCTTAAGATGCGCACTGACAACCACTTGTTCTCCTTACTCTGTGAAGGGAGCAGATGGGTCATTATTGGTACATAAACACATTTATCAATTTGGTTATTAGAAGATCATGACAGGAACTATTAAGTAAATAATCAGTTTGTATGGAGATACTGACGTAACACATGGAGGTAATTTTAACCCAAAAAAACAGGTGGGTTGGGGTCAGGTGGGAGGTTAAAGTGTTAAAAAACTGAATCCCGACCACAACCCACCTCCAACCAGCTCATTTCCGGTTTTAATGGATGCGGGACGGGGGGCAGGCAACCAACCCGCTCCCAGGAGGCGGATCACTGATTTAAATATTGTAATAAGGCTGGCGTGCCTCAGATTTAACCATCATGTTAAATTTAACTGTGGCTGGTTGGGATTCGCTGGCCTTGGGGAACCCAACAGCTAATGGAAGGAGAGGACTGCTGGATCCAGGAGGTAAGCGTCCCTGCTTCACCCATCCCTGCGATAGGAGACCGCCCCCACCCCCCCAGTGACTAGTGAACTGCTTGAGACACATTACAGAGTCATCCTTACAGTTGCATTGTGATTGGCCATTCCCACTAATGAAACTGTACTGCATGAAATTGCCAATTGCAAAATCATCTGCAACTGCCATTCTGCTTGCAGGTCACAAAAATCTATGAAGAAAGCATTAAACTGTTTTCCTTGGAAAAAAAGAGAATATGGGTGACATTTTCTATGACCTCGCCCCACCAGTGGAGCCTCCCACTGAATGGGTGACTGTAAGGTTTCCAAAATTTGCAGATCCCCAAAAACCTAAGGAAAAAGGACTTTGAAACTACCTCAGAGTGATAAAAATGCATTTGGGCCTAACCTAAGGAATTTAAGACCAAAAACCAAGTTTTGGCATTTTAAAACTCTGTCTGGGCCTGTAAAGGGACAAGGAGGTGGGGTCGACCTCTGTAAAAGCAGTTTGGCTATTGCAGTTAATTTCACTGTCTGGGGAACCGGGATGACCCCACTCAAGCCCCAGCAGACATTAACATTTGAACAATAGACCCAGGGGAAGACAGTCCCACCCAAAATACAGGCCCCATCAAAACCGATTACAGGGCCCATCAGAAACATGCATAATAAAACCCACTCAGGACCATTCTATAGAAAAAATGAGTCCAGCCTAGAAACCCAAACACGAAATCAATCACCAGTGATCAACCAAGGAGATCGACAGGATGCAAGCCATCCCAAAAGCCATTTGACACTTACAGAGCAGTTACTGGTAACAGACCCGCCAAAATCAGACAATGAACTGAGCAGATTTGGCGGGTAGATAAGGCCATGTTCAATGGGTGAGATTGAAGGCCTGTTAAAAAAACAGTTAACACGCTAGTAAGTCGTTACCGATTTACGAGCCCACCAACACCAGACAATGAACTGAGTAGATTTGGCGGGTAGATAAGACCACTTCAATTCCGTATAATTGAAGGCCCGTTAAGCAGTTCAAGGTCAGTGGTTCATCAGAAGAAGAAGAAACAAGGAAGAAGACAAGCCGAGCTGGAAGCGAGTCGGCATCGCTCACCACTCAGACACACCTGAGTCCAGCTCGTGAAGATACCACCTCGACGGACCTCCAACAACAGTCCCAACACAGTCACCCGGAGCAACAAGCAGCAACAAGTCACCGATGGCTCCACGAGGTCGACCGACACACTAGACAAGGCCTAAACCCATCGTGGAAACCAATGGCCTCAAGAAACCAACAACCGCATATTACCCCCAACTGACCGGGTAATAGCAGGCCACCGCGACCAACAAAGACCAACTCAAGGAAGAAAACCCGAAGAACCGCAAAGTTTCCACTCTACAATCTACTCCTGACTTACCCCTGGGTAAGATTTTCCCCAAAGACTCTAAGCCCTACTGCTAAACCAAAGAAATTGGGTACTCACCAGATAAATCCAAAACGACATCCTACCGCATCAGCGGACTCGCGAAGACTGACCAGAGACTCAGGTGAAGTCCTCTACCGTGTACGGGGTACGGCAGACACTAACCGCCATAAACAGCGAACCCCAAAACCACGATTTAGCCCAACTGTCAAAGGATTGGTGAGCATCATCCCTGGTCCTTCAAAGCCTAACTTAGCTAGTAAAGTGGGGTTGGGAGGGGTGAAGTATTGTTCTACTGTCATTTCCCTCGCTTGTACCGAAGTGTTCCCCACCTTTAGAGTGTTAAGAGTGTTATTATTTGTGTCTTACCTTTTAATAAAGATTGAAGTTCTTTTCACCAAACTCAGTTGTCTGCTGCACCTTTTGTCACAACCCCCAAATAAGTCCAAGGTCTAGAACCAAGGGAGTGGGAGCGATTCGAACCGCTCAGAAGTCAGAGGTGACGCTGACACAAAACACCACCCCCTACAGTGACTTAACTGATAATCATAGATGTGCTGCCCACGAATTTCCAGCCAAGGAAATCCACAATGCTGCCTGCTGTGTGCCAGCATTGGGTCATGGAAAATTTCACCCAATCCCCGTCTATTAGGTGAGCTGTGGGTTAAAAGTGTGGATTCTGACACAGCAACTATAAAGTGTTTTCATGGTTCTTTAGTGCAGGGAGTTACAACTGTTCGGGGTGTGACTTAATGAGAACTCAAAAGTTTTTAAATAGTCATTGAAATGAGTTTTGTTGCAGCGTGTATTGCACATACTGTGAATGCTGGTGAAGACAGCATCTGTGTGCCTGGATTGCGCTGACAGATAAATTGGTGTTGCATCATTTTCTCACATACTTTCAAGTCTGACTTACCTTTTGGAAATGCTAGAATTGATTGTGGCGCTGGTACATGCAGCACTTGTGTTTCATCGTGCACAGAATATGTAAATTACAATAAAGACTGCAATACTGGCATGTATGATTCCCTATTTCATAGCAAAATACAGAACACAATTTCAAGAGACATTTTTAAACATTTTATTTACTGCTGAATCATAGGATTAAAAGTAAGGGATTAATTATCTTTAATAATAGCAGTATTTAGGGGATGGGGAACTGTTGTAACAGACCAAATTGGTTGTACAGATCTCAACAAGGCAGAGTTTCATTAAGGTTTACTAAGTTCCATGCAGTCAGTTATTAAAAGGGGGTTAACAAGGTTAGAATGGCCAAAGCTTTTGATCCTGCTGCAGTAGTGTGCATAATTTTTCTTGGCAATGAAGGGTGACAGGCAGCATCAAAAGGCAAGGTTAACTAATAATTTGTTATGGAGGGTGTAACAGAGAGGTAAAGGGGCATGTTTGGGACTCAGTGTAACCCACAACAGAGAACACAAGCATGGCAAACCATAAAAACCATGATGAATGCAGTGTCTATTACACAACACAATTGGCATGAAGTGCAAAAAAAGTACAAACAGGAAGCATTAAGGTAGCATTCATAGCACAGCTTATGGTTGCCCATACATGGGCATGATGGACATTTGTGGGAGTTCTGCAAGAAGAGAGGCTGCTAATTCACTTAGATCAAGACTGGTACGAACCATTACTTTGTAGGTATCAAGATTATGCAAAGTGAAGCTTCTACTCTGACTATAGATTTTTTAACAGGCTAAGTTGTTGTTTAATAAAAAGGGATTAACAGGCAACTGGAGGTAGACCCCTTCTCTCAGATTCCCACGTTAACATGTTTAAGGAGATAATTTGTCGACATGGTAGTCAATTTCAGCCAATTTCCCAAACTCCTCCATCACCATCCCTGGGTATGTCCTGCCCCTCTGGCAGGACAGACACTGCAGGGGTGGCGGCACAGTGATATACAGTCGGGCAAGAGTGGTCCTGGGAGTCCTCAACATTGACTCCGGACCCAATGAAGTCTCATGGCTTCAGGTCAAGCATGGGCAAGGAAACCTCCTGCTGATTACCACCTACCGCCCTCCCTCAGCTGATGAATCAGTACTCCTCCATGTTGAACACCACTTCGAAGAAACACTGAGAGTAGCAATGGCACAGAATGTACTCTGGGTGGGGGACTTCAATGTCCATCACCAAGAGTGGCTCGGTAGCACCACTTACTGACCGAGCTGGCCGAGTCCTGAAGGACATAGCTGCCAGTCTGGGCCTGCGACAGGTGATGAGAGAACCAACACGAGGGGAAAAACCTGCTTGACCTCGTCCTCACCAATCTACCTGTCACAGATGCATCTGTCCATGACAGTATTGGTAGCAGTGACCACCGCACAGTCATTGTGGAGACAAAGTCCCGTCTTCACACTGAGGACAGCCTCCATCATGTTGTGTGGCACTACCATCGTGCTAAATGGGATAGATTCAGAACAGATATTTAGCAGCTCAAAACTGGGCATCCATGAGGCGCTGTGGGCCATCAGCAGCAGCAGAATTGTATTCCACCACAATCTGTAACCTCATGGCCCGGCATATCCTTCACTCTACCATTACCATCAAGCCAGGGGACCAACCGTGGTTTAATAAGAAATGTAGAAGAGCATGCCAGGAGCAGCACCAGGCGTACCTAAAAATGAGGTGCCAACCTGGGGAAGCTGCAACACAGGACTACATGCATGCTAAAAAGCGGTTGCAGCATGCTATAGACAGGGCTAAGCGATCCCACAATCAATGGATCAGATCAAAGTTCTGCAGTCCTGCCACATCCAGTCGTGAATTGTGGTGGACCATTAAACAACTAACGGGAGGAGGAGGCTCCATGAATATCCCCATCCTCAATGATGGTGGAGCCCAGCACATGAGTGCAAAAGACAAAGCCAGAAGTGCCGAGTGGATCCCTATCAGCCTCCTCCTGAGGTCCCCACCATCACAGAAGCCAGTCTTCAGCCAATTCTATTCACTCCACGTGATATCAAGAAATGGCTGAACGCACTGGATACAGCAAAGGCTATGGGCCCCGACAACATCCCAGCTATCGTGCTGAAGGCTTGTGCTCCAGAACTAGCCGCGCCTCTAGCCAAGCTGTTCCAATACAGCTACAACACTGGCATCTATCCGACAATGTGGAAAACTGCCCAGGTATGTCCAGTCCACAAAAAGCAGGACAATTCTATTCCTGCCAATTACCGCCCCATCAGTTTACTCTCAATCATTAGCAAAGTGATGGAAGGTGTCATCGACAGTGCTATCAAGCGGCACTTACTCACCAAGAACCTGCTCACTGATGCCCAGTTTGGGTTCCGCCAAGACCACTCAGCTCCAGACCTCATTACAGCTTTGGTCCAAACATGGACAAAGGAGCTGAATTCCAGAGGTGAGGTGAGAGTGACTGCCCTTGACATCAAGGCAGCATTTGATCGAGTGTGGCATCAAGGAGCCCTAGTAAAACTGAAGTCAATGGGAATCGGGGGGAAAACTTTCCACTGACTGGAGTCATACCTAGCACAAAGGAAGATGGTTGTGGTGGTTGGAGGTCAATCATCACAGCCCCAGGACGTCGCTGCAGGAGTTCGTAAGGGCAGTGTCCTAGGCCCAACCATCTTCAGCTGCTTCATCAATGACCTTCCCTCCAACATAAGGTCAGAAATGGGGATGTTCGCTGATGACTGCACAGTGTTCAGTGCCATTCACAACTCCTCAGATAATGAAGCAGTTCATGCCCGCATGCAACAAGACCTGGACGACGTTCAGGCTTAGGCTGCTAAGTGGCAGGTTACATTCGCGCCACACAAGTGCCAGGCAATGACAATCTCCAACAAGCAAGTCTAACCACCGCCCCTTGACATTCAACGGCATTACCATCGCCAAATCCCCCACCATCAACATCCTGGGGGGCACCATTGACCAGAAACTTAACTGGACCAGTCACATAAATACTGTGGCAACAAGAGCAGGTCAGAGGCTAGGTATTCTGCGGCGAGTGTCTCACCTCCTGACTCTCCAAAGCCTTTCCACCATCTACAAGGCACAAGTAAGGAGTATGATGGAATACTCTCCACTTTCCTGGATGAGCGCAGCTCCAACAACACTCAAGAAGCTCAACACCATCCAGGACAAAGCAGCCTGCTTGATTGGCAACCCATCCACCACCTTAAACATTCACTCCCTCCACCACCAGCGTACCGTGGCTGCAGTGTGTACCATCTACAAGATGCACTGCAACAACTCGCCAAGGCTTCTTCGGCAGCACCTCCCAAACCCACAACCTATTCCACCTCGAAGGACAAGGGCAGCAGGTGCATGGGTACACCACCACTTCCAATTTCCCCTCCAAGTCACACACCATCCTGACTTAGAAGTATATTGCCGATCCTTCATCATCGCTGGGTTAAAATCCTGGAACTTCCTCCCTAACAGCACTGTGGGAGTACCTTCCCCACACGGACTGCAGCTGTTCAAGAAGGCGGCTCACCACCACCTTCTCAAGGGCAATTAGGGATGGGCAATAAATGCTGGCCTTGCCAGCGACGCCCACATCCCATAAACAAATAAAAAAAACCTTAGAGGATATTAGTGACACCGAAACATTGTGAAGCCCATATCCCTTGGTTAGTTCTCCAGGCAGCATGTATTCTAATCTGCACAATAAAGAAATCTTTTAGCTTGGCCCACAGCATGTGACCTAAATTTTCCAAGTATGTACTGGTGGATATCAGAAGATGGGAAATGCGTTGCCCGCAATTTCCATCAATTCAGGGTCACCAACACACATTCAGAAATGACTCTCAGGCTATTATGCAGACAACCACCCATAATGCACCCAGCATTCATAGCAATTCAAGCAAGTGCCATCCCAGATCACTGTGAGCATGGGTGACAAATGGGCAGAGATAGAGGTTGAGAAAGGACATCCATGTAGGGTGAAGGTCTTCATAATCAATTGGCCATGCAGTGATGCTAAGAAAGACAGAGCTCACTGGAACTATTTTGAAAAAGAGAATGTTGCTTCTGACGAGAATTATATCACTTAGCTCCCTGTACTTCATGTTGGAAGGTAGGATGTGTAATGTGTGCACACAGCTCAGTACCGCAATGACCAACATTACAGTCACTATCACAGATGTGTGTGTGGTGTTGGTGCACTGCAGATGACAGTCAAAGATGTGATAATCACCAATTTCAATGCACTTAGGGCAAGATTGCAGACAGCCTTTAAGGAGGATGCATCACTCTGCTCTCACACATGGCTCTGTTCATTGACTGGACTCATGCTCAAGCAGCCATGTGCATGCATGCACGCACATCACATCTGCTCTTTCGTCAGCACCAAAAGAGTAGAAGCACTTGGCTCTGTGCAAGTAGCTCCGGATGCCCTCCCAAAGCATATCAAGTCTCTTGATACAGGATATAGCTGAATCAGTCGCCAGGCCCTTAAAGGCGTGAGCACAAAGAAGTAGCAACGCTCATGCAATCTCAAGATACACAGCACATTTACAGATATCTTCCACTGAGTTTTCACGCAGGAGGAGAGCAACAACAACAACTTGCATTTATATAGTGCCTTTAAGGTAGTAAAACGTCCCAAAGCGCTTCACAGAAATGTTATTAAACAACATTTGACACCAAGCCACATAAGGAGATATTAGGACATATGACCAAAAGTTTGGTCAAAGAGTTTGGCTTTAAGCAGCATCTTAAAGGAGAAGAGAGCTAGAGACACAGAGAGGTTTAGGGAGGGGATTCCTGAGCTTAGGGCCTAGGCAGCTGAAGGCACGGCTGCCAATGGTTGAGCGATTAAAATTGGGGATGTGCAAGCGGACAGAATTATGGAGCACAGAGATCTCAGAGGGTTGAAGGGCTGGAGGAGGTGACAGAGATAGGGAGGAGCAGGGACATGGAGGCATTTGAATACAAGGATGAGAATTTTAAAATCGGGTCATTGTTGGACCGGGAGCCAATGTAGGTCAGCAAGCACAGGGGTGATGGGTGAATGGGACTTGGTTCGAGTTAGGATATGGGCAGTAGAGTTTTGGAAGAGCTCATGCTTATGTAAGGTGGAGGATGGGAGGCCAGCTAGGACGGTGTTGGAATAGTAAAGTCTAAAGGTAACAAAGGCATGGATGAGGGTTTTAGCAGCAGAGCTGAGGCAGGGGCGGAGTTGGGCGACGTCACGGAGGTGGAAATAGACAGTCTTGGTGATGATGCGGATATGTGGTCGGAAGTTCATCTCAGGGTCAAATACGACACCAAGGTTGCGAATGGTCTGATTCAGCCTCAGACAGTTGCCAGGGAGAGGGATGAAGTTGGTGGCTAGCGAACGGAGTTTGCATGGGGTGGAGGGTGTTGCGGACAGCATATCATGGCACACGTAGGGGTAGATAACATAATGTAGGGCATCCCTTGCATTATTGAATATGTATACCTCCACCTCCAATGCACCCAGTACTTCATAATGTCATGGAGGTGTGCAACGTGTGCTTGGTAGCCTCTGCACGGAAAGATTTATTATACCCTCCAATTTTATTAAAATAATGGGACCTCCCAATAATGCAAGTGCGAGAGGGAACTAAAACTGAAACCGAGTGCTGCTGAAATCTGGTGCTGCTGGGGAAGCCTGCTTAGTTGGGAATTGTATTTTTTTTGCTTATCTGAGTAGCTTTGTTTCTGCACTTGGTCTTGGTGATCCTCCCCTGCCCTAGGGCATCGTACAAAATGCACTAGGTGTGACATTAAACAGGTCACATCATTTGGGAACAGGCACATGCCGTGCCTGACAAGCAGCAGTCCTAGCTCTAATGCGCTCGGACCACATTATCAGCCCCTATACAATTGTTACCTTATCTACCTCCATTAGGTCGCCTCTCGGTTCTTTCCTGTCAATGCTGAAATGCCTATGGTTCTCCAGCATTTCCCCATAACTCAGTCATCTGATGTTAGGGCTCAGTCTCAGGACTTGTCTTTACACCTTCTCCAGAGGTCAAAAAAAAATCCCTCTATCTAGATTGGACACAACGGTTAAGGTGTGATCCGCCCAACCCTGCATGGCACTCTATTTATTCTGTCAATAGGTGTTCCACACTGATCAGATATATTGAGCTCCAAGTCTCCTTATATCCAAGGATCTCGTTCAAATTCATCCTTGGCTATTTCAACACTATTTACTGATTCGTTATGCTGCCCATATTTCCCCCTATATACAGTACTTAACACTTCTCCATTTTAAGTTTCATCTGCTTCTGTTCCATCCATTTATTAATTTTGTCTGAATCATTTTGTTATTTCTGGAATGCCTCTTCAGAATCTCCTAGTTTGCGATTATCTGCAAATTTGACCAGTTTACATTGAGCTTCTGAGGACCCCATTCTGCCATCACTGTCACACACTGCTTTCTTTCTTTCAGACAATTTCTTATCCATTTCCATTTTCCATTATGCTTCCCAATTTCTCCTTAAATCTGTACCACGTTAAGCTTGTATCAGCCTTTCACTGGACCTTTGTTAAGAGTTTCTTGGAAGTCTAGGTACATCATGTCATTGAGCTTTCCACAGATCACCTCAAAAAAACTCAGCAATGTTGATCAGACAGGATCTTCCCTGTCGTAAGTTGTATTGGCTGCTATTTACTAGGATATCATCATACAGGGCTCAAGTTTACTCCTGATAATTATTTCCATTATTTTACCAGTTAGTGATGTTAAAATGATGGATCTAGTTGTTGGATCTGTTTTGTCACCTTTTTTTGAATATAGGCACTGGATTCCAATTTCCAACCTAGTAACATCTACCAGTATTCACCAAATCCCTCATAATGACCATCAACACTTCACAAATCATATCGCTAGTCTCTCTCTATTCTATGATAAAGATCATCCAGCCTGGAGACTTATTTGTTTTGAGTACTTTTAGCCTACTTATGTTGAAGTTATTAATTCTACTTGGATTATCACCATTTATGAAGGGCATGTTGCTCATGTCTTCCCTAGTGAATACTTGGAGGAAGCAATCATTTCATCTTTTAAATCTTTTAAGTCCATCCTCAGTTTCTGCATCATTACTATCCTTTAGGATCTCACTTCTCTGACTGCTTTCTAACTGTTGTAGCACTGAAATAATTTCTTACTGTTATATTTTGTGCCTGAAGCTATGATTATTTCCACGCTCTTTGTTGCCACTCTGACCACCCTTTTAACATACATAGTCATAGTCATAGTCATAGAGTTATACAGCACAGAAAGAGGCCCTTCGGCCCATCGTGTCCGCGCCGACCATCAAGCGCTGTCTATTCTAATCCCATTTTCCAGCACTTGGTCCGTAGCCTTGTATGCTATGGCGTTTCAAGTACTCATCTAAATGCCTTTTGAATGTTGTGAGGGTTCCTGCCTCTACCACCCTTTCAGGCAGCGAGTTCCAGATTCCAACCACCCTCTGGGTGAAAAAGTTTTTCCTCAAATCCCCTCTAAACCTCCTGCCCCTTGTCTTGAAACTATGCCCCCTAGTTATTGACCCCTCTACTAAGGGGAAAAGTTCCTTTCTATCTACCCTATCTAAGCCCCTCATAATTTTGTACACCTCAATCAGGTCCCCCTCAGCCTTCTCTACTCTAAGGAAAACAACCCCAGCCTGTCCAGTCTCTCTTCATAGCTGAAGCGCTCCAGCCCAGGTAACATCCTGGTGAATCTCCTCTGCACCCTCTCCAATGCAATCACATCCCTCCTATAGTGTGGCGACCAGAACTGCACACAGTATTCCAGCTGTGGCCTAACTAGCATTTTGTACAGCTCCATCATAACCTCCCTGCTCTTATATTCTATGTCTGTTTCTCAATGTTTCTATACATGTTTCTCAATGTTTCTATATTTGTGCCTGTGGACCTTCTCACCTTTCTTCTTACAGGATTGGTAGAATCTGTTTCTCTTTCTCATTTTGCTTCTGATTGATTGGTTTATCTGGTTTATCTGTATTGGTTCTTTATTCCATGTATGCTAATCTTAAGTATGTATTTATTCTGCATGCAGAGCAGTATTCCTTTCAAGGTATTTTATTTCTCTTTTATTATCGTGAACAATCACCCCAATCAATTTTCTTAAGTTCTTCCTAGTCTTTTTAAAATGATATGCCTGGCTACTGGTCCTGGGTACTTCTGCATCTCAGATCATGTTGAACTTGATTAGTCTGTGGTCACTATCCCTTATAGATGTGGTTACTTCCATTTCCTGTATGTTTCTGGGTCAGTTACCAATACCAATGAACCACTTAACCATAAACGTCTGAAAGTTCATTAATCCAGCTGTATGTGATTGCCTTAGAGAATGATCCCATGGTAACAAAGAAAATCCTGTTCAGCAGGAAAATCCTGCTGCAGTAAAGCATCACAAGGACATTATTGATGGGGTAGGACAGCCCTCATATATACAGAGGATTACATTCCCAGGATGGTGAATGCCCTGACAATGTCTTAAAGGAGCCATACAGAAATGCATAAAAACCTACATGATTTAGTAAATAGGACAAAAGTATGGCATGAACAGGACATATATGCATATTAGGAAAGTGATAGTTGTAAAATATATATGCCAAAAAAGGTTGAATTACATAGAATTTACAGCACAGAAACAGGGCATTCGGCCCAACTCATCTATGCCAGCATTTATGGCTCACTGAGCCTTCTCTCAATCTACTTCATCTAACCAAATCAGCATATCCTTCTATTCCTTTTTCTCGCATGTACTTATCTAGCTTCCCCTTAAATGCATCTATGCTATTTGCCTCAACTACTTCATGTGGTATTGGCACAGGCAAGTAAGATATTAGAAGTGAAAATAGCAAGACCAGATCATATTACACATGGTACGATGAGAGAACATTTACTGCAGGAAGCAATTTCCACGGGTCAAATCACTATTTATCCATCCCTATTATTTTTATGTTTAAAGGAAAAATTGAGGAGGAAAGGTTGAGGAGGAAGCACAGGGTGAGGAAAGAGTTGCAGTGGTCATAATTAATGAGCGCCAGCATGCACAATGTACATATTGAATTCTATGGAGATACAATTCTCAGTGGGCCTGCTTTGGATTGGAGGCTTGATCCTATTGAGGAGTCACTCACTTGCACCCGACACTGGAAGGTGATCAGGGAGGGTGGAGGAGAGCAACCTCAAATATATGCTCCAATCTCCCATGAGTGATGTCATGGAAGAACTAACTCCAGAGGACTTGCCTGGAAGAATCTAGTGGCATTAAAGTTGAGAGCATTGCTGACTTTCACTGGCACTGATAATGTTTTACAGATGGCCAACTGTCCCTGTAGGTCTACATGGACCAGGTGGCAGACCAGGTGACAGCCATAGCTCAGTGATAGCACTCTCACCGCTGAGTCAGAAGGTTGTGTATCTAGTATGACCCTCCAGTGCAGTACTGAGGGAGTGCTGCACTGTCGGAGGTGCTGCCTTTCGGATGAGCCGTTAAACTGAGGCCCGATCTGCCCTCTCAGGTGGACATAAAAGATCCCATGGCACTATTTCAAAGAAGAGCAGGAGAGTTCTCCCTGGTGTTCTGGCCAATATTTATCCCTCAACCAACATCACTCAATAAAACAGATAATTTGGTCATTATGACATTGCTATTTGTGGGGTCTTGATGTGCGCAAAACTGGCTGCCATGTTTCCTACATTGCAACAGTGACGTAACTACTTCATTGGCTGTAAAGGCGCTATATGAATGTAAGTTCTTTCTTCTTTCTTTTAGAGACACAGGGGGTAATTTTAACCCCACCCACCCCCCACGACGGATGGGAGAGGGTCAGAAAAAATGTGAAACCCGATCCCAACCCACCTACTTCCAGTTTAACTGTGGCAGGCTTGGAGTCAGGAAACCCAGCAGCTAAAGGGAGGCGGGATCTGCAAGATCCAGCAGTTAAGTGCTTTTGCAGCACTGCTTGTGGACCAGGAGGAGCAGGAGTGCATCCCCCGGCTCCTCAAGCAAGCCTACAGTGATCTCTCCCTTCAACATGATCGGCCGACACCACCCCACCCACCCCCCGAGATCGGATGACCCCCCCGCCTCGATCTCTCGGATGACACCCCCCTCCCCCCGCCCCACCCTGCACAATCTCTCAGTTCACCGGGGACCGTCCCCAGCGGCCCCCGGGTGCTGCCTTGTACCACAGGCCAGCCTCTCAATTTGGCTGCCAGGCAGGAAACGTAATAATGAAATTCTAATGAGGCCCAGCCGTTAAATTCGGCAGGACCTCCACGTTCCTGGAATTTCCTGGTTTCCCCCACACTCTCCCCACCTACCCGTAAATACGTCTATAACCTTTGCACTCCCCTGTCACCTTCAGCTCCTGCTGGACAATAATAAAACCATCAATGCAACTACACCCACACTCTCTTACAAAAGAAAAACTAGTGTGATATTTCCTTATGCCACTGCTGTGGTGATGTTTCAAAATTCTCTTGTTCATTAAGTTCACTAACGCAAGGTCTGACCTGGAGTAAAATACTCACTTTTCAATTTGACTGTGTAGCTAGAAGTTGATATATGAGTTAATCATTAATGACCTTAAGAAAGTCTTAACAAGCAAAAAATGTTCATACTTTTTACTAATGTTTGTTAATCTATTTTTGGAGAGGTAGGACTGGTCAGAGCTACACTACACACAGATGAATAATCCATTAGCACTGAATATTTTTACCTGCATTCTACTTTTCAATATGGCAACCAAGCATTTCTGAAGAGAAGTGAAAAGCACCCAACAACTAGGATGCCCTGAACACTATTTATAAAAGTGCAAAGGCATGTGTACTATCTCATTACTCTGTTTCACTTATTCTACTCAGCATGTAGATCAAATATGAGTAAGGTAAGGAGGGAAATACGATGTTGCATGGCATAGCACAATTACAACACTACAGCCCATGCCCTCCCATAGTGGTAAATGAATGGGATGAAAATCATTAATATGTTGCCCATTACCACGTGGTAGAAAGACAACATGCAGTAGGCAACAGCGGGAATATTCAGTTAATTGCAAACTACATAGCTCATCCATTCTCTATCAATGTCTGAATTGCTTGGCTCAGTTATAGCTTTGCAACTGGCCCTGTAGCCTATAGTAGTACTCAATGATGTAATTTTATTTGTTCTATAATAATGTTCAATTATCTTTACAGCACAATAATAACTTTTCACTCCATCATATAAATTATTGAGATTTTGTAACTACTTTCATTGTGGAACTAGTTTGTCACACTCAGTTGCTGTGGAGGGCGCAAGTCCCTTCAAATTCAAATACTAATTGAACTCCTGTGGTGCTGTCCACAGCTGCAAGTTTAAAAAGAAATTGTGCCTCTCGCTTCTTGTGACTGTGGGGCAAGTTTAACCCTGCCCACTCAGCGGAAACTAGGCGGGCAGTTAAAATCGCCCGTGGGACTCGGTCGCCAACGCCCCACACTGATCCTGCAGGTTCCGATTTTAACCTGGTCTTATGAGCTGGCAGGAGGGACAGCCGCCGGAAAGCAGCACGGTCCTTCTTTAAATATGCAGATCAAGCTCCGCTGACGTCATTGGGGCCCGACTGCTATTTTAACCAGAGGCCTGAATGGCAAAGCCATTGTGACCATCCTCCAGGCCAACTTAGGAAGAGCAGTTGGCAAGTCCTTTTACTTTTTTTGACTTTCCTTGTGGAACCAAGAGGGGCAGGAATGCTCCTCCAAGCCCCACAAGGAAACTTTTGGCATCACCTGCCCTGGACTTCCCCCTCCCTCCAGATCACGAGGCCTTTGCGAACCCTCTCCCCGCAACTTACCTGACTGACATGGACCATTCCATTGGACCCCAGAGACAGACTCCTACCGCCAGACATTGGACTCCTACCCACCGGTTTTGGGCAGAAGACTGACTGAAGCCATGCAGATGAGACCCGAGAGTTAAAATCTCCCAAGCCTCACGCTGCCAAAGTTGGGACAGTTTACTGCTCGCCTCAGCCCTCACCTGCCTGACTCCTGCCCAGAGTTAAAATCTGGGTTTGTGTTTCTGATTTTTCTCCACAATAATTTACCTGTTCCCATCTCAATCCTTGTCTTCCACTTTCCTGTTTGTTTATCTCTCTTTCTATAAGCTTTTCCTTGCCTATGTCTCTTGTAGTTTCTGTATGCCTCCCAACCTTTCTGTATGGCTCTCATAGTTCTGGCTGTTTTTATTTATACTCTTCTCTTGTAAAGTTCAGAAATAATTTTGAGATTTTAGGGGAAAACCAGTGTCAATCACAATCCTGCACCAGTCCTGATGACTCCTTCACTGAACTGACCAAGGAAGCTTGCAATGCAAAAACGTTTAAAAGCAAGTGATAATCAGTATCTTTCAACCACCTCCTGCAATGCGCCTGAGTAAAGGGGAGCAAGTGGCTTGAAGTAGTATCATGAGTGAGGGGGAGAGGGCAGGCCGAGGAGAAATCAGGGCACTCAGGCAAGCTAGGCTTGGAAGCAGTCATTATAGATCAGGAAGCCTTTGGGGTGGTCTGGGCCATGAAGTAGTTGGAGTGGATCAGGAAGCACTCAGAGCTTGCTGAAAAGTACTCAGGATGAAACAGGAAGCACTCAGGGTAGGCAAGGCCAGTGGGGTGGCAGGAAGCAGTCATGGGGTAGAGAGGCCCTACTTGTTCCTAACCCCTTCTTACCTATTTGCCTTACATACTTCACTTGAAACAGTAATGTACAACATAAATGGTTTTAATTAGTGGGATGAATGGTGAACTGTCATGGCTGGAGACATACTCCATCAGATAGATTCTGGCAGATACTTGGTGGCGGAGGCATGTCATTGCTCCTGGGAGTTCTTCTACTCAAAAACGCCCTGGTGATTCCCGAGAATTCTAGTTCTGCAGACACCAATGGACAAATTTTGCCCGGTTGTCTGTCAGGGTTGGTGCATCCAAACAGTGGGAGGGAGGACCCAGAGTTCCGAATGTTCACAGACCTGGCTTATGAAAGCAGGTAAGATTGTTAGAGCCAAGTTTATGGGTAAGTTATGAATTTTTGGGGTTTATGTAATACATTTTACTTGTAAGAGTTTATATAGTAGGGTGCCTGAGGAACCTTCATGACAGCATTATCTCAGAGTTCTTCTTTGCTGGAATCTGGGACAGAGGCAGATTGGCACAGAGTCTTTCCCAGTCTGGTACTTTCCTATATTCAATATGTGATTATGTATTTTTTTTTTAAAGTGTAAAGTGATTGGGGAGAAAACTGAAACTGGGAAGAAAGGTTTTACGTAACTGGTGGATATCAAAAGGTGAAAATAGTCAAAGTAACCATTGAGAAAAAAGAAACTGACAGGCAATCTTAAGTGTCATCTCACAAATGGCAGTCACACCAGACACAATAAATTGTATTACAATTATTATAGAATTAAATTTTATTAATAAAAATTTATTTCTAGAGGAATAGAATTAAAAAGTAGAGAAGTTATATTAAACTTTTATAGAACCTTGGTTAGATCACACTTAGAATACTGTGCACTGTTCTGATCTCCATATTATAAAAAGGATATAGAGGTACCGGAGAAGATGCAAACAAGATTTACAAGGATGATATCAGAACTGAGAGGTTATAACTATCAGGAAAGACTGAACAGGCTTGAGCTCTTTTCTGTAGAAAATAGAAGGCTGAGGGGTGGCCTAATAGAGGTCTTTAAAATTATGAAGGTAGAGGTAGAGAAGATGGGGGCGATTTTGTCAATGGGGGCGCGTTGGAGGCGGGACTGCTGCTTGTCGGGTTTCAGTCCCGCCTCCATCGACTTGTGGCCAACCCACGCTATTAACCCTTGATTGACCTTGTTAAGCCCGCCCAGCGGGCTTAGCAGGCCAATTAAGGGGAAGCCGGTTACAGAGAACGTCAGCTCTGACAAGCTGTCAAACACTGACATTCTCTGTTGTTTGATGAGTCCTTGTATTCAAGACTCATCAAACCTCTTTTGTGAGCAGAAATTAGATGGCTGTTGCATCGGAGAATGCAGCAGCCATCTGTCATCTCTGCCAGTGAGATGCGAGAGTCTCCGCATCCCCAACGGTTGAAGCCTGCAGGAAGAAACAAAGGTAAGTAAACATTTTCTATCACTTTCCACTCACCTCACATACTTACCTCTCCACACTTGCACCCATCACCTACCTCCACATCGCACTTTTGCACCCCTCCGACCCCCACAGACCCACTGCTCGCCTCGGTGACCCTGGCGGGGTTTCCCGACATCGGGAAGCCAGTGCCTCTGCTGGGAAAATGGGGATAATCCTCTTAACTGCCTGTTAACTACCTGTTAACAGGCAGTTAAGTGGCTGTAATCCCCTTCCCGCCTCCAGGAGACGGGATCCGGCGCGGGTCGGCTGCCCGTCTCCTGGGAAGATGGCACGGAGGCGGGTTGGGTACCCGCCCCCAGATTCTGCCATTTTCCCAGCAGTCCCACCTCCAAACCCGCCTCCCCAGGGCTGGCAAAATTCAGCCTGATATTCCACTTGCGGGGGAGTCTAAAACTAAGGGTCATAAATATAAGGTAGTCACTAATAAATCCAATAAGGAATTCAGGAGAAACTTCTTTACCTGAAGAATGGTTAGAATATGGAACTTGCTACTACATTGAGGCAAATAGCATAGATGCATTTAAGGGGAAGCTAAATAAGAAGATGCGGGAGAAATTAATAGGTTAGGGTTAGGGTTAGATGAAGTAGAGTGGGAGGAGGCTATTGTGGAGCATAAACACTGGCATAGGCTGAACGGCCTGTTTCTGCCCTGTAAATTCTATGTATTACAAAGGCTTCAGCCTGGTGTTTGTAAGATGACCGATATCGAGGCTCAGTCATTGTGTTATGCCAACATATTTTCTTCTACAAAAAAAACTTGCTTAAAAAGGTCAGGATACAAGCTCCCTTGTTGGCTCAGTTAGTAAGTGAACGGCTCAGTGTGGAATTGAGCCACACAGACCAGGACGGATCCAAGTCTGATCATCTGTACTCAGGTAGCTGAATTCAGATTAGAGGTGGTCTTCAGGGTGCTACCTTTAGGTTAGAGAGGAGAGAATTCAGTCATAACTCTTGCTGAAAAGTGTATGGGTATGAACTTCAGTTGAAGAGTAGATTGGGCTTTGTTGTGATGCCCTCGTTGATTAAATGGCCTTTTGACACTTACCTTCCGGGCTTATACATGAAGAATGAAAGGGAATCACAGAATCACAGAATCCCCACAGTGCAGATAGAGGCCATTTCGGCCCAACGAGCCTGCACCGACACATATCCCACCCTATCCCCGTAACCCCACATATTTAATCTCCCCTAACTCTAAGGGTCAATTTATCATAGCCAAATCAACCTAACCCGCACATCTTTGGACTGTGGGAGGAAACCGGAGCACCCGGAGGAAACCCACGCAGACACGGGGAGAATGTGCAAACTCCACACAGACAGTCACCCGAGGCCGGATTTGAACCCGGGTCCCTGGCGCTGTGAGGCAACAGTGCTAACCACTATGCCACCGTGCTGCCCACGGAAATGTCTATTGGAGCCAGGTTTATGGGTACATTTTTGATTTTTCCCCCATTTTTTCTATGTTTGATATGTTATAAGGGTGATAAGTATTTTCTCCCCAATCACTTTACACTTTATAAAAAAGTCTACATAATCACATATTGAATATAGCAAAGTACCAGACTGGGAAAGACTCTGCGCCAACCTGACTCATCCCAGGGCTTGGGGAACCCGGAAGCTGAAGGGAGGCGAGAAGGGCCGGATCCAGCAGCTTTTCTAGCGTGGCTTGTGGGCCAGGAGGAGCAGGAGTGCTTTCCCCCGGTACATCAAGAAAACCTGATTCCTTCCCAGCGATCAGCCTCGTTTCCCCCCACTCCACCTCGATCCGATCTTCCCCCCAACTTCCATGATCTCCCCAAGCCTTTGCCCTAGGTTCCACGATGCCTCCCGACCTTCCATCCACGATGCCTCCTGACCTGCGACCTTCCATCCACGATGCGTCCCGACCTTCCGTCCACGATACCTCCTGAACTTTGACCTTCTATCCACGATGTCGCCCGGCTTTTTATCCACAATCTCTCCCTCGCTCCTCTCCGATCCCCAACTGCAGCATACCTTCCCGCCCAACATCTAGCCAGCCTCTTAATCTGGCCGGCTGACGGCCGGGAAATGGAGAAAAAAAATTAAATGCCGTTAAATTCGGCAGGACCTCTGCGTTACCCGCATTTCCGCTCTGACCCCACCCCCTCCCCACCTCCCTGTAAATATCGGGACCCAAGAGTCTGTACCTGCAGAACAGGAGAGTAAAAAAATTGGAGGGGGAAGATAAAAAGACAGAGGGTGGGGGGAGGTAAATACTCTTCTTCCCAGTGAGACGAGTTTTTAAAGGCCTTTGGGTACTTTTTGAAGTGATTGCTGTTTCTAGTTAATTATGGTTATTACGTTTCATGTGCTGGAAAATAGAATCGGCAATCTGAGAGTATGCCAGAAGTAAAATTATTCTCTACTTTAAATATTTATATGATGCCGCAAAACAAGTCTCCATTAGTGAATGTTAAACAAATCTGGGCAATGCTACAGCAATCTGCTGTTCGTTTCATAGTCATGCAGACACTAATAGAGAATAAATAACCGAATCCTATATGATTTTGTTAACTACCCAGGAATGAGGGGATTGCATTCTATAAAATCTATTTTTGCACTTTAGCCCTTTACTGTGTTATTGAAGGAAAATATGCATTATGAATCATTGCATTTTTAAAATTATTTATATGTGCATACCAGAATTAACATATTTTCTTACTTTATTTTGAAAAATGACTAGTGCTTCACAAAACGTTCACTTGTTCCGTTACTAGGTAATTGCCCCAGTCACTAATTGTCACTGGCATCATTGCCGCACATCATCATCCAGTGTACTTACAAATATTGTGGCGCTTTATGCAAAGGAAAGAAAAGTAATTGAGACCAGGGGCTCTGTGGAAAATATTACTTGAAGCTCAAAAAATAAACAATTATCAAAGTTTGGGGAGTTTTCAAATAGGATATCAAATTGTTTTCAACTTACAATAATTCAGACATATTCTGTTGTTTGCGTATGCTGTATAAGCTGACTGAAATGTTGATGGATTATTAAAATATTAAAATACAATTCAACCTCTCATACTGATCGCTTTGGGGCAAATATGCAACTGTATTCCTCAGAGGAGTCAATTTCTCTATTTATTGACTCAGCCTGTCAGTGCTGTTGAAAATCAAGTGTAAGTCTTGGCAATGAAATTTCCCTGGCAATCTTCCACGGCCATGTGTAACTATGTTACAGGATAGGACATGACCTAGACATCAGTCTAACCTGAGGGTCAGAGGGCAGTCAGGCGTATCAAGCAACTGGGTGCATTTTCTCTGCATCCATGACTTCCCTATTTCTCTTCAAAAGCTTGACAGAAGGAACAACCCAGTAGCAACCCCTGCAGCACCTGTCTGCTGATCAATACAAAGTCACAATGCAGCAGACCAAGAGCTCACAGCAAGTTTCAGTCCCAACCATGCTCTGTAATAGATACCTGAACACTTTCTCAAATTGCAATTGAGAGATGCTGGATGATTTTTTTTTTAAGTCTGTCTGACTGTAAGAATTGCTTCATGTCTGAGCCTGCATGTGTGTCGAATTGCTAAAATCTGATTAAACAATTGACCAATGCATAGTGTGGACTCTAAAGCTGACAGTTCTGATCTGCACACTCTCGACTGGTTGCAAACTACTTTTTCCAGATACTTTCTGTCGAATTTAAGGAACCTAGCCTCAACCAATAGGTAAGGTTTGAACACTGCATTTGTACTTCAAATATCTTTTGCAGCATTTTGTGATGGCTCAGTGAGTTTACCCACTGGGTAGTTAAATTGCACAGATCAGGAAGGTCCCAGGCCCAATTCTCAGTTTGTACCAAGTTAATTGATATCAACTAGGTGGTAGGGAGGCTACAATTGCCCTTACCTGAGTGTATCTTAGCCAAGGGCTCCTCATTGTTATTCAAATAACTCTTGTTGGTAGTGTATATGTAAGAAGTCGCACAACACCAGGTTATAGTCCAACAGTTTTATTTGAAATCACAAGCTTTCGGAGCAGTAGACTTCACCTGACGAAGGAGCAGCCGCTCCGAAAGCTTGTGATTTCAAATAAAACTGTTGGACTATAACCTGGTGTTGTGCGACTTCTCACTTTTGTCCACCCCAGTCCAACACCGGCATCTCCGCATCAGTGTATATGTATGCATGGATGTTGAGTGTAGACAGACTGTGATCCCCCAGTGGTTGAATAGCATACCAACACGCATTGTCGAGGCTAATACATAAAGAATGATCAATTGGGTGTGGCAACTGTGGAACTGTACCCCAGCAAGGAGGGACTGAATTCAAGAAAGGGGAGGATGGTGTCGATAAGTGTTTCACCTTCAATGCTTTAACCACCACTGCAATTTGGGGAAAGATTGGTCAAGTTTCTTTAAAACATCTATTCAACTAAAACAAAAGATGATTTTTTTTTTACTACTTCTGCCGCTTTTTCAGGCCATTTAAACAATGTCACCATGCATGCCATTTCACAAACTCTTGCTAAATAAGTCCAGCCAAAATTGATGTAAAAAATAATTCAAAACTATTGATCCATGTTGCACGGGTGATACATATATCACAGTTTTTGGGGAATAAACTGCTCATATCATAACCGCCATAACCTTTTCTGAGATACATAATGAACACCACTCGGTAGTTTATTTTCTATAAGCCCCCAGCCCCCCGATGTGAATCCTATGGCACCTGTGAAGAAATTCTATCCGATAAAGGAAAATATCACATGGACTGAGGACCTTTCTGACCCCTCAGAGCTAAATATATATATATATTAAAAAAAACAACAGTACAAGATCACTGCAGCTTGCACCACCTGTCAACATTGTACAGCTGTTATGAACTTTCCCATGGTTAGTACCACAGCCTTCAGCCATTCCCAAAATAATCGTATGCTACAAGGAGTGCACTTTGTTTTATGGACAACAGACATTCTGCCTGAACTCATAACTTCTTCCAATGTTAGACTATAAAACCAATTATTAAAAAATTATATTGTTCTAAGAAACAATCTGATTTACCACTTCTCTTGCTTTCCAGCTGACTCCAATCACCACAATCAATAAAATTGCACTATTAATAGGGTAGACTATTTACGATCACATTATTTGCCTTATGCATTTCAACGCAAAAAACTTCACCAGATCTGCACGAAAAACTAGAACAATTGCACCAAAGGTATTTAAGGCCCACAATGTAAGCAAATGCTTATATAAACATTCACCAGAGAATTAATGCTGCAATCCCACATTCCCAGTGAGGAAGTTGTGCTTGAAGCAAGCATGGATCGGAGATAGGGCAGCAACATTACAGCCCTGATTCTCTGACTTGCATTCCCTGTGAGCTCAGGATCACAGGAATAGTCCTTATATGCAAACTAACATTACTGTTTTGACTTTGTGATTCGTATCATAACTATTCCAACAAAATGTTTTCTCGATTTGAATGGCAGTCACACATTGCACCAAAAGTGCTTGCAGTAACTCATATGGACAGCACACGGATTAAGTTTCTGAAAAAAGTGAGGAGATTTTCAGGTGAATGCATTCTCTCTCTCCCATAAATAAAGGAAGGGTTGTGACTAGCAGCCCATATGACATCCACATGTGCACATTTTCAGACAGGGGTTAGTGGATAGCAATCAGGAATAAGAACTCTAGCTGAATTTTTCCACTTCCCTGGCAAAGGAAACTACCCCCTGCACTAACTCAGTTTAGGCTAATTCATCATAGACCAGAGACAGATCCTGGGACCCACCTATATGGCTCAGTACTATATCATGTAATATATTTACTGACCAGGTCATGAGGGATGTCTATCTCAAAGGTTAAAGAAAATGTACAGCAAATTTTGCAGCATTGCTGCAAAACCATGCCCCAACCAGATGGAAATGAAGTTTTACTTGCAATAAAAGAGGAAGATGAGGAGACACACGAATGAATTTGAAAAGTAGGTGGATAAAATTAATAAATTCCTCTAGAAGATAACTTTAGTATAGTCAAATGGAGAAAAGAAGGACAAGAGAGCTACACTGGAATTGCTATACTAATTCCTACACTTACTGCAGTCATGGGTGGTACTGCTGCTACTTTTTGCAATCCCCATTGATACCTTCATTATTTTTTGTTTTCATAATATAATAGTGAAGTACTGTCTGCTGCTACAAAGGGATTCCTTGTTGATGTTTCATATACAGCACCTCCAGGAACAACTTAGCTTGCGTTTCCACTGGTGAATCTGGTGCATTCTCAATGATAGGTCCCATCATTAATACATTATGGTAACAGGGACACCAGTCTATATGCCCAGTCTTCTGTTGTAGTTATCCTACTTTGTCCAATATAATTAATGTGTGGTTCGAGGGCATGTTCAATATCCATCATAATTTGGGTAGCCTCACATCAGAACTCAGGATATTCAAATAAGAATTAGAGGCCGAGACCAGATTTTCATTTAAATAGATATCCTGCATTCGTGCATCTAGAATTTACTCGAGGAAAGTCAATACAAGACCAAGGGGACCTCCAGAAGGAGGACAGCTCATTCTGATAGTCTGGGGAAGTATAGTATAGGGCAGAATCCATGCTTAGGTCCGCAGCAACGCTCGCTGTGAGCTGCGCTTTGTTTCTTTTCATGCGCGGTCCTTTTAAAGTTCCACGCATGCGTGGTATTTACAACGGAGGAGCCGGTGAGCGGCCTGTGTGGGACCTTTCCTATCACTTCTTAGAGGGAACATTGGTCTGCAGTCCACTTGGTCTCTGCACATGATTAAATTTGTTCTATACCCAGGTGCAAGATACTTATTCGAATAAAAACCTGCTCTCAGCCTCTTAACTATCTCGTGTTCTGATGTGAGGCTGCCCAAACTATGCAATCGTGCAATCTTAAGCTACAGTCTTGCTAAGTGCTGTTACACAGAATAAAGAAAATAGGTATATTTTAAAATGTAAATAATACAACGAAGTTCACATTTTCAAAAGTGTGTTTTATATTGATTACCAATCATTTTCATTAATGCCAAAAATGATTCCTTCCCTCCTGAACTCATGTAGATATGGATCAAATCTAATAATTTCAAATGTAAACAATGTGATGTACTGCCTGACATCAGTAACATGTGTCTTTGCAATGTTTAACAAAAACAGTGATCATCCAACTCACCAACCAAGCCCTTTGAAAGTAAAAGTACCTGTATACCTCATCACTAATCTGTCAAATCCCTGTTTTTGAACTGAATATATATACTCTATAAATGAGATCCTTCTACTGCCAGTCTTCTATTTGTTGAGTCAATGGCGCACTCTGCTGTCCAGTGCTACAACAAAGTAAATGGAGTTGTTTTTAGCTGTAGTCTTTATCTGCTGAACTTTGTTGACCTTAAACATAGTGCAAAAACTGCTGATAGATGCTTACTATGGAAGGAAATGCCCATCTTACACTGCAATAAATAATAGTTTTAGTCTTCTTGACTAATTATTCAAACCAATTCCATATGGCAGTACCCAGACAGTTACAGCTCTTTCAAAATGACTATTGAATACCAACCAGTGAACTGAATAGAAAAGACTAAGTCAATTGTGCATTTCCAGACAGTAACAGAACCTTTAGTCAGACAAAAAAAATCTTTGATTTTGTTTCTCATTTTCAATATTTTAGCACGAGAAGAAAAGACTTCATTTTAGTAAAGATGCAGTGTGATGTGAGCAAATTTTCTGTATCAATGGAATGCCTAATCCAAGTCACAGATATGTCTTTTCTTCCTTCTGTTAATTCTTCTGTGATTTTATTCACATCCAGGAAATAACAAGAGTTCATTTATAGAATGCTAGAGATCTCCATGGTTACAATTCATAGATGTGGTAAAAGCAATTAAGTTCAAACAGCCAGAGAAATATGTCTCTTCATCAGTATTCCATAACAGCTGTAATAACACTAGAACACCATAACAAATGAAAAATAACTGAAAATCATTGAAAACGAAACACCAGAATACCACGATGCTCTGTAGCACTTCATTAAATAATATAAAGCACATTTTTTCCATTTATAATTAAATTATGCTTATGAGGATGTTCCAATAGATTCTTACTTTATATAATGGGTCAGAATTTGCTGGCAAAATAATGGCGAGTTTAATGCACATGTCATTATTTGTGTGTAAATCGGCCAGCAATTTGTGGCGAGGAAGAGTTACCCCGTCAGTTGTCAATCGCCACAAGTTGCTGGACAATTTGTGCCACTCCGCTGTTAGCCTCACAAAAACAGGAGCTCACCCTCAACACCCCCGTGAGTTTCATGAAATTGCTGCATTTTCACATCAATTAGCAATTAAACTCGCCACAGAAAGTTAGGGTGGTACTTAACAGCGTAAGGACCCTTTTAATGTGATTCATGTTCCTGCAATGCCACTCAACATCTCTGGCCCAGAAAGGGAACTGTTGAAACTGTGGAGACTCATTCCTGCAGGTAGTAAATTGTTCTAAGAGATTTTTAAAATTTAAGATTTAAATTTTTTTTAATTCTTACTTTTCCTTTCTGTCTCTTTTTTCCCTCTCTCTCAATCCAATCCGTCTTTCCCTATTTATTTCTCTTTCTATACCTAATTAGACTCTAATTCACCCTATTTCCTTCTCAACTTTCCTCTGTTTCTTTCTCAATCCTTAAATCTCATTGATTTAAGGAGATAAGACTATTGGTCCCATCGTTCAGCAAGGTCCCAGATACTCTGTTGACCTCACCGCGCCATTATCAGCTTGCACTTCCAGCAATTTGTGGCACAAAAGATTTTTGAGTTGAAGGGTGATGAAAAAATCTAACTAACATTGCATGCCACAAGATGCCCTGGTCCAGCAAATTCTGGGCTAATGTTTTGTTCTCTTACTTCTCTCCTAAAGGTAACAACTCATTCTGGAGGATGGTTCCATGTGCGGCAGCAATTCTTTAGTACCACTCCCTAGTAGCAATTCTTCAAGTGTGAGTGAGTTAGTTAGTGAGTGTTGACAGACTATCCGATCATAGGGGCCATTACAGTTGAGCTCAATCTAACATTCTTCCAACATCTGCACACATGCACTTCCAGCAGAGATCACTAGCTAATAATCAACTGTGTAAACTTGAACAATTTTTCCTTCCTCAGGCCATGGAAGCTGAGACTAAATCTGCATCACCTTCCACTGTTGTCCATGATAAATTGACCCTTAGTGTTAGGGGGGGATTAAATATGTGGGGTTATGGGGATAGGATGGGATATGTTAGGGGGAATTAAATACGTGGGGTTACGGGGATAGGGTGGGATATGTGTCGGTGCAGGCTCAATGGGGATTCTGTGTGAGAAAGCAGGGACAGGGTACTGGATTTGGATGATCAGCCATGATCGTATTGAATGGTGGAGCAGGCTCGATGGGCCGAATGGCCTACTTCTGCTCCTAGTTTCTATGTTTCTATGTTTCTATGTATCAGACATTCCTCAGTGCCATACTGTAAGGTGCAAATACTTTGCTTGGCCTTTCTTTATAGTTTTGTACCTAGCTGTTCTTGGATTTCTTTACAGTTTTCCCTGAAGCCGACTTCACAGTATATTTATGTTATTAACATCCGGAGGTCAAACATCAGTGACCCTATATTCAGAGATAATGGAATGAAGATTCAATTGTGGATGTCAAACAAGAGCTTGATGTTACACCAAAGTCGAACTCCAAAGGAACACTGCTAAAGGTTAGTAAACTAAAAAAACCTAAACACAAAATAACTTATAAAATACAGATTCAATCAGGACAATTTCATATTAATGCAGTATATTATTAAGAGGGTGGTTATCAGCAAACCCCTATGTTTGGGCCAGTGAGTGCATCAGTTTCAATTAGACAGGACATGTTAATCTGCTCCCTGGTGAGAAATCAAGCCATTCAATTCAAATACAAACATCTTATAAAGTGTATGTATGATTGGCAGCACTATTTGAACTTGCAACATACTTTTTTGTTTTAAATGTCCTTTGTTCTATTGCATCTTCAAAGAATTTTGTAGGTATATCTGTGGATGACTTTCACCAAATCAGCAGTAATTTTGAAGCCATCTGAGCTAGAGGTAGGTGAGGGACTCCATGGTAAGTGTGGAATGAACCGCCATGTAAGACTGATCAGATACCATGGCCACGATATTAACGGGGAAGCGGGGAGGGAGCACCGTTTTGCGTTCGGGAAACCCAGAAGAACGTGTTTCCCTCAGATCCTGCCAAATTTACCAGCAGGACTTGATCAACATTTTTTGTCTCCGTTTCCCAGCTGCAGCCAGCCAGATTGAGAAGCTGGCTGGCTGTCAGGCGGGTAGGCTTGCGGCACCAGGCCGCAGCCGGGGAGCGGAGAGGAGGGAGGGAGGAATCGGAGGCCTCGAAGGGGAGATCGGAGGCTAGGGAGGGGAGATCAGAAGCCGAAGGGGATGGGGAAGATCGGATGCCGAGGCGGAGGGGGGGGGGGGCAGAGATCGAAGGCCGGTGTCAGGGGGAGATCAGAGGCCGGGGTTGGGGGAGATCAGAGGGAGATCGGAAGGGTCGGGGGGGGGGGGCGGGGGGAGGGGAGATCAGTGGTTGGAGGGGGCGGGAGATCTGAAAGGCCGGGTCGGTGGCAGATCGTGGCTCGGAGGGGAGATCGTGGCTCGGAGGGGAGATCGTGGCTCGGAGGGGACATCAGATCGCAGGGGGCGGGGGGGGGACGCAGGTTAGCTTGGTGAACCGGAGGGAAGCACTCCTGCTCCTCCTGGCCCACAAGCAGTACTGGAAAGCAGCAGTCCTCACCTCCCTTCAGCCGCCGGGTTTAAACCTAAAATGGAGATAAAATCTGAGGCATAGAGCGTCACTAAAATATTTAAATGAGCAACCCGCCTGCTGGGAGAGGGTGATTTGCCCGCCCCCTGTCCCACCTCTGTTAAAACAAGTGGGTTGGGTCGGGTTTGAGATCTTTAACATTTTAACATCCCACCTGACCCAAACCCAGCCATTTTTGGGGGTTAAAATTCCACCCCTCCCACATATATTTCAAAGCTCAGTTTTATACTGTTAGCGCATGAGAGGCAACTTGTTTCTATATGTTTAACTATACCTCCTCGAAATATCGTTAATTATATGGCTACTGTAAATCTGCTGGGTGTTTTTGCTACTGTGCATTTATCAGATTGCTGTTCAAAAAAAAATATCTGTCTCGTCGTTTATAATCTAAGTCATGAAAATCAAGTGGCGGGATGCGATATATCAAGTAAACCACAATTTAGTGAGAAACAATCCCTGGGCCCACTACAACTAGCTAGATAATGTGCAAGTAAAAGCACCATAGTGAATCCTCAGGTCAGAATGGCAGGGCGGAAAAAACCAATTTGTCGCTGCCCGCATTATACCTCCAGTGCTTAATATCCGTTAGCTCTAAAATGTTTACACTTGTTTCTTAAATATTTTATTCAATCGACACGTGCATACATACAAGCAAGCACGCTGAATTTTGTTTGTATTGAATTTTAGGCAAAGTTCATAGTGCTAGTTTTATGTAAATATCCAATTATTTAATGTTGGATCATGCATTTTACATTACATGCCTTAGCATAGAAATTACTTTTGGCTGTGGCACATGAATGCTTAACGTGTTGACATGATATTCCTTTCTCTGATGCTTTAGTGAAGGTGTTAGCACATTTAAAACAAACAGGTTAATGCCTGTGTTATGTTATTGGACAAAGAGATGCCATACGAAAAGGTTAAGAAGTTATCCATTAATATCAGCAACCATAATTTCTCGGAACTTTAGTAAATTTTGTATAGTGTATCAAACATTAAATCTGTAGATTTTAGATAGGCTCAAATAAGAAATTGAACTATATTCAGTCGTTAAAATATAGATCAGGCAAGATCCCACAGAAACACAACTGATTCAAACATTCATTTGAACCAATTACGGAGCTCAATTTGTTTTTTCAAAGTAGTTCCAGCCACCATCTTGGATTTTTGACCCTGCTGAATATGTAGGCGTTTAAATCAGATTATTTACTGTAGGAAGCACATAAAAATATAAATGATGCTAAAGTCTAACCCATTAAAATTACCGTTAAAAGCACCTGCAAGAAATTTCCCTTACCATGAGCCTGGTCCTTTCCCTGTGGCCTGAGGCTTGAGTTTTGCTTCAGTCCTGGAGTCCCGGGTGCTGCGGATTCCCAGCTCCTGTAAATAAAAGCTCAGTGTGTGAAAGAAAGCTACATCATGGAAGCTTCTCCTATGGAACTACAATAACCATAGAGCACCACAATAATGCTTGTGACACGATAAACAGCTAGAGAAGGATGTTTCAACTGGGCCATAGATCCATAGCTCCTGTGGACAATTTCTGTCCGTTTGAGAGAGAAGTGCAATGTGGAAGTTGTTGCTTAAATCCTGTGGTATTACAATACCCAAGATACACCCCATGTCACATGACAAGCAGTGATGAGAATAACAACAATGGTGAGACATGAAAAAAACTTCAAGAATAAAACATTTTTTTTCCAGTGTTTTATATACTTTAAGGCATTAAATAAAAAATCAGTTAATGGAGCTTGGTGCTTCTGAGAGTGTCTTTCTTTTACTTTCAGGTGTGACATTGCATTAGCCCCAAGGGACCAGGAGAACAAAATGCATTCAAACATTTTAATATCAAACATTTTAATATCAAACATTGGAGATATTGATCTATCTATCTTTAATTATGTATAGTAATAGGAATCACTGGCCTAGTCTTTCAGCAACCCCCATGTTTTCTGAGGTCAGATCCTGTCAGGACAGAATACTTCAGTCCATATTTGGACAGACATATGCTAACTGGATGCAAATGAGAAATGTGGTAGAGGCCTTGTTTTTCCCACCAGTCACAGTGTTTGAATGCTGGACACAATGGCAGTCCTTTTTGGCCCAGGTATCCATTATTCAATGATATGTGGAGTGGTTTGGGGTGGGCGAATTTAGGGATTATGCAAATACTCAGGAAGCGCTGCCTTGCACAGTAAAAAGGAGAGAAGCTGAAATTCTATTTTTCAAATCAAAACTGTTTTGTAGGCATGCTGCTTCCCACTGACCATGTCCAGATGGGTCAGGCTCGATGAGCCAGATGGTCTTTTCACATCCTTTTACATGCATACTATGGCCGGAATTTTCCAGGGGGGTCAGCGGGCGGGATTGGTGGCGGGTTGGGTGGGAAAGTTGATATTTTTGACAGCGGGTCAACCCGCCGCCACATGCCTTTCCTGATGTCGGGTCTGTCAGCGCTGAGCAGACCCGACAGGCAGCGGCGGGCGACCCAATTCATGTAATTAGTGGCTTGTTTAGAGCCACTTAAGAATGATTTTCAACTTACCTTTTGCATTTGACAGCTCGCCCACAGGGTCCACGCTGGTCGTGGACCACGTCTGTCAAGCTGAGGCAGGAGTTCAGTGGCCATTGAATCAGCTATTGAGTTGACAGCTTCAAATGTCAGTAAAAACTTCCACCTCACAGAGATAGCTTCCCTCAGCCACAACCTGTTTCTCACTGCATTTCCACAACAGCATCACCATGCTGCAAGTCTTTACACAAGTCTCCATCCAGCCTGACCTCATTACCTCTCTCACCATTGACAGATCGCTTCTGTCATCTCTACTTCTCCTGCCATCTATTCCATCAGCATGGGTGCCCTTTATACACACTCATCTTGGTCCTCAGAATCCCACCACAATCAGCCCCAACACCGGTAGCACCAGACACACCAGCAGCACCAACAAAAAAAACAAACTTCTCCGCAATTAACTGATGCTGCACAGGACAGAGGGCATCAGCACCCGACCACATTGCTGCCCAGGAGGCCAGGGATGGCCTCGCCATGGCCAGATTTACTTCACTTGATGCGCCAGGTTGGCACCACCCCACACCAACACCATAAAGCATTCCTAAAATGTCCAAGCCATTCCTTTCACAATCATCACCATTGCGGGGGGTACCATTATGTCTCACCATTCACTGCAACTCACTAAGCCACTTCCAAAGGTGCACACAAATCTGTCCAAGAACGCAAAGTGTCAAAAATAAAGGTTTCAATGTTTGACACCACGTTAACAGAAACTTTACATGGACATTGCATAAAACACCCAAGTGCCCACACTTGTGTGTTGTTAGTTGGTATGATTGCACTAGGATGAGGGTGAGTGTGAGGGTGGCTAGTGAGATGGGGATGTGATAATATAGAGAGAGATAGGTGGAGGTCCAAGGTAAGTTGGTGTGAGTAAGGATGTGCAGGAGTAGGGTAGGGAAGGCAGAGTGATGGGGATGTGAAGAGAGGCACAGCAGGATGCGGTTGAGTGTCGCTTTGTACTAATGTTTTGTGATCTACTGAGATCAATGAAACATTTGTGGCACTGCACCCAGGTCCTCCTGACTACATCCCCGCTTGTGCCCTCCTCTGCAATGTGCAATCAGGCTGTGTTGATCTCCTGGGGAGGTCTCTTCCTCTCATGAGAAGGGAAGAGGACTCCCTGCGTGGGAGAACCTGGGTGCAGCCCTGTGCCTCTGTACAGTCATTGTTAGTGTTTGCAGCACCTCAATGTTGTAGAACACTGACAGCACAAATGTCAAAATAAAGTTCGCCATGGTCCCTTTAAGGAAACCGGCTGATGGCGCGTCATCAAATGATGTCACCAGACCCGCTTCCTCTAATTGGCTGGGAAACGCGCTGGGTGGGCTTAACAAGCCCAATCAAGGGAAATTCATTTTCCAGAGCGGGATGGAGCGAGCAGCGGCGTCGGGACACGCCACCGATGTCGCCCGCCACGGACCCGTCGAGGTCAGCAAAATCGCAGTCTATGTAAATATATATTCTTGTTAAGGTAAAAGATGTTAATGCTGGGGAAATGGAACCATTTTGGCTCCCATTAGTAAACCTTACTTGGTCAGAAGCTATGAATCCAGTAATTCCAAATGGGTTTGTCAGGGTTTTCATGATTATTCTGTAATTAGTGCTGATGAGAAAGATGAGCGGGATAACTGAGATCATGGGGAGATTAAATAAGGAGATTTTTCCTCTTCAACACCTCACTGAAAATCTAGTAGGAAGTGATCTTTTAGATATTGTAAAACAAATGCTTTAAAGTATGATAAATTAGAAAACACAGTACTTATTGTCAAGGAAAATTAAGGATTTTTAAGAAATCAGGCAACACTTGTTTCCTAAACTCCTCCTGGGCTCCAAAAAGGTTATGATAAAGTCTTTAAAAAGGTGGTGATTTTTTTCGAACCGATTTCTTTTCTTTTTTAGTTGCTTTCTTAACGGAGCAGTTTCAGTTAGTTACCTGGTTGGCTAACACAGTCTACACTGCTCCTTATTCAGAATACTTAGGGTGCGATCTTGCCAGCCCTGGGGAGGCGGGTATGGAGGCGGGACTGACGGGACAATGGCAGAATTTGGGGGCGGGTGCCCAACCCACCCCCAACCCGCATCCGTGCCATCTTGCCAGGAGGCAGGTAGCCATCCCGCACCGGGTCCCGTCTCCTTGGAGGAGGGAAGGGATTACAGCCACTTAACTGCCTGTTAACAGGTAGTTAACAGGCAAATAAGAGGATTATCCCCATTTTGCCCACATAAGTGCGGGCTTCCAGAAGGCTCCAAACCCCGCCAGGGTCACCAAGGCGAGTAGGGGGTCTGCGGGGTCCAAAAGTGCGCTGTGAAGGTAAGTGATGGGTGCAAGTGTGGAGAGGTGAGTATCTGAGGTAAGTGTAAATTGTTAGAAACAGTGTACTTACCTTTGTTTCTTCCTGCAGGCTTCAGTCGGTGGGTATGCGGAGAGTCTCGCACCTCCGCGGTAGAGATGACAGATGGCCGTTGCATTCTCCAATGCAACAACCATCTCATTTCTGCAAAAGAAACAGGTTTGATGAGGTCTTGAATTCAAGAACTCATCAAACTACAGAGAATGACACTGTTCGACAGCTTCACAGAGCTGTCAAACGATGACAATTCATCAGTCAAAAATTTTTGAGAAATGAAACATCATACGTTCTCTGCAACCGGCTTTCCTTTAATTGGCCTGCTAAGCCCGCTGGACGGGCTTAACAAGGTCAATCAAGGGAAAATAGCATGGGTTGGCCACAAATCGATGGAGGCGGGACATCGACCTGCCAAGCAGCAGTCCCGCCTCCAACGCGCCCCCATTGGCAAAATCACCCCCTTAGTCTCCATACAAATGCTTCATGAATTTGTCTGAAATTCCTTTTTGTGCGATCTGAGTGGAGGTGCTGATTCATTTACTTTAAACTGGTTAGTGCCTCCACTAAATTAGCGGCGAGAGGAATTTCAGGCAAACACATCAAGAGTTCTGATATCCCACAGTGTAATTTCAGGATCTTAGCCTTTAAGCAAAATAGGACAAGTGCAGTTTTTTTATCCAATAGAATGAGTTACATTTATTCTGCCTGAGGACGAACATAATTAAGTATGTACACATAATATTTTGATTTTGGAATTTAGTGGTTTTTTTGTCCAATTTTATGAGCTAATGAGATGATAATAAAAACTTGGAAGGTGCTCTACTTGGCATCTCAGAATATCTAGACATGTTACAAGTGCTGTTAAAAGGATATAAACTCTCCCATCTCTTTTTCTAGAACCCATGAAGATGAGTCTTCCTGAAACTCATTCAGCCTTTACTTACTGTGGTTTTTTTTAATGCTCTGAATCGATTACAGTGTCAGCACAGATTGGAACATGATCAAACAAAATGATTGTGTCAATAGCCAGATCAGGGCTTCTTGAATTGGGAGCTTAAATTGATACAATATGAAATTGTGCATTACAAGTAAAGGAAAAAGTCTCTCTCTATTGGGTTCAGTAAACCTGATTCAGACAGACCCAAGCTGCCTGATAAAACTGATTAGCATTTTAAGTACTTTTATAATAGTGTGACAAGAACATGTGCCCAATAAAAAATAGTTATTAAAAAAACCTGGCAAATCTCCTGTGCTGTTCTCATAGTAAGTCAGATAATACACTGTATTACAACAGGGTGGGGATAGAGTCGGTGGCTAAAGTACATAGTTTGTGGTGGGGGATGAAGATGATGGCTTCGGTCTTCCCAATGTATAACTGGAGGAAATTGCGGTTCATCCAGGACTGGAATTTTTTTCAGGGGCAGATGCCAAAGGAAATGGGGATGGAAGGGGTAGGGGGATGTGAGTGGTAAGGCATACAAGGAAGTGATCACATATAGCCTAGTCTGTGATTGAGACAGTGGGAGTAGAGAGGCCAAGTGTGACGGCAATGTCAAGAGGGTGGCCGTGAATAAGGGTATGGGAGTTTATGTGGAGGGAGAGGGTAAGGGAGGACAGGAAGGCAGCAAAATAAGAGACGGCAACGTGAGTTGAAATTGAAATCACCAAGGATGAGGAGTCGCTGAATGCAAATGCTGAGGGAGGAAAGGAGTGAGGATATCTCAGTGCGAAACTCGGGTGGGGCTTGGGGGGAAATAGTAGAAAATGAGGATTTTAAAGGAGAGGCGAGAGGGGTGGAACAAGGTGTGGTGCTGGAAGCAGGAGAAGTGCCAGAGGACTAGGTCAAGAGACCAAGGTGTAATTTGGTGATAAGCGCCACACTTCCAACCTGGCCGTTTGGGCGGGGCAGGTGGTGTAAAGTATAGCCAGGCAGGAAGGATTCAGTAAGGGACAGTGTTGCCACCCGTGAGCCAACATTCCATTAAAGCTATGATGTCAATGCAATCATCCACAGTAAGGTTATGGGTGGCAAGACCCTCGTCACGAGTCAACAGACATTCTTGAGGGGTGGTAATTGTTGATCCACTGGCAGAGTCTTAGGGGGCAGCGTGGGTGGGGTGGGTGAGCAGAACGGGCAGGAATGTCAGGGAGAGAGGAGGATGGGGCAGTTGGGGTTGCTGCTTGTAAGGAGGTAGTGACGGGTGCCTCAATGGGTTCTTCAGAGAATGCTGAGAGAGGCACAAAGGGTGGTGTGAGCTTATACAAGGGGGATTCATGGCTGGGACGGCAGCAGGAGAGTAGGATGGCAGAAAAATAGTGAAGGGTTAAGGTGGGGTTGAGGAAGCAAAGTACCCGAGAGGGGAAAAATGAATGGTGGTATGACTGGGTGTCAGGAAAGGGAGGAAATAGAAGAGAAGGGACCAAGGTGGGTTAAGAGAAGAGAAAAAAGAAAGGGAGATAAAAAGAATTGTCTCAGGTCCTGAGTGGCAGCTAAAATACACACACAAATGGACAAAGAAAACTCAGGTTACCTAAGGATGGCAAAAATTAGGATAGCTATTTCCTGACTGCAAAAGAGAGGTGACATTATGAGAGCGTTCAATGTTAAAGTCAGAGGACCTGTGGTGGGATGAAGTTGACTTGTAGACAGGGTGGAGTCAGTTTGGATTGCAGACAAAGGCCTGGATTTTCCCTGTGGAGGTGGGATGGCGGCGGGAGAGCTGTTTGGCGAGTTCCGGTCCCGCTACCGTCTGCAGCCGTTCAGTGAAAATGATTTTCGTAGATTGGCCTTGTTAAGCCCGCCCTGCGGGGTTCCTGGCCAACTAACAGGAAGCGGGTCTGATGACGTCATTTGATGATGCGTCATCAGCCAGTTTCCTTAAAGGGACCACTACGACATTGAATTTGACAGTTGGGCTGTCAGTGTTCTGCAGCATTGAGGTGCTGCAAACACTGACAAGCACTGCACCCAGGCTCATGCATGACTCCCTCCATATGCTTATGGAGGGAGTCACAGCACGCAGGGAGATTCTCTTCCCTTCCCATGGACGGAAGAGGCCTCCCCAGGAGATCAACGCAGTCTGGTTGCACATTGCACAGGAGGACACAAGCAGGGATGTCGTCAGGAGTACCTGGCTGCAGTGGCGCCAACCTTTGCTATTTTGACAGCGGATCCACCTCCAAACCCGCCCAAACTGTGGAGGGCAAGTGAGCCCAGGAGCTGTTTGAGGGTCAGAGTATGAGTGGGCGCACTGCTGGAGGTTGTCCTGTGGAAAATGGAGATCCGAAAAAGTGTGGAAAGTCACCCATGAGCCAGCATAGGTTTGTCCAGGGGTTCAACAGAGGTGAGTAGTGGCCTCGTTGATAATCCAGTATACCAGCAGAGAAGCAGTGGGGGTCAAACTAAATAACCAAGAGCAGTAAAGCTCAGGGAGCCAGGGGATGGTGAAAGGAAAATCCACACGATCAATGCAGATGAGGGAGATCATCTAAGGAACAGCTGCAGGGAAGTGAGGAGTTCACAAGATCTGGAGCAGCAGTAGATGCTTAGTGAACCAGACTTACTCAGTCCAGTGAAGGGCGATGAAGTTCTGATGGACGAGTGGAGTCAGTGGCCACAGGGAGCGTTGAAAGCGGCAAAGGAAAGGTCATTCAGAGCAGAATCCAGAGCAGGATGGGACCAGCAAGAGACCAGAGCTAGCTCAACGTAGCGTGAAAATTTCCCAGCAGAGGAGCAGAAAACTGAGGACACAGGAGCAGGCCAGCTACTAGAATAGAGGCAGCCCAGCAGCGAATTCAATCTCCGTAGAAAACAACAGCGATTGTGGAGGTCACTGTAAGGTCTAGAAACCAGCAGAGGAAATGGATTTTAGCCCAGGAGAAAGTGGATTTCTGTTCAGAACCCACACAGTAGCAAAATAAAGCTGAAAAACCAGCAGTGCATTGAAGCACAGTCTGAAGCTCAGCAGGTAACAGTAGCAGGTGGGGGATGGGCTGTAGGCCAGAAAACATTACCTTAAAACTTAAAGCGGTAGAAGAGCAAAGTCACAGCAGCCAAGTCATGCAGTGTAGTCCAGCAGAGCAGTGTATGTAATCTTGATGACAGAGGAGTCCAGGAAGTCAAATTCGAGCAGAGTTCCAGCCATTGAAAAGCGCATAGTAAAATTTAAGACACACATCAAATTTATTAATTTTTTAAAAACATACAGCACTTATAGCGCTCATTGATAAAGGTCAGAATTAAAAACATATACCAGTGGTATTGCTTAAGGTGAATTACAGGATATGGCGAACATTTAGGGCTGGATTTTGTGAATGGAGACGTGCTGGAGGCGGGACTGCTGCTTGTCAGCTCTCAGTCCCGCCTCCATCATGTTCTGGCCAACCAGCGGGATTTTCCCCTGATTGACCTTGTTAAGCCCAGCCCTGCGGGCTCAGCAGGCCAATTAGGGGGAAGTCAGTGACAGAACACGTCAACGTCTGACGTGCCATCTGTCAAGACTTCTTGAAAGAAGAAATGTCAGCGTTTGACAGCTCTGTGAAGCTGTCAAACACTGATATTCTGTGTAGTTTGATGAGACCTTGTGTTCAGGACTCATCAAACCTTTCAAATTTGTAGAAAGCAGATGACTGTTGGTTCGGAGGATCCAACAGCCAGTCTGTGAAATCTACAATGGAGATGTCGGGGACTCCAGAGCCACAGCGGCTGAAGGCTGTCGGCAGAAACAAAGGTAAGTGAACATTTTCTAACACTATACACTCACCTCACATACTTACCACTCCACACTTGCACCCATCACTCACCTCTACATCTCACTTTCAGGCCCCTCCAAACCCCGCAGACCTCCTACTCAACTCCTCCAACCCGGCGGGATTCTCTGAGGTCGGGAAGCCTTCACCTGAAAAGGTAAAATGGGACTAATTCTTTTTTCTGCCTGTTAACTACCTGTTAACAGGCAGTTAAAAGGATTTAATCCCTTTCCCGCCTTGAGGAGACGGGAGACGGGACCGGGGCAGGACGGCTTCCCGCCTCCTGGCAAAAGGGCACG
Source organism: Squalus acanthias (assembly GCA_030390025.1). NCBI lineage: Eukaryota > Metazoa > Chordata > Chondrichthyes > Squaliformes > Squalidae > Squalus > Squalus acanthias. The sequence continues at coordinate 39,828,162 of CM059446.1, forward strand.
GAGGCGGGATCGTGGCGGGTTTGCCATCCGACCCACTTTCTGCAACTTTACCTGACAGTCCTGCCTCCATACCCGCCTCCTCGGGGCTGACAAAATCCAGCCCTTAGTATATGTTATACATGAAAGCAAAGAGGAATCTGAGAAAGCAAAGAAACCTGAGGTTTGCTGAGAAAATTTTGAGAGACATGCTTACAGACAGTGAAGTAAGTGTTAAAAGTGTGTTTTGATTGGCTCAAGTTTCCCAGGAGCTAATCAGGAAAATATGAGAAGTCGCACAACACCAGGTTATAGTCCAACAGTTTTATTTGAAATCACAAGCTTTCGGAGCTATCGATCGCCCCTTCCTCAGGTGAAGTGAAGAGATACAGAATATGAGTTTTCTTTTTGACCTACGGACATATTTAAAGTGCGACCGCACTATATACAAGACTTTTATTATATTACAGATCTATCACCGTTGAATTACTTCTGTTTCTACAATTCTCCACTGAGTATACTTTATTTCTGAGAATTATTTCACACCCAGCAGCAGTATACAGTATTCTAGACCTCATTTAAAGAGATTTAAGGTCCTACCAGGAGCCATGGACCCATGAAGTAAACAGAATGGCCAAGTTCTGGGCTACTCTAATGGCTCAGCGAGTTTATTCAGCAAATAGCTAAACCATGCGCACTAGAAAGGTCTCAAGTTCAATCCCCAGTCTCTGCCAAGCTAGTTGATATCAGCTCTAGTGGCAATAAACTGCAGCTGGTGTCAGCAGCTGAGGGCTAGGGAGGGGAAATAGTAGGCCAGGTTCCTGCTCATTATCCTGTGATCGTAGCTTGAAGTGCATTGTGTGCGGATGGCAGATGAGTACAGGATGAGGGTTGGGTGTGATGCCCACCCTGATCTATCTGTGGCCTGCTGACACTCACTGCATGATATGCACAAAACTAATGATCACTTGGGCAAGGTCCCAAAGAAAATCAGCACCACGGAACCAGAACCTAAAAAGGAGGCAACGCCTTCAAGAAAGGAGAGGATGGGATTTTTTTTAAAAAGATTAGGAACATTTTCTTCCTTTGCAGTAGCAGAGCTGTGGAGTAGAATTGTGTGGATACAACTCCAAATATTAAACTTGGGAATTTTACACTATTAATGAGGTGGTTTTAACATTGAAATTATTCTGTATACAGTTAGGCTGCAGTCACATTCACGACCATAAGATGTGCATAAACAACACACACATCTCCAAATGCTTCCACTTACAAAATATCATCTAATTTTAGACAGGAGTTCATCTGTTTAATTGTACGTCTGCCTGCATTTACAGTGCAAGTGGTGTAAACCTGCAATCCCAAGATCTACAACGGGGCATGAACAGTACCCTTGGCCAGTAGAGAAAAATCAAATACAGAGTAATCCCTCCCCATTGCATATTTTAGTTTGTAAATTTATATTCTATATGCATATAGAAGCACAGCAGTATAAAATCCAGGTAATATCATGCTCACCTTAATGTATGAGTGGACAAAGACAATTTTTTCATGCACTATTGTGCATTCCTGCACTCCAGTAAACAAATTACACTACCGCTTATCTTAAAGACTTGTAATGCTTGGGCGTTTTACGGTCCTTTAGAGGCCTACAAGCTGGTGCAAAAAATGGCATACCTCATTCTTCATTTGTATTAAATTGGGAATACTAACCACGAGATACATTTTGTTATTTGATTGGCTCTCATTTACCACCCAGCCATATCTTCTAAAGAAGGCTACAGCATCACCCATAAAACCTTCACACACAGATACCAGTGAATGTCAATCCCTCCGCAGAACATGAAACAACTGCATTAAATTGCAACCCCCTTGATACCCTCCTTGCTTCTGAGATGTTGGGCTCTGTACAGGCTAGCATTGTAACATCAGGAAAGTTCTACAATCAGACAGGCAAAGACAAAACTCATATGAGCGTTAAAGTTGCCACACCAGAGAAACTGCACAGATTTCCAATGTTGCAAAACACATCCTACAAATACGGCAGAATGAAATTGGCACAATTATTGAGCTGTTTCTATGAAAAGGGGCGTGACAGTTTCTCATTTGTACTATCGGCTCCTATTAATGAATAAGAGTATACCTTTGTTTAAAAGATGCCATTGATGCCTAGCTCAACACATTGCACAAAACCCAATTTCAATGCCTTCTCATCTTTGTTTCTTAATAACAGAGTGCCATTTAATATAAACACCACAAATTGACAGATTGCTATTCTACTACTCCCACATGTAGTATCCCCTTCACACAGAGATAATTAAACATCTTTAATCTAACTAAAAATCTTTGTAACCTACATTCACAACATATATATTTATGCAGCTAGAGGAAACAATAGCAAAGAGAATTATCTAATAAATTTGAGACTAGTTGTTGGTGGGAGCTGTGAAAAAAAATTATATGGGGTGCCAACAGATTTACGATAGCCAGTACATATTCCGTGGGTTTCTCTACGTTTGAACTTCTGAGTATAAGGAGACAAAATGCCAAAGCCTTTCTACCATCTACAAGGCACAAGTCAGGAGTGTGATGGAATACTCTCCACTTGCCTGGATGAGTGCAGCTCCAACAACACTCGAGAAGCTCGACACCATCCAGGACAAAGCAACCCGCTTGATTGGCACCCCATCTACCACCTTATACATTCACTCCCTCCACCATCGGCGTACCGTGGCTGCAGTGTGTACCATCTACAAGATGTACTGCAGCAACTCGCCAAGGCTTCTTCGGCAGCACCTCCCAAACCCGCGACCTCTTCCACCTAGAAGGACAAGGGCAGCAGACGCATGGGAACACCACCACCTCCAAGTTCCCCTCCAAGTCACACACCATCCTGACTTAGAAGTATATCGCCGATCCTTCATCATCGCTGGGTCAAAATCCTGGAACTCCCTACCTAACTGCGCTGTGGGAGTATCTTCACCACACGGACTGCAGCGTTTCAAGAAGGCGGTTCACCACCACCTTCTCAAGGGCAATTAGGGATGGGCAATAAATGCTGGCCTTGCCAGCGACGCCCACATCCCATAAACGAATAAAAAAAAATATAATGGCATGATATAGTATAATGTCCTATAGGTAGGGGAAGCAGTGTATGGAATTGCCAGACTTTTTGGAGAAAACAGAATGTTGATGAACATATGTTGCAGCTCTTGTGTTCTTGGCAGAAATATGTTATGTAAACAAATGTGGCAGCCATTTTGTGCACAGCAATTCTCCATAAACAGCAATGACTAGTACCAGCCAGGACATCACAAGAATTCCTGGCTCTTTTTTGAATAGTGCCATGGGATCCAAAATGTCTACCCAAGCCGTTTGAAATAAGCAGGCAGAATCTCAGTTTAATGTCTTATCCAAACCACAGCACAACAGAGCACTCTCTGAGTATTGTACTGAAGTGTCAACATAAATGGCGACACAAGTCCAGGATTGGGGTTTGAACCCATAACCTTCCAACCAAGAGATGAAAATACAACCAACTGAGCCAAGCTGACACAGAGTTCCTTTACCATCTAAGCTAATAGGAAAGCTCCAAGATTCATCAATTTCTAAGTTAGCCATATTTTCCGACACATATTGAACAGATTTGGGCCACAGCCAAGTATACTAAGCACTTTAGTTGGAGCCAATCCATTAATGTCCTCAAACAGAAACAGCTACATACATTGCTACCCAACACCTCAGTTGATGTTGAACTGATCTGATAGCTGACCTTCTGTTTCACATACCATTGGGATTACTCATACATGTTCTTAATGACAAGATGCAATTTTCTTAGGAATCATGTAGAGACACGGGATCTTCCATAATGACAACCACTGCATTGAGTTGAAAACAATCCTAAAATCAATAAAGCTGATTAAATATAGGATTTGGAATTATAACTATCATGGCATGATTTATTCTAAGCAAAATATATACCCAACGTTCGATTTTCCTTATCGGAACGCTGCTTGGTCTCCTCGAGTTTTCATTCAATGGTAGTACGCAGACATTGTAGGATGAGATAGACACCATACAAAGTAATACACAGGAGCATGGTGTTAGGTCTTTTAGTCAGTCTTGCCTCTTTTCTTGTGCAATGATTAAATAACTCTGAGAGGTATTGTTATGTGCACCAACTGAGGAGGATATTGCCATACAAACAATTTGATATAGAATCATAGAAATTTATGGCACAGGAGGCCATTCAGCCCATCGTGTCTGTGCCGGCCGAAAAAGAGCTATCCAGCCTAATCCCACTTTCCAGCTTTTGGTCCATAGCCCTGTAGGTTACGGCACTTCAAGTGCATATCCAAGTATTTTTTCAATGCGATCTGCCATTGATCTGGATATTTACTGTGATATTGTCGGGACCATGAGTTATCCCCTACATCAGCTGTTTCATCGTATTCTTCACCTTGGATTTGCAGGGATCAATTCCCAATTTAAAGCTAAATGCTGTGCTTTTTTTGCCTATTCTAAATTCTAATGGATTGGTGAGTAGTGAAGTGAAAGTTCCTGGTCTGCTTTAATATACAGTCCAAAAGCAGCAGAATGTAACATTTCCCTATTATTTACTCATAATAATTTTACAAGGCACAGCAGGTACTTAGATTTTAAATTCCTAAGTGAGCATCTATGACAAAAAGAGCTTCAGTATGTTCACACTACAGAATCAACTGAATCCGTATATCCTGTTAGATAATCAGATAGTTGCACTTGGTGTCAATGCAGAAATGGATTTGCATTTTGGGCATAAATCTAAAGATCTGATAACTATTGTATATTTTTAAAGTAGAGAAGCTTTATAGTTTATTATACAATGTATAATAATAAACCTCTTTTATTCCTTTAAGATTGCTGAGAGATCATGCACATTATTAAGGCTGTTGTCTGTGAAGGTTTTTTGTTCTCTACAATATTCTCCTCCTAAAGACAATATTTGGTACCTCTGGTACCTTGCTCAAGTATTAAAATGTGAGCTTTAACAGTGAGTTGGTCAACAGGCTATCCAGCTGTGGTGGTCAAACAATTGAGACCGATCATATCTTCAGAGCCATTCACATTTACGCACTTCCAGGCAGGGTCACTGCACAAGCAATCTGAACAAGCAATTTTCCTTTCCATAACCCAGAGGCCCTGCAACTAATGACAATGCCCCTACCACTGCCCTAGCCAAAATCAGGTAACTCAGCACAGACTATGGATTGAATTAACAGCTACGGTTCTGGGCAGGTTTGACCAGCCGAGAACAATTCTCGGTGGAGTGAGTCAGGCTATAAAAGTCTCCTGCCTGCCCAGCCCACGTGTTTCTAGGCCTTTTTGCTCAGCCAAGTGCTGCCCGCTCAGCCCAACGCCCGCTGACTCACTTGTACGCCTGCCCACCTAAGTGTGTCTTGGTCTCTCTGCTCAACATCCCAAGTGCCTCTTGGCCTGCTTGCTCACTAATCTAACCCAAGTGCTTCCTGTCACGTATATCCCAAGTGCCTGACAGTTTGCAAGCCCAGCTGCTTTCACTAATTTCTCAGCTATTCAAAATGCCCATCTGCCTCAAATAGTACCCAGCCCACCAGTTCACTCGTCCTCCTGCCTCAGGTAGTTCCTGACCCACCTGTCTTGAGTGCTTCTCAGCCCATCTGTTTGCCTGCGTGTCCCAATGTCCTGAGTACTTTCTGGGGCACCTACTTATTCAACCTCCCATTTTTAGTGCTTCCTAACCCATCTATTTATTCAGCCCAAGCGTTTCTCAGTCTGCATGCATAAAGAGTGTTCTGACCTGTTGAGAAGTGGGAAGAGGAGAGTGAAAAGTGAATGAGGAGACCGAGTGGCAGAAATGGCGTAGGAGATAGAGCCATAAAAGTGCAACAGGAGGAGGTAAGACAGAATTGGAGGAAGAGAGACAGAGATGGAGGAGGAGGAGAGACAGAAGTGAGAAGAGAACAATTAGAAAGACAGAAATAAAGGGGAGATGGACAGAAACGAAAGTTGAGGAGAGATAGAAGCAGAGGAGGAGTAGGAAAGATACCTTCTGTAACCATGCAGAAGCATGCTTAGCTAGAGAGCACAAGAGGCTGATGTTTTGGTGAGACTCTGCTTGAAAAGATTAGAGAACTACTGAATGAGATCACTTCCGATTTTCTTTGATCAAGGATGGACAATTTGCTTAAGCGAGTTGTGAAGGAAACGGGCTTAAAAAATACAAAAGCGAAATATTTTGCCCCAGGGACATTAAGTGTGCCCACCCCAAGATACAGAAAGAGTAAGAGATGGAGAAGTAGTCCGGCAGGTCCCAGCTGCAAGTTCATCATACCATTTTGAATTTGCTGCCCAGCAACAATGGAGCAACCGTTTTAAATGGAGCAGCCCCTGCACACTATTTCCTGCTGCCCTTCTCCTTGTGGCCCCTGGGTTCAGTAGTAGTAGAGGCAGGGCCTCACCATGCCTAGTCATTTACATGCAGCAGGGGGGGACAAGGGCAGCCAACCAACTTCCCTGCTAGAGCTGGGAAGGAAGATTCCTGGGAGAGGGCGTGTCCGTCAGTGGCCGGAAAACCCGGAAATGCCAAGAATGCGGAGGTCCTATCAAATTTAACAACAGGACTTCATTAGAATGTTTTTATTCCATTTCCTGACTGGCAGCCGGCATGTTTGAGAGGCTGGCCAGCTACGGTACAAGGCAGCAGCCAGGGACCGCTGGGGACAGTCCCCAGCAATTCGAGAAGATCGGGGGTTGTGTGGCAGGGGGTTCTGAGCACGGCGGAGAGATCATGGGGGTGGGGGGGGGGGGGGCTGAAGATCAGGGGCAGGGAAGAGATAGCAACAGGTTTGCTTGAGGAGCCGGGGGAAGCACTCCTGGTCCTCCTGGCCCACAAGCAGTGCTCGAAAAGCACTTACCTGCTGGATCTGGCAGCTCCTGCCGTCTTTCAGCTGCCAGGTTTCCCGAGCCCTGGGAAACCCGGCCCGCAGCCGTTAAATGCAAATGGCTGCCAAAATCTGAGGCACAGAGCCTCATTTAAATATTATAATTACAGACCGGCCTCTCCAGAGCAGGTTACTCGGCCGACACCAAGCCTGCCACGGTTAAACTGGAAGTAGGCACGTTCGCGGCGGGTTGGGGTCAGGTTTCACATTTTTTCAGATTTAACCCCTTCCCACCTATCCTCTCCCACCGGTCTGGGGGGGGCGGGGGGGGTTAAAATTACTCCCATTGTCTTTGGCAAGGCTTTGGAGAGACTTTAATCAGGTGACATGAATGGGAGTTGGGCAAGTTGATGCGTACAGAGAAGTCTGTAGATGTTTCCATATTTCTGGAGGGAACAGGCAAGATATAGATAGGATTGTTGATGCAGTGGTCAGATGTGGAAGGAATGAGAGTACCTCCTCTGAGAGTAGCATAAATGTCTCTTGCTGCCAGCAATAAGTTCCGCTACAATTCCTCCTCAGGCTGCTGCTGTTCCTCTAGGTGATCTCCTCATGCCCAAGTGTCTTTGTTCTCTGGGGCCTCTTTAATGTAGAGTTCTGCAGCAGGTAGCATTCCACCATGATCCTAGAAACACCAGCGTAACCCCCAGAGTGATCCAGGCACCTGAGGTGCATCTTCAGCATCACTGTAGATTGCTCTATGATAACCCAGGCCACATAGATCTCACTGTACCGACACTAAGCTCATATCCTGAGAAACCATAAAAATGTTAGCAGTTGTGTCTGCAAACAATAGCCCTGATCTCCCAACAGCGACCCAAGACTTCCCTTTCAGGGTGGAACAGTGTTGGCAAATACATGGCAGCTGGCAGGCAAGAGGGGATTCACTTAAATGATGGCGAGCTGCTGGTCAGAAATAAACTGGAGATTGAGAGAATGGAATCCTTTCCTGGTGATGTAGATGGTGACATTGATCAAGAGCACCTATGGTCACATGGGTGCAATCTATGACTGCTTGGACCTGGAGAAATCCTGCCCCTTTGTAAAATTGCAGTACCCAGTCATGCTACTGCTGGTTGCCCATAGGGGACAGGATGAAATGGCTTCCACAAGCAAACAATGCATCTGTGACTTCACAGAATCCCCACAGTGCAGATAGAGGCCATTTCGGCCCATCGAGCCTGCACCGACACATATCCCACCCTATCCCTGTAACCCCACGTATTTAATACCCCCTAACACTAAGGGTCAATTTATCATAGCCAAATCAACCTAATCCGCACATCTTTGGACTGTGGGAGGAAACCGGAGTACCCGGAGGAAACCCACGCAGACACGGGGAGAATGTGCAAACTCCACACAGACAGTCACCCGAGGCCGGATTTGAACCCAGGTCCCTGGCGCTGTGAGGCAACAGTGCTAACCACTATGCCACCGTGCTTGCTTAATGCATATGTGCACAGCTGATTAGTTCATTTAGAGATGTCCCCAATGGAAGCCTAGAACAACCCCATAGCACAAAGGGGGTTCTGACCCTAACAGCTAGTGGCAGTGTGGTCCCTATGGTAGAGTTGGGCTGCAGGCTGGGTTACATATGACACATATTTTTTTGTAAAGCACAGTCTCGGCATACTGTTCTTGAGACAAGTGAAAGTAGGAATGCCTCAGTCTATATATTCTGGGTATCACGGGTGGGTGCCATGCACTTCCAGTGCTGCCTGACCAGCTTGGCCTCCCTCCTATACTTCCTCCAAAAAAAAAGATACAGGGGAATTCCCAATGGGAAATACATTCTGCCCTCTGCAGAATTGACAGGGTTGGGGAAATGGCAGACCCACTGCAAAAGGCGCAAAGGTAGATGGTTAAGTAATCGTCAGCAGGGAAAAGAATAAAACAAAATAGCCTGAGAAACAAACTTTCTGAAAAACCTTAGAAAGTACCTGCTGGGACCTTTAAATCCACTTACACCTTTCCCATAATGTTTAGCAAAGCTGGTTGCCTATTTTATATGGATATAGTTATGATTCAGCACAATTGAGATTGTAATGAAGGGAAATAGGACTTATCATCAGCTTCCAAGAAAAATGGCCGTAATTTCTGTTTTGCTGACAGTAAAGGGAAATCGTTGCCACCCTCTTAAACCCAAGTCAGAAAGTCCAACCATTCCATATTACTGTTTTAGCACATTCAGCAATGCACTGGTTGTTGGAAGACCTCCAGTGAAATTACCAACACCAACAGTATGCGGAGACTGTACTTCACAAAAGAACTCAACCTTCTAAAGCCCATAAAGTTGCCGGAAATAACGAGCACAACACAAATACAAAAAAAAATGCTCTTTAAAGGTTGCAGATAAAGAGAAAGTCAGCTTCAGTAATTAGACATAAACAGGTAGAAATCACGATATGATACGCCTACATGAATTCTGAAATGATTAACAAAGTAAGAATAGCATCAGTATGTTGTATTATAGTTACACACAGTGATTAGACCTGCACATTTATAATTGATAATGTTCCATCATTCATTGGTCTCAATATCACTACATTAAGAGATTTGCAGCAATTTAATTTGTTTTTCCCCTTTATAGAGAATAAAGCCGGAAAGAGTGTGATGTAACTATGAAAAAATACATTATTGCCTGAAAAAGGATAGTAGGCCTAGATACAATAGGAGCAATAAATGCACCTAAAATCAATTCATTTGAAAAGATCTTGATATAACATGCATTTTCTTGTTAATTAGAATAAAATTAAAGTGGATAGCCAACATAAACACTTGCAATGCATCTGCTAATCTTTAGTATGTTACCCAGTACGTACAGCTCTTTGCAAAAATACATTACATATTTAAAGAAATGTCAGGAATTTCTGGCTTACAAGGAACAAAAATCTGTATGTAGACAGCGGTTGGTGCTGAATATCAAAGATGCTGAACGTGAATATATTCTGAAGTTTATAATAGATAAATTCTGATCATTTTAAAGGTGTAAACTTAATGATAGTGTTTTTATTAAAAGAAAATAGCTTAAAATAAGTTTATTTGAACAATTATGATGGACTTCCAATGCCTACGGTACATCATTTACAACCCTCATCCAGACTAAGCAACACCCATTTACTGTAACTTTGTTTCCTTTCCATCAGACAACATTTTATACATTCTGCTACATTTTGTTTTATGCCATAGGCCTGAATTTTTCTAACTAGGCTCTTGTAAGGCACCTTATCGAAGGTCTTCTGAAAATCTACATACACTACGTCTATTACATCTTTGGGGAAGTATGACACATGGAAAAGCTAGTGCTCATTTTCTGCTGGCAGCCAATAAGGCCCTTTCTGGCAAAACAGTTCTGAGACCAGCTAACAGAATGTGTAAGAGAGCGGTCTGTATCGGCTGACCTTCTGAATTTCACTCCCTCCTTGCGGAAGTTGTTCAAATGGATGGTTGAGCGGAGATCGGGAAGTTACCAAATGAGGGCTGTCACAGGTGAAAGTCCATTCTGCCATATAAGTTGGTACAACAAAATATTGAACCATTAAACCATGCAACAAGACATCTTTAATGCTGTAGTAGATCACAATCAATATACTTCTCAGTAAAATACATTCATTTATTGCTGCAGCAAACCCCCCATAACAAAAGATTTTTTTCTCACCAGGGTGGGAGGAAAGCAAAAAGAGCCACTGGTTATTTCTAATCGGTTCAGATCACATCTTGAGCACTATGTTCAGTTCAGATTACCAAGATACAAGGGAGACATTCAAGCCCTGGAGGCAGCATGGAGAGGAGCCCTAAGGCCAATCCCTAGCTTCAGAGAACTCAGTTAGAGGCAAGATTGGAAAAACCTGCGCTTTTCATCTTTGAAAGGAGATGACTAAGAAGACACCTCATAGGAGATATACTAGTAAACAGTATAGAAAAAATATATCCAAAACATTACTTCAAATGAAACCTTGACAGTAGAAGGTCCTTTATGGATGGATGAACTACGAATGACCTTCCTCATCTACATCTATCTTGTAACCATAGTGATATCATATGCAAGCAATGCAATGACATTTTTACAAGCCGATTTTTGACATCAAATGTTTGGTTAACAAAGAAAAGCATTTTCCAAAAACTTTTCATAAAGAACTTGCAAATCTTGCTGAATCTTAAGCATTTTATGTTTTAGCAATTCATTAAGATTTTCTCCTTGCAAAGAGGTTTTCTTTAGAAACTGCAAATTACCTTTAGTTTTCCTCTTGAAGCTGTGCTTTCCATGCAACAACAACCACAACTTGCATTTATGTTGTGTCTTTACGCCGCAAGGCGCTTCACAGGAGTGTTACCAAACAAAATTTGACACCGAGCAGCATAAGGAGCTATTAGATCAGGTGGTCACAGAGGTAGGTTTTAAGGAGCGGAACAGTGAAACTTTATTCTAAAAATACTACTTTTTCCCCTCTATGTTCATTCGCCCTAGCACAAGTTTACAAAGAACTCCTCGTTATATGAACAAATAATCACAATCTGCTGAGTATATGTATTCAACTTTTTCTGGTTTTTATTACATTTGTAAATCTGGCCAGGATGGGTATTTTTACTGTGTGAAAGAACAGGGGATCAAATGAGAAAGAACTATCTTTGTGGGACTCAATTTCGACAGATTAATTTTACAGTACAATAAACAAAAGAATTTTAATTTTATTGGAGAATGAATTATTGGGATGCAACAGCATTTTTTGTGTTCAGTCTGTTATGGCTTTTATTGCAGTTTCTGCCCGAGGAGACTGTTGTTCAAGGAATAGATGTTTCATTTTGTGTCATTAGGGAAAGCGGTTTGTTCCACTGTAAGCTGTTTTAGTGTTTGCAGTGCAGTGTTTATTTATTGTGAAAATAAATACTCTTGCAAGACTTTCTTAGAAGAAAGAATTTCACATGATTTACAGTGGGAAACTGACTCCTTCAGACTATATTTAAAAGTGTAAAGCTGAAACTTCAATGTGCTGCCAGAAAGCTTGATAGTTTTTTTCTTTTTCTTTAAAAAAAAGCAATGTTTGCAAGTTTGATTTGAGGAGATTAGAATCTAATGCCTTTCTTAAATGGAATTTGTGCTGCAATCGAGTCTCAATTTTTCAGTTCACTTGGACAGATAGAGTGCCACAGCCCCATTTATATTATCGCAGTATGGCACCTATATGGCTGCTTTTATTTTTGCAACATAACACATGCATGATATGCATGTGAACATGGCACATTCTGATTGTGTGTGCCCAAGCACAACTAACTTAATTTAAAATAAGTTTCAAATGAGAAAGCGCTGGAATAGTTAGAGTGTAATGGAATAGCCATATTTCAGAAAGATACACCATCCTATGAACAGATTTCTGATATTATTAATACATGACATACTGGGTTTAAAAATCTAAAAGCCTCAACGACACAGACTGCAAACAGAACACAGGCTTTTGAGATAAGATCAGTTGATAACACGAAAGTTGTAAAAACCAAACAAGCTTTGAAATGGGAAATGGTTATTGACACTGACACAATGGCCTCATTGAAGAAGCAAAGGCTTGGTTCCAAGAGGTCTGCAGTTTGGAGCACAACACAATAGCAATGCCCAAGTAAAGTGTTAAAATCTAACACGTCGAACAGGTGCACAGAACATTAAAAAAACCATGTGCCTTTGTAAAAGTAACATCAAATAAGACAGGAAACACGATTAAATATGCAACCAACTGAGATAGCTAGAAAACAAGTGAACACCCTCGATGAAGTGGTTTTGATTTACACATTGTAAAAAGTACCTACAGAACATTTTGAAAATATGACTTCAATAGATGACACCAAGCAATCACATTGTTTATGTGTTAAACTTGGAACACAAGAAGACACGACGTCTGGCTTACAAGCAGTTAAGGTGATTTAGAAATTGAATGGAAAACGTTCGATAAGAATGACATCAAATAAATACTACTGTCATATTGTTTTTTATGATAGTTTTTGAAACACCTAAAGATAGAGACAGAATTCTGAAAGCTAAACAGCTGAACTAACAGTAAGAATAGAAAGAAGTCAACAGAGGAATCACTGGAGACAATTAGCTTACATCAGCAGAAAACATCAAAGAATATACCACTAAAAAAAGGTATAAAAATAGAGCTTTTCAGATGAAAAGTCAGAAGTCACTGGGAAGGGGCAGAGCGATTCTCGCATTCAGAACCACTCTGTAGGCCTATAACTCTGAGTCTCGGGTAATCAAGGTATTTGATTTTGGTGGATATTCTGGATTAAGAAATAAGTAGAAGTTTGGAAATGCAACAAAGTTAAGATTTGAGAATAAGGATCTCTGATAAGAAATGTAAGCTATTTGTATTTTGGACTGTTAAAGTTGCGATTGAAATCAGAAGCTGTTAGCTGAATGTCGTTTCTTTAATAAATCTATATATTTTTAGAATTGTCTCACAGAGTAATTTTGTATCAACCTCGCGAACTCAATTTCTGTATACTCTTTTGTGAGGAGTTGCAGAATTCTGGGGGGTTTTCCGGACCCTCATAATATCCGGAAGGTTACAGTCTAGTTAAACTTGTTAAAAGTGCTATCCGGAGGACGGTAACATCTTCAGGCCATTCCTTTCCTTTAGGGAGAGATAGTCTGAACCTTTAGACCCAATTAAGCGTCTCTAGGATTCGGCTACCACTAACTTTAGTTGAAGGTGAACGTCTGGGGAATACGCCTGATCTGGGGTAGCCCGAAAAGGGCTAGGACTTGTAATTATCCCTTCAAGAGGTGGTACAGGATGAGCAGTGTGAGGGGAAATATGTGATATGGAGAAATGTTGGTTTATAATGGCAAATGTCTACACCATTAGTGGCTTGAAACATACCACCATTGGCTTAGGAAGCATAATTCATACAATGTCAATGTCACAAAGAGGTTGGATTTTGGCTGATTTCAGATCCCATCCAAACTCAATTTGGCAAACTAAGTATAGAAGAGGTAAGAAAGCTGGGCCAGAAAGGAAAGGATGGTCAGAATTGAGACAAAATGTTTTGAGATAAAATAATATAATGTAACTGAGAATGAGAGGAAAAAAGTTTGGAAGGTATAAAAGCTAACATCTTATGAAAACAGATGAGTAAATTTTACGCTGGAAACTGGCACAATTTTCTCTCCCCTTTGAATCCAATGTGGGAAAGCCAGAAAAAAGCAAGGATAAAATACACATATTTTCAAGGAACATCAGAGGGAAAGAAAGAGATTATGAAATTACAAAAGAAAACAGATGCAACACAAAATTAAGAATTGGACAAATGAAACTAAATATAAATTGGGAATGTGCTAAAGGAGAAGATAACTCCAGCTTGATTACAGATTTTTTTTTAAAATCCCAATCTAAGGGATGATTTACGATATACATAGTCACTTCAGGGGAATTCATGGTTTAAGAATGTTAATTCTTGAAATATTTAAATTAGAATGTTAATTCCGTTATACATTGAAATTAAATTGCATCCAAATATCTGACTATTTCCAGTTTGCAGCAATAATGTGCAACTATATTTTCTATACTTTATTAATTAACTTTTATAAATGGCTGTGGGATGTAACACTCGTTATTACCAGAAGTCATCATTTCAAAGCTGATGATTGTTAGTTACCTGTATTCTAATAAAGCTATTAGATTTAATTATTAACATTAGATCATTAGTAAATTATTCACTTCTTGGATTTTGCATAAGTCCTTATGATTAAATATGTGGTATGAAAGCTACAGCCATAAAACTAAGTAAAACATTAATAATTATATTATTTAGGTTGGATAACTACAGAGAACAGGTAACAACCCTGGAAATCACTGCCGGTGAGGTCATGTGAATGGACAATCTGCTCCAATCGAATTCCTCACTGTTTTGTTAATGGACGAATCAATCCATTTATTTTACACAGGTTACTGCCGCCATTGAAATAATGGAGAGAGGATTTTGATACGAACAGGTAAAAAATTTGTATGATAATGTTGCTGATGGGAATTTTTACCTGATAATTTTTAAGAATATTTATACTACTGTATACAAAAAATACAAAAATCTGTATCTTTTAAGCTTTAAGAAGTGCATAGTAAATACAACTAAACTGATCCAATTACATTTTATGATTTATTTTTGCTTCCTTTATAATTATCATAAATTACGTATTATCTTATCAACCTGTGAATTTCTGGATGCTGTGACCACTATTCTTTTCAAGAATTAAAAAGCCACAAAAACTGCAACTTGTAAAAAGAAATGCCACTATAAAAGAAGAATTACATTTTTTAACGAAGGCCCTAATATAATACAATCTAAAACCATACGTGATTAAATTAATTTGCACACAATGTCAACTAGTGATGAGTAAATTAAAAATCACTTGGGATTAAAAGTAATTACACCTAAAGTCCCTCCAGCAACGTATCCATGTGTACTCAGCTAATTGGATGTAATGAGTGTTCTTATATATAAAATTCCATATTAATATTAAAAAACAAATGGATATTACATTTCATGGAAGGTGTGGCTTAAGATCTAGGAATTCTTGTGTTTTACCTTAATCAAGAATCTGAGCCATTTTATATTTGAAACAATGAAAGCTACTTGTATGCAAATTGCAAACTTTCAGAGAAAAAAAAACTTGCGCACTAGTTGACATATTGGTGCAGTATATATATAGCCTTGTCTTCAAATCTCCCTGGCCTCACTTCACCTGATCTAGGCAATGTTTTCCAACTATACATCTCAGGGATAGTTTGGTTGAAAAAGCCCCACCAGCCCATTTGATCTTGTTCTTCCAGAATACCAACTTTACCATGTTAGCATTACAGCATCCAGCGGTTTCCTAAATCAGTGCAGCATCTTGGCCTTAAATACTCTTCTTGCCAATCTGTTCCATCTATTAATCGTCCTGTTTAAATCGTCCTGATGTCTGTCCCAAATTTGCCCTTCACAACCTTGAATCTGTGCCTCCTTTTTTTTTAAATACAGTATTTACTGAACCATTTAGTAACATCATGTAGGGGAATTTTAACATGGAGCAGCGCATGGGTTGAGATGCGAGTGGGAGGTTAAGTTCATGGAAAATGTGAGTGCATCCGGAAGCCAGCTCCAACCTGCCGACTTCCACGTTTAACTCGAGCGCGTTCGGCTGTTTGCGTGTAACCCTCTCGGGAGAGGCGGTTTAGCAAGTTAAATATGCAAATCGCTGGATTGCAGCAATATTTCAACGTACTTTCAGATTTAACGGCGCATCCACGGGTTTCCTGGACTTCCTGAAACTTGCCATTGAAACCAAGGCGAGAACACAAAGCAAGACCATGGGGTTCATTAAAAATCAGGCTAATAGTGCAATAAATACTCAGTGCTCACAGCTGCTTTGTTACCTACCACTGGGAAAGGGATTGTTCACAGTATTTGTGGTGAGCGGTTATTTTCTACAGTTTGGACGTTGAGACTCAGATCATGGTGGGTGGCGCGTTGGCTGCCTTAGCATTCCAGGGCATATAAAAGAATGTTTCTACCTGCCCTGTCCATCTCTCTGAAGTCTCATATAGGAGCTTTGTGATTGGTTCAATTTTTTTATTTCTGTTGACTGTCACAAAAATGACTGAGTCAATCATATTGGCCCAGATATTCCGATCACAGGCCTCCCGCGGGCGGACGGCTGCGATCTGGAAAAATCTGCGCTTGGACCGAAGAGTTCCGTTGCTGGGCCTCTCCAAACTGCCGGTGTGCAGGGCCCACGTATCCCAGAGGCGCAGGCAGTTCGCAGCGTCCCTGGGATCACGTGGGCCATGGGGAGCCAATCAGAGAAGGGAATCTCCCTTCATACATTTGACAGGAAGATCTGTCAAATATATGAATAGAGATCACCCCCAAAACATAGTAAAACATCAAATAAATTTTTTAAAAACATCACATTTTTAAAATGACTTTAAATTACAATAAATTAAGTATTTTAAACAAACATTTTATTTTTTGAAAAAATAATTAAAGTTTTTAACGGGGCTAAAATAAACTTACCTTTCTTTAAAGTGTTTTTAAATGATAAATCAGTGGAAATTTTTTAAAAAAACTTTTTTCAACTCTTATCCTGGTAAAAGCAGGCCTTTCGCCTGCTTTTACCAGGTGCAAGAATTGTAAGTGTTTTTTGCGGGCGGAGTGTCTCCAAAAAACGAAACTCTCCACCCGCAGAGGCCCTGCTCCTGGGCAGGCGGAGGATCTGTCAAGAGCTTTCTTGACAGATCAGAAATGCCGGTTTCCAGCGCATGCGCAGTGCATGCCTAAAACCGGCATTTCCGTTGGCCCTACGGGTGAGTACACAGCGCGTGCATACCCGTAGGGATCGGAATTTCTGCCTCATTGTACCAAAAAACTTTTCCACATTGTAACTTCTGATTAGTTGCAATTCTGACTGAACCAATTGCATCGTACCAAAATACATATTCTGTGCAATACAGCTACCATGAGAGTTCCCCTTATTAAACTGGTAGATTATAATCTGCTCACATTTCAATTTATTTATAAATTAATAAACTACACACAAATGAATAAACCTCATTTTAAATTGAAGTCCCTACTTTGAATGCCATCCACTGCTTGCTTAACTGTAGTTTCCCCATGGGGTGCTCACTCTACTCCTCCATACCACAACTTGCAAATTTAGACTTGGATTTGAACTTTGGTTCTTCTTAAATTTGAACTTGAATCTGAATGCAAAGTCTAAATTAACTAATTTCTCTCAACCCTACTTGAAAAGAAAATTGAAAGATACAATTTAAGGCATATTACCAAGCATTGCATGAAAGTGCAACTCACTGCTTTAATTTTGCACAGTGAGCAGTATGAATGGTCAAATAACTGTGAACCTGCAACATTCTGTGCTGTACAGCAGCAGGGTTAGAGCCTACTATGGGGAATTTAAGCAGCAACTGTAGATTTTATTTTCCTGCAAAAATTACATATTTTAATGTTTGCCCCATAATTCATTGTTGAATTAAACCTGACTTGTGGACACAACAGCCCATTTATGATCATTTTCAGGCTGTTGAATTTTAACCGAGGCCATTAAGAGATTCGAAGAAAAGTAGATCCAATTCCTATAGTTGACTAATTGTAGCGCCACTTTTTCGGAGCTACAATATCACCAGCTCCAAGATTACAGGTGTGATATCATTCTTTTTATGAGTTAGCTCTAAAACCACTTCCCAAAAAATTGATCTGTCGTAGAGATTTATTCACATTAAAACAAAAAAAGAGATTAGTTTTAATTGTATGTTACATCCCCAGCCTAGAATTGTGAATCCGATAAAATGCATCCTATCGCATTACTGTCTGGTGACCCACTGCAGGAGCTGGTAGTCTATTGCCTAATAACCTTTGATCTGTGATATCACAATAAAAACTATTATCCTCTAAGGCACTCAAAGACTGGCTCAAGTACATCATTGTAGACAAGGTGCATAATAAATATAGACGTACAGATGGTGTGAGTGAGTAATAAGACTAATTTAACTGAAGGGTTCATAGGACAACGTAAATCATGTGGTTTATGGATATCTCTGAATCCTTTTATTAAGTTACAACCTTATACTCACCATCCAACACTGATCACATGAGAATGGTCTATAAGAAAATTAAGACAATGCTAATGACAGCTAAAAACAATGGCAAGATTGCATTGCTAAAAGACTGCAAGATTATTGAGGCATCATTATTACAGAATAATGTCACATGATTCACAGGAAATCCTAATGATGAACAACCTGAAGGACAGTGTTACCTCAGTGTATAATCTTTCAATAACAATCCTCATTTTTTCTGTGTCGGTCATTTAAAATTAATTTTATGATAAACCCCATGAAGCTGGGTGCTTGAATAACAAAGCATTTAGGATTCTCACTTCAGGAGTGGTGACTCCCAAAAATCAATACGTGGACTCTTAAGCACAGAACGTGCGTATGTTTGATGTATGTCATGTATTGATTTTTGAGATTCAAATCTCCAATCACTATGGTCACAGATGCAACTTCCAGTGAAGAGCAACACTTAAAACTCCTAAGGGAGCATCTCAAAAATTCTTGCAACTACTTTAAATGTACAGTATTTAACTACCCTGCCATTTACAGCAAGCTGCAGAGAGGTGAGTAAGGAACAAAATGACAGAATGTGTGAATTGACGATAGATAGATTATTGTAACTAGTCTTTCATTTGCTATTTCTAACATGAGGAAATATCTTTCTAATTTATTCTTAAAAGCATTTTCTGCAGCAAATGTATTATCTTTCCTTCTGGCTTCCAATTTCGAAACTGAGCTAAATATTTCAATAAACTAGAATTTTTCATTTATTATTGTAGCTCACATTTTCATTCCCTTCCTAATATGTTAATTAAGTAATACCTGAAATATATGCTAAAGCTTGCTGCCCTCATTTCTTGAGATGCAAAGAATAACTATCGCTTACATTATTCCCAAGGAACCAAGCATAAAAATACATTTCATCAGTTGCTAATAGGTTAAAATGGTGACCATCTTATTAAATGTGGCTTGACTGAAAAATCATACGACATTAAATAACATAAATTGCACAGAAAGCACAATTCTGCTTTCAAGTGGAATGGATAGTTTAATTTATAACATTTTGTTAACAAATTATCCATAATTGCATGTTATACATGTTGTAAAGTATCCACTGAACTGAAGCAATGCATAATTTATTGTTACACTTCTGCCAAAATTACATTTTACTGTATAATGCCTGACTATTCAAACAACTGTTTAATCATCTATGGATTTTGACAATTAAAACAATCCATTGAATAATTAATGGTTTCTAGGCAAAAAAGTTAGGCCTTTTTAAACAGAAATAAAGCTTTTTCCAAGTGATGTTATGTTAGTGAGGTGTTCTGTCTCTGAATCACCTACCTGTGTGACATGCAGAGCTCAGTGACAGACACATTAAAACACCATTAAACTGTGAAATAGAAAACAGCTTGAGAATAGGTTCAACCTTCACAGCTTATTGATTTTTCTTTCCTTGCTTGATTTCTTGGACAACTGTTTTATAATAGGTTTTACTTATTTTCCTGTTGCTTTCCAACTTCATCAGAAGCTGCTATTATTTCTAAGAGCTATTGACAATCTGAGCAAGCTGTTTCTCCACGACCATTCAGCTTAGGAATGTTTTGCCAGTGATTCAGTAAACAGGAACCAGTTTCCTGAAACTGTGGAATTACTTTTTGTGTCAGTCACAGTACAGCTAGAAATCTCGGTTTCAAAAACATGCCTTAACTCTTTAAAGGACTACTGCAACATTGCAGCCCAAAGTATAACATCACAACAGATTTTTTTTAATGTAATGCCATTTTAATACTCAGTGAAGCACACGTTTCGAAGTTATCATTTTTGCATTTAGTATAATTAATTAGTACAGTACAATTTTAAAATTGTTACCTTGCATTAATATCTTTGCTCCAAAGATGTTGCTTTACATACTTCCCTTGTAATAATCCCAGTTGTACCTCATCATGTCTCGCAAATGTCCCAAAGGGCTTCCCATAAAATGAACTACTTCAAAAGTGCAGTCACACTTGATACACAGGCAAATGCAACAGACAGTCTGCGCACAGTGAGGTCCCACAAACAGCATGAGATGAATAACCAGTTAATCTATTTTTGGTGGCATTAGTTTGAGGAAAGAATATTAGCTAGGATACCAGGAGAATTCCCCGCTCTTCTTCAAATAGTGCTTGATGATCTTTAACATCCACCTGAACCACCAGACAGGACTTTCATTTAACGCCTCAACTGAAGAGCAGCACCTCTAACAATACACCCCCACAGTACTGTACTGAGGTGTCAACAACAACTTGCAGTTATATAGCACCTTTAACATAGGAAAACGTCTCAAGATGCTTCACAGGTGGATTTTAAGGGAGAGGCGAGAGAGGTAGTGGTAGCACCACTACTGACCGAGCTGGCCAAGTCCTGAAGGACATAGCTGCCAGACTGGGCCTGCGGCAGGTGATGAGAGAACCAACAGGAGGGAAAAACCTACTTGACCTCGTCCTCACCAATCTACCTGTCGCAGGTGCATCTGTTCATGACAGCATTGGTAGCAGTGACCACCGCACAGTTCTTGTAGAGACGAAGTCCCGTCTTTACACTGAGGACACCCTCCATCGTGTTGTGTGGCACTACCACCGTGCTAAATGGGATAGATTCAGAACAGATCTAGCAGCTCAAAACTGGGCATCCATGAGGCGTTGTGGGCCATCAGCAGCAACAGAATTGTATTCCACCACACTCTGTAAACTCATGGCCTGGCATATCCCTCACTCTACCATTGCCATCAAGCCAGGGAACCAACCCTGGTTCAGTGAGGAGTGCAGAAGAGCATGCCAGGAGCAGCATCAGGCATACCTAAAAATGAGGTGCCAACCTGGGGAAGCTGCAAAACAGGACTACATGCATGCTAAATAGCAGAATGAGCATGCTATAGACAGAGCTAAGTGATCCCACAAACAACGGATCAAATCAAAGCTCTGCAGTCCTGTCACATCCAGTCGTGAATGGTGGTGGACAAATAAACAACTAATGGGAGGAGGAGGCTCCATGAATATCCCCATCCTCAATGATGGCGGAGCCCAGCACGCGAGTGCAAAAAACAAGGCTGATGCGTTTGCAACCATCTTCAGCCAGAAGTGCCGAGTAGTGATCCATATCGGCCTCCTCCTGAGGTCGCCACCATCACAGAAGCCAGACTTCAGCCAATTCGATTCACTCCACGTGATATCAGGAAACGGCTGAGCGCACTGGATACAACAAAGGCTCTGGACCCCGACAATATCGCGACTGTCGTGCTGAAGACTTGTGCGCCAGAACTAGCCGTGCCTCTAGCCAAGCTGTTCCAGTACAGCTACAACACTGGCATCTACCCGACAATGTGGAAAACTACCCAGGTATGTCCTGTCCATAAAAAGCAGGACAAATCCAATCTGGCCGATTACTGCCCCATCAGTCTACTCTCAATCATCAGCAAAGTGATGGAAGGTGTCGTCGACAGTGCTATCAAGCGGCACTTACTCACCAATAACCTAGTCACCAATGCTCAGTTTGGGTTCTGCCAGGACCACCCAGCTCCAGACCTCATTACAGCCTTGGTCCAAACAGGGACAAAACAACTGAATTTCAGAGGTGAGGTGAGAGTGACTGCCCTTGACATCAAGGCAGCATTTGACCGAGTGTGGCATCAAGGAGCCCTAGTAAAATTGAAGTCAATGGGAATCAGGGAGAAAACTCTCCACTGGCTGGAGTCATGCCTAGCACAAAGGAAGATGGTTGTGGTTGTTGGAGGTCAATCATCTCCACCCCAGGACATCGCTGCAGGAGTTCCTCAGGGCAGTGTCCTAGGCTCAACCGTCTTCAGCTGCTTCATCAATGACCTTCTCTCCATTATAAAGTCAGAAGTGGGGATGTTCGCTGATGATTGCACAGTGTTCAGTTCCATTCGCAACTCCTCAGATAATGAAGCAGTCCATGCCCGAATGCAGCAAGACCTAGATGACATTCAGCACAGAAGGAGGCCATTTGGCCCATCTTGTCCGCACCGGCCGACAAAGAGCTATCCACCCTAATCCCACTTTCCAGCGCTTGGTCCGTAGCCATGTAGGTTACAGCACTTCAAGTGCATATCCAAGTACTTTTGAAATGTGATGAGGGTTTCTGCCTCTACGGCATTACCATCACCGAATCCCCCACCATCAACATCCTGGGGGTCACCATTAACCAGAAACTTAACTGGACCAGCCACATAAATACTGTGGCAACAAGAGCGGGTCAGAGGCTGGGTATTCTGTGGCGAGTGTCTCACCTCCTCTCTCCCCAAAGCCTTTCCACCATCTACAAGGCACAAGTCAGGAGTGTGATGGAATACTCTCCACTTGCCTTGATGAGTGCAGCTCCAACAACACTCAAGAAGCTCAACACCATCCAGGACAAAGCAGCCCGTTTGATTGGCACCCCATCCACCACGTTATACATTCACTCCCTCCACCACCGGCGCACCATGGCTGCAATGTGTACCATCTACAAGATGCACTGCAGCAATTTGCCAAGGCTTCTTCGACAGCACCTCCCAAATCCGTGACCTCTACCACCTAGAAGGACAAGGGCAGCAGGCGCATGGGAACACCACCACCTGCAAGTTCCCCTCCAAGTTACACACCATCCTGACTTGGAAATATATCGCCGTTCCTTCATCGTCGTTGGGTCAAAATCTCTCCCTAACAGCACTGTGGGAGTACCTTCACCACAAGGACTGCAGCAGTTCAAGAAGGTGGCTCACCACCACCTTCTCAAGGGCAATTAGGGATGCCACACTGCCACTATGGTGGTTTGGGCAGGGCAGGTGGTGAAAGATATAGTCAGACAGAAAGGCTTCAGTAAGGGCAAGGCGTCATCACCCGTGAGCCAAGTTTCCGTCAAAGATTTGATGTAACTGCAATCATCCACAAAAAGGTCATGGATGGCAAAGGCCTTATTCGCCCTCCACAGCTGGCTTACGGGCTCAGGTTCTACAGTGGGGTTCGACCACACAACCTTCTAACTTAGAGGAAAGAGTGCTACCAATTGAGCCAAACTGGCACTCAAGTGTTTATGAAATTTCCTGCTCCCTGCACTGACAAAAATGTGACGCTCCACCAGGAAAGAAAATGTAGGACTTGGCAATAAAGGCTAAAAGCTACCTGGCCTCTGGACACAACTGAAAATGATCGCTTGTCCCTTACAAACACTCACTTTACGTGACTTTGCTTACAAAATTAATATACAAGCGAGGGTAGATTTTCCAAACAAGGAACATTGGATTTTCAGGTATAAATGGATGCTCCCAATTGGAAAATTGAGTGATCATCCATTATGCCAGAACAACATCCCTTTTGCATCCATTTTTCCAATCAGGATTTCAGTTGGCACAGGAAGCACCACCAGTTTGTGGGCGGATGCACATAATGGTGGCGTTCATATAACTTTCCATCATTTCAACTCATGTCACAGTTTTATTTACACACCGATAGAAATAACACATTCAGGATGCTAGGTACAGAGCTTTAAATGGAAATCAGTTTAAAGAGACCAGACTCCACATTGTCATACCATTGCTCAAATTTTCCTATAGTTTTTTTTCCCTGTTGCTACAGAGGTCTTTCAAAAAAACCTTTCTGGTAATTATTGGGCACTGCCTTTTATTTAAATTTCTGTTGTCACAATGCCACAATGGGAATTCCCCTGTGTCACTGGTTTTTGGAGCAAGAACAGAACCAGAGAGATGCCAAGCAGGTTAGGCAGCATCAGAGGTGCTCTGTGTCCCACCGGCCCCACATCAGAATACAGAGGCAGTGAGAGGCATACCTTCACTCTTCTGAAGAGGCTACGATGTAGAAAGGCCTCTGTGTGAAGCCAAGTTCCTCCACAGGGTGATGCCAGTCAAGGCTACAGCTTCCCTGAACTTTTATGCTTCAGAATCATTTGAGGCTGCCACTGGGGACATTAGCAACAGAAGCCAATCAATTGTCCATAGATCACAGAATCACAGAATCCCCACAGTGCAGATAGAGGCCATTTCGGCCCATCGAGCCTGCACCGACACATATCCCACCCTATCCCCATAACCCCACGTATTTAATCCCCCCTAACACTAAGGGTCAATTTATCATAGCCAAATCAACCTAACCCGCACATCTTTGGACAGTGGGAGGAAACCGGAGCACCCGAAGGAAACCCACGCAGACACGGGGAGAATGTGCAAACTCCACACAGACAGTCACCCGAGGCCGGATTTGAACCCGGGTCCCTGGTGCTGTGAGGCAACAGTGCTAACCGCTATGCCACCGTGTCAAGTAAGGAACTGATACCTCGTTTGCTCAGACAAGTAATTTCATCTCCTTCCCCTTGGGAAACTGATAGCAGCATGAGAAGGTTGTGCAATTTTCTAGAGCGACAGGATTCCTGAAGGTCCAGTGAGCGATAGATCATATCCATGTGAACCAATAAGCTCCATTGCATAATGACACTACCAACATAAATAGGAAAAAATGCACTCTCTCAATGTTCACATTTACAATCATCAGCACCAAAGTATGAAAGTCAATGCTCTCAGGCAGCTGTTATGATGCCTTAATTTTCCAGCAGTCTACCCTAGCCACCCCGGTTCAACCCACAAAGGCATATCTCAGGTTGTCTCCTGGATGATCAAGGGTATCCACTGCAACCCTGGTACATGATACCTAGGCAATATCCCAATCATCCACCAGAGTAAATCAACAAGCATTGTATTGACATGTTGAAACAGCACTTCAGGTGCCTGAATATATCTGGTGCATCCTGCAGTACAGCCTGGCGAGTGTTTCAAGAATTGACAATGTATGCTGCCTACCTTTGCCCTGCAAAGAGGCTTCATCATGGAGTCTCCAGAGGAGGAAGTTCTGCAGGCACAAAAAGGATGCCACCAAAAGGAACAGGAAGAGTCGGAAGGGACTACGAAAACTTCATGAATTTCTCATACAGAAGACCTCACCTTAACCTACATGTAAGGCCACAGCATAAATAGTGCTGTTCAGATCTTTCCCGTGTCTTCCATACATATACGTTCACCTTACGATGACTTCCCTTTGCTGCACAATTCACAAAGCTCCTATTTATGCCACAAGGTGAAACCTGTTCCCAAACCTGTGCAAGAACACTCTCAGCACAAATAACAATGTCAGTATAACTATATATTTCATGTTCCAACCATGCAACCATGGTGCTTCCTCTTGCTGGCAGTGAGAAGTCTATCCTCTTAAATATAATCTGGTGATTCACCTTGGTGCTACCACAGAAATAGGAATGTATAAGGTGGCTCGCCACTGTGTATCAATAGGAGCATCTTGAGATTGATGTGGCCCACACATCACAGCAGTTGAGTCCTGGGATGCTACTGTATGGTATGCAGACATTGGAAAGAGGCAAGCAGGTGGGTCCAGATGTCCTGGTATCCTAAGAAGCATCATCGCCTGTACCCATTCAAGCCAAGCCTCTAATAGGCACTACCTCACCATAGTCACTGATATACATGAAACCAGCCTCGGTGGTCTCAAAGAACTGTCTAAAAAGGTCTTCCTCAGGGTTGTCTGTAACCAATCGCTAATTCTATTTGAAGACGAAAGAGATAGTCCTTTCCGATCTGGCACATCAGGCCTCCATGGCAGCAGGCTAAGCATCAATGTAAGCAGTACTGACTGAACTTAGGGCCTCTGTAGATATCTCTGGAGCTGTATGGTGGACTGCAGGGTTTTGAAACCACCCTACCAAGGTACCATACATGCAGCTAGTGGATTCTGCCATCAAATCCCCAATGCCTGCACCAACATATGATGCTCTGCAAACATTGTTCTTTTAAAAGCAGGACTTATAAGATACCATAATGGGTGTGATGACATGTACATGCAACAGTCAACTACAGTACAGGATTCTTATAGGCTAAAAGTGAATAAAAGAACATTTCCAGGTGAAAGCTGGGGGTAGAAAGGGCACCCTGCTGCCTCATATAAGGTTTGAAAGTATCTTACCTTAAAGTGTGAAGGGATGGTAATTGCAGGCATGATTATACACTGCATTAATGGATGGATATTGAGGTCAGATTACGTAAAATCATTAAAATGTCATAATTTCATGTGTGCGGAGTGATGAGAGATGGCACTGACAAAATGGCCATTCCTCCCATTCCCTCTGGTCAACTTTTTTGGTGGGTCTGTGATGCTCTATATGGAAGAGGACCCCTCCTCCTCTCTTCCTCCATCTGAGAATCAGGTTGTTCTCTGTCATCTGTGCTCCTGCCACATATGGTATGACACAAGCTCGCTGTTGTTTTTTGAAGCTCCACAATTTGATCATGACGCCCATTTAACCTGCTTCAGAATTTTAAATCCCACAACAGCACACAATTTCCTGTCTCAAATGGGAGAGCTCACTGTCAGAATCATTCCTCAAGCCTAGAGTTCACCCTTAATGTTATAAGTGGGCTGGGGTCTGTGCTTAGCATGTTGAGCGGGTGTTGAATTCACACCACCCAACTTCCAGACAGGCTTATGCCTGATGGGAACGTCGGGCTAACGTAGCAGCAAACGATATTTTAGACCCATACTTTAGTTAAGAGGGGAAATTGCTCAACGGTAAAGGAATTCTTGACTGTCTCAGACAGTTGGCTGTTGCTACCTTCTCATGATTTCTGTTGACCAAATACCCCAATATTTTAGTTCATCACAAGCATTTTTCTAAAAAAAAATCACAGATATTGTAACCAACAATCCATGTTTTGAAAGGTAATTTTTTAATATTTTGTTTTCCAAAAATAGTATGCCGCAAAGAAAATCTCTTGTAACTTAGCCAAACATTAGCAGCACTGTAATATTTGAAAAATGTTGATATTCACTATGTGAATCGAGCACAGAGTAATCAGTACCTGGGAGTCATTACAAAGCTGTAATCTAATTTCGGTTTAGATGCTATCATACACCATGAGAGGAAACAGAGTCATCTGACTCCAACCACCGCTCCCGCGCCCCCCTCCCCAGGATGAGATTCAGTTTTGTAGTCATTTGAATTATCTATTATTATTTATAATATCAGCACACTGTTTTAAATTATGTAAGGGTGTGGAATTCCTCAGTTTTGTTGGAGCAGTTGGCAGTGCAGATGTCAATTGTTAGCGCAGCACACGCCACAATCTTCATGTGTTATTGAACTCAAACAAAAGGGATTCATGATTATGACATATTGCTGAAACTTTATCAAGAAATAATTTGAGTTTAATTATTGCCGAAGTCTATGTCAAATATAACATTTAATTGAATAAGCATATTTTTCATTAACACTTTCAGCAAAACATTTTGATTTTGCATAGCAGGCTCATGATTGAATAAATCTATATATTGCTTTGAGTTAGCATTTTTCTTTGTGTATTCAGTGATATTTTATATGAGCAGCACTGTACATTAAATAACTGAATAACAATCTTATTATTACTAAAACACACATGCCTTAAATTAGGCTTTTTAAATATTAGCATATGAAGGCTTAGCATGTTTGGGTACGCTCATCTTTAAGTGGGTTATTGCCTGTTAAAAGAGTGGACAAAGCAATTTCAGACCATTGTGCCAAATGTTCAATCGCTAATATTGAAAAAGTCTAATTTTAAGGCAATAGACAGCAGCCAAATTGGGTAGTAGAAACTGTTCCCATAATTATTAATTAAATAGAGTTTGATCTGCAAAGTTTTATTTTGGGAAACAGCTAAAATGTCGCAAGTCAAATAACAAAACTTTAAGTGCTAAAATGTTATGCAGTTACCAGATTCCTTGCTTTGATTTCACTACCAAAGTTAAATTAAAGGTTACAGAAAGTAGCTATCACTGCAGACTGCAGTTAGGAGTAGCTCTGAAATGTTATCTATTTTCATCCTATATGAAGATACACAGGATGCAGGTTTACAAAAGTATAGCTGCCTGTGTGGCATACTGTAATTAATATAAGTTTATTGGATTACTCTGACCATCGAAATGGGAGGCATGTCATTTTTCTATCAAATTTTAATTCACTAGGGGATCTCCCATGGCATTACTCAGAGAATCAGAAGATAAGCTGTTTTATAACCTGGGCCTGTTAAACCAGGCAATAATCGCCCCTCCCATTCACAGCAATGTCAGATATGCCCACTCTGCATCACGTTTTCTCTCCTCCCCCTTCCCCCTTCCCCCAACCCGACTTAATGGGATGTCTCTCATCGACAACCACCTCCCTAATAGGGTCTCTCTCCTTCTTTAGCACTCCCCAAATTCAGCTCTTTCTTTGTCTCTATCTTCCCTCCCCTAGACTTTCAGGACTTTGCAGCCCAAAAGTACCCCAATATTTTTCAGTTCAACCCCACCCCAAATTATTCATTTTAAAACTCAAAATGAATTGCATAACAATTTTATGCTGTTTGTGGAACACAACTTTATTGAATACTGTTCGAATCAAAAAACAGAAAATAATTTCTCTGTTGTTTGCTCTCAGGTTACTGTATTTGTTCTCTACGTTTTGTAATTGTAAGTATTTTTTTATATCACTGCACACATGGCGTTGTACACAAGGGGGCAGATTGTCATCGTGCCGCCTGGATATGAAACTGGCATTGTGATTGGCCACCTGAGACAGCAAAGTTAGAGGCCATGGGAGGAGGAAGGAAGAAGACAGCGCAGGTTAGATATTGGGGGTAGGGTGGGGGGTGCATTGGAAATGTCTTCTTCCTCTTAGGCAGTCCCTCGGAACCGAGGATGACTTGCTTCCACATTAAAAATGAGTTCGCAGGTGACTGATGAGTCCAATGCGGAACCGACAGTCTCTGTCACAGGTGGGGCAGACGGTGGTTGAAGGGGCGGGTGGGTGGGGTGCTTGGGTTGACGTGCGCTCCTTGCGCTGCCTGCGCTTGGCTTCCGCTTGCTCCCGGCAAAGAGACTCGAGGTGTTCGGCGCCTTCCCAGATGCTTCTCCTCCACTTTGTGCGGTCTTGGGCCAGGGATTCCCAGGTGTCGGTGGGGATGTTACACTTTTTCAAGGAGGCTTTGAGGGTGTCCTTGAAGTGTTTCCTCTGCCCACCTGGGGCTCTCTTGCCATGCCGGAGCTCCGAGTAGAGCACTTGTTTTGGGAGTCTCGTATCGGGCATGCGGACAATGTGACCCGTCCATCGGAGCTGATCGAGCGTGGTCAAAGCTTCGATGCTGGGGATGTTGGTCTGAGCAAGAACACTGACGTTGGTGCGCCTATCCTGCCAATGCATTTGCAGGATCTTGCGGAGGCAGCTTTGGTGGTACCTCTCCAGTGCTTTGAGGTGCCTGCTGTACATGGTCCATGTCTCTGAGGCATACAGCAGGGCGGGTATCACTGCTGCTCTGTAGACCAAGAGCTTAGTGCCGGGTTTGAGGTCCTGGTCTTCAATCACTCTCTTCCTCAGGCGACCGAAGGCTGCACTGGCACACTGAAGGCGTTGTTGGACTTCGTCGTCGACGTCTGCCCTTGTTGACAGTAGGCTCCCGAGGTATGGAACGTGGTCCACGTTGTCCAAGGCCTTGTCGTGGATTTTGATAATCGGGGGGCAGTACTGTGTGGCGGGGGCAGGTTGGTAGAGGACCTTTGTCTTACGGATGTTTAGTGTAAGGCCCATGCTCTCATACGCTTCGGTGAAGGTGTTGACGATGGTTTGGAATTGGAAATGTAGAGCAGAGTTAAAGGCTAGGGGAGAGGGAGAGGGCAGGACAAGAGGGGTTATAAATCTTCAAAGTGACAGAGACGGTTATAAATCTAGGGGAAAAATACTGGATCCTTTGGAGCAGCCGACCAGCAGGGTGGAATAGTGGCGTCAGTAGCGGTCACTAATGGGCGAGGGAGCGACTAACTAATGGAGGACGGTGATTATGGCCAGGAATGGGTGGCACAAGCAGCAGCTAAGAACGCGTCAGCGGTGGCCAAAGAACACAAATGTAGGGCGAAAAGAAGATAGTTTAGCAGGACAGCAGTCCCGCAACGGGACTTTCTAAGAAAGAGTTGGGATGGCTGGAGGCATGCAATTTGATACATATTGTACTTGCATAGTGTAAATTGAACACCAGAGGGCTCTCTGATGGGAGAAAGCATACTTTAGCAATTACACTCCAGTACCTACACTTATATTGAAAGTATATTCAGAGAAAATGTTCCAGAGAGTCTGAAATAAAAGCATCCATTACATTATCACACCAACTTGACTTTTATCAGACATAACACAATCAAGAAAGCATTGGGGAGGGCCCAGTGACAGGACAACAGTGGAGGACATGAGACAAAGTCAAAAGTAGGCCATAGATGAAGTAAAACTTATAAACCTGTAACTTGCGATCTGTCAAGTTTCAGCTTGACAGATCGTACAAATCCGAAGAAAATGGACATTCGCTGGCGCAGGGTTGGGCTATTTGCCCACAAAACATCTTATGTCAGGTAAAAACAGGCGTAAGGCTTTCTTTTACCAGCGTATGGGTTTAAATAAATATTAAAAAAATTTTTTTTATATCATTCAAAAACCTTTAAAATTAGTTTCGGTTATTTTGGCCCCTTTAAAAATGTTCAAATTTATTTTTCAAAAAAATAATGTTTTTGTTTTAAATGTTTAATTAAATTGTATTTTAATTAATTTTGAACATGTGATGATTTATTTTTATTTAAGTGGGATGAAGTGTGTTTTTATGGGGATTTCTATTATGCTCATGGGGGTTCCGTACATAAATGGAATCCCCATAAGCATAATGGGACTCCCCCCTTTGTGATCGGTTGGGCTGGCCCACCTGATCCCAGGGACACTTGCGAACCACATGCGCCCCAGGATACGTGGGCCTTTACGCAGGCATACGCCTGCAGACCCAGGACCGCAAGAGTCCCAAGATATGGGGGCACCAGGTAGGTGCGTACTTTTCTTGCAGATCAGAGGCATTCGCCAGTGGGAAGCCTCCGACCGCAATTTCCAGCCCAATATTTTCTGAGAGGGAGAGAGTCACCCAAATAATCAATACATTTATTGGGGGGGGAAAAGTGACAATCAAAATTGGGTGGAAGTTTTGCATAATAATTGTTAATCTTTTGTTATTCGGCTAAGGAAATAATAGCCAATTCAAAAGAAGAAAAAAACGTGTGCCATACAGGCCTTTCAGTCAAATGCAACCCCAACCAATGGAATAAAAGCCTCCTCTGTTTTAGGGTCCAATTTGAAATGAGCCTAAAGCACAAAATTGTCCCTAATTTGGTACTAATTGGCAACCTCACTCTGAGGCCACAGGGTGGCTAGTGTGGGTAATGGGAAAAATGGCACAAGTGCAGCAGGATGTGCTGTTCTGATGTTGGGGGTGAGTTACGTTATTTGAGCAGAGTAGAATGAACTTTACTCTGTGTTTGCTTATGCTGTACCTGACCTAGGAGTGTTTGATGCTCTCACTGGGTGCCTGAAATGGGAAGAATTCTGAGTCCCAGCACGAACACCCCTCACCCTGGTGAGCACAAATCAATTAATGAAAAATCAAAGGAGAAAAAAAACACAGACTTAAATATCTGACCAAATGAGGAAAAATAAAATTAATATTTTCTGTTAACTTTGCATGGATGACAAACAAAGAAATTATTCTAAAGATACAAGGACTAATCTTCTTCTCCTGTCACTGATTGACAACAATGTGAGCACAGTTCACTAGAAGTGTGCTGCATTTGGGAAGATTAGCACCAGGATTTCCTGCTCCCCCTCCCTCCCCCATACTATTCAAAAGCATAGATGTTAGGTGCTGCTAAAGGTGCTCCATTAGGTGTTATGAAGATCATCAGAGAAAGTCCTGTCACTGTCTGGGCCTTAAAGACAGCAATAATGTTAAAGGGACAGATCAAGTCAAAGTCCCATGAGTGATCCAGAGATCTTCATTTTTTTTAAAGGAATGGGCCGGAATTTTTATAGTGCCAGCATTGATGAATTGTGCTAAGTTTGGATAATTAACTTATGTGTGTAAGAAGCTGCGATTTGCATGTCAGTGGTCTCCATGTATATTGTAAGGTTCTGTCCCTGTAAATGTGTTTGTGCTTCTGTGCCATGGCTGGGATAGCAGCAGCATCAAAAGCATCGGTCTGGATGACCTTGCCCTTGGAGGGAATGAGTAAAAAGACGGCACAGATGTGCCAAGCAGTAGGCAGAGGAACTGGGGAAAACAAGCTTCAAAACCTACATCAGGGGAGGGTGCAATGACATTGTGACAAGTTTACATAGTCTTTATAAACATGGACATAGAAATTTATAATGGGAAAATAAATGCAAGGACATATTTTAAATATTTCAAAATGGAGACTGATTTATGTCTGCCATGTTGGTCCAATTATCCCTGCACTCTAACCCCACTATACCTAAAGGTTACACTTGGTATTAACTCACCATGAGCACCACTCAGAAGATAGACTAGTAATATATTAAAAATCTTACGTCCGCACGGAGTTCCTATCAACTTTTTCCATTATCATTTCCTATGTCCACATTTATAATTAAAACTGCCCAACTAAATTTATCACACTGTAATTACACCTTCCCCCAGCGGTGGCACTGTAATGCAAAATCGTGTAATTACAGCATGACTAGTTATATAGGAAATTTCCATTATAAATGGGGACAAAGAAATTTATAATGGAAATATGAAAATGGAAATATAAAAGTAAAAACAGAACGTATGACTTTAAAATTGGGACTGAATTACATCTGCTGGCCTGGTCCAATTATATCACACCTTCTTTAATGTTCGAATACTAACTTGATGTACACAGTATTTACAGCACAGAAACAGGCCATTCGGCCCAACAGGTCCATGCCGGTGTTTATGCTCCATACAGGCCTCCTCCCACCCCTACTTCATCTCACCCTATCAGCATATCCTTCAATTCCTTTCTCCCTCATGTACTTATCTAGCTTCCCCTTTAAATGCATCTATGCTATTCACCTCAACTACTCCATGTGGTAGCGAGTGCCACATTCTAACCACTCTCTGGGTAAGGAAGATTCTCCTGAATTGCCTATTGGAGTGACTGTCTAATAATTAGGACTCCTATTCATGTTGTGTTCAAAATTTGGATTCTTGCACCAGTTGTATTACAGAATCCCCATAAGTATGAATGGGGATCACTTAAAAAATACATGAACACATTAAATAAAAAAATTTTAAATGACATATTTAAAATTAATTAAAATGCCATTTAATTAAATATTTTAAACCAAAATTAAATTTTTTGAGACAGGGCTAAAAATAAACTTACCTTATTGGACAGGGTTTTTAAAGTATAAATGAGTGATAAAATTTTATTTTTCTATTTTTAAAACCCTTATGCTGGTAAAAGCAGGCCTTACGCTTCTACCAGATGTAACAATTTCATGACCATTCTCTGGGCAGAAGTTGGGCAAATAGCATAACTCTCCGCCCGAGAATTATTGACAGATCACAAGTTCCGGGTTTTCGCGCATGCACTTCGCACGCCTAAACCCGGAACTTGCGCAGCCCCTACGGGCGCGTACACACCTCGTACGCACCCGTGGAGGTCACAAATTACGGCCCATTCAGTTTATTCATACAAAGTTATTTAGAATTAAGACAGCATATAAAGGTAATTATACAGTTGATTGAGGCCTCTGAACAAAGGGCAATATAGGGCAGATATAATGGGCCGGAATTTGCAGTGGATAATAACGGCGAACTAACAGCGTTCACTGTTATTACCCCTTTGAAACTGACCGCAACTTCAGAATGTAGCGCATGCGCATTTAAACACGGAAATCCTGAAGTTGCGGTCAGTCATTCACTGCCACAACACTGGCTGCGCTGTGGCACCCCTCCTCCCCTCCCCGCCCACATAGCCGGCAATCAGTGTAATCAGTGAAACTGACGAAAACTTGGGCTTTTCCGCGGTAATATCGCTGTTAAATACCCCATTAAAAGTTAGGCCTTGTTGGATTAGGTGTAACTGGGGTTTAAGATAGGCTGAATGGGGTAGCAAGGACAGGGTTAGAGAAGTTGAACCTGGAGACAATGAAAGGTATCTGTGGTGGTAGATGTAAGATAAAAAAAAGAATTTTCATTTATGTTGCATCTAAAACATCCTGAGGCCATCTCAAGGCACTTCACAGCCAACAAATTACTTTTGAAGCACAGTCATTATTGCTGTGTAGACAAACATGACAGCCAATTTGTGAATAGTAAGGTACCACAAACAGCAATGAGATATTGGCCGTGCAGTACCCGTTATTCGCTAAATACCTGTGTGTAAGCGCAGCAATTCCTCATATAACACAGATTCTCTTCACTAATGTTAGTGACATGAGGAATTCTGTCCCCAAGATTAACAACATTTCTATTTACCCATTTTGTTCACCAAAAATCAGACTTCTGCCAATAATCATTGTCTAGCTAATCAATGTAATTGATTAATTGTGTGTTATATACTAAACAATACTCCAGCATTGCCAACAATGCTTAATTATATTCCTATTAAATAGGGCCTTTTCACAGTCTCTTTATGCATGTTCAGCTGTTATGTATTACTCAACACTGGAAAATACCAAATGGAAACGTTAAGCATAAAATTGAGAGGACAGAGGCTACTATTGACTGCATTTATCCAGCAAGTTTTCTTTTATAATTAGGCTCACTTTGCATTGTATTTTCAGCTATCCCACTGTATTCTAAGAAATTCCGATGCAGGAATTAACTTTCTGCTGAGCTAAATACGTTTGCTTTCTCAAGACTCAACTTAGTCCATTTTTATTGGATATGTTTAGTGTATGTTCACAAATGTGCCTTAAAGCAGAATTATGGTCCTCAAAGGGATTGTTCCAAATTCATTCCATAATTACAATGACAACTCACATTTAATACATAGTGCCTTTAATATCAAAAGTCAGACAAAAATGGGTACCATGAAAGGTGATATTAGAAGGGGTAACTGAAATCTTGGTCAAAGAGCTGAATTTCAACGAGGTTTTTAAAAAGAGTGAGGTGGAGAGGCGGATGGAAGGAAATTCAAGCACGCGGGGCCTAATTACCACAGAATCAACTTAG
Organism: Squalus acanthias; assembly: GCA_030390025.1. NCBI lineage: Eukaryota > Metazoa > Chordata > Chondrichthyes > Squaliformes > Squalidae > Squalus > Squalus acanthias. The sequence goes on from CM059446.1 coordinate 39,863,801, forward strand.
GCGAGTGACTTGGTTGGAAATGTGCTCTTAATAAAAACATTAACCTGATGAACTTCAACAAGCTTTTTTTGATATATGGGCCGTGATTTTGCTGACCTCGAAGGTCCGTGGCGGGCCATGTCGGTGGCGTGCCCCGACCCCGCTGCTGGCTCCATCCCAGCCTCTGAAATGAATTTCCCTTGATTGGGCTTGTTAAGCCCGCCCAGTGTATTTCCCAGCCAATTAGAGGAAGCGGGTCTGGTGACGTCATTTGATGATGCGTCATCAGCTGGTTTCCTTAAAGGGACCAAGCCCAAATTTAGTTTGACATTTGTGCTGTCAGTGTTCTACAGCATTGAGGTGCTGCAAACACTGACAATCACTGCACAGCGGTGTAGGGCTGCACCCAGGTTCTCCCATGACTCCCTCCATATGCTTACGGAGGGAGTCACAGCACGCAGGGAGGTCCACTTCCCTTCTGATGGGCAAAAGAGACCTCCCCAAAACACCAACACAGCCTGGTTGCACATTGCACAGGGGAGCACAAGCAGGGATGTGGTCAGGAAGACCTGGGTGCAGTGCCGCAAATGTTTCAATGATCTCAGTAGAGCACAAAATGTTAGTACAAAGCCACACTCAACCTCATCCTGCTGTACCTCTCATCACATCCCCATCACTCTGCCTTCCTTACCCCACTCCTGCACATCCTTACTCACACCAACTTACCTTGGACCTCCACCCATCCCTCTCTATCTATATTATCACATCCCCATCTCACTAGTCACCCCTCACACTCTCCCTCATCCTAGTGCAATCATACAAACTAACAACACACAAGGGTGGACACTTGGGTGTTTTATGCAATGTCCATGTAAAGTTTCTGTTAATGTGGTGTCAAACACTGAAACCTTTATTTTCAACACTTTGCATTCTTGGACAGATTTGTGTGCACCTTTGGAAGTGGCTTAGTGAGTTGCATTGATTGGGAGACATAACGGTACCCCCCGCAATGGTGATGAGTGTGAAAGGAATGGCTTGGGCATTGTAGGGATGCTTTATGGTGTTGGTGAGGGGTGGAACCAACCTGGCGCATCATGTGGCAGCCAGGGTGTACAGCATCAAGTGAAGTAAATCTGGCCATGCTGAGGCCATCCCTGGCCTCCCGGGCAACAATGTGGTCGGGTGCTGATGCCCTCTGTCCTGTGCAGCATCAGTTGATTGCAGAGAAGTTTGGTGTTGTTGTTGGTGCTGCTGGTGTGCCTGGTGCTGCTGGTGATGGGGCTGATCGTGGTGGGATTCTGAGGACCAAGGTGAGAGAGTATAAAGGGCACCCATGCTGATGGAATAGATGGCAGGTGAAGTAGAGATGACAGAAGTGATCTGTCAATGGTGAGAGAGGTAATGAGGTCAGACTGGATGAACGGATGACTTGTATAAAGATTTGCAGCATGGTGAATCTGTTGTGGAAATGCAGTGAGGAAGAGCTTGTGGCTGAGGGAAGATATCTCTGTAAGGTAGGAGCTTTTACTTGACATTTGAAGCTGTCAACTCACCAGCTGATTCAATGGCCACTGACCTCCCATCTCAGCTTCACAGACGTGGTCTAGCAACAGCGTGAAACCCGTGGGCGAGCTGTCAAATTCAAAAGGTCAGTTTAAAACCATTGTTAAGTGGCTGTAAACAAGCCACTAATCATTTAAATTGGCTCCCCCGCCGCTGCGTGTCGGGTCTGCTCAGCGCTCACAGACCTGACATTTGGTAAAGGCGCGTGGTGGCGGGTTCACAGCGGGGTCACGACCCGCTTAGGGGAAAAAAAACACTTTCCCACCCGGCCCGCTGACCCCCAGCAAAATCTCAGCCATGTTGTCTCAGCTAATCTTGAACTCCAGTTACAGCCTCAAATCTGATTAATCTGGTCCCATTTGGTCTTATACAGCACACCTATCCTGTCTTCTTCTATTCAAAGTTGAATTTCCTAGTCTGAATGGGATGCTTCACTTCCTAGTTAGATTCTCAGACTAGGTTATCAAGCTGTTTCTTAAGGCCCCCAATTTCATTTTGATTCATTTCATTTAATGTTTATCTGCCATTAGTCGATGATGGTAACACAAATCTTTCTCTGCAGAGGAAGGTTCATACGAAGATTAGAAAATTAGATTTTTTTTCTGTTCTACTGTTCAGTGATGACACAAGCATTAAGGAGTGTTTGTTGTGGCAGTAATGGGATTTCTTTGTATCACCCTAACAATCTGAGTTCAACATCAATCTTAAGAATGCCTTCGATCTCCTCCCTTCTCCCCTCATCACCAACTATTGCACCATTTGACATTTCTATCCTTCAAAATCAGAATTTAACCCATTACCCTGCTATGTACTACAAGAACAAAACAACTAAGGCTATGACAACAAGCATTTTTCAGTGGTCAATTTAGTGCAAACTCCACTTATTTCAGCTCAAGTTAATTACAACATTTTTAAGATTTCACAAAAATATGTTGCCATTACAGGGGGTACTCTTAAATGTATTGAGCTTGTGTATTTTACGGATTAACTGCCTCAGGAAATAAGTACTGTATAATCAAAAAGAACTATGCCGTTACCACATTGACTTTCCTGTAGCGAGCAGCAAATTAACGGCTTACTATCCCTATTCTCAAAGAAACTCGTTGCAAAGATCTATCAGCAGCATTCACTGAAGAAAATCACTCTGCTATGAAAATGCAGTCACACTTTCCACAGAGCAATCCTAAAGGAATATTTCTAAACAATTTTTACAGCTGTTGAAGCAGGAATTACCACTTGAAATTCACAGCGGGGTAACAGTTGAATAAGTTCATTGATATCCTCAGAACTAATCAATAAGCATTCTGTTGTAAATTAACTGCTGGTCAGAAACAGCAAGAGCTTTCTTTCAGTCTCCTATACAACAACGGGTCTGGAGTAGCGCTTGGTGCTTATTTAAACATTTACTAAGAATTTACTTGATATGATGCAGCAAAAGAAAAAGAATGGTACTCATTGTGATCCCAAATCACCTCAACTTTGATGATGTACTGAAAATTTCAGTGCATTCCCCAAACCCTGCAAGAAAAAAAGTCATTTTAATTCATATGCAAGATCTTTTTAGAGACCTCAATTTATTTTCTGAACAGTGAATTTTTGCATAGAATTATTTTTGAAAATCAGCACAGGAGACTGCCATTTGGTCTATTGTTTCTGTGCCACTACTAGCTCCACATTGGAGCTATCTGCTCTAATCCCTTTTCTTTGCTCTCTGTCCATAATCTAATATTTTTCTTCTTTAAGTATTTAAATTTTTAAAGATCCATGCATCTACACTCCAGGTCTTGTTGTTTCTCCATCCCAACGAGAATGTTATTGTTTAGAGTATACTTTCTTTCTCTTTGTCCCAAAATGCACTATTTCATATTTACCTACATGGAACTGCACTTGTATCAATCCATGGAGAATGATTATATCTGTAGCGAATAATGAAAGAACGGATGGTTTGATTAATCCAGTTACACAGGCCCATTGTATAGAACCAAATATAGTTTAATGTATCACCGTCAGCCAAAACATATTGGCCCAGAAATTGATCTCGCTCTGTTCCCGCGGGGGTAAGCCTTCCCCGCGATGTCTCACCTCGCTTATGCTTTTTCAGATCCAGCTCGCACGAACTTGATGTTCCAGACATCAGCTGTGCTGGGCTTGCGTATCCCAGCGGCGTAGTGAATTCGTGCGAGCTGTGGGATCACGTGACTCAGTTAGAGCCAATGGCAGCACACCATCTTCCATTCATAAGTCTCACAGCATGGCTGTGAAATCTATGAATCTTACACCCCCCCAAAATAACAGCTAAACCTCAATTAAATTTTTAAAAAAACCCATCACATTAATAAAATAAGTATAGTTAATTAAATTAACCATTTTAAATAAAAAATTAAATTTTTGAAAAAATTTAAAATCTTTTAAAAAGTTATAAAAATAAACTTACCTGTCTTTAAAGTCTCTAAAAAAGATATACCTGTAAAAAAAAATTCAAAAAAATACTTAATTCACTACTTACCTTCTTAAAAGCGGGTCTTACTCCTCCTTTTTACATTTCCAAAATCTTCCCTACTTACCTGCGCGTCCAAAGCATGAAGTGCACAGCGTGCGCGCAGCCTGTAGCGCGCACGCAATGCACCCAGGCCCCGCCCCCTTTTCAGAAGAGCAATTGCCGGTTTTCAGCGCATGCGCAGGGCATGCAGAAAACCGGCAATTGGAGTGGGAATACGCGAGAGTACGCAGTGCGTACTCTCGCGTCCCGGGATCAATTTTCGGCCCATTGAGATTGCTTGGCTTGGTGAAATCCAAACAATTACAGATAAAATGATACCCATCGTAACATGTATATGAAACAATTGTGTATATTGTGCTCAGTGTGATGTCATACATAAATACTTTAATCCTATCAATGTTCAGACATCAGCAATAAGAATGACCGCAACAGACATATTACTACTGAGTTCCTGCAAATGCACCAATAAGATGTTATATTATGTAAAAACACACTTTTGTACTATTTGTACATAGGTGCCAGAGGGAGCCTCTGCACATTAGTCAATGGCAAGTGACAATGTTGTTTTTAGAGACAAACCAGCCATTACTGTTTGCATGCAGCGACCAAATAATAAAGGAACAAGCTTATCTTAAGTATTACAATTGATAACCGCAAGTTTGACAGGAGACTGTAGCAATTCTCTTTGCTATATAACGCGCTCTTTGAAGTTCTTAACACCTGAGAAGAACGGTTCAAGTAATCAGTCAGTTCTTTGTGGATATTACAGAATTTCATAAAGATCAAAGACCTGTGAATGAGATCCATGTATAAGTTTGTGTATACACGGATTCATCTGGTAATGTCATTCACGGCCTCTGGGTTGACTGTAGAAATACTGGTTGGTTTCGGGTTGAATTAAATGCAAGGATTTTTGGTTTCATGCAACAGTGGATACTGTAGTATTCTGGGATGAGGCAATATTCTAAAATTACTTAGCAGTTTGCAATCATAAATTACATCAGATTGGATAGCAAATTGGAAGGCGCATTTAAACAGGAGGGTCTGGTGGATAATTTGAAGGAATTAGCTGGTGCACTTCTAGTCGACAGACTTGAGACCTTATGTAAAAGAGCCAATCTTGTAATTTTAGAACACTTGAAGGGAGTTTTCTGATTTTTGAAACTGGAGTTTTAACATTTCCTCATACGCAAAATACTTTATTTAAATGTAACCTTCCCACTGAAATAGTCAGCTAAGCTTTTCAGTAGTGTTTGTGTATGTGCGACATGAACAACTTCATTCACACCACCAACTACATCTCCAGAAAAAGAAATTTAAAGTATATTAAAAACCGAACACAATCCAAAGCAGCTTCATTGCAAAGTTTTTATACTGAAACATAACAGATCCAAACTGAAGTGTTTGGAAAAGTCTGCTCCAGATTGTTTCAGAAACTGAGCCTACTTAAAAACTACAAAAAGATCTCTTCAACAAACATTGTAAGCTTTTTATAGATCATTCATTGCAATAATCTCACCAAGGCCGAATACTCCCCGTCTGATTTTTGACCTTGTCTTAAAACGTAAACCACAATGCAGTTGTGAAAGACAAACAAAAAGCATTCCTCCCACATGGATGCTCCCAGAACCCAGACAGCACCCGCCCTCGCCCCCACCCTCCCCCCACCCCAGAACCCAAACAACAATTTCACCAATTATTCCCAGGCCCCGCTGGTCCCTCACTCTATGGCTTACTATTAGTGCTTCCCAGATCGCCTTCTCTCTCATCTACACATATTGCAGGACCATATTGCGGGATATGGGGATCGGGCAGGAAAGTGGAGTTGAGGTCAAAGATCAGCCATGATTTATTAAATGGCGGAGCAGGCTTGAGGAGCCGTATGGCCTACTCCTGTTCCTAATTCTTATGTTCTTATAGCCTTTCCCTACCTGATCTCTGTACCCATGTCCATCGTGGTACATGGTGCCTCCCATCTTGCTACATTCTTTAGGTAAGAGATAAATATTGAATACGTCAGTAAAAGAGCATGCGTGAGAGCCACAGAGAGACATACAGAAGAAGAGAGACTTACAGATGGAGTAAGATGGAAATAATGAGATGAGCTGGACACACAGAATACATCATAATGAGAATAGTGTATGACAACCAGAGAGAGAGAAAGAGCAAGAGGGAGAGCAAGAGGGAGTGAGAGGTAGTGTGAGATAGAATGGAACAAAGTGGTACAATTTTAAAAGGGGTACAGGAACAGAGAGACCTAGGGGTTCACATACACAAGTCTTTGAATGTGGCAGGACACGTTGATAAGGCTGTTAAAGAAGCATATGGGATCCTTGGCTTTATAAATAATGGCAGAGAGTACAAAAGCAAGAAAGTTATGCTAAACCTTTATAAATCACTGGTTAGGTCTCAGCTGGAGTATTGTGTCCAATTCTGGAAACCACAATTTAGGAAGGATGTCAAGTCTTTGGGGAGGCTGCTGTGGAAATTTACTAAAATGGTACCGGGGTGAAGGACTTTGGTTATGTGAGGAGACTAGAGAAGCTGGGATTGTTCTCCTTCAAGCAGAGAAGGTTTTGGGGAGATTTAATAGAGGTGTTCAAAATTATTTTGATCAAGTAAATAAAGAGAAAGGGGGAAAAATTCAGTTGGTTGCGCCTCCCGTTAGCGCCTTAAGAGGGCGCTAATGGTGCGCAAAGCAGCTAGCGCCCGTGCGCGGTGATGTTTGCGCCGCTCGCGAAATTAACTAGACATTTTGCGGCGGCGCTAAACACTACCGCCACGATCTCCTGCGCCGGCAGATCATGACGTAAGTCGAGTGCGCAACGCTCCGGTATCGCCCCAGAGCAGATATTGAGTGGCGCCCCCTGCCTTACCGCCTGCCGTTAGCAACGACAGGTTGAGGGGAGCGTTTTGCAGTCAGGAAGGGACTGGGGGAGCGCTATTTAAAGGTGACTGCTTCCATCCTTTTATTGTTGGTGACATTTTTGAACCACGCATTCTGAGAGAGAGAGAGAGAGAGAGACTTCTGGAGAGATTCAACGCTGTGTGAAGGAGTTTTGGGTACTGAGCAGCACTTTGCAGCTTCATTTTGATTTGCCCTTCCTTGTATTGATTTAGAAGAGACTGTGGGGGCTGCACTCTGAGCTCTTTCCCTGGTACTCTTCATTGTTCTTTCCAGCAGATTTGATGTACAGGTCTCTCCAGACCGAGATTCAAGGCTGCAGTGAGCAGGATGTGGATAGAAAGCAAGATCAACCCTCCCCTTTAAGAACTGGCCTGCGCCATTGTGTGTGTCTTCCATTGCTGACTGACATTACATGAGCTTCGCCAGCGCTCTCAGTTAGCGCCTCGCTCCTCGGCCTTTGCGCCTTAAGACAGGTGTGAAGCGCCTGATTTAGCGCTCCAATCACCTCCAGGGGCGATAAAAGTCAAGTTTGCAGTCGGAGACGATAATTAGCGCCAGGCGCTACTCTTTGCGCCCGGCCGGTAATTGCGCCCCAAATGGGGCGATACTGAATTTCTCCCCCAAACTGTTTTCACTGGCAGGACTGTCAGTAACCAGAGGACACATATTTAAGATAATTGACAAAAGAATCAGAGAGAAGGAGAATTTTTTTTTACGTTGCAAGTGATTATGGTCTGTAATGCACTGTCAAAAAGAGTGGTGAAAGCAGATTCAAATAGTAACTTTCAAAAGGGAATTGGATATATACTTGAAAAGGAAGAAGAGCAGGGGAGTGGGACTAATTGGATAGTTCTTTCAAAGAGCTGACATAGGCATGAGGGACCAAATAGCCTCGTTCTGTGCTGTATGATTCTATGAGAACAAAAAGGCAGAGTGCACAAAAATAATTAGAGTTGGAAAGAAGCAGGAAAACAGGAAAAGAGAACTTACTTCGGGGCCAACGCCGAACGCCTTTGCTTCGCCGCAGACCGCTAATTCCGGCCCATGATTCTAAAGGGTAGGTTTTCCGTGTCCTCTCCTTTGGGGAGGTACCTGCCCACTGTAAGCACAGATTGGAAAATCACAGGCAGCACATCAGCTACCTCTCCACTGGTAAGAACTCAGAAAATCTACTCTCGTAAGTGAACCGCGAAATTGCACCTGACACTTTCTGATCAGGAGGGCAGATCGGAGAATTGGCCCCAGAGATTAGTGCCCAACTCTCGACATTAACCCAGTGCCCAATTCTCTGATCTGCACTCTCATCAGTAGGACTCTAAGTAGAGTCATCTGATGCAGATTATCATTTAAAAAGTGCACAGCAACTTCAAAGTAATTCAATTTTAAAGAAAGTAAATAGGCGCATTACAGTGTATGTAGAAGACAGAAATTATCTCATTTAATGCTGCATGCATCCTATAACCCTACAGTACTTTTGATACAACTGGGAACATCCTTATTGATTCAAGGAATACATTAACAGATACCTGCTGCTTAACTCAGCAGAAAAATTGATTCTTGTTATGAGGTACCATTAATTAAATGACAATCACTATTAATGCACATCTTAGAATACATCAAAATGTACAGCAAGATTCTGTCAGTATTTAATAGCATGGCAATTACCTGCAATAAGCTTGTTCCATGGGAAAATATGCACATGCAAACAGAATTTATTATATACTTTTGTAATCAGTCTTCATTCTTTTCATTAGCTTAACAAAAGTAATTTTAAACAAAATAGAGAGAAAATTGAATGTAAATAAAATATACATCAAACTAAGATTTATCAAAGTTCCACACTGACAGAAAAGCTATAGGTAATTTTCCAAGTCCATTCAGGGAGCCTTACTCGCCGGCAATGCAGATTGGAAATTTGGGCAGGCACTGTCCAAGATTTCCCAATCATTAAAATGAATTTCCAATATGTGCAGCCCAGCAGACAAGGCTTTCCACCAGCAGTGCGGACTCATAACATTACTATTTATTTTAGAATTAATTGTCTGGTTCCTTCGGAGATTGCAGATTGGACAAATCAAAACCCAAGAATAAATTATTCAAAATTTGAAAATGACATTCAAATTATGAAGTGCTGATTTATAGTCGAATTAAACAAAGATCCTCTCAACCAATGGTGCATTTATACTGTGACTTTAGTGATTGTGTGAAGTGAATCAACACTGCATGGAGTCACATTTTGCACAAAAGTTCTCAGGGAGTCCCTTAGACCTCCTGGGCACTTTTGAAACTTACCTCAAACTTATTTAACTGTATTGAGTGTGCAGTACTGGACTGTCGACCAAGAAGTTGTGAATTCAAATCCTACCACGGAAAGTTGTGAAATTTAATTCAATAAATCTGGTAATTTGTAAGCCAGCAGCAGAAAATGACTATGAAAGCTGCTGGATTGTTGTAAAAATATAAATGTTTCACTAATGTCCTATAGAAAGGAACCTACCACCCTTACCCAATCTGACTTACACATGACTCCAGTCCTACACCACATGGTTAAATCTAAATTCCCTCAGGGCAACTAGAGATAGCAATAAATTCTGGTTTGCCAGCGTTGGCCACATCCCAAGAACAAAAGGAAACCTGCTCGTGGAATCAAAAAGTTTAAATTATAACAGCTGGAGTTCAGCTCTGCACTTACATATACAGAAGCATATGAGGGTCCTCTCAATGCCATGAGAATGTACATACATACGTACGAACATACGAATTAGGAGCAGGAGTAGGCCACTCGGCCCTTCGAGCCTGCTCCGCCATTCAATAAGATCATGGCTGATCTGATTACTCCACATTCCCGCCTACCCCCGATAACTTTTCACCCCCTTGCTTACCAAGAATCTATCTACCTCTGCCTTAAAAATATTCAAAGACTCTGCTTCCACCGCCCTCTGAGGAAGAGAGTTCCAAAGACTCACGACCCTCTGTGAGAAAAAAATTCTCCTTATCTCTGTCTTAAATGGGCGACCCCTTATTTTTAAACAGTGACCCCTAGTTCTAGATTCTCCCACAAGAGGAAACATCCTCTCCACATCCACCCTGTCCAGACCCCTCAGGATCTTATATGTTTCAATCAAGTCATCTCTTATTCTTCTAAACTCCATGGGGTAAAAATTCACTTGGTTGCGCCTCCCGTTAGCGCCTTAAGAGGGCGCTAATGGGGCGCAAAGCCGCTAACGCCCGGGCGCAGCGATGTTTGCGCCGCTCGAGAACTTAACTTGAGATTGTGCGGCGGCGCTATAACTTACCGCTGCGACCACCTGCGTGCGCAGATTGTGACGTCATTCCATGGTGCAACGCCCTTGTGGCGCCCCGTAGCAGAAATTGAGTGGCGCCCCCTGCCTTACCGCCTGGCGCTTCCAACGACCAGAAGACTGGAACGCTATCAATCGCTGTGGGGCTGGGGGGGGCGCTATTTAAAGGGGGCCTCTTCCTGTCTTTTATTGTTGGTGGCATTTTTGAACTACGCATTCTGAGAGAGAGAGGGAGAGACTTCTGGAGAGATTCAACGTTGTGTGAAGGAGTTTTGGGTACTGAGCAGCACTTTGCAGGTTCATTTTGATTTGCCATTCCTTGTATCGATTTAGCAGAGACTGTGGGAGCTGCACTCTGAGCTCTTTGCCTGGTACTCTCCATTGTACTTTCCAGCACATTTGATGTGCAAGTCTCTCCAGGCCGAGATTCAAGGCTGCAATGAACAGGATGTGGATGGAAAGCAATATTAACCATCCCCTTTAAGAACTGGCCCGTGCCATTGTGTGTGTGTTCCATTGCTGACTGACATTACATGAGCTTCGCCAGCGCTCCGAGTTAGCGCCTCACTGCTCGCCCTTTGCGCCTTAAGAGAGGTGTGCAGCGCCTGCTTTAGCGCTCCACTCACCTCCCGGGGCGGTAAAAGTGAAGTTTCCTGTCAGTGCCGATAATTAGCGCCAGGCGCTAATATTTGCGTCCGGACGATATTTGCGCCCCAAATGGGGCGCGACCTAATTTCTACCCCCATGTTTATTGTCTATTGTCAATTGTAGCGAGGCAGTATCAGCAAGGAACTGCTTGATTGGAACCAATATTGGCGGCAACCAGGCCAAAACTAGTAGCTACAGTATAAATGGAACCTAAAAGCTGGTTTACATTTTGCTTTAAGGCAATCCAAGTGGTGCCCGTTTCTGCACAGTGCCATGGACTTAAGGTTTGAAATTCCTGCTTCCCCTAAATATTAAATTGTCAATAATCTGGTGTAGCTAAATGATGGGAAGGTATCAGCATAACTCTTCCAGCAGGTAAAACAAGAGAGGTATTGACTGTGTCAAAAGAAATGGGCTGGAATTTCTCTCTCCAGTTGTAACCTATTGTTTATTGAGGCCAGATTTTCCATCCAGCCCCCACCAATTTTTAGTGTATCTGGGTTGTGGAACGCACATACAAATTAGATTAAAATGAGGGAGATATGACCTCTGCCATATTTCCCGCTGTTTGCCCCAATACTGTGCTGAACAGTGAGCCATCCATTAGGTCCCAGCATCCAGTATGTGAAGGTCACCGGAGGGGGTCGCTAGGAAGGAATCAATAGGCCTGTGCAAGCGCACTCTCGGGGCCAACTGTGCATGGACACCAGCAACAGCAACAAAAGTTTAAAAGAGAGAAAAGACTTTTCCTCCAGGCAGCTCAGTGGCTGCCTTCTTCCTCCCGCTGTGGCAGGTGCCGCTGTATGCAAATAAGCTGGGTACTGGAAATACAGCTGGGGTTGGGGGGCATAGCCAGGACAGGCAGAGGTCTCACCCTGTCAAAGGTACGTCCCAATTACAAAATCCAGGCCTTAGTGTACATGTTAGAGTTGCATGTAGGAATGAATAATTTGTAAAAATATTGGGCTAGAAATTGGCCTCCTTAATGCCTCCCGTTATCACCTCCGGGGGGGCAATAACAGGGCGCTAATGACTTACCGACCGGGCGCGACGAAATGAGCGACTCCCGCTAAATTGGCCCAGAGGTTTGCGACGGAGGTAACACATTTGCGCCATGATCTCCTGCCCCCGGAAATTGTGACGTCATGGTCCTGCGCATCGCCCCGGACCCAAACTTCGGTTCCGCCCCCTGCAGCATCGCCGGGCGACGACACCGACAGCTGCAGGAGGCGTTGTTCGGGAGGCCTGGCGCTTTGGGGGCACAAGTTAAAGGGGATGTTGGCGTGGTATGTAGTAAAATTGTTGCAACGCAGTATTTGAATTTTTTCCATTTTCCTTCGGCTGCGATCGATCAGCCCGGCACTCTGCTGGAGTGCATGGGGCTGATCGGGCCGGATCGTGGCTGCCGTCGGGGACCAGCTAACTGGCCCCAATGCAGAGCCTGCAGCCATGGCCCTTCCCTTTAAGGGAGGGAAGGAGTCTCGGATCTCGGCAGTGCTGCACGGGACATTGTGCAGCGCTGCACCACGCCTGCGTCCTTTAGCGCTTCAGGAAGGAAGTGGAGCGCTTGATTTAGCGCTCCACTTCCTTCCTGGAGCACTAACACCAAATTTACAGAAAGCTGGAAATTATTAGCGCCTGGCGCTAATTTTTTCAACTTTCAAAAGTTAGCGTCCCAAACGAATTTCTCCCCCATTTACTTTTAATTGGCTTTCACAGCAAAAGTAGGTCCTTGAACATTAAATGAAATGCTTGACTTGGTGAAAATAGAAACAATAGGTCATTGATAACACAAGCACCGTATTGCCCGAAATCTCTGACATTGCCCATCCCAACTCATTACTATTAGACCGCTGGGCCTGCACTCCAGTGACATAGCTTTAGGAAGCCCCAGAGAATCCCAGAGTAGTACAGTGGAGTCAAAGTTCTGACATAACAATTGTCCACGCCTTTTTGCGCTTCACTGTGCCTGGGAACTAAGCATTGCTCAGGTGCAATCCACCCTAATATCTTCCAACTCAAACAGAAAATGCTGCAAACACGCAGCAGGTCAGGCATCGGAGGTGACTTTTTTCAGATGAGACATTAAACCGAGGTCCTGTTGTCTGTTCAGATTGACATTAAAGATTCTATGACACTATTCAAAGAAGAGCAGAGAGTACTCTTGGTGTCCTGGCCAACATTACCACTAAAAATATCATTTATCTCATTGTTGTTTGTAGACCTTTGTTGAACAATATTGCTTACAGTGACTGCACTTCAAAGAAGTTCATTGTAGGTGAAGCACTTTGGAAAATCCTGAGAGATGTGTTAAGACACAGTATTAGTGTAAGCTCTTTCTGATAAAGCATTCTGATGACTGACTCCTACAGAACTTCTAATTTACCCTAGACTATGATGAAACTGTCAAGTATCCCATTGCTCCATCCCCCCGCAATCTTTGTAGAGTGAAATGTTCAGCATTAATTAGATATTCTACCTAAGTAAATATTATCATAACTATGATTGAAGGATATATTATGATCATAATATTAAAAACTGAGCTCCCAAATTGAATCCATGCCAGCAGATCACCACAGAAGTACTAAATATTAATAAACATTACTGCCAGAACAGTAAGACTTGACATGCATGGTTCAACTTGAGAAATATACATACATACTCTAAATTGGTGTTAAGCCTCCACAATAAAGCCTACACAATTTAAAAGGAAAACAAAAAAAAGAAAATTACAATTTAAGATGATAATAGTTATTAATTATTGCCAACTCCCTGTTAATCCGTAATAGGGCAATGCGTCATTTTATTAAAATTAAACAGCACTGATTTCCAAAATAATTAGTATTTTGCTTGTGCATACAGCTGCTCTACAGTCGAGTACTCATTATACATCCTGTGGACCAACCACAGCTCTTTTGAAGCTCTGATATGGGTCTTAACTGGATCTGTGGTTTAACCCGTGTCTCTGCTTTCTCCACTCCTGCTACCTCATATTAATATGGCTGCCACCCTCTTCAAGGGAGCAGATTAAAGTGTAGACAGCTAAATATTCAACTAGTTGCTACAAAATATTGGAGGCCATTCTATTGGGCAATCAGCCCCTGAAGATTAATAGAAAGGCCTCTATTCTATTTACCACTCATAAATTCAATGACCAATCAAATAATTTTAACATTTCACCCAAAGTAATTGCCTAAAACATCAGCAAAATAAAAGTAAATGCAGTTGAGAGAAGCCAAGTATGTATTTCACACTAAGGGTAAATTTTTGGAGGCATCATGACACCAGTAAAAGTCACAAAATCGGAAACGCGACCTCGCTCATCCAATTTATCATGCATCTGATTTGATGAGGTGCAATATGTGTACTATTTTTTAAATTTTGTTTAAGAAGCTGTGATGCAGATATGCACTGCCCTCGTCACTTGCCCAGGGAATAGGAGGCACCATGAGAGGGTCCAGAACCTTTATCAACTGGCAGCATTGCCAATTCAGGTCACCATAGATAGCACATGCGTGGCTACTAGAGTTCTGCATCATAAGCCAAACATCTACGTGAATTGGAAAGGCCTACAATCTCTTAATGTGGAGGTGGTGTTTGGCCCAAAATGTTATCCCGCATGTCAATGCACTATCCAAGAAGCAGCTACAATTCCTTCATACTGAAGCATTCCTCACTCCCCATATTGTGGGATGGTGAGGACAGCAATGGCTAGTGGGAGATCAGGTTGCCATGTCGTGAGATCTTTTAGCAAAAAAAATGTTACCATTAAATGTTGTGTTTTAAAGCATAGTGTATTTATAAAGGTTTATTTCAAAGAATCGGTAGTTAAGATGCAAATGTTTTCCCATTGACTACAAATAATAAGACATTTTTAAGCCCAATGAGTTGGAATGTCTTTGATCCCATTCTAGCTGTGAACAGAGATAGATAAAACACAGAGATGCAGTAAGTTAATTTATTGTAACAGAAGGTAGGTAGGCCTAGGAAAAGACTGAGATTAAGAAGGTATAAATGGTGGAAGACCATTAGAAATTTTGTTTAAGTCAAGTAACATGGCCCACTGATGTGGGGAAGCATGCCATGTCCTTTATTTGTATTATTATGCAAAGGTAAGTTGCACTGATCTGAATCAGTAGTGAGTTCAATCATAACTTCTGTTCTGCATGTTCACCTTACCATGAAATAAAGCAGCTTAATGATTCATAGCTGGTCTTGTGTTTGCTTAATCTACCTTCGGAAAGATTGAAGAAGTACACATGTGAAAGACACGAATATCCGGTTCAGGTCTCAAGGAGGCACAGTTGTTACATCTGCAGTTTGTGCTATTATACCAGTAGATATATGGCAGTACGAGTCAATTCCCATAAATGCAAGATGCTCAGATTCCTTAGAGGAGCAACTGGACCCAAGAAGGTATTTACAGTAGACTTTAAACCCTTGTAACACAGAGCTATCCATTGCCACCAAGACTTCGGCCACCAATTCTGAGCCTCTGGAGCGATGCTGTTGCTATCCAGGTTACAATGGAACATGCCATGCTGATGCAACAATTTGGCTATTTAGATCGCTTTCGTGGTGTGCTACTCTACAGTCCAGCCAAAGTAGCCAAGATTATCCTGGTCTCCTGCACGCTGCATTATTATGCTGTTTGGGGATGAGCATGAATCTAGAGGATGACGAGGCCAATGGGGCAGTCACTCCACAGGAAGAGGAGGATGAAGCGTAGGACCTTGATGTCCATGCAGAACAAGTAGCCTAAAACACAATGATACAACTGTTTCCAGCCAGAAATACCAGCTCTTACGTACCACATGGCATACTGCTGTCCTCGGCAATAAAGTGACATTTCCTGTTCTCATGTTCATCTGCAAGGTTGCCCACCCTTCTTCCCATTTATATGCTCCCCATTCCCCCCCCCCCCATAAAAAAAGCACTGAAACACCAAAGGAAGAGGAAAATAAAGTCTAAAAGTTTATTTACGTGGCTGCACAAAACCACACTTATCTACTTCTTAAACCTGTATTTCCCCATCATGATTGTTTAAGTCACCTGGGTTGGTTGTGCCTTGTTCCTTTGGGTGCAGGACCCCAAGATTTTCCTGCAATAGCTAGGGACACATACAAAAAAATAGTGCATCTGTCAGGCTCTGCCCACTCTCTGGCACTTGTTCTTTCCTTAGTGGTATTTGGTTGTAGGGAGAGGACATGCGGTCACCTTGAGAGGCAGTCACCTCATCAAACCTTCTGCAGTCATGGCACAGGGTAATTGAAGTGAAAGCTCAGCAGACTGCATGAGAACAGTCATTTACATTTTTCCAATGTGGTTGGTGCCCACTGCCCCAAATGATTTCATACCAGCAAGAGTCCAGTGGCAGCAGTCACAAGAGAATGCTGTTCCATTTTTGGGGAGTGTGGGAAGTTTATCCAAGAAAGTAGAATGCTTGCTGGACAGTGGCACTATGCCTCTGTTCTTAATGTTCTCAATGCCTTCCACAGTTTCCCTCAGGAACACAACAAGGGTGTTCTCCTCGTGGGGAACAAGGGTCTTGATAGTTGTAGGACCCCTGCCGGTCTGGGCCCTCTGCTAGTGGTTATGTGCAGCCTTGCCCTGCAAGCAGAACACGGTGAATAAATATTTCGAGAGACACATCCCATACTCATCACAGCATACCTATACCAACAACACCTTCCTCCCAAAGATACCACTTTGCCAAGGTTTTTGCGATGGAAATACTGAGTTTCACTAAAACTTCAAGCACTAAGTGAAAGGCATTAGGGCGGCCCACTGCAAGCGTGTCCTGCAACCTGTATTGCATGCAAGAGTGCTGTAGAAAGCCAAAAAAATTTTGTTCTCATCCTGTATGATTGAGGAGAAAAGGGAAGCCCGATTCCTTTCAGGCACAACTGAAAATGGGAATCCACTTATTTTTGCATTTCCGTCGGTGCCCGAAAAACATCTTGCTCATCTTGCAAACTTAGGAGACGATGACGACCTGCTTACTACTTTCCTTCCATGAAGCTTGAGCTAGTGCCTTTACCCTCTACCACAAAAAGAGTCATCCTCCTTTGATGTACCTCCCACAGTAAAACCTCTGGACCTTCATCACTGAATGGGGCAGTTTTACCCACATTGCTCCTTGTAGGCAGGATTCTGAAATTTCAATGCAGTGGTTACTTTTTAATGGCGAGCATTTCCCATCTCCCATCCGCTCCCCGGCTGCTTACCTGCCCAACAGGTAGCCAGCCCGTTAATCTGGTTGGCTGTCAGCCAGGAAAACAGTTGAGAAAATGTAAAAGACGTCCTGCAGTTAATTTTAGTAGGACATCTGAGAAATCTATACTTCCAAGTTTCCTATCCGGAAACAATCCCCCCCCACCCCCACACCCCCTCAGCTCTCTTCACGGCCCCGAGTAAATATCGGGATCATAGTTTAAAGCTTAAATTATGTCTAATAAAAATACAATAGAGTGTTAATCCAACTGATTGAGAAGTGTGAAAATACTAAATTAGGCACATTCCAGATCGAACTCCAATTGTATACTGATGTGTGGAAACTATACCAACACATTAAATGCATTTGAAGTATATATATGATAGTGAAAAGATGAAGATATTAAAGGGGAGATTTTCTGCTTTGATGACCCTAGTGAGGAGCTGAACCCACAGAGTGTATATCAGGAAACTGCGTACTCTGCAAACCAGTGATTTTTTTTGTCCATTCATTTTAATAGATGCAAAAACATTGTTTACACCTAAACGCACTCCCAGCAGGCGAAGTTCTGTGATAAGAACATTGAAGCGAAAAATCTCCCCTTAGGTTATTTAAATATTTGTGGTAATATGCATCATAAAATACAATGTCCCTGATAGTTAGAATATGTGTCTCTTATTTTCAGGAGGACAGGTATGCTTCCAACAGATAACCAGACAACACTGACTAAACTCACCCCAGTAGAAGCCAGATTTTGAAAGGCTGGGATGTAAACTCAGGTTTCTATTCAAAGGTTAAATGCTCTCGCACTGTAGCTGCCAAGCTCCTTAATATGTAACAGTTATTTGAATTAACATGTCCATTTCAAACAATTAAACTGCAAATACTTCATTAATAGAGATACTTTGCCTTTAAGCTAATAGTAGCTGAAACACTTTATTAAATGCAGGACTAATTGTAGTGGGAATGCAAATGTAGGTGGAATGATTCAAATATTCAAACTGAATTTGAATATTGATAAAGAAAATAAACTGGAGATTTATACTTTGTAGATTAAACATCTCCTGAAATTTGGTATATATCTAACAAAAGAAAATAAGTCAAAATGACAATAAATGATAGTCATAGTATGGAAAATCATAATACGTCTCATATAAAACTACGTCCTTTGAATGCAATAGAAATTGCTCAGCACAACATAATCAGTTCTCAAACACTGCAAAAAGCATTCTTTTCTACAGATTATATGGAATATTAAGTCATTCTCATTTGTGTGCAGAGTACAGCTTAGCAGAACAATTTCAGGATGAGGCTGCTATTCTATTGCCTAAGGAAAGCTTGTCAGGGACCAAATGGGTTGTCAACATTTTGTACGAACATGAGATGGCGCAAGAGAGCTGCTTCATACAACTGGTCCACTCAAGATCCACTAGATGGCACATTTGAACAAACAGGAGGAACAAAATGTCATTATTCGGGCATCAGTAGAAACTTTACCAATTCTGGGTCCCTTCTCTATGTTAACCCCAGTGCCTCTAATCTGCACTCCCATCCAGCATGACTCTAAGCAGAGTCATCTGATACAGACTATCATTTAAAAAGTGTACAGCAACGTCAAAGTAATTCAATTTTAAAGAAAGCAAATATGTGGATTAAAGTGTATGTAGAAGGCAGAAATTATCTCATTTAATTCTGCATGCTTCCTATTACTCTGCAGTACTCTTGAAACAACTGGGGACATCCTTATTAATTCAAGGAATACATTAACCTCAATGATTTACCTCAAATAGAAGAATGTAATATCCAATGAAAATACTCCTAGACAGTACTGCTTCTAACCATATCGTTATGGGGAGGCGGGGGGGGGGGGGAGACGACAATAAAAGTAATGTACAGGCATCTTTATAAATCCAGTTGCCTCTCTGTAAATCCATCTCCAATAATACAAAGATGTGACAAGTTTTATTTATCCAATTATTTAGTACATAATAGAAACATAGAAAAATAGGAGCAGGAGTCGGCCATTCAGCCCTTCGAGCCTGCTCCGCCATTCAATATGATCATGGCTGATCCTCTATTTCAATACCATATTCCCGCTCTCTCCCCATACCCCTTGATGCCTTTTGTGTCTAGAAATCTATCTGTCTCCTTCTTAAATATATTCAGTGACTTGGCCTCCACAGCCTTCTGTGGTAGAGAATTCCACAGGTTCACCACCCTCTGAGTGAAGAAATTTCTCCTCATCTCAGTCCTAAATGTCCTATCCCGTATCCTGAAACTGAGACTCCTCGTTCTAGACCCCCCAGCCAGGGGAAACATCCTCCCTGCATCCAGTCTGTCTAGCCCTGTCAGAATTTTATACGTTTCAATGAGAGCCCCTCTCATTCTTCTAAACTCTAGTTAAAATGTTAACAGTTATGTACTACAAAAAAATCAATTTTAACTAGGTTTGAGGAATATAACACTTAAAAAAAAGAACAATTGGCAATGTGTCGCATATGCACACTAATGAAAATACTGGTAACACTGAGTTAAACAACCTTCAGTTGCTCATCCCGTCCAGAGATGCAGTTCCCATGGTCAGTGTTTACATTGCAACAATTGTGGGAGCAGCAACAGCAGCTGTGGAAGATTCAAAACAGAGCGACAAAACAAGGCATTGGGTAAATCACATACTTACCTCTGACTGGCTGGAGAGGAGAGGATCATGCAACATTGTCCTCCTCGCCCAGACACCCATTTTGTTTTGTATTTTCTGTGCAGCCCGCTACCCCCATCAGCTGCTCTGTTCAAATTTAGAGCCTGGGGCTGCTGTCTGCCTCCCCAACTAAATTTGCAGCCACCAACCTGATTTAAATTTGGAGTATTGGCCTACCTGCATCTGCTACCGTCTCATAGAAGATAGGAGCAGGAGCAGGCCATTCGGCTCCTCGAGCCTGCTCCGCCATTTAATAAGATTATGGCTGATCATCCAAATTCAGTACCCTGTCCCTGCTTTCTCCCCATATCCCTTGATCCCTTTAGCCTTAAGAAATATATCTAACTCCTTCTTGAATATATTTAATGAATTGGCCTCAACTGCCTTCTGTGGTAAAGAATTCCACAGGTTCAGCACTCTCTGGGTGAAGAAACTCCTCCTCATCTCAGTCCTAAATGGCTTACCCTTTATCCTTAGACTGTGACCCCTGGTTCTGGACTCCCCCACCATCGGGAACATCCTTCCTGCATCTAGTCTGTCTAGTCCTGTTAGAATTTTATAAGTTTCAATGAGATCCCCTCTCATTCTTCTAAACTCTAGCGAATACAAGCCCAATCGTCCCAATCTCTCTTCATACGTCATTCCTGCCATCCCAGGTATCAGTCTGGTGAATCTTCGCTGCACTCCCTCCACGGCAAGAACATCCTTCCTCAGATAAGGCGACCAAAACTGCACACAATACTCAAGGTGTGGTCTCACCAAGGCCCTGTACAACTGTAGCAAGACATCCTTGCTCCTGTACTCGAATCCTCTCGCTATGAAGGCCAAATGCTGCCTCTTACTCCGGTCAATCGAGCCATTCATAATTTAGGGCATAAGGTTGCTGGATACCCCCACCCATTTGCAGCCACCCACCCAAGCGTTATTTCAAGTCTCAACCTATGCACCCACTATCTTTCTCTGTCCATCCCCCCTGGGTTTCTTCTCCTTCGCAATATATATGATCAGGCCCCAAGCCTACTAGGTTGTTGTTGGCTGGTATGGGCTACTTCAAGACATAAATCAAATCACTTCTTTTTATCAATGCATTTAAAAGGCCCAATTTAAGTTTATCATTAACATGTGATGCTTCCAGACAGTGATGTTTATTAAGCTTTGCTTGCTGGCTCTCAAGCTATGACAAAGGAGCTTCAAACTATCGTAGCAGCTATGGCTTCCACTTGAAACATTCTAGTGCTCAGACCAAGCTACAAATTAGTATTCATACAAATAGATAAAATACAGAACTTATGAATTGATGCTAGACAGAGCCTGGGATCGATCACAGAGGAGTCAGAATGTCTGCAGCCTATGACTTAAAATATAACCATAGCAAACACAGTACAGATGAGAGCTGGCATTTCAACCATCTTGCTCCTCCTTCCTTGAAAACATAGAAACATAGAAGATAGGAGCAGGAGCAGGCCATTCGGCCCCTCGAGCCTGCTCCGCCATTTAATGCGATCATGGCTGATCATCCAAATTCAGTACCCTGTCCCTGCTTTCTCCCCATATCCCTTGATCCCCTTAGCCTTAAGAAATATATCTAACTCCTTCTTGAATATATTTAATGAATTGGCCTCAACTGCCTTCTGTGGTAGAGAATTCCACAGGTTCACCACTCTCTGGGTGAAGAAACTCCTCCTCATCTCAGTCCTAAATGGCTTACCCCTTATCCTTAGACTGTGACCCCTGGTTCTGGACTCCCCCGCCATCGGGAACATCCTTCCTGCATCTAGTCTGTCTAGTCCTGTTAGAATTTTATAAGTTTCAATGAGATCCCCTCTCATTCTTCTAAACTCTAGCGAATATTAGCCTAATCGACCCAATCTCTCTTCATACATCATTCCTGCCATCCCAGGTATCAGTCTGGTGAATCTTCACTGCACTCCCTCCATGCAAGAACATCCTTCCTCAGATAAGGCGACCAAAACTGCACACAATACTCAAGGTGTGGTCTCACCAAGGCCCTGTACAACTGCAGCAAGACATCCTTACTCTTGTACTCGAATCCTCTCGCTATGAAGGCCAACATACCATTTGCCTTCTTAAACGCCTCCTGCACCTGCATGCTTACCTTCAGCGACTGGTGCACAAGGACACCCAGGTCTCATTGCACTTCCCCTTTTCCCAATCTATTGCCGTTCAGATAATAATCTGCCTTCCTGTTTTTGCCACCAAAGTGGATAACCTCGCATTTATCCACATTATACTGCATCTGCCATGCATCTGTCCAATCACCCAACCTGTCCAAATCATACTGGAGTTTCTCTGCATCCTCCTCACAGCACACACGCCCACCCAGCTTTGTGTCGTCTGCAAACTTGGAGATATTACATCTAGTTCCCTCATCTAGATCATTAATATATATTGTGAATAACTGGGGTCCTAGCACCGATCCCTGCGGTACCCCACTAGTCACTGCCTGCCACTCGGAAAAAGACCCGTTTATTCCAACTCTTTGCTTCCTGTCTGCCAACCAGTTTTCTATCTAAGTCAGTACCTTACCCCCAATCCCATGCGCTTTAACTTTGCATGCTAATCTCTTATGCGGGACCTTATCGAAAGCCTTCTGAAAGTCCAAATACACCACATCCACTGGTTCTCCCTTACCTATTCTACCAGTTACATCCTCAAAAAATTCCAGTAGATTAGTCAAGCATGATTTACCTTTTGTAAATCCATGTTGTCTTTGTCCGATCCTATCACTGTTTTCCAAGTGCTCTGCTATTACATCTTTTATAATGGACTCTAGCATTTTCCCCACTACCGATGTCAGCTTACCGGTCTATAATTCCCCGTTTTCTCTCTACCACCTTTTTTAAATAGTGGGGTAACATTAGCTACCCTCCAATCCATGGGAACTGTTCTAGAGTCTATAGAATTTTGGAAGATGACCAGCAATGCATCTACTATTTCTAGGGCCACTTCCTTAAGTACCCTAGGATGTAGATTTTCAGGCCCTGGGGATTTATCGGCCTTCATTCCCATCAATTTCCCTAACACCATTTCCCTACAAATACTGATTTCATTCAGTTCCTCCCTCTTATTAGACCCTATGTTCCCCGACATCTCTGGGAGTTTATTTGTGTCCTCCTTTGTGAAGACAGAACCAAAGTATGTATTTAATTGGTCTGCCATTTCTTTGTTCCCCATTATAAATTCCCCTGATTCTGACTGCAAGGGACCTACGCTTGACTTCACCAATCTTTTTCTCTTCACATATCTATAGAAGCTTTTATAGTCAGTTTTTATGTTCCCTGCAAGCTTACTCTCATACTGTATTTTCCTCCTCTGAATTAATCCCTTTGTCCTCCTTTGCTGAATCCTAAATTGCTCCCAATCCTCAGGTTTGCTGCTTTTTCTGGCCAAGTTATATGTCCTCTCCTTGGATCTTATGCTATCCCTAATTTCCCTTGTTAGCCACGGTTGAGTCACCTTTTTTGTTTTATTTTTATGCCAAACAGGGATGAACAAATTCTGTAGTTCATCCATGCGATCTTTAAATGTTTGCCATTGCCTATCCACTGTCAACCCTTTAAGTAACATTCCCCAATATATCCTAGCCAACTCGCGCCTCATACCATCGTAGTTTCCTTTATTTAAATTCAGTACCCTAGTCTCTGAGTCAACTACTACTTCACTCTCCATCTTAATGAAGAATTCTATCATATTATGATCGCTCCTCCCCAAGGGGCCTCGCACAACAAGATTGCTAATTAATTCTTTCTCATTACATAATATCCAGTCTAAGATGGTCTACAATTTCCTCTCCCTCTCCCCAAATGACTGAATTTTTGCCTCCGCTACCCTACTTGGAAGATCACTACAGGTATTAATCACTCTTCACGTGAAGAAATACTTTGGAACATCATTTCTGAATTTGATTTTTACCAATTTATACCTATATCCCCTTGCCCTGGACTCGTGGTTTAACTTGAAATAGCACTCAGGATTAATCTTCATTCAATAGCTCTATAAAGTTCCTTCCCATATGTCTCCTTTCATGGAGGTAGAGGTATAAGGTTGCTGGATACCCCCCACCCATTCGCAGCCACCCTCAAGTTTTTCTTATCCTTTTTAAATCACAACTCAGTTCTCAAACACCAGGGAGCAGACTTGGTGCCCTTCCCCACACTGCTAAAAGGATCTGCGCATTTCCTTTGTGCCTCAGTGACTAGAACTGAACATAGTACTCAAGTTCATGCCTAACCAGTTTCAGCACCAGGGCTTCAGACTTAAATTCCAATGATTTAGCAATATAGCTCAGCATACGGTTTGCATTGCTCAGCAATAATTGAACTTGATCAATGCAAAGTCTACCATCAAATCCAGATGACTTTCAGCCTCTCCCTCGCTAGTTCACCGCCATTCATTAAGTACGTTCCCCATTTTTTTCATCCTTCCAATGTCTAAGACCTTACACTTCTCAGTATTGAATTTCATCTACCTTAATTCTATACACCTGCGAACAGTACCCAGATTCTTCTGTAATTGATATGCTATTTCTTCAAATTCAAGACTTAACCAAACATTTCCATGTGGGTTCTGATTTACAGTCTAAAAAGTAACGAAACTTTAATTGGCTTCATGGTCCTTTACCCAAACAATTAAATAATGATTGACCTGAGGCTCTATTTGTTGAATAGCATATTAGACTTCATGGTCTTTAAAGGGACCCAACTCAACCACAGCAGCAGAATAACACGTTATGCATTAGTTGCTGTAACACTCCTGTCAGCTGTGGCTCCATTGGTAGCAATCTTGCCTCTGAGTCTTGAGCACAAAAATCTAGGCTGACACTCCAGTGCAATACTGATGGAGTGCTGCACTGTCGGAGGTGCCGTCTTTTGGATGAGACATTAAATCAGGCCCCGGCTGCTCTATCAGATGAACGTAAAAGATTCCATGGCACTATTTTGAAAAAGAGCAGGGGAGTTATCCCTGGTGACCTAGCCAATACTTATCCCTCAATCAACATTACTAAACACAGATTATCTGGTCATTATCACATTGCTGTTTGTGGGAGCTTGCTGTGTGCAAATTGGCTGCCGCATTGCCTACATTAAAACACTGACTACACTTCAAAAGTACTTAATTGGCTGTAAAATTTGGCCCATAGATCAAGCTTGAACATGCCAATCTATTTGACACTCCAGTACAGTATTGAGCGAGTGTTCAATCGGTGGAGGTGCCATCCTTCAGAGTTTGCCTGTTATGGTGGTTCAGTTGGACATAAGGGCTAAAAATTGAGTAGCGCCCCATTTGGGACTCAAGAGAAGTGCCGGGCTCTTGAAGCGCAGCCAGCACTCCGCAGGGGGGGGGCGTTTCAGGAGGCTGGGGACGGGAGCGCAGGCAGGTGCTAGCAGGCGGCCAGCAACAAAAATGGCTGCCCCACACCTCGCCTTTAAATTGCGCCTCCCCAGCCGCAGGTAGGCCCCCCTGACCCCGTCGGACATAGCGTCCGGCGGTAAGTCAGGGGGCGCACCCAAAGATCGCGAGCGGGGCGCTGCGCACGGCGATGATGTCATCGCCGGCGGCGCAGCACCGCGGGACGCTACTGGTTAGCGCCGCCGCTAACCTCCCGCTGAATTTGGACGGTGCCGCGCCCGGGCGCTAGTTGCTTTGCGCCCCGTTAGCGCCCTCTTAGGGCGCTAACGGGAGGCGCAAAGCAACCCAATTTTTACCCCTAAAGATCCTATTATATTATTTAAAGAGCAAGGAGTTTGCCCAGTGACTTGTACAATATTATACCCTCAGCCAAAAATAAATTAATTAGTGATTCATCTCATTGTTGTTTGTTGCATTTTGAGGTGCACAACATGACATCTGTGTTTGACAACACAAGAACAGTGCTTGCACTTCAAAGTAATTCATTATATGTGAATACATTGGGATGTTTCTCAGAGACATGGTAAGGATTAATAGGATTGTAATTTCTTTTTTTTAATTAAAAATCTTATTCGACTTACCTCAATAGCAAGACAGAGGACTCATCTGTCGAATACATAAACTACTCAATCAGGGAACAAACAATAATATTCTACATTGTTTGCCCCTGATTTAACTCCAATTTTATCTTAGTAAAAGGAGAATGAAATAAAATGTGAACTTAGTGGAACTAAAAAGCTGCTGAAATTAAGCACCAAAAATCATGAAAAAAGCTGAAAAGCAAAAACTATATAAATAAAACAGTGCCAAACAAAGTTAAATTGGAAATAAAAATTGAA
Source organism: Squalus acanthias (assembly GCA_030390025.1). NCBI lineage: Eukaryota > Metazoa > Chordata > Chondrichthyes > Squaliformes > Squalidae > Squalus > Squalus acanthias. The sequence continues at coordinate 39,889,882 of CM059446.1, forward strand.
ATTAAAGATTAAAATGTCAGCGAGCGTACAAGCCAAGCTAAGATACTAGCAAAAGCAGACCAACGACTTCAAATAAGCTGTCTCAGCCTCCAGAAAGCCGACAACTTAAGAATGACCTGATTATAAGTATGATGTGAAAACAATCCATTACATGGGCTTTGTAACGTGGGCTCTAGGTATACCCAACATTCCTTCACTTGTTTTGAAGCAAAAAAAAATTGGAATATGAAAGCCTCAAGGGATAAATAAAAATGCTGAGGAAATGCTGAATTCCTGTTTCCACGAGAATTGCCACCAACAGTATATAGCAACTGGAATCATTTCTATGAGGAGGGTCCTGGTCCAGTCCATTAGCAGCCAGACATGGGTAAGATGGGCCCTGAGGGGAGACAGGCCAAGTTCACACTGATTTTTGTCAGCAATTGCTGATGCACTGCCTGGGCCCACGGTTGGCATATATGAATGAAGGTACTGGTGATAAATATTCGAGTATAAAAGAGCCTGTTGCTAGTTTTGTAGTTTTGCTGTGAAATGTTCATATAGGCCCTGAGTTTACTCAGGGATTCTGCTGGCCTCCCATCATAATTCTGGCAGCATCCACCAGAAAGCGTCAGAGATCCAGTTTTGTGGAATTTTCCGGTTGGCCATATAAGCGTTAAAACCTCTATTCGCCAACTACAAGGCCAATGATATCAGAGGGTGGTCCAAGGGGTGCAGCCAGGGATAAAGACTCCCATAACAGAAATTCCTGGTTCTCCCGCTCAGTCGGAACACAGAATAGGACTGGAGGCCTGTGAGATGAGGCACACTGGCTTCCAGATGGGCGCGTGGTCTCGACTGGAGGGTCCAGGCAAGGGAACAGCCAGACTCTTGAAGAGAAGGAACAATATTTTTTTTACTAAAATTTCATCCTGGATGTAATGCTGCTGCCACTGACCCTCTCAGCCATCTCCAGGCATGCACAAATGTGGCCCTGGGGATGCTCCTGCGGGTACTAAATAACAGTACCTTCCTCCCTGCCTATGAGGACTTCCAGGGAGGCATTGGAAAACCTGGGGGCAGCCCTCTGACTCACCTTGTGTGCCACAATTGTTTCCAGCACTGTTCAGTTGAAAATCAAAGCAGGGATTGCAACCTCACTTTAAGAGGTGCATTCTCACTTTAAATGACCTCAGAGGGCCCACCAGAAATTTGAGCCTCAAGCGAGCGGACTGCTGGATTCCTGACACGATCGGGTGAGCAGCCTGTCAATCGTATTGAAATGAGACCCGGGCGTTAAAATCGGTCATGCCTCACGCTGACGACGACATGGGAACTTCTTGCTTGCCCCGACACCCGATTCTAAATTCCAATTTGTCCAAGGCTGCACTGCTCGTATCCTAGCCCACCCTAAGTCCCACTCATCCTTCCCCCCTCATTCTCATTGATCTACACGGGCTCACCATCCCCAATGCTTCAAATTTAAAACCCATGTCTTTTAAATGCCCCCATGGCTATGCTCCGTCCTATCTATGTAACCTCTTCCAGCATTACATTGTCCATCTAAACTTTCCATTCCTCCAACTCTGGCCTCTTGTGCAGCCCCCTTCCTTCACTGAACCATTGCCAAAACAGCATTCTGCTGCCTTGAATAAGTTTTCAGGCCTTAGTTTCAACTTCAGATTGGGCAGTCTAAGCAAATATTTTGGAAGATCCAAATCTTATTTATATAAGTATTCAGCTTTAGATAATCAAAAGATTCTCCTCCATAACAGATACTTATCTCCAACTTGATTGATCAAGCAACCTCACCCATCAGCAGTGAACACTGGAAAAACTGCATGTGCACTGCCCGTGCTTTTCCGATAGGAACTAGCAATGGGCGAAGTTCCTCGGCAACAATGCGCACTCGAAAATTTACCCCATAGACCTACTTCAGCTTTCCCTTTGCTCTATGTATCACTTTGAACTGCTGATCTATTATTCCCGAATTTAACTCGGATCAGGAATCGGGCTGACGGAGAATGAGGCGATCAGCAGACCATCCTGACATTGGCAGCATAAGGCCCGAGAGATTTTAACCCCCGTGCCTCATCTGCATGCCCCCAATCAGTTGCCCGCCTGATACCAGTAGGAAATGGCAACTGGCTGGCGGGTGCGATCATGATGTCAGAGGATGAAGAAATGGTCCCCAACTCTCAAGTAAATCATGGGAGGGCTTCGCAATCGGGGGCAAGGGGCCCGAGACAGTGGAGGCTTACACTTTCCTTGCCTCCTGTGCGGCCTGCCTTCCCCAATGCATGGCCCATTCAAATTTTCGCGCATGCGCGATATCTACAATGTAAAAGCTGGTGAGCGGCCTGCGCGGGGCCTTGCAGATGACTGCGCGGCTGCATAGCTTAGTGGGAACATTGCTTGTGGAGCCCAGAGAAGCACTCCTGCTCCTCCTGGCCTCACACGGAAAGTACAAAAAAGTTAAAAAGGACAAAGTATAGAAGCTGTGAGGAAAACAGAACAACTTATCTAGTATTTTTTGACATGATAAGGGAATTCTACTGTAGTTGTAAGGTTTCCAAAATTTGCAGATCCCCAAAACCTAAGGAAAAAGGACTTTGGAACTACCTCAGAGTGATAAAATGCATTTGGGCCTAACATAAGGAATTTAAGACCAAAAAACCAAGTTTTGGCATTTTAAAAGACATGTCTGGACCTGTAAGGGAGAAAAGGCTGCACAGGAGGTGGGTTCGACCTCTGTAAAAGCAGTTTTGGGTATTGCAGTTAAATTGCATTGTCTGGGGAATCGGGATGACCTCACTCAAGCCCCAGCAAGCATTAACATTTGGACAATAGACCCTGGGAGAAGGCAGTCCCACCCAAAACACAGGCCCCATTAAAACCTATCACAGACCCATCAAAACCATGCATAATTCAAATCGCTCAGGACCATTCTATAGAAAAACACGAGTCCAGCCTAGAAACCCAAAACACGAAACCAATCACCTGTAATCAACCGAAGAGATCGACAGGATGCAAACCATCCCAAAAAAACCCCATTTGACACTTACAGAACCCATTAAAGACATGCATAAAGATAGGAGTGCTAGGCCCAGCAAGAAACCCAAAACATGAGGACAATGCAAACTCCGATTAAACAACAGATCGACAGGATGGAGCTATCTTGAATCCACTTCACACATTTACAAAACCAGTTAACATGCTAGTAAAGTCGTTACTGTTAACGAGGTCTTACAATGACCAGGATTTGATTTGGTTTTGACAAGGCCACTTCAATTTAGTATAATTGAAGGCCCATCAAACAGTTACAGTTCAAGTTCAACAGAAGGCAGTTCTGCAGTTCAATCGAAAAGCCTGTTTTCAGTAAGAAGTCAGTGCTGGAGTTACAGAGTTCAGGACAAGCAGGCAGAAGGCAGTTTCACAGTTCTGCAAGAAGACAGTTCCACAGCTCGGAAGAAGACAGTTTAAACAGAGGCAGAGTTACAGCAAGAAGTTCAACAAAGAAGGCCAACAACTTAACAAGCAGACCGACACGCAAGAAGAAACCAGAGCGACTGCCTCAGTGACCATCGGACACCACGCGGCAACAAGGGCCTTACGGAACCTTTTACTCAAAAGACTCTAAACCCTAACTCTCAACTCTCAAGGATTCGTTTGGTGAGCATTATCCCTGGTTCTCCAGAGTCCAACCTAGCTAGTGAAGTGGGATTGGGAGGGGTGAAGTATTCTTCTAATGTTATTTCCCTCACCTGTACCGCGTGTTCCCCAACCTGTGTTTAAGCGTTAAGTGTGTTTTAAGTTTGTTACCTTTTTCTTTTTAATAAAGTCAAAATTCTTTCATTAAAACCTGTTTTCTACTGCATCTTTGTTCACAACCCCTAAATAAGTCCAAGGTCTAGAACCAGGGGCGTGGGAGCGATTCAAACCGCTCACTGAGTCAGAGGTGGAGCTGACCCCTACCACACCACCCCCTACATAGTCCTCAGAGTTAGTTTACTGAACGTCGCCAAATTGTACCCAACCGATCTGTTTTGAAGCAATTTAATCAATTACTATACCTCATCCACCATTCCATCTCCCATTATAATTCCCTTGATTTTAATGATCAGTGATTATAAAGCTTGACCTTGCTTATCGTTTCTTCTGTAAACTGCTGCAGCATAGTGCTCTATATAGTTTGGGTCTCTTCTGACCCCAGCTCCTTTTCCCGCTAAGTTGACCTGACGGGAAAGCCAAAACTGCTTTCCCATTCAAGCTTGTTGTTAAAATAGCAGTCAGGCTCCGATAACGTTATTGAAGCCTGTTCTGCATATTTAAAGAAGGAACCCACTGGTTTCCGGCAGATGTCCTTTCCGCCTTCCCAGAAGAACAGGATAAAATTGAAGACAGCGCTGTGGGAATAGAACGGGTCATAGGCGTGTAAGTCCCCCAGGTGATTTTAACTGCCCACCCACCCGGTTCCGCCGGACGAGCAGGGTTAAAATCGGCCCTATGGATTTGCACAGAAACTCATATTCAATCACACTGGTTATACAGATGAAGGCCTTCAAAAAACTTCCAAGTTGTTACACAATATTAATTTTAACTTAACAGAATGAACTGTTTTTGCTGTTCGCACAATAATACACTACAGCTGCAGCATTATGGCAACTAAATGCAGCAATTCAATTACAGTACTAAATACTTTGGCTAAGCAACCAAGGGAGTGAAATACTCACTTTTTCAATAAAAAAAATGCCTATTTTCATCACAAGTAAGGATCTGGTAAGAAAATTGCAATCTGACAAATAGCACATTTCAAAGCCACATGTTCCTGTGATTTCATGAACAGGTTGTTAATTACAGAGAAAAATGAGCATTCTCTCACTTCTTAATTAAAAAGAGCAATATTGGCCCTAAGTGTCTTTTCTAAATGACTACTGTACTTACAGTTAAGTACAATATAACTGTCACTAAGTCCTATGTTCAATTCAATTTCTAGTTACTTCAAATATACTGAAGCTACTAGAATCTGAATTAAAAACAGGACTTGCTGCTGCAGTACAACTTATACAAAAATATTGATAAAAAAGGTTAATAACAGAAAGATAACATTAATGTTAAAAAAAATAACGTGAGCAGACAGCACAAGACAGTAAGTGCAACCCAGTTTTTCACTCAGCCTCCTAAACTGGAGCCTAAAGTAGCAGTAAATAGTATTGCAAACTATGTAGAACCAGTATAGACACCGGCCAAATTTCCTAAAGCCCCAACTTCGCTGCAGGAGTTCCTCAGGGCAGTGTCCTAGGCCCAACCATCTTCAGCTGCTTCATCAATGACCTTCTCTCCATGATAAGGTCAGAAATGGGGATGTTTGCTGATGTTTGCACAGTGTTCAGTTCCATTCGCAACTCCTCAGATAATGAAGCAGTCCATGCCCGAATGCAGCAAGACCTGCATGACATTCAGGCTTGGGCTGATAAGTGACAAGTAACAATTGCGCCACAAAAGTGCCAGACAATGACTATCTCCAACAAGCGAGAGTCTAATCACCGCCCCTTGACATTCAACGACATTACCATCGCTGAATCCCCCACCATCAATATCCTGGGGATCACTATTGACCAGAAACTTAACTGGACCAGCCACATAAATACTGTGACTACAAGAGCAGGTCAGAGGCTGGGTATTCTGCACATTGGTCTCACCTCCTGACTCCCCAAAGCCTTTCCACCAACTACAAGGCACAGGTCAGGAGTGTGATGGAATACTCTCCACTTGCCTGGATGAATGCAGCTCCAACAACACTCAAGAAGTTCGACACCATCCAGTACAAAGCAGCCTGCTTGATTGGCACCCCGTCCACCACGTTATACATTCACTCCCTCCACCACCGGCGCACCATGGCTGCAGTGTGTACAATCTACAAGATGCACTGCAGCAATTTGCCAAGGCTTCTTCGACAGCACCTCCCAAATCCGTGACCTCTACCACCTAGAAGGACAAGGGCAGCAGGCGCATGGGAACACCATCACCTGCAAGTTCCCCTCCAAGTTACACACCATCCAGGTAGCAGAATATAGTTTCTGTTTATACTCAGAATCATCTGGAGCTTCTCCCTCCTCATTTATACAGTGGAGCTGTTTCAACAACAGGAGGGATAAAAGCATAGCACTTGAGGAGTAAAGAACAACTCACTTCTGTCCCAGGCACCCTTCAGGCAGTTTCAGTGGGGCCCAGCCATAAACTTAAGATTCTCTCGGTGTAGTTCTAAAACAGCATGAGAGAAAGTGAAAGAAATTTTAGAAAAATGGGCATATTAGTTGATGTTGTTATTGAATCTATTGCAAACAGATTACTAAAGTGTGCCTGTTTTAGAACCAAACTATTTTTTCATCATTTTATGCTCCCTTTTTAAAAGTATACAAAGAGGATTGGTATATAGAACCATAGAAATTTACAGCGCACAAGGAAACCATTCTGCTCATTATGTCTGTACCAGCTGTTTACTAGAGCAATCCAAAACTAATCCCATTGTTCCACTGTCTCTCCATAGTCCTGTATCTTTTCTGGCTTCAAATATTTGTCCACTTTTCTCTTAATAGATGCAATAGTCTCTGTCTCAACCACTCCTTGTGGCAAAGGATTTCATGCTCCAACAAAGTTTGACAAAAAGTAATTACTTCTACACTTTTTACTCACTTTCTTAGTGAAAAGTTTAAATTGATGACGGATTGACATTGACTCTCCAACCAGAAGAAATAGACCTTCCCCATTCACTCTATCAAGACACGTCAGAACTTTTTTTTAAACCTCTATTAAATCTCTTCTAATCCTTCTCTGTTCTTATGGAAATAGTCACAATTTCTCAAGTCTCTCCTCGTAACTAGTTTTCCATCCCTGGCATCATTCTGTTGAGTCAACACAAAGGTAGATCCAATAAAACTACTTAAATTATATCCACGTCAGAAATGGGAACACAGAACCTCGGCTGGTTGATGGCGGCCATGTTAGGACACCACTGCTTACCTGAATGCGGAACCCTCCAGCATTTATACAAACAGGAGGTCTGTGATATGGTGTATAGAAGTTGGAGATCATCAAGGAGGGCATTGGAGAAATCTGGTGATGAAGGATTGGATAAGGGTTCTGGAAGCACTGGGAGTAGGTTAGGGCCATAGACAGGCAATATTGTGAAGATAAAAGTAAGAAATCTTGGTGATGGGATTTGAAGCTCATCTTAAATAAAGGTTAAATGCTGCCTGTTTCAGCCTCAGTGAGGGGAATAGAAGTTGTAGCAAGGATGCACAGTTTTGGCAGGGGCCAAAAATAATGGTTTTGGTCTTTCCAGTTTTCAATTGGAAGAAATTCAGGCTCATTTACAACCATGTCAGATAGACAGTCTGCCAGCACTGAGGCGGTTTATGGAGGTAGTGGAATGGTAAGGCTGAGTGTTGCCAGCATATGTATGGAAGCTGTCCCAAGAATGGATCCTTGGGGAACTCGGGATGCGACAGGAGGAGAAGCCATTGGTGAAGATGCAGTGGCTGCGCAGGGACAGGTAGGAGTGAAACCATGTAGGGGCAATGCCACCCAGATGCGCTATGGTGGAGAGGTGGTAGTGGAGAATAGTATGATTGACTATATTGAATGTTGCAGAGGCTAAGAATGGGCAGGGAGGAACAACACATCAAGGTCACGGTCACAGTCTTAGAGGATGTCGCTGATGGCTTTGCCCACGGCAGTCTCATTGCTGTGGGCAGGATGGAAGCTGGACTGAAGGTATTCAAACAAAGAGCTTTGGGAGCAGTGAGCACAAAGTTGCGAGGTGATGACAAATTCAAGAACCTTAAAGCAGAAAGGAAGGTATGAAATGGGAAAGTAGTTGAAGAGAACAGATAGATCAACATCAGGCTTTCTGAGCAGAGGCAGTGATTCCGGCAGTATTAAAAGGGCCAGCAACAGCAAACTGAGCCATTAAAAAGAATTGGAGCCAGAACAAGTAATTGAGTGGTCAGAAGTTGGGTGGGGAGGAGGTCAAAGAGGAGATGGATCTCACGGAGAGGGCAGAATGGAGATGGGAGAAAATCTGCAGAGTAACAAAGCTCTGGGGGATTGGACAGGGGTAAGAGGGGGAAATGGCAGATGAAGTGCCTGTAAGGGGTGACCTGCGGCTCTGTGCTTAGCCTGGGTGCTAGTGCGAGGTTAGGCCTTGTTGCCTGTTCTGGTCTCCAGCCAGCCTGGTAACACTAGACACCTGTGAGTGGTTCGACCCACTCGCCCTTACGGTTCTGACACTGGACTTAGGTGCGAGAGCAATAATGCAGAGAAAACTCAGGTAGACCAGGTTGAATAGTGCGAAATGGAAAATCTTTATTGCATATTATTCAAGATTACGAGATACATGTCATAAGCACAGATTAATGACAGTACAATCTTACACACAGTTATGTAACTAATTTTAGGGAAACGAGGAGCGCATGACACATCGTAAAAGGGGGCACACATTACAATTATCCTTAAAACTCAAACCCTCCCCTATCAATACCTGTCCTAAACTAGATTTGTAGGATCGAGACTCATGCTCATCACTCGTGATAACTCGGAGAATTCCGAAACTCTGCTCGGATGTTTTTCCCGCAGCACCTGACTATCCAAGTGTTGATCATGGGTCTCTGTACCCCACTTGTTTACTCGTTTCTGCTCCGGCTAGCAGGCTGGACCGTCTGCTGTCATGAAGATCTGTGTTGTCCTCGGAGTTCCGACACTACTCAAAAAAGTGTCTTCCTGTGCCCTTACACCGGTTCGATAAAATTCGAAGAATGGTCTTCCTGGGCAAGGAAAGTGTTTATTCGACTTGCAGGCGCGGTCGGGGCTTACTGACCGTGGCGATACGTATTGTCGTCTTCTTCTCTTCTCATCTCATCTCATCTCCTCTCGGGGCTTCGGTTCCAACACCGTTTACCGACTTCTCGGGATGGTGTGCCCGTTTCAAGGCCTCACAGCCCAGTTCTACACAGATCTTCGCGGCAAGCCACGAGGTTGATCCTAGCGGATCAGAGTCCAGAGCCGTCAGGCAAGAGAATAAAAGTTCAATAGTCTTCCAGCGAGTCAAAACAGCAAGAGCAGCAAGAGGCAGAGGCAGCAGTCAGCAGCAAGAGTAGCAGGCGAAGAGGCAAGAGCAACAAGAGCAACCAGAGACAGATGGACGGTTGTACCTTACAGTTATAGTGCTGTAATTCCTCTTTTCCCGCCCAATCTTAATGTCTATCTTTTGTCAGGGTTTTGGCGCTCAAACTTCTTGTATAGGGTGATCTCCGTTTTTAATGGGTTTCGGTGATACTTGTAACTGTCTGAGTACCCGTTAATACTTCTCCCATTGTGGAATCGGTCAGTATTCTCCCTGGAGGGGTTTTGGGGCTTCCAAATGCTTTCTGTAACTACCCGCAAACGGCTCTCTCATCGTAGAGTCGTGGGGATTTTGCATATTAATGTCTTTGGATGGGTTCTTGATCGCTCGGTACAATAGCCCTTATTCGCACCTGGGAGACCGATTCCAGTATTTATGTATAAAATGCAAACCCATCATGTCTTGTCAATTATCTCAAATGTGCTGAGTCCTGTACGATCTCGCACAAATGTTTATTGGAACGCCATCTTGTCTGCTCATTGAAAGTCTAGAACGTTCTGCCACGAGGCGTGGCGGCCATTTTACAGGCTGTTTGTGTCCACTTTGAAAACCTGACAGCATTCTGCTGAAATAAAGCTGTTTGTACGAAACTATATGTCTCCTTCTTATTTTATAAAATCGTGATAATTTTGCGAATTCTACAGTCCCTCCTGTTGATGCGAATAACTCCGCTTATCGTATCAAAAATATTGTGCTGAGCAATATTATCTCGATTCTCCACATCCAAAAATTCCCATAACTTAAAACTATCTAGGGTCTCTGTGTCGTCCTTATTTCCCAGGAAAAACTACATTCTTATAACACCGCAGGCAGCATTTGCCTTTAACTTACACCACTTGTATTTTCCTTCCAGGTGTAACCAGGCCGATGCCTCTCGCACCACCTGCATATGCATATTTTTTATTCAAGGAAAAAGAAAACAACAAAAAAAAAACAATCATATTCAACAACACCAAACCAAAATAATCAAAACCAACTCTTAAACATGTAGAGTTCCAAACTTAATTACAGTTTCTGAGAAAAATCACGATCGATTACAACACTTCCGAGGCGCACGTGGAAAACGGGAGTGACGCCATTTTGTCTGTTTACGCGGTGCTTTCATCGTGCACGCGCACGTAACGTTCTCGCCACTCTCCCGTGTTTTCGTTCTTGGTGAGGCGTTTGCCTCTCTTACAATGCACGACCAATAAGTATATCACAATAAACACTTGGCATACAACTAAAATGTGGGAGGCTATTCTAATCCAGGAAGGCACTTCAATGTTGGTGAACAGATTCCACCACGGTGGAATTACTATGTCCAGAATTTCTGTCCCTATCTCGACAGTCTTTTGTTCTAGGGTGTAAAAATGTTTTTGCGATACCGCGACGGCTTTCAAAAGCTTGGTGAGGTGTTCAGGGAGAGAGGGAATGAGGTATCCGAAATGCGCGACGAATCGCTGCAGGTCGGTGAAGTTCTCTTTTACGGTAAGATGAACCGTGGATGGTTCAGGGATTGGGACAATTCGCTGTTGTGCTACTTGAACTTCCGCCCTGGGTTTGAAGCAGAAACTGCTGTCACTCACCGGACACCGGCTACGGTTTCCATGCTGGTAGTGTTGCGCTGCAGTGGTAACACAATATGTTCCACCCCCGATGTATGCTACCTGCGGAGGCACATGATCTTGTGCCATTGCCTCCATGGTGCAATTCATGGGCTTGGCACCAGCCGTTCTGAACCCGCACTGTGGTGTTAAAAAGGCATTCAAGTGCTGGGGACACAGTATTATGTGTGCTCCCCGGCCACGACAACCAGAGAGATCTGTACCTGTCATCGTTTGCTCCCAGCGGATGACGTAAGGTGGAACCGCTGCATAGCGAATGTGGGCTCCCCCCCTGAATGACACCAATGTTCTCTACCCGATACACCGGGGCGGGCTTTGTTGTGTCGCCCAAAACCGGCATACGTAATACTATACCCATGATGGTATGGTTTGATCGTCCGCAGTCCACGGGGACTGGGTATGCTTCTGAAGCTAGTCTGAGCTGGCACGGGTTTAATGCGTTCTGAAAAGGGTGGAGCGCCTGCAGGTGTTTGTTACTTATCCAGGACGGGACCAAACTTTGTTTTAAATCCTCCAAATTACTGCGGCCCTCACCCAGTAACCACGCCCCGTAAAGCACGCACACCTCATTCTGCGCAGCCTGATCGGACGCATTCCGATCTTCCCTAATCAGGGCATTTACCGTACGCGCATGTTTCTCTAGTTCGGCTATTATTTCTTTTAAATGGAGAGTCATGGCCTGGTCCTCGTGTAACCCAGACCCAACCACCTTATTTTCATCTGTGAGAATGCTTTTTAATTGCGTTTTTAAGCCATTAATCTGGGTCTGCAGCTCCACGCTGTCTAGAGCGTTGACCACAGATGTACCTGTATTGAAAGCAGTGAACATGTCGTTCACAACACCCCTTCTTTGCCTCCCCACCTGACCCAAAACTTCATGTGGTGCGGTGTACAAACTTGTTTTATCAATTTCCGCGAAATCGAACTCATAAAATTGTCTAAACATCTTGGTCAACAGGACCTCATACAACTGTTCCGTCTTTTTGGGGCACCACTCTGGTAACCGCACCTCGGTGAGATTTAAAATCACCAAGGCCACCGCGTAATGTACCCCCTGAAATAGTATCTGGTCTGTGGGGACCAGTACCAAACCATTCCCGGGTCCCTACTGGTTTTAGGGCACCCTTCTTCCTTAGCTAGAACCACCGGAATCGTGGGCGGGGCTTTGCGTGGGCGCGTAATGAGTTCAGTGGCATTTACCGGGATCGGGGAGTATGGGGCTCCGCACCCCCTGGTGCTCGCATCCCACCTCATCCCCTGTCCGTTATCCTGCCATTGATTGATGAAAAATATGGAGATGCCTTTGGGGCAAACGTGCTTTGACCCCCACATACATACATAAATTCCCTCATCCGGTTCCCACCATTTGTCCCAACAGACTCTCACTTGTCCGTTTGTCCCCGTAATTGTCCGATGGGTATTATTACCCAATCGCTCCCACTCGACCGAAGAGTTCCTCATGTTTTTGCTCAGTTTTCGTAGCCACCACCATCGGCTCAATGGGACATTCCCATTACAAGTCAAACAAATTCGTTTGCCGACGGTGACGCTGACTCTGGGTGCGATGATCCTCACTTTGGGGCACATTAAAGAAGTCTCTTTGTAGGCAAACCCCGATGTACTGGAATACTCAGTTGAATTCGTTCCCAGCCATCCTGGCCACCTTCCCTTGTGGAAATAGGTGGTGGTCTCCTCAGCCTCTCGCCTTCCGGTCCCATCCACCGCGATGGGGGCCGTGTCACCGGAGCATCCAAACACCACGACATCCTTGGTGCGGCCTCGATAGGCCAATCCACATCCGATTGCCGCGAGCAATACTAGAATTCGTTCCATCCTTCCTTGGTTCCTGTGATCAGATAGAATGAGGTAGCCAGCCTCCCAAGAGTCTCTGGCTTTTGTGAAGGGTGAGCGGGTCCCCTGACCTTGCCTCACGTAAGAAGACATGTGCGCTGGATAGACTTTAACTATTCCTATCTCAAAAAAAACTCCCATCATTTTACCTCTTTCTGTTAAACAAAATTAAACTACCGACTTAACCTGATTTAAAACTATAAACTTATAAACTCATCCTAAACTTATCACTGTACAGCGCCGCCCGTTCCCAGGGCGGCCTACTCAAATTCTGCGGTTGCTGCCGCAGGCTTCTCCCAACGGTGGGAGGGCATTGACCCCTCCCTTTGATCTGCCGCAGCCTGTTGCTGCTGCGCTGCGACTGGGCTCTCCCTGGGCTGCCTTAGCCTTGAACCTACGCATTGGGACACTCTGGGGACTTGACCATATCTTCCTGGGCTGGGGTATCCGACTTGACCTACGGGGGGCTACCGGGGGCAGGAACTCCAGGACCGACGGACCGGGTTTCGAGACTTCCACCGTTGCGACCTGTGGTCCTACCACAGCCGCTGGCTCCGCCTCCCCTGACTCCGCCTCCCTGAACTCGGGATCTGCAGCTTGTGTCACCGCCCTACTTGGCCCAGTAGGCGGCCCTTCACTCGCAGTCCCTACCTCCCTCGAGGGCAAGACGTTCAAGGCGGGCGGCTCGGGCTCTGAGGCTTCCATCGCCACGCCCTGTGGTCCCACCACAGCGGCTGGCTCCGCCTCCCCTAGCTCCGCCCCCCTGCGTTCGGGACCTGCAGCTTCGGCCTCCACCCTTTGTGGATCTCTATCTGCAGCCCCTGTCTCCCCTATACCTGAATCGGGGGCGACCCTTTCGTCCTCCGATTCCAGCTCCTCCTCGCTTGTGTCACTATCTTCGTCGAGCTCCTCGAACTCTTCCTCATCTGACTCCCAACCCCAATAAAAGATCTTACATTTTTCTAGGATGTCCTCTCCCCTGATGCAAGCTGCTTTGCCTGCCTGTGTGCCCTGTGGCCCTACCTGGGGCTGCGAGTCCCCACTCGCAGGTTTGGCCCCTGTGGTAGGCCCTTGTGCACCCGGCTTATACAGTTTGCACTGATTTAAATCCTCATTCTCCCTGCTTCTGGCTACCCTGTAGGCTGCTTTTATTTCTCTAAGCTGTGCTTCTAGCATGAGCACGTCTAACTTTCCCATTAAGCGGGCGTTCTCCTCCCGCAGGGCCTGCTCTCTAAGCTGCCCTTCCAGCCCATCTATTTTCCCTATTAAGCGGGCGTTCTCCTCCCGCAAGGCCTGCTCTTTTAACCTGGCCTCCTCACAGGAGACCCCCTCCTGTGCGTGTCTTTTAAAAGGACACAGGTAGGCAGGCTGCGTGGGCTCTAGTCATTGGGTACTATTGGACGGGGCTGCGGCATCTGCGGGGCCGGTAGCAACTGCCACCCTTCCATGCGAAATCATGAGGGTGCGCATGGCTCCCAACATTGATTCGATCGCATCGGGATGGATAGGTGCACTAGCTCCCCTATCGGAGACAGGCGCCTGGGCTCGGACTGCGGGATTTTTATCCCTGGACTCCTTCCAAGGGTTCCTGCAGTTCTTGCGCCAATGCCCTGTCTTCCCACACCCGTAACAAGCATTACTGGCCTGCGGGGCGCGGTTACCCTCCTGATGCCACTCCTTTTGAGCCGGGGCTGCGGGCCGCGCCTCATGCACCTTTCCCTTAAGGGGACGTGCTCCCGTACTCCTGGTATTACGGTACCCTACCGTGAGTCGATTTAGGACCGACTCCTCTGTAGTGGCGGGGTTAGTGGGATCAAACCACGCTTTTGCCTGCTCCCTGACGGCTGGCAAACTGTTGGCTACTATACACCTGAGCCAATGAGTTAAACCGACATCGTCTAAATAGGCGCGCGCTGGTGCGCCTGGGCAGCTACGCTGGTATACTGGCCACAGCCTGTCGGCGAAAACCTTCGGGGGTTCTCCCTCCATCTGCACTGTTCGTACCAATCTAACGAACGGACCTTCATCGTCCATTCCCAACACTTCTAGGACCTCATCTCTTAACTCCCCATAGGTATTATTTCCCCTCTTGCTCTCGTCTGAGAGACACTGAAGGATCGAGCTGTCTAATGAGAACAACAGCATTTTTGCTTTTTCCCCATCGTCGCAGCCGTTAATGGCTGCGGTTTGCTCTAGCTCCCTGAAATGTACGGAAGGGTCGTCTGACTCGGCCAGCTTCCGTACGTGACTGATCATAACCCTCAGCTGGTGTGAGCTGTGAGGCAACACAAGCTGGTTGAGGAGATCCCCCTCTTCCCCACCGTCTCTGTTCGGGCCCCTTTTGATACCCGTGACCGGACACAACGGTCCCGGCTTCACTTCTACCTCAGTGGGCTCTTCCTCTACTTCTACCACTTCCTTCCTCACCCAGGTTGCCGAATAGCTGGGTGGCGCGGAGGGCACAGTGGCTAATACCACCTCTGCTTTGTTCGGTGGGGATTTCTGAAATTCCTCATCCACCAGCGGCTGGTGTGCTGACGGGCTGATAAGGCACACCATGCCGTGCGCTTTGTTCAGGGCCTTTTTAAGGTTCCCTATCTCTCTTTGGCAGACGCTGTGATCGGCCCCCTGATGTTTATCCTCGAGGGCCATCTTATATGCCGCCCTAACCCCCATTAAGCTCTCTTCCTGGGCTTTTATTTGGGCAGCTAGGCGGGCACATCGTTCCTTTATTCTGCCCTCATTTAACTTTGCCTCAGTGACCTGGCACTCGAGGTAATCTATTTTTGCCTCATGGTGGTTGGCGACTAACTGGCGTTCTTGATGCAACGCATTTAAAGACGCGATGAGCTGCTGCCCCGCCGTGACCTTCTCGTCCATTTCCACCTCTAAACCCTTGATCTGAGCTGCCTGCGCTAAGATGACCTGGTCCGAAAGCTGGACTTGTCTTTTATAGCACATCAGCCAGACCGCTTTCTCTACTGTTTTTTTATGTTCCTTGCTATCTGTCCACCTCTCGGCTGCCTCTAGTGGACGCTTATCCACCAGCAGGTCACTTATCCATTTCTTAGTCAAATTCACTTTTCCAAACACATAATCTGCTATTCTCTCTTCCATAACATTTTGCCCATTCATACCAGGGTCTAACACATTATTTTCTCGCTGCCAGTGTCCCTTCGTGGTCGCCATTTTCTGTAAGGGGTGACCTGCGGCTCTGTGCTTAGCCTGGGTGCTAGTGCGAGGTTAGGCCTTGTTGCCTGTTCTGGTCTCCAGCCAGCCTGGTAACACTAGACACCTGTGAGTGGTTCGACCCACTCGCCCTTACGGTTCTGACACTGGACTTAGGTGCGAGAGCAATAATGCAGAGAAAACTCAGGTAGACCCGGTTGAATAGTGCGAAATGGAAAATCTTTATTGCATATTATTCAAGATTACGAGATACATGTCATAAGCACAGATTAATGACAGTACAATCTTACACACAGTTATGTAACTAATTTTAGGGAAACGAGGAGCGCATGACACATCGTAAAAGGGGGCACACATTACAATTATCCTTAAAACTCAAACCCTCCCCTATCAATACCTGTCCTAAACTAGATTTGTAGGATCGAGACTCATGCTCATCACTCGTGATAACTCGGAGAATTCCGAAACTCTGCTCGGATGTTTTTCCCGCAGCACCTGACTATCCACGTGTTGATCAGGGGTCTCTGTACCCCACTTGTTTACTCGTTTCTGCTCCGGCTAGCAGGCTGGACCGTCTGCTGTCATGAAGATCTGTGTTGTCCTCGGAGTTCCGACACTACTCAAAAAAGAGTCTTCCTGTGCCCTCACACCGGTTCGATAAAATTCGAAGAATGGTCTTCCTGGGCAAGGAAAGTGTTTATTCGACTTGCAGGCGCGGTCGGGGCTTACTGACCGTGGCGATACGTATTGTCGTCTTCTTCTCTTCTCATCTCATCTCATCTCCTCTCGGGGCTTCGGTTCCAACACCGTTTACCGACTTCTCGGGATGGTGTGCCCGTTTCAAGGCCTCACAGCCCAGTTCTACACAGATCTTCGCGGCAAGCCACGAGGTTGATCCTAGCGGATCAGAGTCCAGAGCCGTCAGGCAAGAGAATAAAAGTTCAATAGTCTTCCAGCGAGTCAAAACAGCAAGAGCAGCAAGAGGCAGAGGCAGCAGTCAGCAGCAAGAGTAGCAGGCGAAGAGGCAAGAGCAACAAGAGCAACCAGAGACAGATGGACGGTTGTACCTTACAGTTATAGTGCTGTAATTCCTCTTTTCCCGCCCAATCTTAATGTCTATCTTTTGTCAGGGTTTTGGCGCTCAAACTTCTTGTATAGGGTGATCTCCGTTTTTAATGGGTTTCGGTGATACTTGTAACTGTCTGAGTACCCGTTAATACTTCTCCCATTGTGGAACCGGTCAGTATTCTCCCTGGAGGGGTTTTGGGGCTTCCAAATGCTTTCTGTAACTACCCGCAAACGGCTCTCTCATCGTAGAGTCGTGGGGATTTTGCATATTAATGTCTTTGGATGGGTTCTTGATCGCTCGGTACAATAGCCCTTATTCGCACCTGGGAGACCGATTCCAGTATTTATGTATAAAATGCAAACCCATCATGTCTTGTCAATTATCTCAAATGTGCTGAGTCCTGTACGATCTCGCACAAATGTTTATTGGAACGCCATCTTGTCTGCTCATTGAAAGTCTAGAACGTTCTGCCACGAGGCGTGGCGGCCATTTTACAGGCTGTTTGTGTCCACTTTGAAAACCTGACAGCATTCTGCTGAAATAAAGCTGTTTGTACGAAACTATATGTCTCCTTCTTATTTTATAAAATCGTGATAATTTTGCGAATTCTACATGCCTATGCAGATTATTTTAATCTTTGAGACAAAGAAGTCCATGAGCAATTAATGTTAGTGGTGAGGATGGAAGGGCTGGAGAAGAAAATTTGAGGAAAGAAAGAAAGGCTTGCATTTATATAGTGCCTTTCACAACCACCGGACGTCCCAAAGCGCTTTACAGCCAATTAAGTACCTTTTGAAGTGTAGTCACTGTTGTAATGTAGAAAATGCGGCAGCCAATTAGCGCTCAGCGAGCTCCCACAAACAGCAATGTGATAATGACCAGATAATCTGTTTATCTGAGGAGACAGTTGTCATAGAAAGAAGTTGTCAAGGATTGTCCCAACCCTCCAGAATGATCCTGGCATTGCAAGAGGATTTGGCCACGGAGAGAAAAGCACAGTAATGTTCGACATGGTCAAGCCAGGGTTCTGCAGCGAACAAGTCTAGTGAGGTGCCAGGTGCACTCTAGTCTGTGGTCCTGGTAGAGGTGGAAGCTGAACGAAGGGGAAGGGGAACGACGGCAATGGGAGATAGTGGTTTGGTCGGGATGAGACATCAAAGGTATATGTGAGGGAACTGTTTGGCATGTCAACTGTTTGGCATGTATAATGGGTGGAGGGCCAGAGGAGAGGGAGTTGGGAAATAGAGAGCAAGCTGGTGAGAGAGCTGGGAGGGGTAGTTTTTCCAAGGCATAGAATGAGTCTAGTGGTGTTGCAGATAGGCAAGAAGACTTCACCTCCCCTTTAAGCATTCCGAAGGGATCGCTCCCTCCACGACACCCTGGTCCACTCCTCTATCACCCCCAACACCTCTTCCCCTTCGCCCAGCACCTTCAAGTGCAAGCGCAGGAGATGCAACACATGCCCTTTTACCTCCTCCCTTCCCACTGTCCAGGGCCCCAAACACTCCTTCCAGGTGAAACAGCGATTTACTTGTACTTCTTGCAATTTAGTATACTGTATACGCTGCTCACAATGCAGTCTCCTCTACATTGGGGAGACCAAACGCAGATTGGGTGACCACTTTGCGGAACACCTCCGTTCAGTCCGTAAGGGTGACCCCAAGCTTCCGGTCGCCTGTCACTTTAATTCTCCGCTCCACTCCCACTCTGACCTCTCCGTCCTCGGCCTCTTACACTGTTCCAATGAAGCTCGAGGAACAGCACCTCATCTTTCGATTAGGCACTTTACAGCCTTCTGGACTCAACATCGAGTTCAACAATTTCAGACCATAACCTCTGCCCCTATCTTTTTTTCATTTTTTTTCTCTCTCACATGGCAGCTGTCGATCATTCTGCCATTGCCGTTTACACTTCATCTAGAGTCATCTTTTGTTTCTTAACTTGTCCCATTACCATCTCCTTTTGCCTTGCACCATCATCCCTTTTGTCTCTTAATCTCTCCTGCTTACCATCCTAACACAGACTCTCCCTTGTTTTTTTCCTCCCCAACCCCCCACCTTTCCCTGCCCCTACACTTGCTTAAAAACCTGTTCCATCTCCAACATTTTCTAGTTCTGACGAAGGGTCATCGACCTGAAACGTTAACTCTGTTTCTGTCTCCACAGATGCTGCCTGACCTGCTGAGTATTTCCAACATTTTCTGTTTTTATTTAAGAAGACTTCAATGTTTTGGGAGATGAAGGTCATGATGCGGAGATGCCGGTGTTGGACTGGGGTGGACAAAATTGAGAGGTCGCACAACACCAGGTTATAGTCCAACAGTTTTATTTGAAATCACAAGCTTGAAGGAGAGTGAGCAGCAGCAGCAGAGTGGTGGTCTCTGTGACCAGGAAGAGGAGAAGGAGAAGGAGACCAGACAGCAGACCACCACCAACACATCCACAACCACAACTGAGGTGCCTGGAGAGAGAGGACAGGAGAGGAGAAAGAAAAGAAAGGAAGGCCAAGGCCATCAACACCAGAGGAGAGGCCTTTCCATCACTGCCTCCTCAATTGGCCTCCATTTTAGGAGAGGGAGAGAGGGGAGAAAACATCACCAACAACCATCAACTGTTTGGAAGGAGGGAGGAAAGAAAGAACAGCTACAGGTGGGTGTGATTCTGGTGCACTCTCCCAGAGACTTTGTTTTGTAGGTGGGGGGAGGAAAGAAGAAAAGAAGAAGGCCGGAACATCCAAGGGGTGTGTGTGTGTGTGTGTGGCTTCTGTAAAAGCTAGGCCGCACACACCATATTAAACACCCCTTTCCATTGCCTGACCTGGGACAGCTGGAGCTGCCTAGGTGAAGTCCCCAATTAACTTAATCTTATTGGGCATCGTTAAGACCTGGTGCAGGACTGAGCCTGGGCATCTCCAGCTATCCCAGGTGAAGACATCTTCTCCCCCCACCAGAAGACCACCACCAAAGACTTTTATTACATCGGAGAGTGCACCCCCTGCCAACACCCACCCACCCACCCACCATCCTGAGTGGCGACCCTGCCCTTGCGGCTTCCCTCCTTCCCACCCCCTCTCTCTCTCTCTTTGTCTCTTGTCTCTCTCTGCCTCTCTCTCTAAGAGGCACCTCAATCTATTTTAATTAAGTACCTATTGAGCAGAGGGGAGAAGGCCCCTCTCCCAATTAATTCATATAAAGGGAGAGGTGTGCCTTCAATTTAAGAGCTCCCTCTGCTCAGGGGAAAACAAAAACAAAAAAAACCGAGGCCATTAACACCTTCAGGCCTGTGACTTGGGGTGAGTGTAGCCCTTAAAGACCCATCCATTATGGCGAGCACATCTTCGTCGGTGGCGGGGGCAGCGAGGACGTATGCGAGCGTGGCAGCCGCGGCCACGGCCGCAGCCACGAGTCCTCCTGTTACCCCGTCACCTTTTACCCTACTTACGAGGAAGAATGGGGTCAAGAGCTACACTCACCCCAACATGACTATAGAGGCGTGCGTTAAAGCCATGGCTGGGGTTGTCGGCCCTTCACGCTTGAGTTTTTCCGCGACCGGTGGGCGCCGCGGGGGCTGGAGTGCAACGTCACCCCGGACTTCCAAATTTTGATTTGATTTATTAAGTTTCATTTAAAGTTTTAATTGATTTACAGTAAATTTGGGTTCTGTTCAACCAAAAAGAGGAACACCAGGTTATAGTCCAACAGTTTTATTTGAAATCACAAGCTTGTGATTTCAAATAAAACTGTTGGACTATAACCTGGTGTTGTGCGACCTCTCAATTTTGGGAGATGAAGTCAGAGATTGCCTTGTCACTGATTATAGACATAAAACAACAACAACTTGTATTTATATAGCGCCTTTAAAGTAGTAAAACGTCCCAAGGCGCTGCACAGGAGTATTTTAAGACAAAAAATGGACCAAAGCCACATGAGATGGCGAGGTTGTGAGGGTATTTGTGGCAGTTGATCTGAAGTCAGAGGAGAATGAGGAATGGGATTTAAGGCAGAAGATGGAAGTTGGTAGGTCCATGTCAGAAGTGAGCAAAAATCCAGAGATCAGGGCCTTCTAAAGCAACTAAACACCCTAAACGCGGCTTAGACATTCTGTTTAAATATTCTAGAATAAGTTAACCCGAATATGATACGGCAGATTGATATAATCAGAGGCGAAGACTGCACAAAATTCATTGAGTCAGCTGGGAAAGGCATCAAAAGAGCAACAGCTGTACCTTTGCATATATAGACATAATTTGAGTCGCTTCCCCCGACCCGCCTCCGGTTGCCACGGCAACAGCGGCCCAGCTGACGGCTGTTTACGCCGAGACGAGCAGCGGCTGTGCACATGCCGGAAGCCGCCTGCCATTGGCCAGGGGCCCCGGAGCGTACGCCCCGCTGTCCAATGGCGATGCTGTGCACGTGCCGGCGCCGGCTTCTGATTGGCGATCACGCTCCGATCAGCTGGACAGCACTAACAAGCGAGCGAGACCCGTCGCTCAACCTAACCTGCGCGGCCGCCCGCGCCCCCCACCCAAAACCAAGGGTGCTTGAGTGGCAGGCGGCTCCGCCAATCAGAAACAGGAAAGTGCCTCTCCGCGCGCGGCGGAGGCGGTGAATCGGCAGAGGCGGCCAATGGGTTTGACGGGGAGGCGGTTGATTGTCCATCAGGTTAGGATGGGTGGGAGCATGGTCGCGGATCTGAGTGAAACTCTTACTCATAGTGTCAGCCCCTTAGAGCGACACGGTAGCAGTGATTTATTTTAATTGAAAGGAGGGGGGGACAAGCAAAACGCCGATATCGATGATTTATGCTGGAATAAAGTGGTGGAAATCCGCGCCGTTTCTCTCAGACAAACAGATTCGGCCCCTCGGGTGTATTCGGCGGCTCGAAGCCTTTTAAAGCGGCCGGCTTGATCTGCGATGGGGGTGAAGGTGAGGACCTTCGGCATCGTCTTCGACAGCGCGGAGGTGAGCAGCTACTCGAGCGGCGACCTGGTGTCGGGCCAGGTGCTGCTGGAGGTGAGCGACGAGCTGGCGGTGGCGGTGCTGCGGCTGGAGGCGAGGGGTTGCGCCCGCGTCAACTGGAGCGACAAGCCGGCCGCCACGCCCAGGTACCGGGAGGAGGTGGTGTACCTGCAACAGCAGCAGACCCTGCGGCAAGCGACAGGTAACCAGATGTTCACAGCTGTACATTAGGCATTGACACAAGGTGGTTGCTCCTTTTTCACCCCCCCCCCCCCCCCCCCATTCTTTGCAGGCAACGCTCCCAATTTTAACTCCCTCCAGCTGCAAACAGAATCAATTGGGAGACAACTGATATTTAAGAGTAAAGGCATTTCGGTTCTAACGAAAAGTCATCAACCTGAAACGTTGTGTGTCTCTCTCTCTCTCTCTCGCTCTCGCTCTACAGATGCTGCCTGACCTACTGAGTGTTTCCCAGCATTTTCTGTTTTTATTACATTGCTTTGCAAAATTTAAGTGGTGGAGCTCAAACATGCACCAAGTCCTCCACATCTGCTGCGTTAGTGTAGCGCTTAAACTTCTGAGAGGTTCATGAGCGACTTGCATTTATATAGCGCCTTTCACGACCGCCGGACTCCCCAAAACGCTTAAAACTTTTTTGAAGTGTAGTCACTGTTGTAATGTAGGAAACGTGGCAGCCAATTTGAGCACCGCAAGCTCCCACAAACGGGAATGTGATCATGACCAGATCATTTTTTAGTGATGTTGATTGATAAATATTGGTCAGGACACTGGGGATAACTCCCCTGCTCTTCGAAATAGTGGCTATGGGATCTTTTACGTCCACTTGAGACAGCAGAAGGGCCTCTGTTTGATGTGTCATTCCCTACCCAGCCACCATCCTTGCAGCCATGTAACCTGGAAGAGGCAAAAGAAAGAGGGAGGGAAAAAACAGGCCAATAACCACAACAATTTGCATTTATACAATGTGTTTAATGTAGTTAACCATCCCAAGGCAAAAATACTCAGGAAAATTCCCCTCAAGTTAAAAAGACACTTGCCTTCTATGTGATGCAATCTCTGCTGCAGTCAAGAAAAGGTCTGCTTGGAACATTAACTTGGCTTTTCAAAATACTGATACTGACCTGCTATGTATTTCTAGCATTTTTGTTCTAGATTTCTAGTGTTTGCATTTTTTTTTCTTTCTATATAATTGTTCTATAATTTATTTCCTTCAGGTGATCAAGGGTGCTTCACATTGCAACCAGGGAAACATGAATTTCCATTCAGCTTTCATCTTCCACAAGGGTAAGTGACAGACTAGTATCTGGTCAAAAATGTGATTTTTTTTTTTTTTTTAAGCAGCAGCAAAGATTCTATAATGCATTTTATTTGTCTAAAATATAGGCCGTTGGTCACATCCTTCAATGGGAAATATGGTAGTGTTAAATATTGGGTGACTGCAATACTAGAGCGACCAGGTGTCCCAAACCAAATTGTGAAGAGAGAATTCTCTGTGACAAGTCAAATTGATGTTAATTCACCAAATTTCCTGGTAAGTTGATTTGTGTTTTCATATTACAATAACATATTTTTGTAAACTCTATTTGAACTACTGTCATTGTAGCAAATAACTGTTATGGGGCCCTTTACATGCCTGCATTTTACATCCTGCAGGTACATAACCCGATAGCCAAGGTTGTCCTTTTGCATTTATCAATAACTAATGTGATCAACTGATCCTGTTCTAAATATCTGACATAAAGGCTGTACATTCAAATTTAAGTTTTAAAGTGAATGTCCAGCTTACAAACAATAACTCGTTGCAATTTTATTTTGCTGAGCTACTAAGAGCAGCACGGTAAAATAAAGATGACGCTTTTGCCTCCACAGGAACCAGGGCCCACCAAAAAGTGGTTCTTGTGGGAGCCTCAGGAAGTAGTGGTATTTGCCACTTGTTGACTGGCTGCTTTGCACAGGCCAGGAAACTGGTGTGTTTGTTGACCTGTACAAACATCCCACAGTTCATTGTACAGTGGCCTGAGTCAACTTTTTAAGTGGCAGAATCTGCACAGCAATATAAATGTGGCAGTTTGTACCTAGACCCTGGGGCACTACTGCAAGACTGCCTCGAAAGCAGTTCTGCAATGTAAATGTAGTAATAGTTATTTTTAAAACAAGCTATTACTAGAAAACTGGCTAGCCAACTATGGAGTATTGTTCACTAAAATGTAAATAGTGCGCTGCTGATAATACAGTGGAGGTCATTGGTACAGTTATGTTCTGAGGAATTTACCAACGAGACTTCATTGCATTCAGATCTATTATATTATGTAACAAGTTTAATTACATGCAAATCTGACTACATGCAACCAGGTAGCTCAGTGAAAAGTATAAAAATATAAAGCAAGATAGTTATTTCATATCCAAATCGAACACCTCTGTTGTTGAGGGAAGTTTATAGATTGAACTAGACATTTTGGAAGCATCTGGCAATTTGCAATAATCGTTCACTAACCGCAATTAACTTAAAATTAACTGGGATCCATTTAGACCACTTCTCCAATGTACCTGAGCAATGACTTTAAAAGGAAGAGGTTATTTAGTAACTAAACATCACAACAATGCTTCGGATTCCAAACTGCCTGTGCGTAACGCCTCTGGAAATCTCCAAGTTTTATAAAATTACTATTTTTGTTCCTGATGCAGTATTTATCATTTTCCTTTCCAGTCTTCAGTGTCAAAAAGTAAAGAGAAGACAATCGGTTGTTGGTTTTTAACCTCTGGACCAATATCACTAAGTGCCAAAATTGAGCGAAGTGGGTTCTGTAATGGTGAGTTAAATAAGAAATGTTCATTTCCATTCTTCATTTTTTTAATGTGTACTTTTCAGTGTTTAATTGTAAGTTATTTTGCAACAGGTGAATCAATCCCAATCTATGCAGAGTTTGAGAATTGTTCTTCGAGGCTTATTATGCCAAAAGCTGCTATTTTTCAAACCCAGACTTATCTTGCAAATGAGAAAACCAAGACCTTTCGACAGATGATTGCAAATGTTCGTGGAAACCATGTTGCTTCTGGTAGCACAGAGTCATGGAATGGAAAAGCCCTCAAAATACCACCAGTGAACCCATCTATCCTAGACTGCTGCATCGTTCGGGTGGAATACTCTTTAGCTGTAAGTATATTAACTACATACTAAAACATAACCCCATAAGATTTCTGAAAGCACCTTAATATTGCACTATTATTATTTAGTCTTTAAATCCTATAATATGTTCTTCAACACCTTTCCCATTAATGGCACTTGTGTAGATAAGCAACTAACACTTTTAAGGTCGTAAAAGAAGGGAAATAAGTGTTAATCTCTTGGACATTCATATCTGTAAAAAGTATAGCAAACATTTTTCCATAGCATTTTCAGTTTTAATCCTAATTTTGCTTTTGTTTTTGTATAGGTCTATGTACACATTCCAGGTTCTAAAAAACTGATGCTGGAACTTCCCATAGTTATAGGTACGATCCCATACAACAGCTTTGGAAGCAGAACATCTAGCGTTTCCAGCCAATTCAGTATGGATATGAGTTGGCTTCAACTTGCCCTGCCAGAACAGCCTGAAGGTAAGAATTCTTTCCCCCCTCCCCTCCAGTTAGTATCTATTGCACACACTCTGTAGCAATCTAATTGAGAGCCAGAATGATTTTAAACTTACAGAATCACCAGTAAATTTAATACTACTTCAGCTATATTGCTGAGAGCTAGTGAGATACTGGGTTCATGGCTGCTTCTGGTCTGGTGACTATTTATTGATAGTTATGCAGTTTGTAAAGCTCTCCCTTGCTATTCTCTCTCCACAGCTCCACCCAACTATGCTGATGTTGTGTCTGAGGAAGACCTTGCCAGACAATTTCCAGCCCTTCCACAGGCTGATCACTTGGAGCATGAATTTGGGAGCCCCATATTTGCTTACATTCAGGAGTTCAGATTTCAGCCGCCACCAGTTTATTCAGAGGTTTGAACACGTTAACCTTCTTTTTTTATTTGAGTTTTAATGAGGAAGCTAGATTTCTTCAGCATTGTGACAAATTATTAGATTTTTAAAGTTACCATAATAAGACTTGATTGTTCTGTATCGTATCTGTATTACTTTGCAAAGACTTGCTATGGCTTCAAAATAATTCTGTGACACTTTTTTTCTCTTCAGGTTGACCCTAATCCTATCTTGGCAGCAGAGATGCAACGTGAAGTTTCATTTGAAATTTAAGGGGAATTGCTCTCTAACTTTTTAAGTTTATTTGTGATTTGGTTGGTTCAAAGTAAACATTGAAGAAGTATAGAGCACTTCAGTTCTGCAAGAGGAAGATTTGAAAGGAAGTGAATGATGGTCTGATGGATTGATCAATAGAAGACTGAATTACGCAAGAGAATGCTGTTTGGGATGAGAAGGAGCTGAAAAATGTTCTAGCCATGGTTGGCGGAGAGATGCGGGGAGGAGAAGATGTTAAACCTGAACTGAAGATCGTAAATAAAAGGAACACTTAATCAGCCAAAATACTACAGAGCAATGAAAACCTCCCAACTCTCAAATTTGAGTCCCTGATGGAGGCTAAACCTCACTCTTGTTAAACAGCCAAATATGCTGAATGGAAGAGGGGATGTCCTTAATTTATTTGAACTCACTGCTACAGTAGCAGCTATTAGTAATATGGGGGGGGTGGTACTACCACTACAAGAACATTATATTTGTCAGTTGAAGTGGGGGGGGGAAAGAAGTCTGAACTATTGGGGACGGTTTATATTTGTTGGGAGAGCCGAAGATTAATGTTTACATTTGTTTTTCTATGTCCTCTTAAACAAAACACTCGTACAATGTTGCCTTTGATAGAGGGCATTTTCCAGTTCTCACAAAAATTACTGCCGATCCGTTTTCATTGCTGAGCAAATTAATAGTTTTGGAAAAATAATTGCCATATCTGTATTTGTAAAGTTACCAAAGAGTACAATTTTACACCTCAGTTATAAATTTGCACTCCTTCAAGGGAATGTTGTGCATAACTATCCATTTGTTGCCTTTACAAATGCAGACCAGCTGAATGGAGCAGAGATGTAAGCAACACAATTTTCAAGTGTAGATAAATATTTCTTGACTAAATACTGATCTAAGTGGCAGGGTGGGTGTAAGGGGATTGAAGAGATGCTCTGGACAGTTAGATATACTAGTAACATGTTCATTGCAAATGAGTGTCTGATATCTGGCTTTAATATTGCCATGTCTTTTCTGAAGGTGCTTACATTGGTGTTTGCAAGAATGTTTGATTTGACTGCATAACAATTGCCAGGTGATGACAAAGTACTTAAATGGGGAGTGTTTGAAATCTGGGACAGAATGCCAAATTCCCATTTAAAGTGGATCCCTAAATTAATGGCATGCATTGTAAATTCTGGCAACTAAAAAAGTTCCAAAAATTGAGTGGAGCATTAGCTGACCTTTTCATTGTGTGGCCAAAACTACAGTACTGTGCTTATCTTGGGAGTAGAGGAGCAACAAAAGACTGATTTGGTTGTTGAAATTTCACATGTACATGAGTAAGTTTGCATTTAGGGTTCACTTCCTTTTAAGGAAAGCACTTTTATGTGAATAACAAACTTGCATTAATGTGTCCATGAAATACACTACAGCATTTCATAGGAATGCTTTTAGTGGGAATTATTTTGCTACTCACTCTGCTTCTCTAGTGATCTGCTGTTTGAACTCCAATTTGATTTCTGATTTGGAAGTTTAATGGTGCAATATTGTGTTTCTCAGGGCTGTGACTGCAGTGCACTCTTTCTTTTTTTGCTTGTGGAAAAAAATCTGCAAGGTTTCTAATTGCTGAAGAATCTTGGTGCTCGTTCCTGACTTCCTACTTTTCAAACTTCATAGAGGTCTGACAGTTGATTGCCAATGGAAATTGGGGGAAACTATTTTTTTAATTGCAAGCCACATTGGCCAATCAGAAAATGAGAACTCTTCACACAGGTATTTGTAAGTCATATTTTGTTGCCAAAATACATTGCATTGAGTTTGCATCTTCTGAAGTCCACTTATCAAAATATCTTTTCAATTTCTGAGCCTTGTATGAAAATTCTGGAGCCTGTTTTTTTTTTTTTGGAACCAAAATGTTCTTGCAGTCAGGATTAAAAGTTTTCTAGCTTCACGTAAATGTGGAATGAAATGTCTTAAGTCTAATATATAAAATAAAACTGAACAATGCACTTGGCTTTTGGAAAATTAAAGCTTTGAACTGAGTTGCACAGTATCAACATTTTGTAATCTAATAGCATTGTTAATGCCCCTTGTAGCTTTTCTCGTACATGAACTGTGGTGGTCAGTTTTGGCAAATGTTCATATCCCTAAAGTGGCCTTGCTTATTATGTCAACTGGCAGTTAATACTAAAGGAAGAGGGACATTTTAAGTGGTATGAAAAACCGAAGCACAAATATGTAAGTGTTACTTGAATGTGAAATTATAACTTTACAATAAGCTAAATGTGCTTTATCCAACTTGTTGCCATTAAAACTGTGACTTTTTAAAAAAAAATGTGTATTTTGTACTATTTAAATCTGGTTCAATTTTTGTTAATAAAAGTTTTTTGTAAAAAAGCATCAACTGTGTATTCTTCGTAGTAAACAAACTTGAAATTTTATTTACTGGGGACTAGATGCTGTTTGAGGAGAAGGGTACCTTCTGTACCCTGTGTGGGTGTGAGCAGCTGTAATGACACTAGTTTTGTCATCATTCAGTGCTGCCAATTAATGTTAATTCTATCCTTAGTTAGCGGAACCTGGGTGGGGCTACATTGCAATTAGCTTCAGTGTCCCTGGGTTTACAGAAGAAAACAATATAATTAAACAAGAATCCTGCTGCCAATCCAGGTACTCCTATTGTGTGGACAGGATAGGGATTGGCTATGATGTGCTTTCACAGTCGAATAGCTTGATATTCACCATCTAGACTCGTATGTGAATAGCCACGTAGATGAAGTACTGGAGCATGGCCAGTACCTGTGGAACTTCTTACCCCCCCCCCCCCCCCCAACAAAGTGAGCTCATCTTTAGGGAAAAGGAAGAGATGAAAAATTGTACCCAAGTTTTGTAACACTAATATTTCCATGTACTTGATTCAGTGATTACTCACTTGTTCTACTAAAATATACTTAAGTGTACACACTCTTGTTTCCAAAGTTATGGTTTATTCAAACTTGAATGTAACTGATCCAAATCATTTGGGTGATGGGTAAGCAACGTGATTGATTTAAACTAATCTTGGGATTAAAAGCAATTGAACTCATGTGGAACTGCTTTTACAAAAGGTTGTAGATGGGCTTTGTCAGTGGCTCACTGCGTTTAGCCAGGGAGTAGCTGAGCAATGGCTTTTGTATGGCCCCCTTGTGCTTTTGTGCACAGCACGGTCCAATAAATGGCTAGTTACTTTGTTTCTGGTGGTGGTTGAAGGAAAAATATTGGCCAGGACACGGCTCCTTCCTCATTGGCAAGAGGTCCTGATACTGTCAGAGGCAGAAGGACAGACCAAGAACATTCCAGGTTTGATTTGCTGTGGTCTTAAGTGAGTTTGCTTGATCTTGGCAGGAATAGCTGTACTGACACCATTGGCTTCAACACCCCTAATCAGGGAGGTGCACATTGGGGTTCTTGCTTTAGATTGCGATCTGCTTGCTGGCAGCACCTTGTGCAGCTGTAATGTGAGGATAGGATCAGGTTCTGTGATGATGACCGTGACCGTTAACTAATCAGTGAAGTCTCTCACATTAGTAATGGCAATTTTGGCAACTGCTACCTCTAAAACCTGAAAGAGTCTGCCTTCAGGACAGAAGGAGAAAAATTGCCAACCAAAGCATGGGGCAGGCTAGTTATTGGCTACATTGAATACAAGAACAGAGTTGAAAAATAAATAATATCCTTGATGGTATTTTGGGGTACAAATGGATGGGAGTGCTGTTTGCCTAAATTCATAGTGCTTGCTGCTATACAGCTTCATTGTATGGAGATAAAATTTGCTCTCTGTTTATATTTCTGGGAAAGCAGTCTGATGTGGTTGTGTACAGGAAATGTATACAGCAGCAATTTAACATGACCGTGTGGTGATTAAATCAGAGTTGTACTTAGCTTTTTAATTTGTTGATGCAGTTTGTAGCCTCCTTTCACAAAGTCTTGTGACTTGCACCAAGAGCCTTCAACTGCAGCTTAATGTTTTGTGTACGCCTCATTCTTTTTGGATAGGGGTGTTGTGCAACAAAGATCGTAGTCAAACACAAATTACAAAATTATTTTTGTAGAGAACTTTTTTATTTATATCTATATATCTATATAACCATCAGAATGGACAAGTCCTCACACTTTGATGCCCTGTCCCTTGTGATGGTTTGTTTTGAATTTGGTATTGTACCACACCAAGCAAACGCTTCAGCTGTATTCTCTTAGGTTAAGATCACCCTATGTCTACCTTTTACAACTGTTTTTGTTTGTTATTTCAGAAACAATTCTGCTGAAAGAATCATCAGACTAATTGGCGGGAGTTTGTTGCAATATGTAACTTTCTGGTTTAGAATATGTTCTAACTTGCCAGAGTGAAGGTTAAGCAGCCTATGAATGTGAAACACCAATGATTTAGAAACTAAGTTCAACTGCACTCGTATTTCTTAATTAAGTTTGGTTTAAGTTTGGTTTTATGCATTGTATGTGACATTTCCTGTTTAAACACAAAATATAGATTTCTTCACACATTTGTACTTCCATTAGTGTGACCATTGTGGCTTTATCACCTGACAGGAAGAGAGCGTGCAGTGTAAGACTGCAGTAGACCAGGGCAGTTTACTGATAAATTAAATGCTTGGTTCCTTGTGACTGCCATTAACATTTTACTGAGAGTTATTTTCTTGGGTTGTAATTTTCTTTATTTACATATAGATATACATATACACAAATGTATACAGTGCAATTTCTCAAAGACCAATTAGTCTTGCATGGATACTGGGTAAAACAAAGAAATAAAATTGAGAATTACCATATGGTAATGAACCAATAAATAACAACCAATAAGGCTTCTGAAAGGAAGATTTTGCCTAACCACCTTGACATTGTTGAGAAACATCCCAAGGACCTGTGAAAAGCTTTGACCTGGTGTACCTGAAACTCCAAACCATTTTACTAAGTTGCACATGAAAACTTCTATGTAAGCCTCAAAATGGTGGGACCTCTACTATTTCTAATTTGCATTATTGACCTGAATTAACCAACTCAAAGCAAACTTGGTAAATTTGCAAACTATACCAAATTAAAGAAGTGTGGAAGGATGGAGGACTCACATTTGAAGAGGTAACCAAGTGCCAGCTTGGCTTGCAGCGCTCTCATCTTTGAGTCAGAAGGTCATGGGTTCAAGCCCCATTGCAGGATTTAAGCACATAATCCAGGTTAACACTTCAGTGCAATACTGAGGGTGTTCAGCAATGTCAGAGGTGCCGCTGTTCAGATGTAAACTGAAGTCCCGTTTGCCTGTTCAGGTGGATGTAAAAGATCCTGTGGCACAATTTGAAGAGTAAGGTCGTTCTCTTGATGTCCATGAATTGGGCTTAGGCAGATGTGCGCACTATATGGAAATTGGCTATAAAATGTGGCTATCGCAATGCCCTTATATATTAACATTACCACCTCTCGATCATAAATGGGTCTCATTGCAACTATATTTCATATTCAGTTATTTTCTATTTTTTGGAACATACAAATATGGTTACCTTTCTAATAAATGTTCTCCAATTAAATATTGGGAAGACCGAAGGCACTGTTTTCGGTCCCTGCCACAAACTCCATCCCTCTCCCTAACATCTGTCTGAGGCTGAACCACACTGTTCGCAACCTTGGTGTCATTATTTGACCCTGCAATGAGCTTCTGACCACATATCCGCAGCATAACTAAGACCACCTATTTCTACCTCCGTAACATCGCTCAACTCCGCCCTTGCCTCAGCTCATCCGCTGCTGAAACCCTCATCCATGCCTTTGTTAACTCTAGACTTGACTATTCCAATGCACTCCTGGCTGGCCTCCCACATTCTACTCTCAGTAAACTTGAGGTCATTCAAAACTCGGCTGCCCGTGTCCTAACTCGCACCAAGTCCCGTTCACCCATCACCCCTGTGCTCGCTGACCTATATTGGCTCCCGGTTAAGCAGCGCCTCAATTTCAAAATTCTCATCCTTGTTTTCAAATCCCTCCATGGCCTCACCCCTCCCTATCTCTGTAATTGCCTTCAGCCCCACAACTCCTCCGAGATATCTGCGCTCCTCTAATTCTGCCCTCTTGAGCATCCCTGATTATAATCGCCCAACCATTGGTGGCCGTGCCTTCTGTTGCCTAGGCCCTAAGCTCTGGAATTTCCTGCCTAAACCTTTCGTCCTCGCTACCTCTCTTTCCTCCTTTAAGACGCTCCTTTAAACCTACCTCTTTGACCAAGCTTTTGATCACCTGCCCTAATTTTTCCTTATGTGGCTCGGTGTCAAAAACATTTTTTTGTCTTTTAATACTCCTGTGAAGCGCCTTGGGATGTTTTACTACATTAAAAGCGCTATATAAATACAAGTTGTTGTTGTTGTAATAGAAGCAGGAATGCTGAAAATACACAGCAGGCCCATCAAGGTCTGAAAAGATAAAAGCTAGGTTAATTATTAGGCTGGAGAACATTAACCTGTCTGAACTGGAAGGAGGTTGAAGGGGGCAAGTGTTTCTGTGAACTGAGGAAGTTCGGGTAGATTATTTTTTGAATTGAGAAGGTTATGGGGGAGAGTGCCTCTGATAATGAGGACATTATAGGGAAAGAGTGCTTCTGTGAACTGAGAGAGAGTGCCTTTGTGAACTTGGGGGGAGTTACTGGTTAGGAATAGATTAGGAACCTTTTTGGCTTACTCTATAAAAGGCATGTTTTCAATAAGGATGCCATTAAGTCATGTACCCAGTTTACACCAAACGGCCTTATCAAAATTGCTACATTTTATTTGAGGACACTGTTTTTCTAATACTTACATAGGGTCTATTAAACCTCTGAATTAACTCGTCTTGTGTTGTCTTCAGTTTGGGGGTTAGCTACTGTACGTACTATCAGCATCATGAAGAGGTGATCCTGCATTCTTCCACCTGAGAGATCAATGTTCGACAAGGAGTGATGAAGGAAAATTGAAAACCAATATTTAGGAAGTGAAAACTGAAGAAAGGTTCAAGGAGATGAGTAGATAGGAAAAAGGATGAAGTGAGGTTGGAAATGGCAATAGTCTTCCAGGTAAGAAAGAAAGACTTGCATCTATACAGCGCCTTTCATGACCTCAGGACGTCCCAAAGCACTTTACAGCCAATGAAGTATTTTTTGGAGTGTAGTCACTGTTGTAATGTAGGAAACGTGGCAGCCAATTTGCGCACAGCAAGCTCCCACAAACAGCAGTGTGATAATGACCAAATAAGCTGTTTCAGTGATGTTGGCTGAGGGTTAAATATTGGCTAGGACACTGGGGATAACCCTTCCCCCCCCACCCCGGCTCTTCTTCGAA
The DNA here is from genome assembly GCA_030390025.1 of Squalus acanthias. NCBI lineage: Eukaryota > Metazoa > Chordata > Chondrichthyes > Squaliformes > Squalidae > Squalus > Squalus acanthias. Next base: position 39,923,311 of record CM059446.1, read on the forward strand.
ATAATGCCATGGAATCTTTTATGTCCTACCTGAGAGCAGACGGGGCGTCGGTTTAACGTCTCATCTGAAAGAACTGTTTGTTGTTACTTATTGAATTATCAGAGGAATACTGTGCACATTTTGTAATGTTCCAGGAGAAACTGGAATTATAATTATTTAATTAATTATTATTTTGCTTCAGTATTTACCCGGGAGATAGAACAGGTGGACATGACATTGGATGATGAGATTAGTAATGAGATAAGTGCATTTAAAATTGAAAGAGGGGATATATTAAATAAACTAATCAAACTCAAAGAGGATAAAACCCCTGGTCCGGATGGATTGCATCCACGCATTTTAAAAGAATCTAGGGAAGGGATAGCAGAGGCATTACTACACATATTTAATAATTCGTTAGAAAAAGGTGTAGTGCCAGAGGACTGGCGGATAGCTAACGTAATACCTATATTTAAGAAGGGGGATAGAACAAGTCCAGGGAATTATAGACCAGTCAGCTTAACATCGGTGGTAGGAAAAACAATGGAATCCCTACTAAAGGAGAAAATAGAAGAACATCCAGAAGCCAAAAATATAATAATGAATAGTCGGCATAGATTTCAAAAGGGAAAGTCTTGCTTGACCAACCTTATTGAATTTTTGAAGAGGTAACAGAGAGAGTAGACAATGGTAATGCAGTAGATGTAATTTATCTGGATTTTCAAAAGGCCTTCGATAAGGTACCCCATAATAGACTGATGAATAAGGTCAGAGAATGCAGAGTCAGGGGACAAGTAGCAGAATGGATTGTTGGCTGGCTTCAGGACAGAAGGCAGAGAGTAGGAGTAAAGGGTAGCTATTCACAGTGGCAGAAGGTGGGTAGTGGTGTTCCACAAGGATCAGTGCTGGGACCACTGCTGTTCACAACTTACATGAATGATTTAGACTTTGGAATCAAAAACATTTCTAATTTGCAGATGACACCAAATTGGAGGGGATCTTGGAGTACAAATACACAAATCACTAAAGGTTGCGACACAGGTTAGCAAGGCCATAAAAAAAATAAACCAAGCACTCATTTTTATTTCTAGAGGTATAGAATTGAAAAATAGGGAAGTTATGCTAAATCTGTATCGAACCTTGGTTAGACCACACTTAAAAAGGATATAGAGTCACTGGAGAGGGTGCAGAGAAGATTTACAAGGATGATACCAGAAATACATATCAGAAAAGGGTGAACAGGCTGTGTCTCTTTTCTCTTGGGAAAAAAAAGGCTCAGGGGTGACCTAATAGAGGTCTTTAAAATTATGAAAGGTTTTGATAGAGTGGATACAGAGAGAACATTTCTACTTGTGGGTAAGAGCATAACTAGAGGCCATCAATATAAGATAGTCACTAAGAAATCCAATAAGAATTTTCTTAACCAAAAGAGTGGTGAGAATGTGGAACTCGCTGCCACAGGGAGTGGTTGAAGCGAATAGTAGTATAGATGCATTTAAGGGGAGGCTAGACAAGCATATGAGGGAGAAGGGAATAGAGGGCTATGCTGATAGATTTAGATGAGGAAAGACGGGAGGAGGCTTCTGTGGAGCATAAACGCCGGCATGGACTGGTTGGGCCAAATGGCCTGTTTCTGTGCCGTATATCCTACGTAACTTCTTTACAGTACATTTGGCAAAAGCATAAAATGGTTAGGTCAAGCAAAAACATGTACAGATTTATAAGAAAAATTATTATAGTTTACTTTGAATGTTAAATGAATAAAAGATTTATAAAGGAACATCACAACTGATTTTGTGGATGCCTTGAGAGGCAAGAGAGAGAGAGAAAATAAATATGAATTAGTAAAGGACTGTCTTCGATCCAACCACTACAAGGATTGTGTTCCGTTAGAAAAAACAGCTGTCCAAACATCACATTTGAACTGTACAGACTGGTTCTGAAGTATCCCATATGTCGCTTGAGCTGGCTGCGTTGGTGCTCCCTCCTGTATTTAGAATAAAGCTGCTCCCCATGTTCCCACTAGATTCAAATGGTTCCAGGACAGAACCTCTTTTTAAGCGCTTTCTTGATGGTTAATTTGATCTTGGAGTATTCCTTTGGTCCAGGAAGTCTGTCAATCTGATTTAATGTGCAATATTGTTCTGTGAAAACTTTTACTGCTCCCACAATGTTTTCATCAAGGCCCTTTCTGTTATCATTGGCTCCTCTTTTTTCTCTTCCCATTTGGAAGAGAATTAGCCAGAGTCCGGTCATCAAAAAAGCAGAGAGGTGTTTCCGAATAAGCAGACTTGCTGAACGGGAGTAATTTAGTAATATGGACTCCAGTTGAGACTTGGGGATAAACACGTCATAGCTTTCTGCAAGCTGGACTTGTGGCTCCACAAGGGCACTGTTTTGTAGGCTATCCAGTTCAGAAATACATCCCTCTGCTCGATTTGGTGGGGCCTGCCTTGGATTAATTTCTGTGGTCAATCTCTCCGATGATAATGCGTGGTTCTTCTCAGTTTGTGGTAAGTTGCTCTTCTGATTGTGAATTTTCTGATTTTGTTGAGCTGTAGCAGGCCTGATCCTGTGGCTCAGTCTTTTTTTTTTAATGATTTTATTCCGTAGTAAACTTGAACGAAAAGTATTAATGTGGGATGATGAAATGTGCAGAGTGCTCTGAGGATCTGCTTGTGCTTGCATCAACTCCCCGCGTAGTTCGAAGCTCCTGCAGTATGGCTAGCAATGTTAGCTGACAACTACACATACAACAGTTCGAACCCAATGTAGAATATGGCATCTCTCCATTGCTTTCCAACACGCCTTGGATTCTTTCAGTATTTGCATCTATGACTGGTTTAGATGATCTGGAGCCTTCACCACTATATTCTCCTGAAACACAGATGTCCTGTGTTTGAACCTGGGTATCTTTCCAGACCATACTCTGGGATGAATGAGGCTCATTATGACGGGCATTGGACTGGCTTGTGTTGCGTTGAAGCCATGCTAAATCTGGAGCCTTTGGTTCTTCCTTCAGTTTTTCTCTGCCATGCGTCAATGGCTGATGTATCCTTACAGTATTAACCTTATTATTTAATAAGCATCTTATCCCAGACAGTTGGAAAGCCAAAGACTGGAGGTACCTTTGCTGGAGGTGCCATCTTTCAAGATGAGATATTAAACTGAAGCCCTGCCTGCATGTCAGATGGATATAAAAGATCCCTTGGCATATCATGTGGAATTCTCCTTGTGCCCTGACAAACAGTTATCCAGTCAACATTACTAAAACAGATTAACTGGTCATTCATCTCATTGCTGTTTATGTGATCTTGTCATATGCAGATTGGTTGTCACGCTTGTCTAAACAACAACACTGACCACAATTCCAGTTAATACATCATGGTGACTTGAAAGGCACTATACAAATGCAAACTTTTTCTTAATGTGAATTTGATGCCTTAAAATCTTTGACACATTAAGATTAGTTCCCTAAAGTTATGCCTAGTTTTAATGCAATAACATCACATTTTGCGATATTAGTAATGAATGTATTCATTTATTTGAAATCAGTTAATGTCTTCATTAAAATAGCAGAAAGGAATTTCATACAAGTGCACTAATACATTGCGTATTATTTTCACGCTGTATAATTTCGACCCATATTTCCAATTAACTTTTTTTATTAAACGCTAGTATTAAAGTTTTTTTACAGTATCTAGTTTTGCTCTATCTTCCAAAAAGATTGTTCAGACTCATCATTTTACAGAAGTATTGTAAATTAACACTTCCTTAAATTTTTCACTTGGCAGTAAGTATTAATGTAAGTTTTAGAAACACTTAAGCCAGGGAGATGCTCTGAAGTGCACGTCGATTTAAATAACATTCGTGCCGTGGCTAATCTAGTTTCAGCAACAGTACATAGCAGAGATACTTCTGAGATAATGTTTCCAAAAGCTTGCACATAAACAAAGCTATCTATCTTGTGTCCAACAAACATTGGTGGCTACTATGTGTCATTCGTGATACTTTAAAAGTACTTAACCAACCTCTTAGGGGCATTTTTAATAATACTATTTTGTGGATATATGGAAATCTAAATGTTAACGCAGAAATTAAAGTACAGTACATGGTTTTCCATTTGCATTAACAGCGGCAGTTTCTTTAGAAGTTAATAACATTCTCTAATCTCCTGGGAGCAAAAGGTTTATGATTGTAGCATTTTTCTATTTTAATAATAATTCTCTGTCATGGTATAAATGAAGGCTAATAGTAATTTATTTCAGAGTTTAGATTTTAGGTAGAATAAAATTAAGTTTTTTTTCTTGCCAATTTTCCTCCCTTCCCCTCTTGTCTCAGTGGAGTCGACTCTTTGCTGCTTATGGTCCCATTGGTGTCACCTCTAGTATCTCACCCAAGCGTCCATTATTTATGTGTAGTTCTTCACTGTAATCGACTCTGGGGGATATCATAATTAAGTTCAGTCCTGTTTCATCTGACATCCACACATGAGCACTTCCAACAGGAGTCACTGGATACTGATCAGGAGCAGGAGCCCTTATCAATTCTTTTTCCTAACTCAAGAGTGCGTCAGCCAATTATAGCACTCCTTATCGCTGTGCCGACTGAGCTCAGTGAGTTCAACATAGATGCCATTGGAGGAGAGCCAAAGATTAACTTATCTGGTCACAATATCTGAAAGGATATACATTGCAAATATTGGAACACGTGCAATTATAGCAAAATAAAAGGTGGAAATGCACAGCAGTATCACTTGTTTTCATTCCTTTCTTGTTATAAAAGGCTTTGGGAGTGGCACTTTGTTTATTTAATGCCGTAGTCACTTCAGCACTTGAGAGCACATTTGACCATAAGAGATCAAAGTATAAATGTAGACTGTGACTGCGGAGCTTTTTTTCTACTTTATTCTTTTTCTGTTTTTTTCTCCACTCTGCCTTTCCATATCCATAATCCTCCTTAGTCAGAAGGACAGAATCGTAGAATCTTAACAGCACAGAAGGAAGACATTTGGCTCATTGTGCCTGTACCGGCACTTTGAAAGAGCTATTCAGTTAGTCCCACACCTCCGCTCCTTCCCCATAGCCCTGCAAATTTTTCCTTTTCAATTATATATCCAATTCCCTTTTGAAAGTTACTATGAAATCTACTTCCAGCACCCTTTCAGGCAGTTCATACCAGATCATCATAACTCGCTGCGTAAAACATTTCTCCTCATCTTCCTCCTGGTTCTTTTGCCAATTATCTTAAAACTGTGTCCTTTGGTTACTGACTCACTCACCAGTGGAAACAGTTTCTCCTTATTTACTTTATAAAAATCCCTCATAATTTTGAACACCTCTGTTAAATCTCCGCTTAACCTTCTCAGCTCCAAGGAGAACGATCCCAGCTTCTCTGGTCGCTCCACATAACTGCAAAAAATCGCTGTGGACAAGAAAATATTATTCACTGTTGGAATCATTAGAAGGCATGTTTAAGCAGTCTCAAAGAGACTAAATAGTTTTCAACCGGCACCACACCTCGTGTCAGTTTGGCACTGCTGTGGCTCTCTCCCTCTCTCTCTCTCTCTCTCTCCAATTCCACCCTCTCTCCAAGGTAAGCATCTCTCTCGGTTCAGCATTTCGCTCAGTTGGGTTTTGCTGAGACTATAGCACAGCAGAACCCGAGTCCTGTTCATTCAAGTATGCACTGCATTGGTGCATCATCACTATACCTAGAATCAATTTCACAAACAATTTCCTCTCGTCCTTGACGCACTGCCTGAGCTTATGACCGACAGGCTGGATCATTAATAACAGTTGTGCTCATTGCAGTGGAGGAGAATTGAAGCTGCAAAGACCAGAAGGTCTCGGGTTCAATTCCAGGTCTATGCTGAGTGGATCTCAGCTGGGGTGCTACTATTGCCTTCAATGCCCACGATTACTGTCCAGTGACCCCAGAGCATGGATGCATATATAACCCTGCTGACTCTCATTGTCTGGGCTCATAATAAAGAATGGCCACTTGTGCTTGATAACTGAAGTCCTGTGTGGAACTGTACCCAGCCATGGAGTTGGAAAGGAAGGGGGGGGGAAGAAAAATCAATTTTAAGTTTTAATATTCCAAAATTATATTTAGAAGCTACTTATCTTAGTCTATGCAGTGCAATTTTAAGAACAAAATATATATTTTTTCAATAACACTGCTAAGTAATAACAGCAACTTCCATTTATATATCGCCTTTAATGTAGGAAAACATCACAGGGCACTTCTCAGGGCACTTCACAGGAGTATAATCAGACAAAAATTTGCACCGAGCCAAAGAAGGAGCTATTAGGACAGGTAACTAAAATCTTTGTCAAAGAGATAGGTTGTAAGGAGGGTCTTAAAGGAGGAGAGAGAGGTGCAGAGATGGAGAGATTTAGGGAGGGAATTCCTGAGCTTAGAGCCTAGATAGCTGAAGGCACGGCCGCCCATGGTGGGCAAAGGGAATGGGGGATTCACAAGAGTCCAGAATTGGAGGAATGCAGAGTCCTTGGAGGGTTGGAGAGGTTGCAGAGATAGGGAGGGGCGAGGCTATAGAGGGATTTGAGCTCGAGGATGAGAATTTTAAAACTGAGGCGTTAGTGGACCGAGTGCCAATGTAGATCAGCAAAACAAACTCACATTCAAAAGGTACATCTGATAATGTATTGTATTATTAGGTCTCTGAATGAAGATGTTATATAAAGAAATCATTATTTTAATTGTTTACAAATAATAGTGATACCATAAAATGTTTCAATACAATTATGTTGTCCATATTATTTCTTAATTGTTACAGAATTAATTATTTAATTAGAAACTACAATATTATATTAAGAAAAATATACACCTTGAAACATTGGAAAACTGCACCAGAACTCTAATACACAACATAATATATAGACGCTTAAACTCCTATCACAGTAGGACCTGCAGGGAAAATCAGCCATGGCAGATTATATACGTAGCAGAGAACAGAATGTCTCCTAACTTTAATCAGTGATGACTCTACAGTGTGAGATATAAAGTAAACCATGTTAGTCATATTAGCAACAAATAAATTGGGGCGTGCTACAACTCGCAACAAATAAATTGGGGTGCATTACAAATGAAAAATAAACTGAGATAAGTTACAAATATTAGGTTGTTACAAAAAAAGGAAGTTTCGCAATTCTAGTGGGAAGTAAGTTAAAAGTAGTATGAGGACACTACCCAGTGATTATTGCACTGAATGCAGCTTTAAAATATGCACACTTCCTGTTATATCACGTGCAGAAATGATTTGCTTTATGAATGTCATGAGGAAGGGACCTTGTATCATCACTTACTATAACTGGAAGTGCCCTTTGCTCCATTTCAACTGCAACTCATGATCAATGCTGAAAATAAAGAATGTGGCTTGAATGGTAACTTGCGAATTGCAAAGGTCCTGCCAGATTTTATCCATCAAGACCATGTATGTTTTCTAAAGGGAAAATGGCAGTACTTACTTGTGGGAGAGAACCTTTAAGACATTTAAGAATTTAGACTCAGTTGAATTTGCTCAGATAGCTTCAAATGAATTCCGTGCAATCATACATCTTGAGGTATGACCTGCCCCCCGACAGCTTTCATGCTGGAAACGGCCGGATTTTGCGGTGGGTAAGACGGTGTACTCTGAGAGTACGCCGTCATACTGCCGTTGAAATATACCACGCGTGCGCTAAATCCCGAACTTGCGATCTGTCAAGGTACACCTTGACAGATGATCCGCACCGCCTTGAAATCACAATTGCTGACGCAGAGTTGGGCTATTTGCCCACCAACCGCCCAGCAATTACGTCTGAAAATTTTGCAGTTCGTGAACGCAGGCGCAGGAGCCTGTTTCACATCTTAAAAGACGATCTATGTATGTATATAGTGTACGTTTTGGTGGAGGAAACTTTTTTTTGTCGGTCGAGTTTCATTTTAATTACTTGGGAAGTTGAATAAGGAAGCTAAATAAAGTGAACATCTATCAGATTTCAGTGACCAATTCTGTCCCTTCAACTCAAAAATGAACAACGTAACAAACAATGCGATGCATCTATAACAAGGAAAATAGATTTATCTGTTACTAGTCTAAATGAGGTCTGAATAATGGCCCAAAAATTAGTGCCGCTACGCGAGAGTACGCACTGTGTACTCTCACGTATTCTGTCTCCAATTGTCGGTTTTCTGCATGCACTGCGCATGCGCTGAAAACCGGCACTTGGTGAATTCAAAAGGGGGCGGTTCCTAGGTGAACCGCGTGCGCGCTACAGGCTGCGCGCATGCAGTGCACTTAGTGCTTTGAACGCGCAGGTAAGCATGGAACATTTTAGACATAAAGAAAGACCCTCTTTTAACAAGGTAAGTAGTTAATTAAGTATTATTTTGAATTTTTTTTAACAGTTATATCTTTTTTAGAGACTTTAAAGACAGGTAAGTTTAATTTTATAACTTTTTAAAAGATTTTAAATTTTTTCAAAAATTAAATTTTTTGTTTAAAATGGTTAATTTATTTAACTATACTTATTTTATTAATGCGATGGTTTTTAAAAAAAATTTAATTGAGGTTTAGCTGTTCTTTTGGGGGGGTATAGATTCATAGCTTTCACAGCACTTATGTGAAAGCTATGAATGAAAGATGGTGTGCTGCCATTGGCTCTAACTGAGTCACGTGATCCCACAGCTCGCACGAATTAACTACGCCTGTGGGATACGGAAGCCCTGCACAGCTGCTGTCCAGAACATCAAGTTCGTGCGAGCTCGGACTGAAAAAGCCAGCGCGCAGTGAGAGATCGCGGGGAGGCCTTACCCTCACACGAAGGCTCCCTCACGAATTTTTGGGCCAATATATTTTAATCCTGAAAATTTACATTGAAGAATATATGGCTGGGAATCTCTTTCTGAAGTTCAACAAAATTACTTGTAGGAGATATAAAACATTGTTAGACCTTTACTGAGTATCAAAACAGGAAGTTCTATACATAGGGACTAATAAATTGTGAGTTTGGATGAAAAAAATGAAGTAAAATTATGTATGCAGGTTGTTTCCAAAATCTAATAGAAGTTGTACGGTGAGGATGATTGCAAAAATGACCAGCTGATAAATCACTGCACTTTTGATGCAGCCGCAAACTTTAATTCACATTAAACCTTGGTGTGACACGTAAACCTCTTTAAGATCATTCAGTGTCCTCTTAAAACCTGCTTATTAAATGGTCGAATGTGTTAGTCGCAGGAAAACACTGGAGCCCATTTGAGTGCGTCTGAAAGGATTTTTAACCGTTCTGATATCACGTCACAATAAATGACATGTTTTTAGAAGTTTTTAAAGTTTTTAAAATGTAATTTCGATGGAAGAGACTGAAAGAAGTTGTTGTGGGCGTGTCTTAGTTTTGACAGCTTTTGTGGGTGTGTCTCTCCTGAAGCATTGGCTACACGCTGCGCTCCTGGCCTCCGCGATGTAATACGCGACGCACAACTCTGCAGCGCCGAAGAGCAAGTCTCCATTCTGGGCCTCCCACGATGTAAGTTCGCATTCTTTTCGTAGGTCGGCAGCATGCGACGCTGCCGACCGCAATTTTTGAGCCATAAATTTGTTTTACTGATTTTGTAATCAGCTGCGGAAAGACGCACCCTGCTAAAAGAAAAATGGGAATAAAACAGAAAAGGAAGTTGGATAACCATTTTGTCAGGTTAGTAAACTGCCTGCTTATACTCGATGCATTTCAAAATATTACAATGAGATTGGCGACTCCTCTGAACTACTGAAGCTCGGAGAGTAAATTGGGGACAGTGTTGCACTTGTACAGGAATGAACCGGAAGCCCAGTTATTCTGGACAGAGATACAACCACCTTCATTTTATATTACCAAAGCATGTTCAAATTGATCTGTTGAATGATCTCAGATCATTATCGTCCACACTTAAAATGAAAAGGAAATGTGGTGCTGAGCATCCCAACAATGATGGAATTCTGAACAGCTACGTCCTGGGGTTCCAGCGGGGGCTTTCTGCTTTCCTATTGATTGTGCAAGCAAATTAACTATTGATCCTGGATAAATTGCTTTATGTGTGGCAATATTGTCATGCCACTATAAAACAAAGAGAAACCAGACGGCTTAGTTTCAGGAATATTTTGAATACCCTCACTAATCTGTCCGATGGCTTTATCCTGAGTGCTTTTGGTGTTTGGCGAGAATGATAAAGGGCCAGCGTTTGTCCACTATACTTGATGTATCATGTCTTTTCACCATGTTAAGCAACGCCTCGATTTCAAAACTCCTTGTTTTCAAATCCCTCCATGGCCTCGCCCCTCCCTATCTCTGTAATCAACTCCAGCCCCAAAACCCCCCGAGATATCTGCGCTCCTCTAATTCTGGCCCTCTTGAGCATCCCTGATTATAATCGCTCAACCATCGGTGGCCGTGCCTTCTGTTGCCTAGGCCCTAAGCTCTGGAATTCCCTGCCTAAACCTCTCCGCCTCGCTACCTCTCTTTCCTCCTTTAAGACTCTCCTTAAAACCTACCTCTTTGATCAAGCTTTTGGTCACCTGCCCTAATTTCTCCTTATGTGGCTCGGTGTCAAAATATTTTTGTCTTGTAATACTCCTGTGAAGCACCTTGGGATGTTTTACTACGTTAAAGGCGCTATATAAATACAAGTTGTTGTTGATCTATATAAGTCGAGATAGGACACTGTAAAGTACCCAGCCAAAAGTGAGAAGATCTGCCACTCAACAGCACAACCCATGGAGAATAACCAAGATTCCTTGTGTTCGAAATTCCTGGGCTGGGTGGAGGTGGGGGGAGGGGAGTTGCAGAAGCACAAACAGGGCCGGCCAGAATTATGGGCGGGAGCCATCTCTGCTGGGTCTCTTTTCATGCTGCCAAATTCTGCTGGGAGCCTGGGCGGATGCTTCTTGCAATTCATCCTCCTGCCCGCCCCCGGAACTGATGCCATCAGAAAAGACAGGATCATCCTCAGAAGATCTGCCTCCAACGCTACGAATATCTGCAACCTCGGCTCAGATCCCAGCAGAAGTGGGACCCATAACTTTATCAAATGACAGCTTCCTAATGGCAATTTTTGAACTTGCGTGAATTTTTCAACGGTGTTAGAGCATTCAGCCGGAATGGCTGGCTCGTAATGTTACGGTGAGGTGCTGCTCTGACATTCCTGCTCTCCTGCCAGGGTACCTGCATCCACTATGCAAATGATCTTGCTCCAAAGATTTGGGACAGGATCAGGGTCACAGCAGACTGGCAGTTAGAAGTCCTGCCGCACCTCAGGAATTTCTGGCCCATGTGTTCAGAGTCTTGAGTGTAACAGTCACTGCATTCCACAAGTAATCCATGCTTTAAAAGCACTTTGATACACAGTACCTTATCACATTGTTAAAATGTAAGTGTAAGTCTGCTGGGTGGGTTCCCTTTCACCTGCGATCCAATCATTGGTGTAACAAGATCTGCAGTTCTCAACTCCCCGAGTTCCTCTTTGTTCAGAAGCTGAATATCCTTGCTCATTCTACTTAGGTTCACATAGAGCCCTGGAAAAACCCTGGTGAAATTTATTACTGTGCTTCCGGCCCTCAGCTCCTCTGTCAAAACATCCAGTTCACCTTATGTAAACTTTGGCCTTCTCAATCTTTGTTACATTCTCCCCCCAATTTTCCAATCAGATTGTTGGCAGATGGTATCGAGATCAAAGGTCTGCTTTTGGCTCTTGCTGCTTAACTGTGACTTCATGATTGGATGTGTTATTATTCCATCAACAAAGAGTTTTGTGTTGTCGTACTGGCTGATTTGGCAGAGATAGACAGCTACAGTTTTACAGTCTTTCTGCCTGTAATCTACAGATAACCCACGTAGTGTTTAACCCTCAGGTCGAATTCAAAGTGACTGAAATATACACAGTACTGTTAACGATATTACATTTTACATTACTATTCTATGCATTATAGGATATGTTTCATTTAGGAACATAGGAACAGGAGTAGGCCATTTAGCCCCTCGAGCCTGTTCCACCATGGCTGATCTGTGACCCAACTCCATACGTACTTTTCATTGCATCAATAACTTTAAAACAACATGTAATAATTAATGGAAATTAAAGGAAGGCACATTGCCAATAGATCCTTAATAAGGGAAGGACTCAGTTTTATTATTTTATATGGTAAATGCTGTAAAAACACTTACGGCTGTTTGTGTGAATAGAATATACTGCATTACGTAAGACTCCACTCAAATATCCAAGGAAGGAAGTATTGGCCCGTCATTTGCGGTCAGCGGCGAAGCAAAGGCCGAAGTAAGCTTCCCACGAAGATCTCGCGATCTCTCTGGCTAGAGGTTCGGCTTTTCCGACACGTCATCGAAATCAACGCAAGTTCATGGGGATTCCCAGCGAAGAGCTGCTGTGACGTCAACCAGCTGTCTAAGCAGCCAATCAAAACGCAGAATTCTCACACACAGCGAACCAGGAAGTGGGTTGGACAAGCTCCTTTGATTCTAACTTTTTTTAAATGTTAGAGCGAGCAAAACAAAGATTGGGGCTCTCACATTGGGGAAAAGGCAAACCCGAAATAAAGATGAACAAACTTTTTTTTTTAAATTACAAAAATGTTAATTTTTATTAAAATGGATAAATTTGACTCGCCACAAAATTTAAATTAGTTTTTCAGGACCATAACCTTTTTTTTTTAGCAGTCAACACCCTGTTAAAACCCCAGTAACATCTACTCCAAAAGGGTCTAACTTTTAATGGGGTATTTAACAGCGGTATTACCGCGGAAGAGCCGAAGTTTTCGCCAGTTTCCATGATTTGAACGAGTTCACTGATTGCTGACTGTGTGGGGGGGTGGGGGGGGTGGGCGGGGGCGGCACTGCGCAGCCAGTGTCAGAGCAGTGAATGACAGACCGCAACTTCAGGAGTTCCGTGTTAGGCTGCGCATGCGCTAAATCCAGAAGTTGCGGTCAGTTTCAAAGGCGGAATGACGGCGACCACTGCCAGTTTGCCATCATCAGGACCGCAAATTCCGGGCTATTGTAACTGCACTCATGCTCAGTTAAGAATTGCTTCGAACCCACTGTTTGGCAATCGAATACAATCACAGGATTTTACAGCACAGAAGGAGGCCATTCAGCCCATCGCGCCTGTACCGGCTCCCTGAGAGAACTATCCACTTAGTCCCAATCACCTGCCCTTTCCACATACCCTTTTAAGTTTTCCCTTTTTAATAGATCCCGAACAAATCCAAGTTATATGTGAAAGCATCACCAATCAAATTTCTTTTCAGCAAGTAGAAAACCCTCACTATGGAATAGTCACCGGTTTTAATAACTCGATGAACTTCACAAATTTACAGTTCAGAAACCTGAGCATCTGTTACTGTTCAGATAACAGCACCACCTTTCACCGAATGATATCCCCTGGGACGCAATGCCTGATATCATTTCTGTTGGCAATTTTCCAAACTGGCAACCGGCAGCATGGAATATTGGATCCAACCCAGGGATCAGGATACTGTCCTTTTACAGAACATGGCATCAGATGGGTTATTGTTCCGAGAAAAGGCAGCCTCACATGACTCGCTTTAACTAGTTCATGTGGTAAACAGCATCAGTTGAACAGCCACATTCATTTCAAAAAAACAAAATGCACAAGTTATTGTCCTCGTATTCTGCTCAGCAAATGTAATATCACAAGAATGTCTCTTGTGACAAATGTCAAAAGGTCACAGCAGAGGAAAATCTATTCAATTCAATTATTCAATTACGTATCAATTATATATCTATCAGTACACAGTCTACTCCCCTTAATACAAGGTTGATTAATTAAAATGATCTGATAATTCATACTTTTTAGTTCTAAGTTCCCACTTTGCTGTGTTGTTTGGTTGCTTAATTCCGATAATTGGATAATTCCTTTTTTTTGTGTGAAAACAACAGCTTTGATTAATCAGGAGCAGACTGGAAACCTTTCTATTTGTAAAATCCACCAACGTTCCTGGATACCTCACACTGGGACTGATTTTAATTTGAGGTGCACAACCGGCGATCAGCAGATGGAGCGCACCCGCGTTACCATCGCGAGGCTCGCGCTATTTTGAGGGCCGGGCTTCATTTACATGCAGCCAGTGAGCTGTGAATGTGAAAGCCGCACTCCGAGGTAGTTTACTGATTGGGCAAGGCAGGAAATCGACCACTCCGGAGCCAGCTGACAGTTGGAAGCTAGGTTTGGGGGGTGGGGGGGGGAACGGTGAGTGATCCTGGGGTGGCGTCTCGAATGGGCCGGAAGCATGCCGGAATTTTATAGTGGGCCCAGGAAGCGCAAAACAGACCCCGGTCCCCTGCAACTGACCTTGTATTCCAGCTAGACAGGCAGCCAAAGACTCCGGCCCCGATATTGACAGGGGCAGGTTTGGTAAAGCGGGGGGCAGAGTTTCGACGGGAATCCCAGCATGCTGTGGAGTTTTAAGTCCACAGTGACATGAATCTGTCATTCATAACTTATGAAATAATACTGAGCAGCCTGGGAGAGTATAAATACTCGGGCACAGGCCCAGCTTGCACAGGACATTCTTAACCGGAACAAGTGAAGGACACAACTAGACCTCCATGCTGTAAAACAGTTGATTAAAGCTTTGTTTAACGCTTAGACCAAGTGCCTAGTAGTTTTCTTACGTCACACAGTATGCGACTTTTTTCTTTGACAGGAACCCCGCCCAGAAGCCAGCCAGATTTACAGATTTGGCTTCCAGTCGGACAGGGAGCACTCCGGAGTGGGCCCAAGCCCCAGGTAAGGAGCCTGCCTCTGCCAGTGGGAGCGTGCAGGGAGGGAGGGTCCGAACTCCGACCCCCCGGGGGGTGGTGGTGGTTGTCTGATCCCCAACTCCAGATGGGGGGTCTGATTTGGGGGTGGGGGGGGCGTCCGATCCAAGGGAAGAAGGTAAGCTTTGAGGGCTGGGTGGAAAGCACTCCTGCTTCTCCTGGCCCACAAGCAATGCTGTAAAAGCATTTATCTTCTCCCTGAAACTGTCCTCGGCTCCCTTGAGCTGCTGAGTTTCCCGAGGCCTGGAAAACCCGGCAAAATAGGTTAAATTTGATGCTGTCAGCCGCATTAAAATATTAAAATTGCCAACCTGCCTCCTAGGAGCGGATTGGCTAACTGCCCCCGTCCCGCCTCCGTTAAACCCGGAAGTAGGTGGGATGGAGGCGGGTTGGTGTCGGGTTTGAGCTTTTTAAGATTTGAAGATCTCACCCGACCTCAACCCACCCATTTTTGGGGGTTACAATTCACCCCTCTGTGTCAGGTGAGCCAAGCGAACCTCCTACTGGCCCCAATTATGCCACTGGCCATGTAAAGGGTAGACCGCGGCTCCACCCTTACAAGGTCTGCAGAATCCCTGCAATAAGGCTGGGACCTGGGATATCCAGGAGCCGGCCCAATTCCCAGGCCTTCTGGGAATGCATCGGAAGGGCAACGGATTGTCAGCCCCTGGTTGAAAACATGAGAACAGTCTTAACTGTGATGACGCCCACTATCAAATAACTAGATACAATTCATTGTCTAGACTCTCAAATGAAGAATAGTTACTTGGGGAAAAATACTGGAAGATGCTCGTAGAACCATATTCCAGCAGGAGTAAGTGCCCTGGCAAATCAGCTTGTTTAGTATAAAGCTAGCAAATAGCTTTTTAAAAATTAATCCATCCTAGTGTTGTACTTTGCTCTCCTGGTTGAACAAGTTCTCAGTAGAATTACTTCCTTGTAACTCTGGCAACCGTCTACTCTTCCTCCAAAACACACTGACTGGTAATCATCTGCTGTGCAACATGTCAGTAACAACAACAACAACAGCAACTTGTATTTATATAGCGCCTTTAACGTAGTAAAATGTCCCAAGGCGCTTAACAGGAGTATTATAAGACACAAAATTTTGGCACCGAGACACGTAAGGAGAAATTAGGGCAGGTGACCTAAAGCTTGGTCAAAGAGGTAGGTTTTAAGGAGCGTCTTAAAGGAGGAAAGAAAGGTAGAGAGGCGGAGAGGTTTAGAGAGGGAATTCCAGAGCTTAGGGCCCAGGCAACAGAAGGCACGGCCACCAATGGTTGAGCGATTATAATCAGGGATGCTCAAGAGGGCAGAATTAGAGGAGCGCAGATATCTCTGGGGGAGGGGGGGGGGCGTTTGTGGGGCTGAAGGAGATTACAGAGATAGGGAGGGGCGAGGCCATGGAGGGATTTGAAAACAAAAATGAAAATTTTGAAATTGAGCCGTTGCTTAACCGGGAGCCAATGTAGGTCAGCGAGCACAGGGGAGATGGGTGAACAGGACTTGGAGCGAGTTAGGACACGGGCAGCCGAGTTTTGGATCACCTCAAGTTTACGTAGGGTAGAATGTGGGAGGCCAGCCAGGAGTGTGTTGGAATAGTCAAGTCTAAAGGTAACAAAGGCATGGATGAGGGTTTCAGCAACGAATGAGTTGAGGCAAGGGCGGAGACGGGCGATTTTACAGAGGTGGAAGTAGGCGGTCTTAGTTATGCTGCGGATATGTGGTCGGAAGCTCATTTCAGGGTCAAATACGTCCACTCTCCCAAAACCTTATCTGTTTTACGAGCCAATTTTGGATAATAACCAGCCACTTGCACAAAATCATGCACATAATACATTCACAAATATAATTACTATTGCACTTCAAACATATTTTTCAATGTTATCTGTGTAAGAACGTGTTGTGAAATTATAGTAATTATATAATATTTGAGTTTTGATTTGTAACAGATTCTGTGGCACTTTTTGAGGAGTAATGAGTTCTCCTGGTGTTTTGGCCAACACTCTTCCATCACTCAACATCACCAAAGCAGATTAACTGGTCATTCATTTAATTGCTTTTGTGGGATACTGCTGTGCACAAATTGCCTGCCATGCTTGCCTGCAAAACAACACTATCTGTACTTCAAAAATAATTCATTGGCTGTGAAGCACTTTGGGATGTCCTGAGAATGTAAAAAGTGTTATAAAAATGAATTCTTTGTTCCATCCATAAACCCAATCTCGTACCTATATTCTATTCTAACGTTTTATGTTTACAAAATGAACTTGAACAAATCTGGTTTCACAACTTACATGCACATTATAAACAGTATAACGCCTGCTATCTATTTGTCCAAGAAGCTGACTAAGTTGGTTTCACAACTTACAGGCTTAAAATTCGACAAAACATTAATCTCTCTCTGCAATGCTCTGTTCAAACAGGGATCTGAAAAAGCTAGGGTCCACTTACTGACGAAAAGACACTGGACTCTTAAAATCACTTCACCATAACTGTCAGGGGGTGAAATTGGTCGTGAGCCGTAGCGCAAAATGGGCAATGGCGGATCGGCAACCTGCTAAACACACCGCCGGAATTTTTTACCATTGAAGTAATGGGTGTAAAATGGAGTAAAAACAGAAAATGCAGGTCAGGCGGTGTAAAGTTTCCAAAATTTGCAGATCCCCAAAAATCTAAGGGAAAAAAAATAAGGACTTTGGAACTTTAAAGGAACATGTCTGGACATGTACAGCATGTGGATCTACCTCTGTAAATAGTAGGCTTGAGGATTGCATTGTCTGGGAATTCAAAGCCCAGCAAACATTAACATTTGGACAATAGGCCCTGGGAGAAGGCCGCCCCACCCAAAACACACAACCCATTCAAGGAGACGCATAAAGATAGGAATACTAGGCCCAGCAAGGAACCCAAAACATGAGAACAATGCAAACTTCCATAAAACAACAGATCAACAGGACGCAAGCCATTTGACTTAGTAAAAGCCGTTACTGGTAACGAGGTTTTTCAATTGACCAGGATTTGATTTGGTTTAGCATAGTTGAAGGCCCATCAAAATTTAACAAGACAATGAACAGGCCTCACGTGAAACCAACTCACTTCATCACGAAACCAGTTTTTGTGAGGAGTTTTTGGGGGGGGGCGAAAAGGACTATAATTGCAGCATGACCCAAAACTTCTTCCTCTTTAGACTCGCCGACAACGCTGGAACAACTCTCCCTCTCAGCTCTGCCCAGAAGCCGCATGTTAAAGGAAGACATTCGATGACCAGAACCACCATCAACTTACCTGGCTGGATTTCGTACTGTTAAAACCCCTGTTTGGTGAGCATTATCCCATATCTCCTGAAACCAAAACCTAGCTAGAAAGTGGGATTTTTGGGAGGGATAAAGGTTTTTTCTTGTATATTGTCATTCTCCCTCGCCTGTAACCGTGTGTTCCCCAAACCTGTTTAAGTGTGAAGTGTGTTTAAGTTTGTTACCTTTTATTTTTTAATAAAAGTTAAAATTCTTTCATCGGAACCTGTTGTCTACTGCATCTTTATTCACAACCCCTAAATAAGTCCAGGTTTTGAACCTGGGGCGTGGGAGTGATTCAAACCGCTCACTGAGTCAGGGGAAAGGCTGACCCCTACCACCACCACCCCCTACAGGCAGCATCCGTGGAGAGAGAAACAGATTTAACATTTCAGGTCGATGACCTTTCGTCAGAACTGGAACAGGTTAGAGATGTAATGGGTTTTAAACAAGTACAGAGGCAGGGAAAGGAAGGAGGGGAGGAAAGAATAAAAGGGAAGTTCTGTGATAGGGTGGAAGGCAGGAGAGATTAAATGACAAAAGGGATGATGGTGCAAGGCAAAAGGGGGTGGTAATGGGACTAGTAAAGAAACAAAAGATGGATCTGGAGGAGCTGTAAATGACAAGAGCAGAATCATTACAACAGCTGCCGTCTAGAAAAAATGGGAGCAGTGATTATGATCTGAAATTGTTGAACTTAATGTTGAGTCCGGAAGGCTGTAAAGTACCTAATCGAAAGATGAGGTGCTGTTCCTCGAGTTTCCATTGAGCTTCATTAGAACAGTGTGGGAGGCCGAGGACAGAGAGGTCAGAGTGACAAGCGACCGTAAGCTTGTGGACTGAACGGAGGTGTTCTGCAAAGCAATCACCCAATCTGTGTTTGGTCTTCCCAATGTAGAGGAGACTGCATCGTGAGCAGTGAATACAGTGTACTAAATTGAAAGAAGTACAAGTAAATCGCTATTTCACCTAGAAGGAGTGTTTGGGGCCCTGGACTGTGAAAAAGGAGGAGGTAAAAGGGCAGGTGTTGCATCTCCTGCACTTGCACGTGAAGGTGTGTGGGAAGTGGAGGGGGTGTTGGGGATGATTAAGGGAATTAAGGGATATGGGGATAGTGCAGGAAGGTGGAGTTGAGGTAGAAGATCAGCCATGATCTTGTTGAATGACGGAGCAGGCTCGAAGGGCCAAATGGCCTACTCCAGCTTCTATTTCTTATTTTCTTATGTTCTTATGATTGAAGAGTGGACCAGGGTGTCACAGAGGGAATGGTCCCTTCAGAATGTTGAAAGGGGAGGGGAGCAATATTATCTTTAAGCTGCGCGGCCGCGCAGCACTCTGGAGCTCCCGTGCAGCCGGTCTCACCGGCATTTAAATGCGAGAAATCGCACATGCGTGGTATTTTGAATGGGCCATGCAGCTCCTTAAAGGGGCCGCGCACCCAAAAAATAATTAAAGGGAATATTGCAAGGAAGGGGAAGATGTATTTGATGGTGGTATCACACTGAAGGTGGCAGAAATGGTGGAGGATGATCCGTTGATTGTATTTCCACTATTTTCTGTTTTTATTGCAGATTTCCAGCATCCGCAGTATTTTGCTTTTGTATTGGTGTAAAATGGACTGCTGATTCGCTATCGCCCGGTTTGCGCTATTGCTCAAGGTGAATTTCACCCCATAGTGTAGTAATTGCAGAGGCATTTACATCACATTTACATCACAAATGTTGCAATCCCATTCAAGAAATTCACAGCTGCTGAAATAGACTCAAAGAGTTAACTGCCATCTTGACTTAACTTATTTGACAAATAGATAGCAGGCGATATAATGCATCTAGTTGTTTGTTTTTGGTAACTTCCTTTCATATGTCAAACTTTTCACTGTGATGATTGGGGCTAAGCATTTGGTTTGTTTTAATTTTGGGTTTCAAAGAGCTTAAAATGTGGGTATCTGCAAGATCAAAACTAATTCCAATCCTATCAGCTAGCGCATGAGTCACCCTAAATTATCAGCGGACACAAATGTATTGTCCTTCTACGAGACCATTAGGGAATACAGATAGATGCTTATCACAAGATAAGGTATCACAAAACTACAAGTTATAAAACCGATGAGGGAGGCTATTCCCCTCATGTTAGCTCATTCATTCAGGAAAAATACTTACCATTCCCCATCACATTATTGAATTGGATCTTCAATCAATCTAAGGTTTTTGACTGTAATTCCCTCTCTGAAAGACTATTCAGGAACCAGAATTCTTGACTCTTTTACCTGTTGTTCTCTTTGGCACTCCTCCCACTCTTTGGTTTGCCTTGCCTAAGGGGCTTGTATATCTTCCAGTTCCTTGTTCTGACAAAGGGCCTATGCCCAAAATGTTAACTGTAAGGTTTCCAAAATTTGCAGATCCCCAAAACCTAAGGAAAAGGGACTTTGGAACTACCCCAGAGTGATAAAAATGTATTTGGGCCTAACATAAGGAATTTAAGACCAAAAACCAAGTTTTGGCATTTTAAAAAGACATGTCTGGACCTGTAAGGGAGAAAAGGCTGCACAGGAGGTGGGTTTGACCTCTGTAATAGCAGTCTTGGGTATTGCAGTTAAAATGCATTGTCTGGGGAATCGGGATGACCTCACTCAAGCCCCAGCAAACATTAACATTTGGACAATAGACCCTGGGAGAAGGCAGCCCCACCCAAAACACAGGCATCATTAAAACCTATCACAGACCCATCAAAACTATGCATAATTCAAATCGCTCAGGACTATTCTATAGAAAAACCCGAGTCCAGCCTAGAAACCCAAAACACGAAACCAATCACCTGTAATCAACTGAAGAGATCGACAGGACGCAAGCCATTTGACACTTAGTAGAGTCGTTACTGTTAACAAGGTCTTACAATGACCAGGATTTGATTTGGTTTTGACAAGGCCACTTCAATTTAGTATAATTGAAGGCCCATCAAGCAGTTACAACAGTTACAAGTTCGAGTTCTCCAGTTACAGTTCAAGTTCAACAGAAGGCAGTTCTGCAGGCTGGAGTTACAGAGTTCAGGACAAGCAGGCAGAAGGCAGTTTCCACAGTTCTGCAAGAAGGCAGTTCCACAGCTCGGAAGAAGACAGTTTAAACAGAGGCAGAGTTACAGCAAGAAGTTCAACAAAGAAGGCCAACAACTTCACAAGCAGACCGACATGCAAGAAGAAACCAGAGCGACTGCCTCAGTGACCATCGGACACCTCGCGGCAACAAGGGCCTTACGAAACCTTTTACTCAAAAGACTCTAAACCCTAACTCTCAACTGTCAAGGATTCGTTTGGTGAGCATTATCCCTGGTTCTCCAGAGTCCAACCTAGCTAGTGAAGTGGGAGGGGTGAAGTATTCTTCTAATATTATTTCCACCGCCTGTACCGCGTGTTCCCCAACCTTTCTTTAAGTGTTAAGTGTGTTTTAAGTTTGTTACCTTTTTCTTTTAATAAAGTCAAAATTCTTTCATCAAAACCTGTTGTCTACTGCATCTTTGTTCACAACCCCTAAATAAGTCCAAGGTCTAGAACCAGGGGCGTGGGAGCGATTCGAACCGCTCACGGAGTCAGAGGTGAAAACTGACCCCACACACCACCCCCTACATAACCCATCTTTTCTCTTTTCTGATGCTGACCGGCCTGCTCTATATTTCTAGTATTTTGAGTTGATTGTACTTTGTATGAAGAAGAATGTGCTGACATCAATCCTAAATTTTAGTCAATGCCTCCGTGTTCTATTGTATTGGCTTACTTTGAAGTACTACTCTGGATTTATCTTATCTGTACCATTTGATACCTTATATAAGGACCCTTTTGAGTTGAAGAAAACATCTTGCATTATATAATGCCTTTCATGTCCTCATCCTCAGGACATCCCAAAGCACTTCACAGCCAATGAAGTACTTTTGAGGTGTAGTCACTGTTGTTATGTAACAAACATGGCAGCCAATGCATGCACAGCAAGTTTCCACAAACAGCAACAGATAAATGACCAGTTCACCTGTTTTGGTGGTGGGGTAAATGTTGTCTAGGACACCAGGAGATCTTTCCTGCTCTTCTTCAAATTGCGCTATGAAAACTTTTATATCCACCTGAACAGACAGAGCCTCAGTTTAACATCTCATCCAAAAGATGGCACCTCCTAAAATGCAGTGTCATTCTAGATTCTGTTCTCAATTCCTGTATTGGGGCTTGAACTCAGAACCTTCTTTGGTGAGAGTGTTACCAACTGAGCCAAGCTGACACCTTTGAAAGGAGTTACTGCCTTTCAAAGCTTGTTCCTCCAGTCTTTCTTCATAACTGAATTCTCTAATGCTAGGAGCTCGTCTCTGCACCTCCTCTAAGGCTTGATTACCCGAGCTCCCGGTGGCCTGTCATTTTAATTCTCCACTCCACTCCCACTCTGACCTCACCGTCCTCGGCTTATTACATTGTTCCACGGAAGCGCAGCGTAAGCTCGAGGAACAGCACCTCATCTTTCGTTTGGGCACGCTACAGCCCTCTGGACTCAATGTCGAGTTCAACAATTTTAGATCATAACCTAGCCCCTATCACATTTATATTTTAGTTTTTCATCCACCCTTTTGTTTGGCCCCCCACCTTTTTTTTCCTCCTAGAAGCTGGCAGCTGTCCTTCATTCTGCCAGTGCATTTCACACTTCTTTTAGCCTCAACCTGTCACATTAACACCTCTTCTTGCTCTTAATGTCTCTCAATGTCTCTTAATCTCTCCTTTTGTTCTTTCATCCTCTCCCCCCTTTCCCAGCTTTATCCTTGCTTTAAATCTATTTCATTTCCTGCTCTTTCCAGTTCTGACGAAAGGTCTTCGACCTGAAACGTTAACTCTGTTTCTCTCTCCACGGATGCTGCCTAGCCTGCTGAGTTTTTCCAGCGTTTTCTGTTGTTATGCCTGATTACTAAAGCTGGACACAGTTCACAATGTGCAGTCTGACCAGAGCACTGTATAGTTTGATCATGACATCCTTTTACTTGCACTTCGGTAATTGAGCAATATAGATCAGCATTCTATTTGCTTTGTTTGTTGCTGCTTCATTGCCCAACTGCATGAACCAGAAACCATTACTGCCATCTCACGGATCTGACATTCCCATTAGACTGTCAGAAAACAGTTTTAATATTTATATAATATATACAGAAAATGTTTCCGGTCGCCTGTCACTTTAATTCTCCGCTCCACTCCCACTCAGACCTCACCATCCTCGGCCTCTTGCATTGTTCCACTGAAGCTCAGCGTAAGCTCAAGGGACAGCACCTCATCTTACGATTAGGCACTTTACAGCCCTCTGGACTCAACATAGAGTTCAACAATTTCAGATCATAACCTCGGCCCCTATCATATATATATATATGTTTTATCCACACTTTTTGTCTGTATCTTTTTCTCTTCTCCCCCACATGGCAGCTGTCCCTTATTCTGCCAGTGCAATTTACACTTCATCTAGAGCCATCCTTTGTTTCTTAACCTGTCCCATTACCATCTCCTTTTGCCTTGAATATCTCTTAATATCTCTTAACCTCTCCTGCCTTCTATCCTATCACAGACCTTCCCTTTTGTTCTTTCATCCCCTCCCCCCTTTCCCAGCCCCTACACTTGCTTAAAAATCTGTTCCATCTCCTGCTTTTTTCCAGTTCTGATGAAAGGTCATCGATCTGAAACGTTAACTCTGTTTCTCTCTTCACAGATGCTGCCTGACCTGCTGAGTATCTCCAGCATTTTCTGTTTTTATTTCAGATTTCCAGCATCTGCAGTATTTTCTTTTTCTTTTTAATACTTAGATGTTTAGTGACCTGGTAGCACGGTGCATTGATGTACCAATATATTGTGCCGTTAAATTTTAAGCTACACTTTATTACCAGCGGTCTCCACACAGTAAGTTTCAGATTTCATCTCCTCTTTAGAGTGACACATAAAAAGTAGGGTAGCTAATTTCTC
The DNA here is from genome assembly GCA_030390025.1 of Squalus acanthias. NCBI lineage: Eukaryota > Metazoa > Chordata > Chondrichthyes > Squaliformes > Squalidae > Squalus > Squalus acanthias. The sequence goes on from CM059446.1 coordinate 39,947,391, forward strand.
ATAGGAAGAAGAGGTCAGAAGTTCAAAAATGAGAGTCACCTCACCTCACTCTAACTAGTTGCTAGGAGGTATGTAAGAGAAATGAGCTGGTAGAAGTCTGTGAGCAGGTCATTGAATCCAGAAGAAGTCTGAAAATAAATGGGATGAAAAGCTATCCGCAAACACAACAGTGTTGACTTTTCTGAGATCATTTGCATTTTAATCAGTGAGCTAAAAGGTCTCAGTAGCATTGTGAGCAACTATAAAACCGTATAATATTTGACTCTCTGCAATCCCCGGATTTTTCCCGCAGGAACTCTTCCATGACTTCAATGGACATAAAAATCGGGAAAGATGTAAAATGGGCAGGAAATTCGCCATCACCCGTTTTACACTATCACACAAAATCAAACCTACCCCCAATGTAACTTAAATGTGACAGAAAGAGTTGGCGTAGTTTTATTTATTCCTGATCCATTCACTGATTATACCGAGGTCCCGTCTGCTCTCTCAGATGGATGTAAAAAATCCCATGGCACTATTTTGAAGACGAGCAGGGGATTTATCGCCGGTGTCCTGGCCAATATTTATCCCTCAATCAACATCACGAAAACAGATTATCTGGTCATTATCACATTGCTGTTTGTGGGAGCTTGCTGTGCGCAAATTGACTGCCACGTTTCCTATATTACAACAGTGACTACACGTCAAAAAGTACTTCATTGGCTGTAAAGCGCTTTGGGACGTCCGGTGGTTGTGAAAGGCGCTATAGAAATGCAAGTCTTTCTTTTTCTTTCTTTTTACCATTAACTGTTTTTTATATATTTTTTTAATTGAATTCAGTAAAGTTTACGTGCCTTATGGTATATTATAGATTGCATTACCTAGCACTTACAATTACAGACAGCGAAGGTTTCATTTTGTTAGCATTTGATGTTGAGGATTGATAGCATCAGGTCTCTTTCATGATACAAGAGACTTTGGTCAACTTTCTGAAAGTTGGTGGAAATGTCTCTGTGGGTACACGGCTGCCTCTTCAGCTCGTTCGCAATGTTAACTTGGACCATCTTTTGTGGTGATGACTCAGGACAACTAAAGAGCTAGAGAAATTTCTGTCATTCAATATAACAGCTTACTACTTTCAAAAGTGAATTCACAGTATGACTCAAAGGTATCAAACTGAAAGCAAATCTATATTTTAAAAATACTGACGTAACATTTGTGAGTCATCAGCTAGCGTGATATTACAATCAGCCCATTCTTTCAATTTTCAGTTTCATAACAATAGAATACTTTGCACGTTACTATTTCCTTCTCGGAAAAGGCTGGATTTACTAATTTGCACAGGACACCACCCCTTCCCCCACCACCATTCACCAGGAGCCTTGTGTATTAGCTCAGAAAAGTGGGAGTGCATTAAGATGTAATCAAGGTGGGCTTCAATGGACGGGCCACATGGTCTGCATGCCCGATACGAGACTCCCAAAACAAGCGCTCTACTCGGAGCTCTGACACGGCAAGAGAGCCCCAGGTGGGCAGAGGAAATGCTTCAAGGACACCCTCAAAGCCTCCTTGAAAAAGTGCAACATCCCCACCGACACCTGGGAATCCCTGGCCCAAGACCGCACAAAGAGAAGAAGCATCCGGGAAGGCGCCAAACACCTCGAGTCTCTTCGCCGGGAGCAAGCGGAAGCCCAGCACAAACAGCGGAAGGAGCGCACGTCAACCCAAGCACCCCACCCACCCGCCCCTTCAACCACCGTCTGCCCCACCTGTGACAGAGACTGTAGGTCTCACATTGGACTCATCAGTCACCTGAGAACTCATTTTTGGTGTGGAAGCAAGTCATCCTCGGTTCCGAGGGACTGCCTAAGAAGAAGAAGAATCAAGGTGGGGTAGGAGTGCATTGGAAATGAAGTTACCCCGTTTTGTACTACGGTAAAGTTGAGAACAATATGTGCACAGTTTTGCGTGTATGTCATTGGAGGTTAGGATAATGGTTTTAAACAGCACAAAAATATAGTTTGCAAAATGCCCCCTTTGCTACATTTCAAAAATAGTGGTTACAGATTGAATCAATTGAAATTTATGGATGAATCACCACTCACCTCCTGACGTGAATTCCAGGATGTACAAGGAATAACTGCCTGTGAGACATTTACTGTAACCAGATTTGAATGAACATTTTCATTGCAAAACCTGTTGGTTTGGTGTCTGTTTTAGCTTGTGGATCCAGCATTGGAAATGTTAGACCGAGAAAGGGAAAATTTTCCAGCTGCCGGTGTCATTCCCCAACATGATGTGGAGATGCCGGTGTTGGACTGGGGTGGACAAAAGTGAGAAGTCGCACAACACCAGGTAATAGTCCAACAGCTTTATTTGAAATCAGAAGCTTTCGGAGCGCTGCTCCTTCGTCAGGTGAAGGACGAAGGAGCAGCGCTCCGAAAGCTTGTGATTTCAAATAAAGCTGTTGGACTATAACCTGGTGTTGTGCGACTATTCCCCAACATGATTCAGGTGGGTAGCCTTACCTTGGTGGATTTCTTCAAGTCCACAAACTATTCTCTTATTTGGCTCCTTCTCCTCTGAGTATTGCTGGCAGTATTGGCCTTTCGCACAACCTCCTGATAGACATTTGTATAATAGTCACAGATTCACAACGGCACAGAAAGAGGCCATTCGGCCCATCGAGTCCGTGCCGGCTCTCTCGAGCAATCCAGTCAGTCCCATTCCCCCGCTCTATCCTCGTAGCCCTGCAAGTTTATTTCCCTCTAGTGCCTATCCAGTCTCCCCTTGAAAACATGAGTGTCTCCGCTTCCACCACTTCCGTCGGCAGCGAGTTCCAGGTCCTCACCACTCGCTGCGTAAAAACGTTTTTCCTCACGTCCCCTCTGTATCCCTTGCCCAAAACCTTAAATCTGTGTCCCCTAGTCCTTGTACCATCAACTAGTGGGAACAGCCTTTCCCCATCTAGCCTATCCAAACCCGTCATAATCTTGTACACCTCATATCAAATCACCCCTCAACCTCCTTTGCTCTAATGAAAACAAATCCAGCTTCTCCAACCTGTCCTTGTAGCTAAGATCCCCCATCCCCGGAACCATTCTGGTAAATCTCCTCTGCACCCTCTCAAGGGCCTTCACATCCTTCCTAAAGTGTGGTGACCAGAACTGGACGCAATACTCCAGTTGTGGCCCAACCAGCGCTTTATAAATGATTTGGGATTACTTCTTGCTTATTCTCACTGCAAAAAGCAGCTTCCATGAGCAAGCCCATGCTCACTATATTCTGAAACGTAACCATATGTGTATAGTATTGGGATTCACGGGTAACAATTATACTGTGCTGCACATATACACATATCAGGAAATTACACACTCCCGGCCTGTGACTTTGCATCCATTACAGTTAATGGTCAGAATCTCACTGGCTGAGGTATTAAATGTCACAGCAGAATGTTTACCCTGTAGTGTATTGCTGGGTAAACACATCTAACTTGCTGCATGTATATAGGATTTCACTAGACCTCATGTCTCTTGCAATACAAGACACTAAACAGGTTTATTCACAAGAATTATTTGCAGAGGTAACAGGTCCAATACAATGTGAGGAATCTGGAGACAGACTCCAAGAGATTAATGAAAACAAACCAGCCAGACAAGTCCCTTTGAAGTCTTCTTACAGAATTTGAGATGAAGTGCTTTTCAGATAAAAGTAATCTTGTTTCTAAGCAAGGAAAATTGGGTGGGGAGGCTTGTTGCCATATCTCTACCCCTGCCATGGATTTTCCTCTCCCAGCCCAAGGAAGGAAAGTGGCCATCAGGCCCATGACCACCTTGTTACATGTAAAAGAAGGTGGAGAGATGGGGTCCAGAAATTCCCTGCCTTCTGCTACTACCACCGCCGACCCAGAGACCACCAAGATAAGGGTGGTGATAGACCCTGTGTTTTTTTATTAAAGGTCTTGGCTCCATTTCAAGGAATATTGTTGGGGCTCTTCTTCCCCCTTTAATTCAGTGCTACCATGGGTGTCCCACAACAGCACTGCTACATCTTCTTCTCGGCAATTGGAGGCTCCCTCAAGGGAGTGGGAAATCCCACTCGGAGCTCAGCCTACCTCGCTAATCAGCGCTGACCCAGGAAAAATGGAGTGGGGTCACAGCGGGATCAGGGCAACAGATGAAAATCTTGCTCTAGAGGAAAATCCAAGGCCGTGTCACTGAGCAAGCAAGCTGACTTCTAATGAAGGTGCAACCTCCATTTTGAGCGTGGTGTTTAAAACTAAGGAAAAACAAAAGAAGGGTGCCCTGCAGTGCCAAAAAGGCAACACTCCATTCTCCTACTTCCTGCAGCAGCCGGAAATTTGGGGCATTTGTCTTGCCAATGCTCCATTGTAAGTCTGCAAACAAGTAAGAAAATCGTCTTCCCAAGATGTGACTTGAAAACTTGAAAAGCTGCAGCCCTTTAGTGGTCTGCAGCAGAACCGCATATTCTGCTCCCACATCTGTAAACTCCCGATAGCTAACAAATTATAATCCAGCAAACTCTCAGGGAAAACAGTAATTAGGCCTAATCCCAGAAGATTTGTTGAGATTAGGAATGCACTACTCAGGCAGGTACAAAGCCCACAGCTCAATGTTCCCTTATGATGCACAAAATGGTGGAAAATCTCCCCTTTTATTACGTTTTGTGATATATATCTTTCAGAGCAATTTACACTGATTTAAAAAAAAAATTCACACAACATTTAGCTTAAAACCTTTTCTCTAATGATTGTTTCAGCAAACATTTCTTTGGCAAAGCTGGAATCACCGTGTACTTGTTATAAGTGCACAGTGTAGTAGACTCTAGTACATAATACAGTTGAGACATCGTCCTTCAATGCACTCAATTGTAATGTTTTGCATGTGTCATCACAAAATGTATTTTGTGTTTGTTCCACATTCCAGATGGAACTTCACTCCTGCACCCTCAAACATCCCTGTTCTTCTGTGGACCAATGCTTGGATCTTGTTCCACAGTATGATGTAAGGAATAAGTTGGAATGATTTGGACCACAATCTATAGAAAGCAGTTTTATTGTTGCTGCTGTTGCTGTTACAAAAATGAACATTTGCCAGAAAAAAAAGTTGTGCCAGGTCAAAGGGAGCAAAAAGCAATGTTTTCTAAAATGATTTCTTATTCAGGCAAGAAACTGGCAGAAGGACCACCTTTTTCAGTGAAGCAATTCTAGAAACATAGAAACATAGAAAAATAGGAGCAGGAGTAGGCCATTCGGCCCTTCGAGCCTGCTCCACCATTCAATATGATCATGGCTGATCCTCTATCTCAATACCATATTCCCGCTCTCTCCCCATACCCATTGACACCTTTTGTGTCTAGAAATCTATCTGTCTCCTTCTTAAATATATTCAGTGACTTGGCCGCCACAGCCTTCTGTGGTAGAGAATTCCACAGGTTCACCATCCCTGAGTGAAGAAATTTCTCCTCATCTCAGTCCTAAATGTCCTACCCCGTATCCTGAGACTGTGACCCCTCGTTCTAGAGCCCCCAGCCAGGGGAAACATCCTCCCTGCATCCAGTCTGTCTAGCCCTGTCAGAATTTTATACGTTCAATGAGATCCCCTCTCATTCTTCTAAACTCTAGTGAATACAGGCCTAGTCGACCCAATCTCTCCTCATACGGCAGTCCTGCCATCCCAGGAATCAGTCTGGTGAACCTTCGCTGCACTCCCTCTATGGCAAGTATATCCTTTCTTCGGTAAGGAGACCTTACCTGAGAGACAAGTGTTATATGTAACTATAATTTGTACACTGCTCTTAACTGCAGCCAAAACAAACAATACCATTTTATTGGCTTCATATGGAGCAAGGCAGGTATATATTATGTATATGACTTTATTCATGTGTTTGGACCAATATTGGTTCATAATACAATGGGGCTTCCCAATCTTAATAACCACAGATCAGATATTACTGTCGTGCACAAGGGGATCACTCTTGGATAGAAATATTAATAGATTAAAAAATATAAGTTGCACGTTACACAAAATTCCAAATGAATGTGTAAATGTTGCAGCATACTCAGGGAGGCTGCCATCCATGTTCTGTACTGCTGTTTTTTTGTACCGCTGTTTTCTGCCAGCGTTATTAAAATTCTTAATTGTGGTCTTGCTACTGGCTGCTATTACAGCTCTGTGCAAATAATGAGGTTGGCTGTTCCTCCATCTTGTATTACACAAAAATAGCAATGAAATTTGTGGAGCTATTGGACCAAAATATGTTTTCACAACTATCAGGGAGTGCCTAAGAAATAAATGCGTTTTGTTTGTTTTCCACGACTGATTATGTAGCTGTGTGAGTTAATATCTTCTGAAATGTTCATCTGCAACGTCCTTTTAATCTAAAATATGAGATGATGATCCCATCTCCCTGCTTTATTCTGTTCATTATCCATGCCTTATCTTTCAGCCTGATTATAAATCATAATAGACTAGATGTACTGTGAGCAATTATGGGTAATGATCATTTTTCTCTACTGTATTAACTTGTGGCTGTAATCTGCATTATTCCAAAACATCTCATTTTGCTGAAATGTGCTGCTAAACAGCAGTTCTGAGTGTTTACAATGAGCTCTTCAGGCCAATAATATAAAAAGTGTGGTTACCATTGCCGGCATATGTTTTAAGTGATGCTCCATCTAGAATTCTAACTATGTATTAAATGTTTTATACGCAACAGAAAAAAAACACGTTTTATTTGGAAAGTAAAGCTGTTTTGGTGGGGGTGGTGGGGGGGGTGGGGAAACTGCTCTCAGAATTAAGACCCGGAAATAAAAACTATTGGCATGGATGTGGCTCATTCCTCAAAAGGTTTATTTTGCTCATTACTACAGTGAATCCAATTTCACATTCCAGGCAAAATCAAACCCTATCATGATATAATTGTAATGCAGAAGCCTTCCTTGAAATTTAACTGGATATTTTAATATTTCATGCGAATCGTTGTTTGTAACATGCAACCGGCAACAGGTGAGATCATAGTTCATGATATTAAGAAGCTGACTTTTTGTATCAAAATCCATTTTATTTCAGGCCTATATTTTAAAGGTGTACCATTATCAAGAAAGAAAAGCATTTGACAAACTTTGTTCCTACTTGCTAACAAATACACAACAGTGTGGGGACTAGAACGAGGGCTCACAGTCTCAGGATACGGGGTAGGACATTTAGGACTGAGATGAGGAGAAATTTCTTCACTCAGAGGGTGGTGAACCTGTGGAATTCTCTACCACAGAAGGCTGTGGAGGCCAAGTCACTGAATATATTTAAGAAGGAGACAGATAGATTTCTAGACACAAAAGGCATCAAGGGGTATGGGGAGAGAGCAGGAATATGGTATTGAGATAGAGGATCAGCCATGATCATATTGAATGGCGGAGCAGGCTCGAAGGGCCGAATGGCCTACTCCTGCTCCTACTTTTCTGTGTTACTATCACATCACCTCATCACTTGTCTGTGATGTGATTGGGACGAAAACACAGTTTTTCTGACTCTTCTCCCCTCCTGAACAGAAAAAAAGTGCACAGAACTCTTTTTTTTTTATAAACACGGTGCTTCTTTAATAAACTAGGAAAGTGTATATGTATCATACCAGTGCCATTGACCATATATAGTAACAGTGTCATTGAATATGTACAGAAACTGTGCCATTGATATTTTATAGTAACAGAGGTGAGGGTGCAACCACTGAGCAAAGGTAGCTATGAGATGAAATCTACACAAAATATTCATCCCCAGTACTTTGTAAATATTTTACATTTATACTATTCGTACTATTAACTACCATAGCTAGAGCATATTAATGAATCTGATTCCTCTATACTGTAGGTTTAGAATATCAAAGCTAAACACATCTTTAATAAGACAATACTGACTTACAGAAGTTACTTATGGTTGAGCAAGATATCATACGACACTGAGAGATTCTGTCAGAACATGATTCAGTTTCGGTTCCTATTTGGGTGGTACCAGTGCCTCAGCCCACAACTCACAGCAGCGCAACCCATTACTTACTGAAGGGAGATGATGTAATATCATGAAGCCAAGTTCCACAGTTTGATTGGCTGGTTTGCTTTCACACGCGCACAGCTACACTACAAGCTGCACGATCAGGAAACTTTCCTGAAGTAAAGCACAGTCAATCGACGCTGTTTACATAAAGAAACCTTCTCATTTACAACAGATAAGACAGGTTTCAACCTATGTGCCTCTGTGTGACTCATTTCACACCAATCTGTTTGAGGCATCAGGCATTCTCTGCTCTAGTGAATGCATTTTGTGGTTACTTTTGATCCTGATTAATGTCCAAGGGATGTTAATGTGGCTGAAAAGTCAGTATTTTTTAACCTGCTGTTGAATTTAATAATGTATTGATTTTACTTAAAAAAATAACTCTATCAGGACAATCTAATTATCGCTATTAGCACAAAGGCGAAATCTAATAGTGATTCTGATTGGGCCACTTGGAGTCAGAGCCACTTTAAGAATCTTGGGACCCTGGACACCATGAACATTCAGGTCCCCTTTACCCCCACCACACTCCCAAATATGTGTAGCAATATATGAAAAACTAGAGCCTTGCACAACCGTGTGTATTTAGAGTTGGTGGTTTGTTGCTCTACATTACCCCCTCCCATGGAGTTTATCTGAATATCTACATTCTCAGGTTAACCTGTTACCAGCCAGCACACTTACATCAACACAACATATTTCATTTAAAGTGAAATAACAGAATTTTTTTCCAACAAGACGCCAGTTAAGTTATATCCAATTTTACATCACAACTTTTGCTTATTTACAGCGCAACAGGGAAGGCAGGAGGACGAGGAAGACAAAGAATAAATCCGGATCACTGTAGCCCCGCAGCAGTTTGCATGAGACTGGGAGCGGGAATGGTTTGGTGGTAGAAGCCAACGCGCAAAATACAGGCGCCACGAGCAAATTCTACTTCTGGATTTTCTCCCAGGTTGCTCATTCAGGGGGAGAACCCGGTGCCCTATATTTGCCCGGAGCAATCTGGCATGGATCCTGTAGGCCCATGCGTCAAACTGCTTGGAGTCCTGCTAAAATTCAAGAGCGTATAGAATTCCAAATGAATGCCAAATTGAGACGAGTATAAAAACAAAAAAAGTTTACAAATAGTTTAAAAGCAAGCTTTGAATACTAATTGTATTTGGGTTTTTTTCTGTAAGCAATTAGTGGCAGGAAATTATTGTTGCAGAAATGCCAGTACAGACAAGTGGAGCAGAAATGTTCTCCAACAATAGTTAGCTTTAAATTTTCTGTAAAGTTGATGCTTTTTCCTGCTAAAATCTAAAGTAAATCGTGTGGCAATAAAATGTTGTGCCAAGGAATGCTACGTCATCAGCTGACACCCTTGAGGTTATTGATGGGACTTTGTAAGTTTCATCAGGAGAAGGGATTAGCAGGGGCCAGGAAATCACCTACAGGGAGGGAGGGAACTTAGATAAGGTGTGACGCTGCCTGCACTTGTGTACCTCGCACAGTCAATTAAAGATAATAGCAGTAGAGTAATCGGAATAAGGCCCCAAAATTTATGGGACCTGCTCAGCCAGTGCAAGTGCAGAGGAGCGGAACTCGCACATGCTCGACAAGGCCTTGGACAACGTGGACCACTTTCCATACCTCAGGAGCCTACTGTCAACAAGGGCAGACGTCGATGACGAAGTCCAACACCGCCTTCAGTGTGCCAGTGCAGCCTTCGGTCGCCTGAGGAAGAGAGTGTTTGAAGACCAGGACCTCAAACCCGGCACTAAGCTCATGGTCTACAGAGCAGCAGTGATACCCGCCCTGCTGTATGCCTCAGAGACATGGACCATGTACAGCAGGCACCTCAAAGCACTGGAGAGGTACCACCAACGCTGCCTCCGCAAGATCCTGCAAATCCATTGGCAGGATAGGCGCACCAACGTCAGTGTTCTCGCTCACGCCAACATCCCCAGCATCGAAGCTTTGGCCACGCTCGATCAGCTCCGATGGATGGGTCACATCGTCCGCATGCCCGATATGAGACTCTCAAAACAAGTGCTCTACTCGGAGCTCCGACATGGCAAGAGAGCCCCAGGTAGGCAGAGGAAACGCTTCAAGGCCTCCTTGAAAAAGTGCAACATGCCCACTGACACCTGGGAATCCCTGGTCCTAGACCGCACAAAGTGGAGGAGAAGCATCTGGGAAGGCGCCGAACACCTCGAGTCTCTTCGCCAGGAGCAAGCAGAAGCCAAGCGCAAGCAGCGCAAGGAGCGCACGTCAACCCAAGCACCCCACCCACCCGCCCCTTCAACCACCGTCTGCCCCACCTGTGACAGAGACTGTAGGTCCCGCATTGGACTCATCAGTCACCTGAGAACTCATTTTTAGTGTGGAAGCAAGTCATCCTCGGTTCCGAGGGACTGCCTAAGTCTGTCAAGTCATTCTGAAGACGGAGACCCGATCCCAAATCCCAGAGACGGGGTCATTTATGGGGCCAGTGCATTGCGCTTGCAAGGGTGCTTTAACAGCACCTGTCCCGATCCATCTGCTGGAAGGCAGCTTGGACCAAAGCCACTCCACTAGGGGACCTCAATGCCCATTCTAGGCCCAAAGGATAAAAAGAGCAAAAGGTTTTTCACTCTGAAGGGACTTTTTCTCCAGAGATTTTGGGGACCCTTTTCTGCGGCTTCAGCAGAACTCACACCGGCTCTCAGGACAAAATGAGTGGAATTCCTGGGAAAACCCAGGACCTCCCCAGACATGACCCCTTGAAGCAAAAGTCCACTCACTGCTCCCCTGACTGGAATTTAAAGGATCAGCGCAAATGGGCTCGGAGTCTCTGTGTAACCCGGATCTGATCCAAGTTCCTGGCCATCCCCAGGCGAAAATCTTGCTTTCCAGCCTCTCTAACCCCAGGAGAGTTGGGGCCTAAGTGTCTCGGGGTGCTGGATGGTGAATTGGGTGGGAGAAGGGAATAAAATAAAATATATTGCCAGTGTGCAATTCTAAATTAAGATCAATACTGTACCCGCCACTTATAGCGGGCATGTTGGTATTAACACGATTTGCCTGCTATAAGCAGTGTCTAGTTAAACCATAACAGATTAAAGGGGAGAAATTCATTATAGCCCAGGAATGGGCGCTAACTTTAGAAAAGTTTGAGATTTAGCGCCAGGCACTAATGATTCAGACTGCACGCAAAATTCAGTCTCATTGCTGAAAGAAAGCATTGGAGCGCTAAATCAAGCGCTAATGGCCTAGCTCAGTGGCATTAAATGCAACACGCTGACCAATATCGGGTGCAGTCTAATCTCAAGTCATCGTTGCCACAGGCTTTTCCCAGTACTTAAAGGGGAGGTTCATTGATACTGCAGCACCTCATGCTCAGCATTGCTGGCTGTGCAGCTGCCTCAGCAAGGAGAAGCACAACAAGGAGAAGGAGCCGGAGGACTGAAGCAGGTGTGCTCGTGGCAGATCCACCTTAGTCGGGTGGTCAGGGTGATTGAATACTTCAACAAATGTTACATACCACCATCTGTACCACAAGCGTCACACACTGCTCAAAGCACCACACCCCCAGCATTCATACACCAACAATCTCTACCTACCAACACTCACACCCACATCTCACGCCTTGCACACAATGACAACTATTCAACTATGGCAAGTGCAAGGGTCATTAGTTCTTGGAATGATTGTGCTATGTGTGATATATTTATGCATAAATTTATTCATGGAGTTTGCAATATTTTGTGGTCTCTCTCAATTCAACTTTGCACCCAGGAGGACGCTGTGATATGACATGACACAGGGATGGTATGATGGGCATGTGGTGAGCAAAAGGGACCTGGGGTTTAAGTCATCCTGGTGTGAGGCTGGAGGTCTGTTTGGAGGAGGTGGCAGAGTTCTGTGACCACCACCTTGCTGATGCGGAGCCCTCTAATACACTGCTCCTCGCTTAATTGAAGGTAGGAGAAGTGCTTTCGGAATACCCTCGGAGGGTAAGGCCTCCTGGTGAGAGCCCTAATGGCCCTCCTCATCCCTCTGGCCACATGTTCCAGTCTTTCTCGCTGCCTCCGCTCCCTCTGCAGTAGATCCTGGCGGGCGAGGTCGACTGCCAGTACAGCCCCCATTAATGTAACCAAGTGTAGCACTTTGATATGTTGTCAGAATAAATGTAACTAATTTTTAGTAGCCTCAACACTCCTGAAACTAAAGAACCTTTTAAATGACTGTGCAACAGTTTAATTCAATCTCAAACAAGGAAGCAATGAAACAGCGCTAACCTGAGAGCTGCGACTCATTACTCATGATCCCTTTAAATAGCGCCCCTGGTGCCAGCTACCAACTGCTTCATGCCTCCTCTCCCTGTCGCTGTCGGGGCGAGGCGCTATGGCAGGAGGCGACAGTGAATTTGCACGCTCACTGACGTCACGATCAGCCTGGCGTTGAAGTCCCCGGCGGTAACTGATAGCGGCGGTGCTACGGGGAGGGGGGCGTATTTGGTACGCGCCGCTGGATTCACTTCGCCTCGCCCCGGCGCTACTGCATCAGCGCCCCATTAGCGCCCCCACCAGGCACTAACAGGAGGCGCTAACCAACTGAATTTCTCCCCCTAAGTCTCCTCTTTTTGATCTCAGTGTTAAACCTCCTCATTTTATTGCTCTAACGGACTGAAACTAGTTAACATATTCTCAACAGGCTGAAATCAAACAATATTCAGGTGCTAAGGATTAAACGGTAGCCAAGAGTTCTCGGCCTGTTTCGATTGTGCGTTTGTCTCTCCCTCTATGGCTCTATTTTGATGCATTTCATAAATCCAATGACTAAGACAAAGAGCTGATTTTAAAAATACAGAGGATTAACGAGGTGCAAACTTATTGAAGAACCTATTGAACTGCCCGAAATAGCCGGCGCGCTTGACATGTTATATGCGGCATCTTTGTATTTAATTCCCATGGTAATGGCAAATAGTTAGCGCCGTTTGCCTGATATAGGGGGCTGCCCATGATAAGCATGGATGGCATAAGTGGTGGGGACTGTAGTATCTTACAGGTAAATTGATCCCAATTATGTACAGGGTTACTATGCAGAGCTGTGTTTGGCTCACCTCAATCTATTCCTGATAGATTCAGAAGTATAACCAGCCAGATGTGCTCAGAATTCCCACTGTAACATGCTCAGACTGCTCTCCTACAGAAACTGCTGACTGCACATAGAACAAACATTATTCACTGACAAGTTGACAGTAATTCCTCATTAGCTCGCGATACTCTGCCACTCACTCTGCCAATTTTCAGATAATTCATTGGGTTTGGAAGGAGTACTTCCATGTGGCCTGCTTGCAATATTCCAGGTGTTGACAGAATTGTCCATTAAAAATAAGCCGTAGAGTTCAGTGCTGAGTCTAGAATAACATCCAGAGGAAGACCCATACTATTAGAGCAGTCTGTTATTGCAAAGCTCCATTATAATCAATAGCTGATCTTAAATCTTGATCAGATGCAACTGCATCTTTCCATCACTTATGTCTGCTTTGATTGTGATCAAAATAACACATGTTCCACTTCGCTCTCCCCAAAAAAAACAAGGTCTGCCAAACACTTTTTAAAGTACAAGATATCCCTTTAATACATTTATCCATTGAGGGGCCTAGAACGCGGAGATACAGATATAAAATTAATTGTGATGGATTTAGAACAGAGAGCAGAAGAAACTTTATTTACAGAGTGGGTTGTGAGGGAAGGGGAATGCACTACTGGAGTTAGTGATTGAAGCAGAGAGTACGTCAACATTTAGGAATGGTGCGAAGAAAAAGGGAATAAAGGGATGTGGTAACTGGCTGTGCAAATGGGATTAGAACTGCTGCTGGTGTGGAGGATAAAACACATGTTGTAATTTCTATGGAATTCTACATCCAGCACCTGAGACACAGGCAGACTCTCATTCTGATCGTTCAGCCAATCTTTTCTCAACCCCCTTGCAGTTTGGGGAATTTAACTGTAACTCACTGGGGCAGAACTTGTGGCCGTGACTACACCGTCATCCCGCCTTTGAAATTGACCGCAAGTTCGGGATTTCCGCATGCGCTAAATCCCGAGCTTGCGATCGGTCAAGTTCCGACTTGACAGACCATCCGCTCCGACAGTATTATCCTCATTGCTGGCGCAGAGTTGGGCTAATTGCCCACCAACTGCCCAGCAATCACGCATGAAAATTTTATGGCTGGTGCAAACAGATGCAGGAGCATAAGGGGACACCCGTCATGATCAAAAAATATTCATCTGTGGCTTTTTTGTTTAAATTAGTATAGATATGCTTGTCCTTTGCACTGAGCCTGCCTGAGGGATTAGCAAATCCCCAAAAGTTCAGTTGAATATTATCCGAATGTACATCTCTGCTTGAATAAAGAGGTGAAGTAGCCTGCAGTGCAGTGATTCCTTCTGACCTATTGATAATTTCCCCCAAAATTCATTTCTAATTCTAAGAATATAAATCCAGACTGGGGTGAGTGAGAGACTGAGGGTGAATGAGAGATCTTCTGTTTCCTGATTGGTGCACCGGCCCACGTGATCCCAGGTACGCCTACGCCTACGCGCGCGGAGCGCCCCAGGGATCCGTGGGCCACTACGCTACGCTCAACTCCGCAGCGACTGACAGCAGCTTCCCGGAGGAGGGTTCCCAGCAGGTACCTAACATTGTGCATTCCGTTCGGCGGTCGGCCGCGTACTCCATATCTACGCCGCCGACCGCAATTTCAGGACCATTAATGAGAAAGGAAATTGCAGGGGGAAATTGCAGACTTTTTGTCTTCATGACACATACAGCCCAGTAGTTAAAGGACAACATCAGCAGAGCAATTAGAAGAAGAGTTCACCAGCCTTAAGGGTGCTGGACTTTGTACACAGCGAGGACTATAGAAATGTAAGATGTTGTTGTGCACTATGTTCTTAATCTTCATTCAGACTTTGCTGCTCTTTCTTCAGAATGAGGTGTATCCAAACATATACTCTAAAAGGTCCATCACTATATTAAAAAAAAACATTTGACAGTTTTTTCCCACTTGCCTATTATTATACATATCAGGTTTTGTGATTTGGTTTAGGAGAGATTTCAGATCGATTCATATTAGGATTATGCTATTTAGTTAAATTCAGCTCCCACCCGGTTAAATCCACAGTATACAGCTTTTGAGAATATGGATTAGAATTCAGCACATAAAGGATTAGATCCAGATGAACTGCTGGAGAAATGATGTTTTGTGTATGGCACGTCAACTTGAGACAATGGAGATTCATTGAAGTAATTCCAGTAAACATTCATACACAAAATGGCTTCATTCGTGTTGGGGTTAATTGGCATGAACCCACACCTGGGAGGGCAGTAGTGGGTTTATGTGGCAGCATGCAGAATTGGGGTGGGTCAGAGGGCAAGGCTTTGGTTTACTGTCCAGCTACTGTCCAGATCTGCGAAGGAAATCAGTCACAGAGTGGGTGATTTTGACTTTGGGCGATAGTGTAAAATGGGCAATATCGATTCAGCCGCCCGTTATACATCTCGCCTGTTTTTCATTTCCATTGAAGTCCATGCCTTTGGACGCTCCTGCCTCTTTAATGTAAAACAAGATACCCTTTGCTGTATAATCAATTCTTATTTTACAAAATAGCATTGAGAAGATAATGGTCCAGAATTTGCTGGCAAAATAACGGCGAGTTTAATGCGCACAACGTTATTAATATGTAAATCGTCCGGCAGTTTGTGGCGGGGAAGAGATACAAATTGCTGGACAAATTAACCTCACGAAAACAGCAGCGCGCCCTCAACCTCCCCGTAAGTTTCAAGAAATTGCTGCATTTGCACTGTTAAAACAAATTAAACTTGTTGCAGAAAGTTAGGGCTGGTACTTAACAGGGTAAGGACCCTTTTAATGACGAGTTTTATGTTTCTGGAATGCCACTCAACCTCTCCAGCCCAGGAAGGGAACAACTGAAACTGCTGGAGTCTCATTCTTGCAGGTAGTAAATTGTTCCTAGAGGTTTTTAAAATTTAAATTTTCTATTTTTTTTTCTTACTTTTCCTTTCTGTCTCTTTTTCTCACTCGCTCTTAATCCAATCTTTCTTTTCCCTTCTTTATTTCTCTTTCTGTACATAATTTGGCTCTAATTCACCCTATTTCCTTCTCCATCGTTCCTCTGTAACTTTCTCTATCCTTAAATCTCATTGGTTAAGGAGATAGACTTTTGGTCCCATCGCTCACCAAGATCCCAGACGCCCCGTTGCCCTCGCCCACTGTTATCAGCTCGCATTTCCAGCAAGCTGCCGCACAAAAACATTCAAGCTGAAGGAAATAAATCTCTAACAAACGGGGCATGCCGCGAGACGCCCCACTTCAGCAGAATCTGGGCCGTTACGGTAAAAGATACATTTCTGACAAAAAATCAGCAGTTAAACTTTTAAAAATTTCCTTCCAATGTCCTATCAGAAAATACATTTGGTGTCAAAGAAAAATGACCTTGATATATTTTGTTTAAAGCAACGGTTCTTCATTCATAAAACCTTGTTTTCACAAAAAAACTGGAACATTTGGAAAGTTTCACTTTCTCAAAATTGATGCAAGTTCTCCTGTGAAAAATACAAAGGGTTCAGATTGAATTGCACAGTCCAGGAGAATAACGTACAGTGACTTATTCGCCAATGTCAAAAGCCTGTGGAGTTCCCTTGTTTACACTGCAGTGTGAAACGCTACTTAACTGTCCAATAATGCGAATAATATTTACTGTGCTCACTGCAAGGTCACTGTGTTGAGTCGAACATTTGGAGGACTAGATTAGCAGTGGAATAAAATGCAGCAAAATTACAGTTCTCTCCTCTATTCTGAGATTAACTTGCATCAGGAAATTATTCTGGTCCTGCACCTATCGTACTGCTTTATAATATCCAGCATGATAACATTATTTTATTATAAATGATGCACCACGAGATTGAAAATGTCCAACAATGAGGGTTAAAATCTTTTACTTTTAAAAAATAATGCTTGGCACAGGATCATTCACCACAGTTCCACAGAGACACAATTATAATAAATCTAGAATCTGGAAATTAAAAAGAAATGAAAATGACATAAACACACAAGTCTGTCAGCATCTACAAAGAGAAAAGGTAAGTTAATGTTTCAGATGAAGACCCTTCATTATGAAGAAACAATCAGAACTAAACTCGTTTTCATGGGAGAAAAGAATGAGGCAAGACATAATCCATGTTCTTAAAATGCTGGGAAGACAAATTACACAGACGTAAGCATTTATTTAACTTGGGGCTGTGAGTGCAGAACCAAGGGGTAAAATTGATTTTCACCAGCAGTACAAAACAGGCTCATAGCAAATCGTATATGGTGTGTGAAAGGAACAGGTTGAATGCTCTTTCTTTATTTCCCTTTATAATTTTTCCCCCCTGTATGGCTCTAAACAACATGATGCGGAGATGCCGGTGTTGGACTGGGGTGGACAAAATTGAGAGGTCGCACAACACCAGGTTATAGTCCAACAGTTTTATTTGAAATCACAAGCTTTCGGAGCTATCGATTTGCTCCTTCCTCAGGTGAAGTAAATTAGATACAGAATCTCCAAAGCATATATAGATGGAAAACAAAGAATGTGTACTTTACAATTGCAGACCAATAAATTAAATCATCCTGACTATCTGCCGAGGTGTGATAAAGTTAATTAAGTCAGCCAGGAAGGTACCACATCAAAGACATAGCAAGATACAACTGAGACAATGAGGTGTAGTCGCAGGGGTTCTAACGTGTCAAAAGCTGCCGTCTGTATGTAAAACGAAAAGCTTTAACATTTTTTTACTTTTTTACTGGGAAAATTTTTACTTTTTTTACTGGGAATCACATCTGTGAACAAGCTAACGACGACTCGAGTCCGGATCACGTCATGTATCGTGACATAAACCCAAGATCCCGATTGAGACCGTCTTCATGAGTGCGGAACTTGGCTATCAGTTTCTGCTCGATGATTTTGCGTTGTCGTGTGTTTCTAAGGTTGCCTTGGAGAACGCTTACCCGCAGATCGGATCTGCGGGTAAGCGTTCTCCAAGGCAACCTTAGAAACACACGACAACGCAAAATCATCGAGCAGAAACTGATAGCCAAGTTCTGCACTCATGAAGACGGTCTCAATCGGGATCTTGGGTTTATGTCACGATACATGACGTGATCCGGACTCGAGTCGTCGTTAGCTTGTTCACAGATGTGATTCCCAGTAAAAAAAGTAAAAATTTTCCCAGTAAAAAAGTAAAAAAATGTTAAAGCTTTTCGTTTTACATACAGACGGCAGCTTTTGACACGTTAGAACCCCTGCGACTACACCTCATTGTCTCAGTTGTATCTTGCTATGTCTTTGATGTGGTACCTTCCTGGCTGACTTAATTAACTTTATCACACCTCGGCAGATAGTCAGGATGATTTAATTTATTGGTCTGCAATTGTAAAGTACACATTCTTTGTTTTCCATCTATATATGCTTTGGAGATTCTGTATCTAATTTACTTCACCTGAGGAAGGAGCAAATCGATAGCTCCGAAAGCTTGTGATTTCAAATAAAACTGTTGGACTATAACCTGGTGTTGTGCGACCTCTCAATTCTAAACAACATGTCATACTTATGAGCAAGTTGGTGTGCAGTACCTAAACCAACAAATACTGGCCACAATTTCTGTTTGTTAAAATTACATTTCAGATTCTATTTTGCTCTCTGCTTTTTAATAAGTAATAGACCTGTGAACCAACTTCAGAATCAGTAAACATGGGCGAACTTCGGAATCAGAGGACACAATGGCGAACTTCAGAATCAGGGACACGGTAGGTGTGCCAGTACACATCAGTTGTCTAATAACAATGAACTCAAAAGTACAATAGCGACGGTTGATCTTTTTACCAGGTGACGCACACGCTACACATGCCTAGCCAAGCCAGTTTGTCACCATGGCAATGTGCAATACCTTTGAACGCACACATAGAAAAGCAGGAATGGAGCCGCAATCATCCCGAGGAGAAGCTTAAAAAAATTTTTACATCTAAAAATAATGCAGTTTTGCAAAAGGTCTTTTGGCTGCAAGTTGCAATTTTCCACATGAATATTCTTAAACAGAATTATTTTTTTATCAAGTGTGTGCCATTCTGCAGTCAATACAAGTCTGACGATTCTAGGTGAGGAAGTATCTTACTTGCCTCGCCCGATGAGCCTTCTCTGCCAAATGAACTGTTCTCACTTACCTTTGTGCACCCAAAATGTTCATAGACCACATGTTAGTACCTTGACTTTGACGTGAATTATCAGTAGCTATGACTGATGTTTATCACCATTCCTAACAATAGACACGTATGCAGTGTTCCACGACTGCATAGTTTCAGCAAACAGTTTATGTTTATTATATCAGTCATTGTTTCATTGTGTGTCTTCCTTTCCACCGCCCCGACCCCCATCCCCCACCCTCCTCTTTAAACAACTTTTTGTAGTTACCTATTTCCTGGAGCCATAAGACAATATTTTAATTCATTTACCTTGAATACAGGAAATCGATGGGTGGATCATTGGAAAAAGCTTAACGGCTTTAACTCTGCTTGAAATGGAAAATTACTCAATCCTCCCCCTACCCGGCCCCCCACTGTAATCAGACCTAGAATTGCCAACTCAACAGGGAAAACAGGAAGACACAAATTCCCCTCTGTCTGGCCAAAAATAACTTTAAAAAAATGCCAATCCATACATGGCAGCTGTTGATGTTTCTGCCATTGCCATTTACACTTCATCTAGAGTCATCTTTTGTTTCTTAACTTGTCCCATTACCTTCTCCCTTTTGCCTTGCACCATCATCCCTTTTGTCTCTTAATCTCTCCTGCCTTCCATCCTGTCACAGACTTCCCTCGGGTAAGGACGTAGATTTTTTCCCGATAGGAGGCATCCGCACGCAGGAAGCCTCCTATCAGAAGTTACGGGCCAGTATAACTCATGTTTCAGCTGTTAACTGCTGATCACAGTTGTAACTCAATGCAGTACCATTATAGCCCTTAAGAGCAGCCACTCTTTGTACAGGCAGTTCAGAATGCAGTCGTGCTTGAACAGTGCAATAGGTTTCCTAAAACCATTATTAATTATTAACCACAATTGGTAATCAAAGTACTTTAAGTACTGAATGCATCAAAGTGGAATTACAATAATATTGAATAAGTAAATATGTTGAACAGTTAAAGCAATTGACCTTCAATGGGACAGCACAGTACTGGGTGTGGAATTTTTAATAGTGGGAAATAAAATGATAGTTTTTTTCAGCCAACACCTAGTTACATGACAATATTTGTATGTAAGAGATAGGAAGGATAGATTACCTCAGGATATAATAAATACATTGGCACAAATTGAATCAATATAAGATCTGTAGTATAACTGGCCTACAAGTAATGGATTCAGTACTTGAGCATTTTGTTCACAAATAATAATTCCTTAAATAAATTGAAGTCATCGCATTGTTTCATTTTGTGAAAAAGGTGAAACCCATTTAATTCAGATAGAACATTTTAATCAACTGTAAGATTAGAAGAATTAAATAATTATCTTTTCCTTTTTGACAAAGGTGTCAGCTGTGGCTCAGTGGGTAGCACACTTGTCTCTGAGTCAGAAGGTTGTGGGTTCAAGTCCCCACTCCAGGGACTTGAGCACATAAAGCTAGGCTGACACTCCAGTGCAGTGCTGAGGGAGTGCTGCACTGTCGGAGGTGCCGTCTTTCGGATGAGACGTTAAACCGAGGTCCCGTCTGCCTCCTCAGGTGGATGTAAAAGATCCCATGGCACTATTTCGAAGAAGAGCAGGAGAGTTAACCATCGTGTCCAGGCCAATATTTACCCCTCAACCAACACAACAAAAACAGATTATCTGGTCATTATCACATTGCTGTTTGTGGGAGCTTGCTGTGAGCAAATTGGCTGCCGCGTTTTCCACATTACAACAGTGACTCCACTTCAAAAAGTACTTCATTGGCTGTAAAGCACTTTGAGACGTCCGGTGGTCGTGAAAGGCGCTATATAAATGCAAGTCCTTCTTTTTCCTCACTAATTTTCTCCCTGCATTTCTCTCCTTGCGGCAGATGGAGTTCAATGTGGGGAGGTAGGAAGTCATCCACCTTGGATCTGAGAAAGATAAGTCGGAACATTTTCTTAATGGTGAGAGACTAGGAACTGTGGAGGAGCAAAGGGATTTGGGTGTCCATGTACACAAATCACTAACAGCTACTGCACGGGTACAAAAATGAATCAAAAAGGCTAATGGGATGTTGGCCTTTATCTGAAGGGGGTTGGAATGCAAAAGCGAGGGAGTTATGCTTCAGTTATACAGAGCCTTGGTCTGATTCCATCTGGAGTGTTGCGTTCAGTACTGAGCAGCGCACCTGGGGAAGGATATATTGGCCTTGGAGGGGGTAAGGTGCAGATTCACCAGAATGATTTCAGGACTTCAAGGGTTAAATTTTGAGGACCGGTTGCATAACCTTGGCTTGTATTCCCCTAAGTTTTGAAGGTTTAAGAGTGATCTAATTGAGATCTTTAAAATGATAAAAAGGACTTGATAGGATAGATATAGAGAAACTATTTCCTCTGGTGGGGAAATCCAGAACAAGAGGGCATAAGCTTAAAATTAGAGCTAAGCTATTTAGGAGTGTAGTCAAGAAGCACTTTTTCACATAAAGGTTAGTAGAAATATGGAACTCACTCCCCCAAAATCTTAGCATCATACAGCACAGAGGGAGGCAATTCGACCCATCGTGCCTGTGCTGGCTCTTTGAAAGAGCTCTCCAATTAGTCCCACTCTCCTGCTCTTTCCCCATAGTCCTGCAATTTTTTCCCCTTCAAGTATATTCCCCATCAAAAGGCTGTGTCAATTGAAATTTTCAAGACAGAGATCGATAGATTCTTGCTACATAAGGGTATCAAAGAATATGGATCAAAGGAAAGTAAATGGAGTCGAGGTACAGAATAACCACGATCTTATAGAATGGTGGAACAGGCTCGAGGGGCTGAATGGCCTACTCTTGTTCCTATGTTCCTTGCTGGGGTACAGTTCCATTTACCTTTCAAAAAGACTAATGGACATTCACTGTTTATGTGTCAGAAGTGAGAAAATAGAATCAAACCTGAAAGTGAACACATTTTTTTTTTCGTTTCGCTTTGAAATGAAATGAAAACAAAAAGGTATCCATCACTTTTTGGTTATTACAATAGCAAAATCTCTCCAGATGTCTCTCTCCCTCTCAACCTGCATGGTCCAAAAATGTCGCTGACAAGGAAAGGCAGGAAGTGCCCGCCTTTAAATAGCGCTCCCCCAGCCCCTTCCCCACTTGAAAACGTTCCCCTCTATTTGGTTATTGTTTTCCAACACTTTTTAAATGACCACACACCACACACCATTCCCTAGTTGGAAGGACAAGGAAGCAGTTTGTTTCTAAGCCTCTGTCGGTGCTACTCCGTTACCAAATGCTGGCCGGTGTACAAGAGCGCTGACTCACCAATGAATGTTCCCTTCTCCCTGTCAGGAATTCCTTACCTTCACCCGTTTCACTTTTAATTTTGCTCCCGTCCAGGGCTTTCAACTTGATATGCGATGGAGAAGGCTCACTTTGGTTGAAATTTCTCCAGCTGGTAGAGTGCGAGTATCTCCTGTTGGGCAGCCAGAGGTGCTCTGTTGGGAATGGTACCTGTGGAATCGCCAAACCCACATCTCTGGCTGGACGCCAGACAACGTAGTACAAAGAGAGTAAAATCTAACTTGAAAGTCTTAATGATATTCTATGGAGTAGTTTACACAGCCAATATACATTAATCATGTATGTGTCCATCTACATAAAGAAAGGACTTCCATTTATATAGCGCCTTTCACAACCTCAGGATGTCCCAAACTGCTTTACAGCCGATGAAGTACTTTCTAAAGTGTAGTCACTGTTGTAATGTAGGAAACGCGGTAGCCAATTTGCGCACAGCAAGGTCACAAACAGCAATGTGATAATGACCAGATAATCTGTTTTAGTGATGTTGGTTGAAGGATAAATTTGGCCAGGTCCACCGGGGAGAACTCCCCTGCTCTTCTTTGAAATATTGCTATGGGATCTTTTACGTCCACCTGAACGGGCAGTGTAACATCTCATCTGAAAAACAGATTATTTTATGAGCAGTTTAAAATATAAACAAGATTAAGTAAATAGGAAATCCTTGGGGGAAAAATTTGGTTGGTTAGCGCCTCCCATTAGTGCCTCTGGGGGGCGCTAATGGGGCACTAGGAACTTAGCGCCCTAGCGTGGCGATTTTAGCGCCGCTCGCGAAATTGACCAGTCGTTTTGCGGCGGCGCTAAACACTAACGCCACGATCTCCTGCACCTGCAGATCGTGACATCAGTCGAGCATGCAACGCCCCGGTAGCGCCCTGGACCGGATATTGAGTCACGCCCCCTGCCTTAGCGCCTGCCACTAGGAGTGACAGGTAGAGGGGAACGCTTTCAAGTCGGGAAGGAGCTGGGGGAGCGCTATTTAAAGGTGGGCGCTTCCTGCCTTTTCTTGTCGGCGAAATTTTTGGAACACGCAGGTTGAGAGGGAGAGAGAGGTCTGGAGAAATTCGACGCTGTACGAAGGAGTTTTGGGTCCTGAGAACCACTTTGGAGGTTAATTTTTATTTCACCTTCATATTTACGATATTTAGAAGCTTGTATGGGGGCTGCGCTAACTCGGGGTGTCGTCGTCCAGCTGCACAATCGGAGGCAGCAGAGGCGCAGAGAGAGAGAGTGGCAAACGTGGCCAGAGGGAGGAGGCCTCTGCACAGGAGACCTTACCCTCCCAGGGTATTCCAGGAACAATTCTCCTACATTCATTTGTCTGAGGAGCAGTGTTTCCGCAGGCTGCGCTTCAGCAAGGAGGTGGTCACTGAGCTCTGCCACCTGCTGCAACCAGATCTGCAGCCTCAACTGAGGACCAGGACATCTCTGTCGGTGGCAGTGAAGGTGACAGTGGCTCTGAATTTTTATGCCAGCGGCTCCTTTCAGGCTTCTACTGGGGACATCGCCAATATCTCCCAGTTCGCTGTCCATTGCTGTATCCGGGAGGTGACAAAAGCTTTGTATAAAGGGAGACGCCAGTACATCTCTTTCCCCATGACCCGGGACAAACAGAGCAAATGTGCATGTAGCTTTGCGAGGATAGCGGGCTTCCCCATGGTTCAGGGCACCATTGACTGCATGCATGTGGCATTGCGGGCACCTCATGAAAATGCAGAGGTCTTCTGAAACCACAAGGGCTTCCACTCTTTAAATGTACAATTGGTCTGTGACCACAGACAGTTCATACTCGCCGTCAATGCCTGCTATCCTGACAGCAGCCACGATGCTTTTATCCTGCGCCAGTCTGGTGTGGCAGACCTCTTTCAAGCACCGCGTCAACCTAGTGGATGGCTCCTCGGGGACAAGGGTTATCTACTCTGCACCTGGCTGATGACACTGCTCCGTAACCCCCAACACTCCTGCCGAGCTGCAATACAGTGAGAGCCATAGCGCCACCAGGAACCTCATAGAGCAGACGATCGACATCTTGAAGCAACGGTTCCGGTGTCTGGACCACTCAGGAGGAGCCCTGCAGTACTCTCCCGAGCGAATCTCCCATTTCATTGTTGTGTGCTGCATGCTGCATAACATTACCATCATGAGAACCCAGCCATTGCCACCAGGGATTGGAGCACCACCTGAGGAGGAGGAGGAGGAGGATGAAGAGTAGAATCAGCAGCACCAACGTGGGAGGGAGGCGCTCAATGTTGCCACTGCAAGGGCCGTCCATGAACGGCTCATAAGACACCGATTCTAACCCTTTACAGAGAAGATGGCTTCTGGGATGAAGAAGCACATCATCGAAAGCATCCCGCACCCCCTATTGCCGGGCAAAACTGCAATGAGTCAAATCACCAAAGATGTAAAGTTTGAATTAAAAAGTGTATTTATATTACAAACTCTGTGTCATTTATTCAGGACAAACAATTAGAAACCAAACCCAACAAATCATGAACTAACAAAACTCATTCTCACAACATGGAGATAAACGGCAAAACAGTAAACAAATATAATAAGAACCTCGAACTTTCCCACAAACATTCCCACCATTTATTTACAGATTCTACTGTTGGGCCTTCGAGGGTGACCTCTATCCCTTGCGCACTTCCCCCCTTCCCATCATACTGTTCCTCCGTAATGTGGCCCCAATGGCTGCAGCAAGGCTGGGGGAAGGCTGCTGAATGTTGGATCCAGAGACTGCAGATGGCCTTGAAGGACGCCCTTGACCAGCTCTGGGCCTGGAGGGCCCGGCTGCAGACTGCACCAACTCTGCATGGGCGGCAGCAGTCTGGGCTGGCTGGGTTGCAGGCCGTGCCAAGATCAACGGGGAAGTGGCAATGGTGGGAGCAGGAATGCTGTCATCCTGAGAGAGGACAGCACCTTCCTGCTCGACCGACACACCGCCACTCCCACGGGGCAGTACCTCAGCATCTGGAGCAATCTGCTCAAGCACAGATTGCTGGCCTGCTGTGGTACCGTGAGATCCCCGAGGGACTGTGGGCGACCCAGCGAGGATGGTAGCAGTCAGTGCTTGCGTGACATCAATCGGAGACTGCATGAGAGCAGTATGAGACTTGATGGCACCAGCCAATGACTTAATTGCAGCACTAAGCCGTTGCATTGCGTCGGCCTGTGCTGCAATGGGTCCTGCCACCTCACCCGTTACACGCGGCATGGGCTCTGGTTCACCACGGTCTCCCTGCAATTCCACCATCCTCTGCAACAAGACAAGGATCGGTTCAAGGGTTTGCGCACAGATGACAGCTGTGCTAGCGGCTGGCTCCTCCACGCTCCTGGCCAGTCCATCCATGCTTTCGGGCACCCTTGCCATTGCACCCATGAGCTCAATGTGCATGCTCAAGGCCTGGGTATTCATGGCTGCTGACATGAATCTTGTCATTCATGTGGAAATGGCTTATGAAATAATACTGAGTGGCCTACGGGTGGTGCTGTCCAGGGAGAGTATAAATACTCGGGCACGGGCCCAGCTTGCGCAGGACATTCTTAACAGGAACTAGTGAAGGACACAACTAGATCTCCATGTTGTAAAACAGTTGATTAAAGCTTTGTTTAATGCTTAGACCAAGTGCCTAGTAGTTTTCTTACGTCAGCCGCGATGTTGAGATCCTCATCCGAGTCCTGTGCAGCAGAACTTGCGCGCCTACTCACCCTCCGGGGAGATGGCCCCCAAGCTTTCCTACCCCCATGGTTTTGCTGCAGCCCGCTGGATCCAGTAGATTGGGGGAAAAATTGGGTATCGCCCATTTTGGGGCGCTAATATCGGCCGGGCGCAAAGTTTAGCACCCGGCGCTAATTATCACCTCCTAATGCAAAATTCGCCTCTATCGCCCCTGGAGGTGATTTGAGCGCTAAATCAAGCATTACACACCTCTCTTAAGGCGCTAACGTCGGGGAGCGAGGTGTTACCTCAGAGCGCTGGTGAAGCTCAGACGATGTCAATTAGCATGGAACCCAGACAGACTGGCGCCGGCCAGTTCTTAAAGGGGAGGGTACATCTTGCTAGCCAGCCACACCCTTCTCATTGCAGCGTTGACTCTGGTGCTGGAAAGACTTAGGTTGTGTGATACTAATGTACAAACGCAACATGTTCGTCTGAAATTCCTCTCTTTATTATTGCAATGGAAGGATTAGCTTCTCTTTTTGTTCCACCGAAAACCCATCACAACATTTAAGAGTCTCCAGTTCAAGTTGTTGAATATCCAAACTGCTGTAGGGTTTCTGTTTGAACATTACGAATTGCATACTCTCCCCGCATAGGGAGATATTCCACCTATCCAAGTTCAAAGAGCATAGGTTGGCAGGGCTGAGGCTAATAGTGACCCCCATGTTTTCACAGGGATACTGTTCGAATTTAGACAGATAAAACTATGCAGCTTGCCAGAGCTGCCTCCCACTGCTTGTTTGGCTAGGACCACTCTCTCCACTGGGGCATTGGGTTGTAAGATTATCTGGAGCTGAATGGGAAGAATCCTGGCACTCAGTACAAAATCTGCCACTCCAACATTTCATTAGTGAGTCAAGCTGGATGGTCAGACATAAACAGTACTGCGGACCTGCCTGGTTCAGCCACTGGATTACAAAGTCTGCCAAAGAGGGTTGTCTTGCTCGTGAGCCTCCGAACCTGTTTAAAATAAATGGGTTAATGTCCCTGCTAAAATACTGGAGGGAAAACTTTGATGTAATTTCAGGCTCTCATTCAAAGATTGGGCTACACCACTGTGGCTCATTGGTAGCACTCTCGTCTCAGAGTCAGAAGGTTGTGGATTCAAGTCCCACTCCAGAGACTTGAGCACAAAAATCTAGGCTGACACTCCAGTGCAGTGCTGAGGGAGTGCTGCACTGTCGGAGGTGCCGTCTTTTGGATGAGACGTTAAACCGAGGCCCCGTCTGCTCTCTCAGGTGAACGTAAAAGATCCCAGGGCACTATTTCAAAGAAGAGCAGGGGAGTTCTCAACCAACATCACTAAAACCAATTACCTGGTCATTGTGATATTGCTGTTTGTGGGACCTTGCTGTACGCAAATTGGCAGCCGTGTTTCCTACATTACAACAGTGACTACACTTCAAATGCACTGACTTGGTTGTAAAACACCTTGGGACGTCCTCGGGTTGTGAAAGACGCTATATGAATGTAAGTCTTTCTATCTATCTATTTTCCATCTGTGCCCCTGATTTGAAATTATCCACTTATCTCATAGAAAAAAATTACAATCTCAAGACTGACTTTTTTCCGTCAATGAACTGCGAAGAATACTTTAAACTGTAAATAAGAAATTCAACATTAATTCTGAAAACAAAACTAAAACAAGGACATTCAGTAGAAGTTCCATAGGCATTAGTCAAGCAGTGACTTGAGCCACTGGCTTCTATGAATCTATAAAACATATTAAACTACTTCTTATGAAATTAAAAATACCAGATTATTGCCCAGATTTCTTCTATACACATTAGAACAGAAGTGCTATTCTATAAGTGAATTGGGACAGTGGTTTATTGGTTGCACTCTCGTCTT
Source organism: Squalus acanthias (assembly GCA_030390025.1). Classification (NCBI taxonomy): domain Eukaryota; kingdom Metazoa; phylum Chordata; class Chondrichthyes; order Squaliformes; family Squalidae; genus Squalus; species Squalus acanthias. The sequence goes on from CM059446.1 coordinate 39,975,594, forward strand.
AGAGTCAGATTCAAGTCCACTCCAGAGACTTGAGCACAAAAATCTAGGCTGACACTGCAGTGCAGTACTGAGGGAGTGCTGCACTGTTGGAGGTGCCGTCTTTCGGATGAGATGTTAAACTGAGGGCCCTGTCTGCTCTCTAAGGTAGATGTAAAATATGCCATGACATTATTTCGAAGAAGAGCAGGGCCAATTTAGCCAATATTTGTCCCTCAATCAACATCACTAAAACAGATTATCTGGTCATTATCACAATGCTGTTTGTGAGAGCTTGCTGTGCCATGTTTCCGACATTACAACAGTGACTACACTTCAAAAAGTACTTCATTAGCTGTAAAGCGCTTTGGGACGTCCTGAGGCTGTGAAAGGTACTATATAAATGCAAATCTTGCCTTTCTTTTTACTTGCAGTCCTAAAGCAAACTGAAATAACACCCATGAAAGTGGAAGCTACAAGAAGCAGCAAGCTGCTGATGAATGAGACTGAGGAGTCTGTAATCGTGTTAAACTGTGAAATTCTTGCGCATTGCTGCTCTGTACAAGAGTCAACATACAAAGAGCATCTTGTATAAACACAATTTGGGAATGGCAGCTCAGAAGCGTTAGCATTCATGTTTAGAACTGTTTTGATTTTCAAATCCAGGAACTTCAGCAAGTCACAACAACTAAAGGGTAAAAATTGTTTTTCACTTTCTCCTGACACAGTGGACTCTTCCCTCAAATTATCCTGTTCAAACCACAATCTCTCACATTACAATTTCAATGTACTTTTGTGGTACACTCGTCCTCCAAGGATTTTTGTGATTTCGTTCACCATAATTGTGAGCTATGTTACACTTAAACTTCACTATACATTGCTAGAACTATCAGTCAAGGTTGGCTCTCAATCACAGGGACAATCAGGAGTACAACTGAGGTGTCCTACAACTATTTTTTTTTAATTCACACTTCGAAGACCGCTTTCATGTGCAGCAATTCATTGTGTGTCGAATTCTGCACTGTCCACCAGCCACCATTTATAGTTCTATCTTTCTTCAGAAACTCCGTAAATTTTCAAACTCTGACAAATATGCATGTAGCTTCCCAATCCATTGGTGTCATAACTAAATATTCTGATGTTAAAGTGGTCTACTCCAGTTTTCATGGCAAGTAGCTGTTCAATTTTCTTTCTGTTCTAATGTGTATAGAAGAAATCTGAGCATTAGTCTGGTATTTTTAATTTCATAAGAAGTAGTTTAATATGCTTAATAGATTAATAGAAGCCAGTGGCTCAAGTCACTGCTTGACTAATGTCTATGGAACTTCTACTGAATGTCCTTATTTTAGTTTTGTTTTCAGAATTAATTATTGAGTTTGAGAGAGTGAGATATCAGGACAGGTTACATTGTTTCACCAAAGTCTGAATCCGATAGCTGTTTCCCTATGAGTGTTTGTAATCCATGAGGTATGGACCTCTGATACAGGTATAGTTCAAGTGTTAGTCTCTAAGATTGAGACTGCCTGGCATTATTAGCTTGCTTCTCTTCTATACTCCCATCTGTCGCCAACTCTCCACAATCCAACTCTCACGCAGCCTTGGCCCCATATCACTCAATAGCTTTGTTCCATCTTCTCCCCAGCCCTAACCAGGCTCATTTCCTCCGTAATTCATCAATCTCCTCCTGATCCAGCTCCTGAACACACAGCTACTTTTCCTTGGCCTCAATCTTTCTGACAGCATGAATAGCTTCCTTTACACAGGCACTATTCCCTCCTCTTTCAAAACTACCCTCATTGTGCCCCCTTCTTAAAAACACTACCCTAGACTCTTCTGTCCTCTCCAACTACTGGCCCAAATCTCTAATGTCCTTAAACATATCATCGCCATTTAGCTCCATGCTCACCTCTGCCACTATTCCCTGTTTGAGCCCCTTAAGTTCATGTTCCATCCTGCCAGCAACACTGAGACCACCTTGGTCAAAGTCACCATTGACATCCTTTGTGACTGTGACCGTGGAATGTTAACCTTTCATACCTTCCTCAAATGCATTTGCTGGAATTGACACCCCCATCCTTCTCCGCAGCCACTCCTGCATGGTTCACCTGCATGGCACCCCCCAAGGTTCCATCCTTGCCCCTTATTTGTTGCGCTTTGGAGATGTTACATGTATGGGGATAGTGACTGATTCTGGGAGAGCTATTTGTGTTCCTCTGAATGATACAGATCAGCCACGATCTAACTGAATTATGGAACAGGCTCAAGAGGCTGAATGGCCTACTCCTGTTTCTGTGTTCCGAATAGAAGAGGTGTACAGATGGGGTTATCCAGCTTCTCTTGCCCATATCTATTCAAATAGTGTAACTTTGGTTTCTTTTCTGTATGATATTTGTAATTATATTTGGGGAGATATGTATATCTGTGAACTAGTAGGCCTCGAGGTTCAGGTAGTGGTGTAATTCAGTTCCTAATGGTTCAGAACGGATGCAAATCTCATCAAAATGGTCATGAGCTCATCGCACACAGTTTTTCAGACTTAATTGTTCATAGCTTCAGGTGTTTTGGGTTTATGCAGGAGTACCGACTAGAGGTGGGAGCAGAAAATTGCAGGGTAGGTGAAAATAGAAGGGATGCAGATAATTGAAGAGAAGTGGCAAAATACGGGGACAACAATTCTCACAGCCATTGGAAAGTCTCAGCACCGTCCCCGCAGCTCAGCATTTCAGTGTGCCGGGAAGGAAGTGGAGGCTGCATCTGACCATTATTTATGGGCTGCCTTCAGGCATCCTTGCAGCAGATGGCACAGTTTTGCATTTTGATCTGAACCTGGTGAGAAAAAATCCTTAAAGACTTGCATTTCTACAGCGCCTTTCATGACCACCGGACGTCTCAAAGCGCTTTACAACCAATGAAATAGAGTCACTGTTGTAATGTAGGAAACGCAGCAGCTTCCACAAACAGCAATGTGATAATGACTAGATCATTTGTTTTTGTTATGTTGGTTGGGGGATATGTATTGGTCAGGATACCAGGGATAAGTCCCCTGCGCTTCAAAATAGTGCCGTGGGATCTTTTACATCCACCTGAGAAAGCAGACGGTGCCTCGGTTTAACGTCTCATCTGAAAGATGGCACCTCTGACAGTGCAGCACTCCCTCAGCACTGCACTGGAGTGTCAGCCTAGCTTTATGTGCTCAAGTCCCTGGAGTGGGACTATGAACGCACAACCTTCTGACTCAGAGGCAAGTGTGCTACCAACTGAGACACAGCTGACACATAGTAGGACATACTTTCTTTCATGCAATACTACTAAAATCAGTGTACTGTGGCCAGCGATGCTGGTTGAAGGTTTAAGAAAACTTCTTGTTAATCCCACTGCCACCTTAGCAACACTGGGTGCCAAGAACACAGCAATGTTGCTAAGGTGTTAATAAAGGGAAACAGTTGGATGTTATTTCCTGTCAATAGCAACTGATTCGAATACACCCCAGAATATGGGCAGACATATTCAATGTCTGCCGTTTCATCCAGCGGGAAATCTTTGAGGTGGCAGTCAACACCAACAGCTGGTGGAATGGCTTTCTTGCCTGTCTTCTGCCCCCAACCGCCTCATTACTACCAAGAATCGGGGCCTGGCAGGTCAGAAAATACGCTCTCCAAGGCCTGTTGCAGAGAATGTTGGACGGCATTTTTGAAAACAGAGGCAAATTATTAACTGTATGGTAATTAAGCATAGTTGCAGCAGAGCCATTAGAATGTTATTTTCTACTTTCTCCTCATGGTAATTCACGGTCAGCCACCCAGGAGCATATAACACGCAATAATGCAAATTAAACTGCTTAACAAGCAGAATGAACCCATTTGACCTTTGTTAATGAGCAGCACTTAGTTTCCACTGACAGTAAATATAGAAACATCGTGTGTAACATAACACTAACGGATAACCCAGATCTTAGTCAGCAGGAGCTTCATACATTAAAGGACAAATTCATTATAAGGAAGTGAATGATGGGATCTAACAAATGTATCTAATCAGTTCTTCCAGATATCAGAGGGATTCTGATATACATAGGAAATCTCTCCTTGAAATTGTCTCTGCTCAGGGACCTTGTCCCTCGCAGTCCAGGTCCACTCTCCTTGTGGGTGTGAGAATGCCAGCTTCAGAGTAATGGGCTGCACATCGTCCAGAAGGGTATGTTTTTCAGTAGCCTACTTGTGAATAAAAACTAGCTGTCATACAATCAGTATTTATTAATCAGCAGGCCAGCACCATCATTGCAATGTTTCCAGATTTGTATGGCATTGTTTAGTTTTGGACAGTAGATAGTGAGGAAGGCCATACAAGACCACAAGATAATTACAGATAAGGAAGACCATTTGGCCCATCCTAGTTCATTTATCCAAGACTGGCCAAAAGGTCCAACCATTACAGCATCAAATTGGTTCTTAAATCTATCGTATGCTGATGAGTCATTGTGTGAAGAATAACTTCCTAAATTTGCCATTTACTAATTTGTCGGCTGTGACTCAGTGGGTAGCACACTCGCCTCTGAATCAGAAGGTTAAGGGTTCAAGTCCCACTCCAGAGACTTGAGCACAAAATCTAGGCTGACATTCCAGTGCAGTACTGAGGGAGTGCTGCACTGCCGGAGGTGCCGTCTTTCAGACGAGACATTAAATCGAGGCCCCGTCTGTTCTCTCAGGTGGACGTAAAAGATCCCATAGCACTATTTCGAAAAACAGCTGCCCTGGTCAATATTTATCCCTCAACCAATCGCACTAAAACAGATTATCCGGTCATTGTCTCATTTCTGCTGTGGGACCTTGCTGTGCGCAAATTGGCTGCCGCGTTTCCTACATTACAACAGTGACTACACTTCAAAAGTACGTGATTAGTTGTAAAGCACTTTGGGATGTTTTGAGGTTGTGAAAGGCGTTATATAAATACAAGTCTTTCTTCTTTTTGCATTCTATTTGAACCAGTGGCCATTCTCCTACATTCACAATTTAAGTAACCTTTTCCATACCATTTACTGTCTTATATACCTCCATAAGATCACCTCTCAGATGCCTCCTTTCAAGGCTGAAAAATCATAGAATCATAGAATCTTACAGCACAGAAGGAGGCCATTCGGCCCATAGTGCCTGTGCTGGGTCTTTGAAAGAGCTATCCAATTAGTCCCACTCACCCCGCTCTTTCCCCATAGCCCTGCAAATTTTTCCTTTTCAAGTATATATCCACTTCCCTTTTGAAAGTTGTTATTGAATCTGCTTCCAACACACTAGTTCGGTTAACATATTATGGACACCAGCAACACATTAGTCCAGAATTTCCTGAAAAGTTTCAGTGTAACTGTGGCGTAAGAGGGGAGTTGTGCCATTTGTTTCAAGGAAATCCACGTGTAGCTTGGGTTACACCGGAACATTCCTACTTTCAAGTTTCCTCAACCATTTGGGTCACCTCGAGTTACGCCAACTGAAACTATATGAACTAGGGGCCATAAATACAAGGTAGTCACTAATAAATCCAACAGGGAATTCCGGAGAAACCTTATACTCAGATAATGGTTAGAATGTGGAACTCGCTACCACAAGGAGTAGTTGAGGTGAATAACAGAGATGCATTTAAGGGGAAGCTCGATAACGACATGAGGGAGAAAGGAATAGAAGGATATGTTGATGGGGTTAGATGAAGAGGGGTGGGAGGTGGTTCGTGTGGAGCATAAACACCGGCATAGACCTGTTGGGCCGAATGGCCTGTTTCTGTGCTGTAAATACATTGTAAGCCCATTTAGCTCATTAACATAGCTCCGCTGAACGGGCATAAATTTAGACCCAAAATTTAGACGCTATTTCTTGTGTTTTATAGTTTATTTTAGCGATTTAAAAAAAAATTCTCCTTACTGCAATCTGCAACGTATTTCCTATATCTTTGAATGTTTTTTTTTAATAGCATCAGAATCTGTTACATTAAAAAGAGAAAAGCTTCCATAATTGCATTTTGTAAACAGGCTGTACTTAATGTGCAGAAATTATGGTTTGACGGTTTCAAACCTTAATTTTCATAACATCATAAGATAAAGAGGGACTTAAGGAAATGGCACGTTACATGCTTCCCTCAGGCCCCGATTGTTACGTCGTTTTATTATGTTCCAGCGTATGCTAATAAGGTTCTCAGGAAATTTCCGTGTAAATTGCCGTCAGCAAGATTGACGTGGAAACCAGCGTAAATTTCACCACAAAGTGGATTGAGCAAATTCTGGGCCATTGAGTTGGATATTAAATACATATTTAATCCTTATACCGCTGGACCCTCCTCACAGTGGTGATTAATGTTCAGTTAGTCTCCAGGTTGATGATAGAGCCAACCTACTTAGCTAACTATGTCTGGCCACTCTGTAAAGAAATGAGGCAAGTACGTAATCTCACCATGCAGCTGGTGTGAACCAATTGACGCATCAACACATTTTCAGTGCCCAAGCCCTTTGTAACACTCCCTGTCTCCAGATATGGAACAGAGCGCTGCAAGGGAGCCAGCGCCTCCTCGGTAGGAATAAGTTTCTCTTCATGTTTTCTATGTGTAATCAGAGACAACCTTATCCTTTGTGAGGTGGTTATGTGGAGGATCTTGTGCTGTTGTACCCAGAAACTCCAGGATGATTTGGACAGGTTGGGTGAGTGGGCAGAAGCGTGGCAGATGCAGTATAATGTGGATAAATGCGAGGTTATCCACTTTGGTGTCAAAAACAGAAAGGCAGACTATTATCTGAATGGCAATAGATTGGGAGAAGGGGAAGTGCAACGAGACCTGGGTGTCCTTGTGCACCAGTCGCTGAAGGTAAGCATGCAGGTGCAGCAGGCAGTGAAGAAGGCAAATGGTATGTTGGCCTTCATAACGAAAGGGTTTGAGTATAGGAACAGGGATGTCCTGCTGCAGTTGTACAGGGCCTTGGTGAGACCACACCTTGAGTATTGTGTGCAGTTTTGGTCGCCTTATCTGAGGAAGGATGTTCTTGCCATGGAGGGAGTTCAGCGAAGATTCACAAGGCTGATACCTGGGATGGCAGGAATGACATATGAGGAGAGATTGGGTCGATTGGGCTTATACTCACTGGAGTATAGAAGAATGAGAGGAGATCTCATCGAAACAGATAAAATTCTGACAGGTCTGGACAAACTAGATGCAGGAAGAATGTTCTCGATGGTCGGAGAGTCCAGAACCAGGGGTCATAATCTAAGGATAAGGGGTAAGCCATTTAGGACAGACATGAGGAGGAATTTCTTCACCCAGAGAGTGGTGAACCTGTGGAATTCTCTACCACAAAAGGTAGTTGAGGCCAAGTCATTAAATATATTCAAGAATGAGTTAGATATATTTCTTAAAGCTAAAGGTATCAAGGGATATGGGGAGAAGACAGGTACAGGGTACTGAGTTTGGATGATCAGCCATGATCTCATCGAATGGCGGAGCAGGCTCGAGGGGCTGAATGGCCTACTCCTGTTCCTATCTTCTATGCTTCTATGTTCTCTTTTACACTGTGTCACGCCATTCGGATGTTTGATGTATGGTGACAGACAAGTTCAGCTCTTTCATTTCTTCAGATTCATCCTAGGCATCTTCCTCTTCAGATACATGGATGGCCCCTTCCCAAGGTCGAGCTGTGGGTGGGGATGTTGATGAATAGTTGAGCGCAAATCTGCCATAACAACATTTGCACCCTACAAACTGGAATTGTAAACCACGTCGTAGCATTTGCAAAGTAACTTTGAAAAGTAACAATTCAGACATTCAGGTTTACTACTTCTGCTTAGCACTTGTGATTACCATTAGGTGTATATTTAACATCCCACTTGGTGGACACCAGCACATTTTAAAACTTAAGGAGAATTAATTGCTTCTGTGTGTTAGAGCTAATGCACATGCTAATTGCATTAGTGCTGGTGGAACAAGGTACATAGAATGACCTGAGGCATACAAAGGCAGCATATGTAATACAGGGGAGACTGAGATAAATCCACAGAATGGCAAGAAGTGTGTGGAAAACTCTGGTGAGCAAGTGTCACACTTGTTGCAAACAGCCCCACTTGGGTGCCTAAGGTATGTGTTACCATTGATGTGAAAGCCATTAGTTATGCGACTATGATACAGCATAGCTACACTTTGGGAAGTCAAAGCTGAAGAGTTGTAGCACAAAATCCAGTTAAAATGTGCGGACTCTACATTGCAAATCATAGTATATCCAGGTCAACATGTAATTAGCAGGATAACGACAACAACTTGCATTTATATAATGCCTTTAACGCAGTAAATCGTCCCAAGCTGCTTTACAGGAGCATTATCAGACAAAATTTGACACTGAGCCACATAAAGAGACTTTAGGACAGGTGATCAAAAGCTTGGTCAAAGAGGTAATTTAAGGAACGTCTTAACGGCGGAGCGAGAGATAGCGAGGTGAAGAGGTTTAGGGAGGGAATTCCAGAGCTTAGGGCCCAGGCAGCTAAAGGAAATCAGAATGCACAAGAGGCCAGAATTGGAGAAATGCACAGATCTCGGAGGGTTGTGGGGCTGGAAGAGGTTAGAGAGCTAGGGAGGGGCGAGGCCATGGAGAGTTTTGAACACAAGGAGGAGAATTTTAAATTCGAGGCATTGCTGGACCAGCAGCCAATTTAGGTCAGGGGTGATGGGTGAACAGGACTTGTTACGAGTTAGGATACAGGCAGCAGAGCTTTGAATGAGCAGAAGTTTACAGAGAGTGGAATGTGGGAGGCCGGCCAAGGGAAGCATTGGAATAATCGAGTCTAGTCATAACAAAAGCATGGATGAGGGTTTCAGCAGCAGAGGGGCTGTGGCAGGAGCATATTACGGGAGGCGGAATCAGGCAGACTTGGTGATAGAGAGGATATGGGGTCGGAAGCTCAGCTCAGGGTCAAATAGGATGCTGAAACTTACTACACCTTGTGACATTCAAACAACTATTAGCATGGCACGAGTCGATTTAACTTTTCCATTGAATACAGGCTTTCAAGTTGTGGCTTAAAATGTATGCCTTAAGCATCAGGTGTATTTATAGAAATAACAACAGAAAATGCTGGAAACACTCAGCAGGTCAGGCAGCATCCGTGGAGAGAGAAACAGAGTTAACGTTTCAGGTCTGGGACCCTTCATCAGAACTGGAAAAAGCTGGAGATGTAACAGATATTAAGCAGGTGCAGAGACAGGGGTGGGGGGGGGGGGTGGTGGGGGGGCGGTTTAGGAGGGGAGGAAGGAATTGAAAGAACATACTGTGCTTATGTAAGAGGCAGGAAAGATAAAATGTTGCAAATGGGAATGGCAAAATCATACAGCATGAGAAATGGGGGCAGGGATTATTGTCTGAAATTGTTGAACTCGATGTTGAGTCCGGAAGGCTGTAAAGTGCCTAATCGAAAGATGAGGTGCTGTTCCTCGAGCTTACGTTGAGCTTCATTGGAACAATGTAATAGGCCGAGGACAGAGAGATCAGAGTGGGAGTGAAGCGGAGAATTAAAGTGACAGGCGACCGGTAGCTCAGGGTCACCCTTACGGATTGTGATGGATCTGGACTGAGCACGGCACTTGGCTGCTACTTGTCTGCTTCATCAGTTTTCCATTACTTACATTGCAAAATGGGAACAAGTTTATGAATATCATGAACATATTAGTTGTGCTGAAGAGACCTCCCCAACAATGACAGAAACCATTTAACGGCACAGGAAATAAATGCAGAAAAGTCTGGCAGCATCTGCAAAGAGAAAAGTAGGTCACCCACTTTGGATAAAGGCCTTTCATCAGAATGATAAAGGGATCCTATCTAAAATGTTTACTTATGTTTCTCTCTTTTCAGATGTTGCTGGACCTGCTGTGTGGTTCCAGCCTTTTCTGCTTTTACTCCAGATTGCCCGCCTTTGAAGTTTTTGTTTTCTTTTAAACATTTCATTGAATTTCCTGTGAATGAGGGTGTCATTATTTTCACTCCTAACACGCACCTCCTACTGAAACCGGGGCGATGTTAACCCTACTCGCTCAGCAGAAACCTGGCGGGTGGGCAGTTGAAATCGCCCTGGCTCTTACCTGTCTGAAAGCCGCCACGATCGCAACATCTACAATTTCAAGCTGCTCTCCTGAGCAGGCAGCAAGGACAGGCGCCCGGAGCCAACAGGGGTCCTTCTTTACATAGGCATGTTGCGGCCCGATGACATCATTGAGACCCGACTGTAATTTTAACTCAGACCTCAGCGGCGAATCCACCTGGAGTTAAAATCGGGACAGAACTAAAAAATTACTCACTTGCTCCATGGGTTTATGTGTTTTTAGCTGTTGGTGAACTATATGAAAAGGGCAGTTTGGAGTAAATATTTCTTTTTTTTTACAAGTATAATAAACAGAATGGTTGCCCTTATGGGCTTGAGCTACTGTGGGACTTTCTGGGTAGATCAGGTTTCCCACACTCGTCCTATTAGGACAAAAAGCACTGGACGATATACATTACACTGGAGGATTAGCTAAACTTGTACAAGTTTGAGGACATGGATAGCAGCTTAACAAGTGGCTCAGCGCCATTAAGCAAGTGTGTTTTGACTGGTTCCCTGTTTGTTAATTCAAGTGTATCATGAAAAGATCTGCCAACGCAGAAACGTTTGAAAATTCAGTGAAAGAAATATTTTTGTTTTCAAGACAAATGCACAAAGTAAAACTCCAAATGAGCGCGTCATGGCAACAAAGTACATAGTTTAACCGCGCGGAGGAGCATCATTTGCAAAAGAAAACCTTTGTTGGAATAACTTAGGCTGGATCTGCTCCAGTTTGAATTGTTAACAGAATAAACAAGCTTAATCCATCAATAACTGTCAGCTTTGATAACCTTTGAAAAAACATTTCATATCCATAATTACTGAGCACAAATGTTGTCTGGATTGCTGGAGTTACAAATGTTCTGTTGCCGAAAGTGATGGGCCATTTGTCATTTTCAAATGATTCGAATGTGGTAGCACTGTACTCATTAGTTCTGATGTGAAAGAAAAATGCAAATTTGCTCCAGGAAGAAGAATAAAGAGATTAAACAAGCACGTGTAATGCCTTAGATTGAGATGCATCACCTTCTGCCGCAAGAACTGAAACAGCTTTGAAATGTGGCGACTCTGCAGTGCACCTGCTCAGGAGAAGTGGACCATCATCCAGAAGGTGCTATTCAGGTAGGACAGTGAGACAATGAGATATTCAGATACAATAGTGATTAATGTTGAGTTGGTCAATAACAAATATTTTGTTTCAATGACTTTTGGTCAACTGCAATATTATTGATGGATGAAAGCAGAGGTGAGGTTTCACATTGCTTCCATGTTCATTTGGTTATATTGCTCTACACTGTACTTAGAGATGGTGCAGTGCAGTGATCACTCGCCCTTAGTGAGTTCCTGATGATAGGATTGTCACTATGGCGATGCAGCACCCGGAACATAGGAATTGCTGGTCGAAAAAGGACCAAGGCCCTTCTAGTTTGCCTTCTACCATCCTGGTAGTCACATGTTACAATGATAATGGAGTTGTTGACCAATCATGGCAATCAATTTCTGTCAATTAGTCTACAACAGACCCAGATTCCTGCCTCTCTTGATTTAGGTGCAGAGTTCAGTTTGCCTATTTGCGGCCCGTACGGTTTCAGAATAAAATCATAAACTTTGTGAGGCAATGCTTTTTAAATGAATACTTTTCAATTAAATGATAAAAGACAAGAATTACATCTCCTTGGTGACATATCCCCTAAGCTCAACAGCATCAAATGAAATTTTACCTGGGGTGACTGCACAAAAACCTCCCTGTATTTGTTACCCATTCAGTATTAGTGATAAGAGGCTTGTGCTGAGGATTGTTCGAAGAAGTTGGAATACTTTGGACAGGTTACTAGAAGACCAGCCAACACAATGTCAAGGGATGATATCAAAGCAGGAGAAAGGTAGACCTCTGCTCTACACTTCTTTTAAAAAGAAATGTGAAAAACAAAGCTTATCTATGGCATAACACGATTTGTGGCAAGATCCTGTGGGAAAAATCGTGCATAAACCTAATGGGCCTAGAATTCCAATTGGGCTTTGGGCCGAACTGGGGCAGATCACCTGACTTGGGACTGGAAAATTTTCAAAAGGCCTTCGATAAGGTACCGCATAGCAGGCTCATGACTAAGGTCAGAACATGTGGAGTCAGGAGACAAGTAGCAGAATGGATAGCAAGCTGGCTACAAAACAGAAAATAGAGAGTAGGGGTTAAAGGTAGCTACTCAGACTGGCAAAAGGTGGGAAGTGGTGTTCCACAAGGATCGGTGCTGGGCCCACCCTTGTTCACCATTTACATAAATGATTTGGACTCGGGAATCGGAAGTACAATTTCAAAATTTGCATAGGACACCAAATTGGGGGGTGTAATTAATACAGAGGAGGATATTAATAAACTTGCAGAATGGGATGTAATTGGCAATTTAACTTCCATATAGAAAAGTGTGAGGTGGTACATTTTGGTAGGAAAAATAAGGAGGCCACATGCTCCTTTGAAAATAAATGTCGAAATGGTGTAGAGGAGTAGAAGGATCTAGGGGTAGAGATACACAAATCACTAAAGTAGCAACGCAGGTTAATAAGGTCATGAAAAAAGTAAACAAAGCATTGGGGTTCATTTCTTGAGGGATAGAATTGAAAAGCAGAGAAGTTATGTTAAACTTGTATGGAACCTTGATTAGACCACACTTGGACTACCATGAACAGTTCTGGTCTCCACATTATAAAAAGGATATAGAGGCAAAAAGATTTATGATGATGCCACCAGAACTGAGAGGTTATACCCATCAGGAAAGATTGAACAGCCTGAGGCTCTTTTCTCTAGAAAAGAGAAGACTGAGGGGTGACCTGATAGAGGTCTTCAAGATTATGAAAGGGTTTGATAGGGCAGACGTAGAGAAGATATTTTCACGTGGGGCCATAAATATAAGATTGTCAATAGAGAAAGTTCTTTACCCAGAGAGTGGTTAGAATGTGGAAGTCGCTACCACAAGGAGTAGTTGAGGCAGCTCGCATAGATGCATTTAAGGGGAAACTAGATAAACACATGAGGGAGAAAGGAATAGAAGGATATGTTCAGGGGTTAGATGAAGAGGGGTGAGAGGAGGCTCGTGTGGAACATAAACACCGGTGTGGTCCTGTTGGGCCAAATGGCCTGTTTCTGTGCTGTAAATATTATGTAATACTATGTAAAATGGGGTAGAGCCTGGCTTGGCCAAGACTATGCCCTATGTTTTCTGTACAGCCATTTTCTGGTGGGTGGGTTAGAGATGAACCCTATGCTCACCACTCCCCACGCCAAGGGAGCGTATGTGGGTGAGCTCCTAGGCTCCACTGAGAATTCTGCCCTTAAAGAGCCTCAACATTTGTTATGCCAGTTGAGAGCTGGCATGAGTCGCACTGAAGCACCCGGAAAGGTTCCAAAACATCCACTGCCAAAGGTAATAGATCCCAGAGGGGATCGTTTACCTGCAAGAAAGTGCCTGATAACTTCTGGGGGAGCTGAAGATTGGGAAAAAACCTTACACTCCGTTGCGCCCTTCCTGGACCTTCATTGCCCTGTTGGAGGGGCATGGCCCGACATGCTCCGACATTCCGGGAGCACCCTTACTGGTGTGATGCACCGTCTCTGAGCATGCAAAATGACTCCATCCCCACATCGGGACAGGGTCTTCACGTGTAGATGCAGGCGGCAAGCAGTTCCAATACACTGCATTTCCAGCAGCGGACCCTGAAATTTCCGGTCTTGATTTTTTTAATATGCAGTCCTTGCCTCCTTGAGCATCCTGTTATGGTGCACTAGCTGCTTTGGGTTGCAGTACATTCAAATTGGCAGGGGAGAAAAATAAAAATAAAATGGGCTGGTGAAATAACATTAAGGGTGGCTTTACGTTTCTGAACGTAGGTTTCAGTTGCGGTCTGAAACCTGTGGAAGGAATCTAAGTACCACTGACAATTAACAGCTTGTATTGAAGTAAGGGGCTGGTAAGACATAATGGGGTCGAATATCTACCACCTACTTGACTGTCTGGTCTGAACCAGTTGTTCCACAGCAATTCTGCTGTCTAGTTTCATCCACTTTCAAAGACATTGCCTAAGCCTTGAGGCAGGAACTGCTGCACAGCATACAGCACGTGGAGGAGAATCAAACTGATTTAAGCAGAATAGTTACCTCAAAACACTTAATCTACATCCAGCGATTATCTTCTGTCTGCTAAAATGCTGCTGTGCAAACAAAGTGTCCAACTACCTCTTACTCTGTAATACAGTTTATATACTGAGCCAGCTAAGTTTTATCCTCCGGGGCTTAGAATGAAAGCAAAATGACGTATTAAATAAAGTGCTAAGTACATAAGTACAGTACTAATGTAAGGCCCAGTGCCCAATTTCCTGAAATGTTACAAAAAGCAACAATTGCAGACTTTACTATCACGCCCCCACCCCCAAGAATCTGAATAAGCTGCTGCTCCTGATGTAGCTGTGTGGACTAAAACAGTTGGGTCACTACGCTCTGCACTAACCCCCTGCCCACTATTATCTGCCACCTTAACACCAGTTTTGATAGTAAACGTCGCGAACACAGTGCGAGCTAGAAGGAAAGCATAAGCAGATTTGCAAGTTCAACTTTAATCAGCGCTTAACAAGCCCTCCAAAAAAATGATCACGCTGTGCTTGAATAAGCTTTTAACCAGATTACTCCCCAGAGCATGTAATATCTACATTTATTTAAAATGGGCCGTTCTATTGGCATAGCAGAACTCAAGTCTTCAGTGCGCAATACTCCAGCTGCCTGTTAATCCAGAATCTGAGTTTAAAAGATGACGGTCTTTTCCTATCCAATTTACAGTTTGCCACTAAGCTACATGCTCATTTGTCACCTTTCTGTATTCATTTCATCTAAAGTGTGTGTGTGTGTTTGTGCTTTTTAAATCTCCCAAAATATCTTCCTTGCTTTTTAACCTTGATGCGGAGTTGGACTGGGGTGGACAAAAATGAGAAGTCGCACAACACCAGGTTATAGTCCAACAGTTTTATTTGAAATCACGAGCTTTCGGAGCGCTGCTGACCTGACGAAGGAGCAGTGCTCCGAAAGCTCGTGATTTCAAATAAAACTGTTGGACTATAACCTGGTGTTGTGCGACTTCTCATTTTTGATATATGTAAGCGCAGCTTCAATTGAAAAATAAACATCACTTCTAAGCACAGGATAAGTTGCCGTCAAACTTTCTGTTTTCTTTTCTTTTTTCTGGGTGAAATAAAAAAAGTCAGGAAGTTCGTCTCTCAGGGTGAGTACAACAGCTGACTGGGCTTTTGAAGCTCCAGTACTTTTCTTCAAATTTACATGCAGTCTGAGTTCAGTCAAATAAGACGGGGGGCCTGGAATATATTTGAACTTTGTTATTATCCGTTTCCACTGTGTAAATATAACGCTCTAAACACTGACAGAAGTAATTCCTTTCCACAGTAGAAAGGAAAAATGGTTGTCGCGAAGACCAGTACAGATGGTGGAAGCCATTCGGGCCATCTAGCTCACCTTTACATTAAAACCTACAATCCTCCACCTCAGCATCTAACCGCCTCTTGAATGACTCCAGAGTTTTTGCCTCTACTATCCTACCCAGAACTTCCAGGCTCTATCTGTGAGGAAGAGCTTGCTGGCATTAGCCCTGAACCTACCTTTTACCAGTTTGGACAATCAACAGAACAAAAACAGATTATCTGATCATTATCACATTGCTGTTTGTGGGAGCTTGCTGTGCGCAAATTGGCTGGTGTGTTTCCTACATTACAACAGTGACTCCACTCCAAAAGTACTTCATTGGTTGTAAAGCGCTTTGAGACGTTTGGTGGTCGTGAAAGACGCTATATAAATGCAAGTCTTTAACTTTTCTTTATGTCTTGCAGTTGTGGCATAACTTGAAAAAGTGCTCAGGATCAATCTTTTCTATTCCATTTAGTCCTTAAATACATCTATACAGTCTCCTCTGGTTCACATTCTTTTAAGACTGAAGAACCAAGTTTTGTTAACCTTGTGTCAGTGTCAGCTGTGGCTCAGTTGGTAGCACACTTGCTTCTGAGTCAGAAGGTTGTGGGTTCAAATCTCACTCCAGGGACTTGAGTGTATAAATGTAGGCTGACAGTGCAGTGCTGAGGGAGTGCTGTCTTTTGGATGAGAAATTAAACTGAGGCCCTGTCTGCTCTCTCAGGTGGATGTAAAAGATCCCATGACACATTTTCGAAGAAGTGCAGGAGAGTTACCCCTGGTGTCCTGGCCAATATTTATCCCTCAATCAACATAACAAAAGCAGTTTATCTGGTCATTGCCACATTGCTGCTTGCTGTGAGCAAATTGGCTGCTGTGTTTTCTACATTCCAACAGTGACTACACTCCAAAAGTACTTCATTGGCTGTAAAGCGCTTTGAGACGTCCGGTGGTCGTGAAAGGCGCTATAGAAATGCAAGTCTTTCTTTCTTTCCTCATAATTCAGTCCTATGATACCAAGGATCTGCACTGCTTCCAGGGCTTGGCTATTTCCCTTGCAGCTCAGTGACCAGAACCGAATGCAATAATCAAGGTGCGGCCCGACCACAGCATTATACTGTGGTCTCAGGCCGACTCTCCACTGATCTCCACTGATCTAACAATGTTGCACAACATTCTGTTGATCGCTCTTGTAGGCGGTGTAGATGAAAGCATGAAGTTACAAAGGGATATTGATAGATTAAGTGAATGGGCAAAACGGTGGCAAATGGATTTCAATGTGCAGGCCCGATGGGGATTCTGTGTGAGAGAGTAGGGACAGGGTACTGGATTTGGATGATCAGCCATGATCGTCTTGAATGGTGGAGCAGGCTCGACGGGCCGAATGGCCTACTTTGGACCTAAAAAGGATAGAACAGGGTACTTTCTAAATGATGAAAAGCTAAAAACAGTGGATGTCCAAAGAGTGCAGCTCGGAACAGAGTGTAAAGCAGTGAGTGGGGGAGGGAGGTGTTCCTTTCTTTTTCTATCTTTGTCAGCTTCCAGGAGAGCAGGAGTTAAAAAGCTGCACAAGAGGGGACAGAGAACCAGCGGGAGTTCGGCTTGTGACACCCCCCAACTGCATTTAGAGACAAATAAAAGGTGACATCACAGGGAAAAGGGTAAGTGATTAGTTGGTGAGTATTTTGCTCACTTCCCTTATCTTTTAAAGCCCAGGAAATTTATTAGTAATTGTAAGGTTTCATTAGTACTAGTTTACTAGCAGTAACACGGTGGCATAGTGGTTAGCACTGTTGCCTCACAGCGCCAGGGGACCCGGGTTTGAATCCGGCCTCGGGTGACTGTCTGTGTGGAGTTTGCACGTTCCCCCTGTGTCTGCGTGGGTTTCCTCCGGGTGCTCCGGTTTCCTCCCACAGTCCGAAGATGTGCGGGTTAGGTTGATTTGGCTATGATAAATTGACCCTTAGTGTTAGGGGGATTAAATATGTGGGGTTACGGGGATAGGGTGGGATATGTGTGGGTGCAAGCTCATTGGGCCGAAATGGCCTCTATCTGCACTGTGGGGATTCTGTAATAAATCTTATTAGGTGTAGTAGGGTAATTAATAAAAATAAATTAATTAAGACTCAATAAAGATGGCAGGGCAGGGGATGTGTTGCGACTGCAGTATGTGGGAGCTCCTGGACGCCAGTGCGATCCAGGATGAACATGTCTGCGGCTTGAGGAGCTTCAGCTCAGAGTTGATGAGCTGGAGGCTGAGCTGCGGACACTGCGATGCATCAGGGAGGGGGAAAGTTACCTGGATACTTTATTCCAGGAGGCAGTCACACCCCTTAGGATAGGGTCTTCTGATTTGGTCAGTGGTCAGGGACAGGAGGATGTGACTGCAAGTGAGGCAGGTATGGGAACCCCGGAGGTGGAGGAGCCTCAGCCTTTGCAATTGTCCAACAGGTTTGAGGTTCTTGCGGCCTGTATGGATGAAAGCGATGGCTGCAGGGTGGATGAGCAAACTGACCGAGGTACAGAAAGCCATTCAAGCGGGGGGAGTTAATAGGAATGTAGTGGTAATTGGGGACAGCATAGTCAGGGGGATAGATACAGTTCTCTGCGGCCAAGAGCGAGAGTCCAGACGGCTGTATTGCCTGCCCGATGCCAGGGTTCGGGACATCTGCTCTGGGCTGGAGAGGAACTTGCAGTGGGAGGGGGAGGAGCCAGTGGTCATGGTCCATGTAGGTACCAACGACATAGGTAGAACTAGGAAAGAGGTTCTGCTGAGAGAGTATGAGCAGCTAGGGATTAAATTAAAAAGCAGAACCTCAAGGGTAATAATGTCTGCATTATTACCTGAGTCACGAGCAAATGGGCATAGGGTAAATAAAATTAAAGAGATGAATGCGTGGCTCAAAGACTGGTGTGGGAGAAATGGGTTTCAATTCCTGGGGCACTGGCACCAGTATTGGGGAAAATAGGATCTGTATCGTTGGGACGGTCTTCACCTGAACCGTGCTGGGACCAGTGTTCTGGCGAGTCGTGTAACTAGGGCGGTAGAGAGGGCTTTAAACTAAATATTGGGGGCATGGGATCAAATTTGGGAAGATGTGGTAATTCAAAGATTAGAGACAAGGCAATAGAGAAAGGTGTTAATATGGGAAATGATAAATAGACCGTGACAGGAAGGGATAGGGAGTACAAATCTAAGAGTAAATCAACAGATAAGGCTAGAGGTTACAAAAATAATAAGAGGACAAAACTAAAGGCTCTGCATCTGAATGCACGTAGCATTCGAAACAAAACAGATGAACTGATAGCGCAAATAGAAATAAATAAATATGATCTGATAGCCATTACAGAAACATGGCTGCAGGGTGACATAGATTGGGACCTGAATATTGAAGGGTACATGACATTTAGGAAGGACAGGAAGGTGGGAAAAGGTGGAGGGGTGGCTCTGTTAATTAATGATGGTATTAGCACAATAGAGAGGGATGACCTAAGTTCAGGAAACCAGGATGTAGAAGCGGTTTGGGTAGAGATGAGAAATAATAAAGGCAAGAAGTCATTTGTGGGAGTGGTGTACAGGCCCCCTAACAGTAACCACATGGTAGGATGGAGTATAAAGGAAGAAATAATGGGAGCTTGTCAGAAGGGTACGGCAATAATCATGGGGGATTTTAATCTGCATATAGACTGGAAAAATCAGATGGGCAAAGGTAGCCTAGATGAGGAGTTCATGGAATGTTTTCTTACAACAGCACGTTCTGGAGCCAACCAGAGAGCAGGCTATACTAGACCTGGTATTGTGCAACGAGATAGGATTAATTAATGACCTCATAGTGAAGGCGCCCCTAGGTAGCAACGATCATAATATGATTGAATTTTACATTCAGTTTGAGAGAGAGAAGAGTGGGTCCAAGACTCGTATTTTAAACTTAAATAAGGGCAATTATGAGGGCATGAAAGCAGAGCTAGCTAAAGTGAACTGACAAATTAGGTTAAGGGATAGGTCAATAGAGTTGCAGTGGCAGACATTTAAGGGGATATTTCAAAATACACAGAATATATACATTCCAACAAGAAAGAAAAATTCCAAGGGGAGGACCCACCATCCGTGGTTAACTAAAAAAGTTATAGATAGTATTAAACTTAAAGAAAAAGCATATAATTGCGCAAAGATGGGTGGCAGGTCAGAAGATTGGACAGAATATAAAAAGCAGCAAAGAATGACTAAAAGATTAATAAGGAGAGAAAAATTAGAGTACGAGGGAAAGCTAGCTAGAAATATAAAATTAGAGTACGAGGGAAAGCTAGCTAGAAATATAAAAACAGATAGTAAGAGTTTCGATAGATATTTTAAAAAGAAAAGAGTTAACAAAGTGAGCGTTGGTCCTATAAAAAGTGAGTCTGGGGAATTAATAATGGAAAATAAGGAGATGGCAGTTGAATTGAACAGGTATTTTGCATCGGTCTTCACTATAGAGGATACAAGTAACATCCCAGAAATAGCTGTAAATCAGGAAATGGACGGAAGGGAGGAACTCAAGAAAATTATAATCACCAGGGAAGTGGTACTGAGCAAATTGTTGGAGCTGCGGGCTGACAAGTCCCCGGGTCCTGATGGACTTCATCCTAGGGTCTTAAAAGAAGTGGCTAGTGAGATAGTTGATGCGTTGGTTTTAATTTTCCAAAATTCCCTAGATTCGGGGAAGGTTCCATTAGGTTGGAAAATAGCGAATGTAACTCCTTTATTCAAAAAGGGAGGGAGATAGAAAGCAGGAAACTACAGGCCAGTTAGCTTAACATCTGTCATAGGGAAGATGTTAGAAGCTATTATTAAAGACGTTATAGCAGGGCACTTAGAAAAGTTCAAAGTAATCAGGCAGAGTCAACATGGTTTTGTGCAAGGGAAATCATGTTTAACCAATTTATTGGAGTTCTTTGAGGAAGTAACATGTGCTGTAGATAAAGGGGAACCGGTGGATGTACTGTACTTAGATTTCCAGAAGGCATTTGATAAGGTACCACATCAAAGGTTATTGTGGAAAATAAAAGCTTATGGTGTAGGGGGTAACATATTGGCATGGACAGAAGATTGACTAGCTAACAGGAAACAGAGAGTAGGCATAAATGGGTCATTTTCTGATTGGCAAGATGTAACGAGTGGTGTGCCACAGGGATCGGTGCTGGGGCCTAAACTTTTTACAATTTATATAAATGACTTGGATGAAGGGACCGAAAGTATGGTTGCTAAATTTGCTGATGACACAAAGATAGGTAGGAAAGTAAATTGTGAAGAGGACATAAGGAGGCTACAAAGGGATATAGATAAGTTAAATGAGTGGGCAAAGATCTGGCAAATGGAGTATAATGTGGGAAAATGTGAAGTTGTCCATTTTGGCAGGAAGAATAAAAAAGAAGCATATTATCTAAATGGTGAGAGATTGCAGAGCTCTGAGATGCAGAGGGATCTGGGTGTCCTAGTGCATGAATCGCAAAAAGTTACTATGCAGGTACAGCTAGTAATTAGGAAAGCTAATAGAATGTTATCGTTTATTACAAGGGGAATTGAATACAAAAGTAGGGAGGTTATGCTTCAGTTATACAGGGCATTGGTGAGACCACATCTGGAGTACGGTGTACAGTATTGGTCTCCTTATTTAAGGAAGGATGTAAATGCATTGGAAGCAGTTCAGAGAAGGTTTACTAGACTAATACCTGGAATGGGTGGGTTGTCTTATGAGGAAAAGTTGGACAGGCTAGGCTTGTATCCACTGGAGTTTAGAAGAGTAAGAGGTGACTTGATTGAAACATATAAGATCCTGAGCGGTCTGGACAGGGTGGATGTGGTGAGGATGTTTCCTCTTGTGGGAGAATCTAGAACTAGGGGTCACTGTTTAAAAATAAGGGGTCGCCCATTTAAGACAGAGATGAGGAGAATTTTTTCTCACAGAGGGTCGTGAGTCTTTGGAACTCTCTTCCTCAGAGGCGGTGGAAGCAGAGTCTTTGAATATTTTTAAGGCAGAGGTAGATAGATTCTTGATAAGCAAGGGGGTGAAAGGTTATCGGGGGTAGGCGGGAATGTGGAGTAATCGGATCAGCCATGATCTTATTGAATGGCGGAGCAGGCTCGAAGGGCCGAGTGGCCTACTCCTGCTCCTAATTCGTATGTTCGTATGTCTTGGGGGTCCAGGTAAATCGGTCATTAAAATGTCATGAACAGGTACAGAAAATAATCAAAAAGGCTAATGGGATGCTGGCCTTTATATCTAGAGGTCTAGAATACAAGGGGGTAGAAGTTATGCTGCAACTATACAAAGCCCTGGTTAGACCACACCTGGAGCACTGTGAACACTTCTGGCACCACACCTTAGGAAGGTGATACCTGGACTCCAAGGGTTAAGTTACGAGGAGAGATTACACAAATTAGGGTTGTATCCCCTAGAATTTAGACGGTTAAGGGGTGATCTGATTGAAGTTTTCATGATATTAAGGGGAACAGATAGTGTAGATAGAGAGAAACAATTTTCGCTGGTTGGGGAGTCTAGGGCTAGGGGGCAGAGTCTAAATATTAGAGCCAGACCGTTCAGGAGTGAAATTAGGAAACACTTCTACACACAAAGGGTGGTAGAAGTTTGGAACTCTCTTTCGCAAACGGCAGTTGATGCTAGATCAATTGTTAATTTTAAATCTGAGATTGATAGATTTTTGTTCATCAAAAGGTATTAAGGGATATGGGCCAAAGGCGGTTATATGGAGTTAGGCTGCAGATCATCCCTGATCTCATTGAATGGCGGAACAGGCTCAAGGGGCTGAATGGCCTCCTCCTGTTCCTATGTTCCTATGCTCTTGTCAATGAGTGGACATGCTCAGTGTTGAGTCTACTATCACTCTCAGATCTCTGACAATCTTTATACCCAGGAGAATCACTACCTTAAACATGTATAGTAGCCTTTACTTTCTCCTAAAAAAGGCCAGTGTGTTGGCTGTCACTTGCTAGGTTATTTCCATTTAGATACTCAAGTTTGCTCTTATTGATCGATTCTAGTATTTTGCCAGTTTGTGATGTAAGACAAAACAACTTGCATTTATAAAGCACCTTTAACATAGCAGAGCGATCAATTAGACCTGAACATGTTAAAACTTCAGGCAATAGCATCGCTGATAACTTCTACCTTTATATTTCAGGGTACATATAGAGAACAACCTGAACAGCTCCATATCACAATTCACCCTCTGAGATCACTGTGCTCCTCCAATTCTGGCCTCTTACGCAGCCTTGATTTTAATCACTCCACCATTGGCGGCCGTGCCTTCAGCTGCCTAGGTCCTAAGCTTTGGAATTCCCTACATAAAACTCTCCACCTCTCTACCTCTCTCTCCTTCTTTAAGACGCTCCTTAAAAACTACTTCTACTGTCCTAATATGTGGCTCGGTGTTAAATTTTATTTGATAATGCTCCTGTGAAGTGCCTTGGGGTGTTTTACTACGTTAAAGGCGCTATATGAATGCAAGTCGTTGTTGTTCTTGATGTGACACTTAGGGCGCAATCTTGCCAGCCCTGGGGAGGTGGGTTTGGAGGCGGGACTGCTGGGAAAATGGCAGAATCTGGGGGCGGGTACCCATCCCGCCCCCAACCCGCCTCCGTGCTATCTTCCCAGGAGGCGGGTAGCCGACCCGCGCCGGGTCCCGTCTCCTGGAGGCGGGAAGGGGATTACAGCCACTTAACTGCCTGTTAACAGGTAGTTACAAGGCAGTTAAGAGCATTATACCCATTTTTCACCAGAGGAGCGGGCTTCCTGACGTCGGGAAACCCCGCCGGGGTCACCGAGGCAAGCAGTGAGTCTGCGGGGGTCGGAGGGGTGCAAAAGTGCGCTGTGAAGGTGAGTGATGGGTACAAGTGTGGTGAGGTGAGTATGTGAGGTGAGTGAAAAGTGATAGAAAATGTTTACTTACCTTTGTTTCTTCCTGCAGGCTTCAATCGTTGGGGATGCGGAGAGTCTCACATCTCACCGGCAGAGATGACAGATGGCTGCTGCATTCTCCGATGCAACAACCATCTAATTTCTGTTCGGAAAAGATGTTTGATGAGTCTTGAATACAAGAACTCATCGAACAACAGAGAATGTCAGTGTTTGACAGCTTCACAGAGCTGTCAAACGATGGCAATTCATCTGTCAAAATTTTTTGACAGATGAAACGTCATACGCTGATGTTCTCTGTAACCGGTTTCTCCTTAATTGGCCTGCTAAGCCCGCTGGGCGGGCTTAACAAGGTCAATCAAGGGAAAATAGCATGGGTTGGCCACAAGTCGATGGAGGCGGGACTAAAACCCGACAAGCAGCAGTCCTGCCTCCAACGCACCCCCATTGACAAAATCGCCCCCTTAGTGACAGAAGTATAAAGGTGCAGTTATGCTATTAATTTTGCACTGACAGCATAACTCCAGAGATAAGTCCAGGTCTGACTGAGGCAACATGGTGTTAGACATTTTTGGGGAAGCCATCTCACACTGTTTGGGCTGGATTTGAGTACGACTCCACTGTCATGCTAAGCTGAGTTAGAAAAGCTCTCACGTATTTGGTTGAACCTCTTGCTTAGCTTCTCGCAGTCGGCAGTACAACACAGGTTTTGCAAGCTTCATGTCACATTCTGTAGCTAGTGGTTCAGATTGGTAGTTTAAGGGCAGTCGATAACTGATTTGGCATGGGGTCAAGGCTGGGTAAGACTGCTGGCTGGAAGTCCTGACCTGCCACACTCCCAGGAGCGGAGTAAGGAATTTCAGGGCCTTTGTTTTTACCATTTCACTTGTAACACCCAGGTTTAGATTATTTTGTCAACTGGCAGTACAAACATTGTACAAAATGATCCATGGTTTGCTAGTTCTGAATGTACACTCTTTTTATCAAGTATAATAACAATTTCCAACTAAGTCCGAGATTGGTGATTAATGAAATGTATGATAACCAACTCAATCTTTTACTCAATATTAAGAATATGTATTTTGTTAAATTTATCTGCGATTGCCATTTCTTGTTATCCTTCATTACATCATAATTATCCTGCCTCTTCATTGATATGTAACTCTTCAAAACTGCATTATCTGAATTCAGTAATGTAATTCAATGAAAGAAATGTCAAGCAGGATTTGATCAAAATCATAAATGGATTGATGAGCTTGCTGATCAATGCTTTATAGCTTCATCTGAAAAAAAATTAATGTCTTCCAAGGAGAGCTGATACAATCAAAGATAAGATGCGCCCAAATCATTAATCACATGCCAGGTTTGAGCAATAGGTGGAGATAAATCAATTTATTCACCACAAACCATTTATAAATATCCATTTAATAGTGAGATGGCGGGGGTGGGGTGGGGGGCGGGGAATCTCTTTTCAACCTGCACCAATGTTGCTTAATTCAGTTTATAAAGGGGAAAAATTATATCATGAAAATATGGAATTTCTCTGAATGAGGACGAAGCACAATATTTAATGATAATGAGGAATGTATATGGAAGTGTACAATGCAACAACAACTTGCATTTACATAGTGCCTTTAAAGTAGAAAGACTTCGCAAGGTGCAATCAGACAAAAATGCACGCCTTGCCAAAGAAGGAAATATTAGGAGGTTTGATGGTCAAAGAAGTGAATTCTAAGAAGGTCTTAAAAAAAGGAGAGGGAGGTATAGAGAGGCGGAGGGATTTAGTGAAGGGAATTCCAGAGCCTGGGGCTTAGACAGTTGAAGGGACGGCTGCCAATAGTGCGACGAAGGGAGGGGAGATGCACAAGAGGCCAGACTTAGAGGAACGCAGAGTTCAAGGGGGTGGTTGTAGGACTGGAGGAGGTTACAGAGATACGGAGGGGTGAGGCCATGAAGGGATTTAAAGACAAGGATGAGAATTTTAAATTGGGGGAGCAGGAGCTCATGTAGGTCAGCAAGAACATGGGTGATGGTGATCTGGACTTGGTGTGGGATAAGATATGGACAGCAGAGTTTTGGATGAGCTGAAGTTTACAGAGGGTGCATGTTGAGAGGCCAGGCAAGAGAGCATTAGAATAGTCAAGTGACAAAGGCATGGATGAGGGTTTCAGCAGCAGATGGGCTGAAGCAAGAGCTGAGGCGGGTGCTGTTACCGAGGTGGTTTTTGTGGATGGAGACGATATGGGGTGGGAAAGTCAGTTCAGGGACGCATAGGTTGCAAACAGTCTGGCTCCGCCTGAGACAGTGGCTGCAGAGGCGATGGAATTGATGGCAAATGCAGGGTGTGACGTGAGAAAACTACTAGGCACTTGGTCTAAGCGTTAAACAAAGCTTTAATCAACTGTTTTACAACATGGAGGTCTAGTTGTGACCTTAACTAGTTCCTGTTAAGAATGTCCTGCGCAAGCTGGGCCCGTGCCCGAGTATTTATACTCTCCCTGGACAGCGCCACCTGCAGGCCACTCAGTATTATTTCATAAGTCTTTCTTTCATGAATGACAGATTCATGTCAGGGTGTTTGTGACGGGGGCTGAAGATGATGGCATACGAAGACAATACATAGCAAATGATAGTGAGGATAAGGTAGGAATGAGGAATAGACAGCGTAAGTATGTATATGGGAGATTTTCTGATGAAGGTTAAGGATAACACATTGGCCTGGAATACCTGAAGGTTGCCACTTCCCAGGGTAAGTGCTGGGATGCTCCCTCATTCCCACATGCAGCCATGGCTGCTGACCTCGCTGAAGTTGTTGTGGTGGTGCAGGGGTGCATCTACAGTTAACAACCCCTGGGAAGTGCCAGTGATAGCTGGCTGGCTGTCCACTGGACCAACCCAGAAACTGACAAATAAGGCCAGAAGCTGGCATGGTCGGCTCACAATCAAGTTTGTGGTGGACTCCCGCTGGACTTACAGCTGGAACAGTACAGTATTTTGGGGCCATTACATTTCACCCTCCTCTCTCAGTCAGTACATGATCTTTCCAGATACAGCAGCTACAGCTGAAACAATTCAGGTTCAGGTAGATCAAGTTATTATCCTACATTTGATCATTGGCAGCTTTTATAGGCCTCCAGGTCAAGGGGCCTATTCTGATGAGACACTCTGGGCAGAAGTTATAAGTGCAACTGAATCAGGATTGTTGCTAGATTATCCTCCAAAAATGAAAACATGTATATTCACTGTAACCAGGTACACCCTCGATTACACAAAATCAAAAACCGAGCAGACTTAGGCCTTCAATAATAAAAGTTGGGTGTACTCAGTACAACGGAGTATAATCTTACAAAAAGAAGATACTGCAGATGCTGGAAATCTGAAATAAAAACAGAAAATGCTGGAGATACTCAGCAGGTCAGGCAGCATCTGTGAAGAGAGAAACAGAGTTAACGTTTCAGGTCGATGACCTTTCGTCAGAACTGGAAAAAGCAGGAAATGGAACAGATTTTTAAGCAAGTGCAGGGGCTGGGAAAGGGGGCAGGGGAGGAAAGAACAAAAGGGAAGGTCTGTGATAGGATAGAAGGCAGGAGAGGTTAAGAGACACTAAGAGATATTCAAGGCAAAAGGAGATGGTAATGGGACAGGTTAAGAAACAAAGGATGGCTCGAGATGAAGTGTGAATTGCGCTGGCAGAATGAAAGACAGCTGCCATGTGGGAGAGAAGAAAAGACACAAACAAAAAGTGTGGATGAAAAATATATATATGATAGGGGCCGAGGTTATGATCTGAAATTGTTGAACTCTATGTTGAGTCCAGAAGGCTGTAAAGTGCCTAATCGAAAGATGAGGTGCTGTTCCTCGAGCTTCCACTGAGCTTCAGTGGAACAATGCAAGAGGCCGAGGACAGAGAGATCAGAGTGGGAGTGGTGTGAAGAATTAAAGTGACAGGCGACCGGAAGCTCGGGGTCCCCCTTACGGACTGAACGGAGGTGTTCCACAAAGCGGTCACCCAATCTGCGTTTGGTCTCCCCAATGTAGAGGAGACCGCATCGTGAGCAGCGAATACAGTATACTAAATTGCAAGTAGTACAAGTAAATCGCTGTTTCACCTGGACGGGGTGTTTGGGGCCCTGGACAGTGGGAAGGGGGGAGGTATAAGGGCATGTGTTGCATCTCCTTCGCTTGCACGGGAAGGTGCCGGGCGAAGGGGAAGGGGTGTTGGTGGTGATAGAGGAGTGGACCAGGGTGTCACGGAGGGAGCGGTCCCTTCGGAATGCTGAAAGGGGAGGTGAGGGGAAGATGTGTTTGGTGGTGGGATCATGCTGGAGGTGGCGGAAATGGCGGAGGATGATCCGTTGAAAGTGGAGGGTGGTGGGGTGAAAGGTGAGGACAAGGGGAACTCTATCGTGGTTCCGGGAGGGACGGGCAGAGGTGAGGGCAGAAGTGCGGGAGATAGAACGGACACGGTCAAGGGCCGTGTCAACCACAGTAGATGGGAATCCTCGGTTGAGGAAAAAGGAAGACATGTCGGAAGCACTGGTATGGAAGGTGGCATCGTCAGAGCAGATGCGGCGAGACGGAGAAACTGGGAGAATGGAATAGAGTCCTTACAGGAAGCGGGGTGGGAGGAAGTGTAGTCCAGGTAGCTGTGGGAGTCAGTGGGCTTGTAATGAATGTTTATCAATAACCTATCCCCAGAGATGGAGACGGAGAAGTCGAGGAAGGGAAGGGAAGAGTCGGAGATGGACCATGTGAAGGTGAGGGAAGAGTGGAAATTGGAAGCAAAGTGAATGAAATGATCTAGTTCAGGGCGAGAGCAGGAAACGGCACCGATACAGTCATCAATGTACCGGAAAAAGATGTGAGGGAGGGGACCTGAGTAGGACTAGAACAAAGAGTGTTCCACATATCCCACGAAAAGGCAGGCATAGCTAGGACCCATGCGGGTACCCATAGCAACACCTTTGATTTGGAGGAAGTGAGTGGAGTGAAAGGAGAAGTTGTTCAATGTGAGAACAAGTTCAGCCAGGCGGAGGAAGGTGGTGGTGGATGGGGACTGGTCAGGCCTCTGTTCAAGGAAGAAGCGGAGCGCCCTCAGGCCATCCTGGTGGGGGATGGAGGTGTAGAGGGATTGTACGTCCATAGTGAAAAGGAGGCAGTTGGGGCCAGGAAACTGTTAAAGTGGCGGAGGGCGTCGGAAGAGTCGCGGATGTAGGTGGGAAGAGACTGGACAAGGGGAGAAAAAATAGAGTCGAGATAGGAAGAGATAAGTTCCGTGGGGCAAGAACAGGCTGAAACGATGGGTCTACCAGGGCAGTCCTGTTTGTGGATCTTAGGAAGGAGGTAGAAGCAAGCTGTGCGGGGTTGGGGAACTATGAGGTTGGCGGCCGTGGGGGGAAGATCTCCAGAGGGAGCTGCTGGGAGGGATATATAATCTTATACTGCACATCTATCTGTATGCTCCTAATGTGTCTGTGCAGTCTGAACCATATGAGTAAGGCCATTGAAGGAGGCATTTCCAGCCTATTGGTTAAAGTGCACCAAGTGCCAGCTGATGTGGCATACGCTGTCGCAGTCTTGGTGAATTAATCCACAAACACAGGGCGTGCGTCTCACATGGGCGCTCACATTGCAGCTATGGCAGCCTGGGTGACAACCTGCAGGAATGAGAGCACCAGCTTCAAGTCATTTGCACCAAGGCTGTAGACCATGCGGGGCCAGCAGCAGTGGCTACATGTGAGAGCATCCTGGCACTTACCACCACATCTCTCCACCTCTCTTTCCTCCTTAAAACCGACCTCTTTGACCAAGTTTTTGGTCACCTGCCCTAATATCTCCTGATGTGGCTCGGTGTCAAATTTAGTTTGATAACACTCCTGTGACACGCCTTGGGACGTTTTACTACATTAAAGGAGCTATATAAATACCAGTTGGTGTTGTAGTAGACCACTTTCATTTTTTAGTTATAAAAATATTGGAGATGGGAGTAAAGGCTGTTAGACTGGACAGGGTGGTTGGAGGTGGGAGGCAGCAATTATTCCTTAAATCCTGGGTAATCATACAGGTTGACAGGACTCGCTGCTTTCTTTAAGTTTGCTGCTCCAAGCCAATGTTGATGTACTGGTAGGCATGCTCAAACAGTGCAACCGTCACCTGTTTAATGGTTCTCTGAACCAAACAGCAGCTCATCCTTTTGAGCTCCCATGTTGGGGCCTGGAAGCCACCAGTAGCCTGGAGGTCCAGAGCTGCTGTTACGTTAACTGCTGCTCATCATTCAGCAAAGCGACACAAGGTCAGTTAACCACCTCCCCAGTCAGCGTCACTTTTCGACACACGGCTTATTGGAGACAAGTAGCTGCTCCTCGACGCCCCCAAGGGTAGTTGGTGCAGGTGATCCTTCTATAAGGCCATCACTCATCGCCTGTCACAGCTGGAGTGCTCACCCATCCCAGAGATTCAATAACTGCCAGTGGAGAATTTATTGCACTGACTGGAAGGTAGCACCAATCAGCATTAGGAGCCCCCAACAAGACCTTAATTGACATTACATAACATAAGAACATAAGAAATAGGAGCAGGAGTCGGCCATTTGGCCCTTCGAGCCTGCTCCGCCATTCAATGACATCATGGCTGATCTTCTACCTCCTCCACTTTCCTGCACTATCCCCATATCCCTTGATTCCCTTAATATTCAAAAATCTATCGATCTCTGTCTTGAATATACTCAACGACTGAGCCTCCACAGCCCTCTGGGGTAGAGAATTACAAAGGTTCACCACCCTCTGAGTGAAGAAATTTCTCCTCATCTCAGTCCTAAATGGCCGACCCCTTATTCTGAGATTATGACCCCTGGTTCTAGACTCCCCAGCCAGGGTAAACATCCTCACTGCATCTACCCTGTCAAGCCCTGTAAGAATTTTGTATGTTTCAATGAGATCACCTCTCATTCTTCTAAACTCTAGAGAATATAGGCCTAGTCTACTCAATCTCTCCTCATAG
This sequence comes from Squalus acanthias, assembly GCA_030390025.1. NCBI lineage: Eukaryota > Metazoa > Chordata > Chondrichthyes > Squaliformes > Squalidae > Squalus > Squalus acanthias. The sequence continues at coordinate 40,006,034 of CM059446.1, forward strand.
GACAATCCCCCCATCCCAGGGACCAGTCTGGTGAACCTTTGTTGCACTCCCTGTATGGCAAGTATATCCTTCCTTAGGTAAGGAGACCAAAACTGTACACAATACTCCAGGTGTGCTCTCACCAAGGCCCCATATAATTGCAGTAAGACGTCTTTACTCTTATACTCAAACCCTCTTGTAATAAAGGCCAACATACCATTTACTTTCCTAATTGCTTGCTGTCTTCTTCTCTTCTTAGGCAGTCCCTCGGAACCGAGGATGACTTGCTTCCACATTAAAAATGAGTTCTCAGGTGACTGATGAGTCCAATGCGGGACCTACAGTCTCTGTCACAGGTGGTGCAGACAGTGGTTGAAGGGACGGGTGGGTGGGGTGCTTGGGTTGACGTGCGTTCCTTCCGCTGTTTGCGCTTGGCTTTCGCTTGCTCCCGGTGAAGAGACTCGAGGTATTCGGCGCCTTCCCGGATGCTTCTCTCCCACTTTGTGCGATCTTGGGCCAGGGATTCCCAGGTGTCGGTGGGGATGTTGCACTTTTTAAAGGAGGTTTTGAGGGTGTCCTGGAAGCGTTTCCTCTGCCCACCTGGGGTCTCTTGCCGTGTCTATATCCTCTTGAAGCCTCTTTGCATCCTCTTCACAACTTACATTCCCACCCAGCTTTGTATCATCAGCAAACTTGGATATCTTACATTTGGTCCCCTCATCCAAGTCATTGATGTAGATTGTGAATAGCTGAGGCCCAAGCACTGATCCTTGCAGTACTCTACTAGTTACAGCCTGCCAACCCGAAAATGACCCATTATTAAGGTGCAGGTGTTAAAATAAAACCAACACCTTATTAGCTCTTTTTTTCCCCACAGGGTGATAAACTAGGATTGTGTCAAGTAGACCAATAGAGCGACACTGGGCCAGTCCAATGCCACCAAACTAAAATACACTCCCGAGTGCCCTGCCCAAAAGGAGGGCACCACTAATGTAAGTGGGGAAATCTAGCAAAAGCACTAAAATGGAGTTGACACTTTTTTTTTGCCAAACCTCAAATTTCGACAGAAGGTGGGGTTGGGGGATAGGGGCATGGGCAGGGCTTAAGAATAAAACTTTTAATAAATTGTGTCATGCCAAATTATTTCAATTATTTTGTAATCTTAAGATCCAACTGGTATATCAATTCTCTGACTGCTGGTGCAGGATGTCTTGGCTCCAGTATGTTTGCCAGTTCTGTGTTTAGATGTAGAGTTAGCTACAGTACCTCTGGCCCCTTATTATTTAGTGTTTGTATTATATCTTGCAAAAATGTTCATTTTTCAGTTTTTGTTTCCATTTTTGTTGGACGCGTTCCCCTGGATATAACAAATGGAGTTCAATGTGGGGAAGTGTGAGATAATCCACTTTTGGATCCAAGAAAAACTAATCGGAATATTTTCTTAATGGCGAGAGACTCGGAACCGTGGAGGATTGAAGGGTTTTGGGTGTCCAGGTACAGATCACTAAGAGCTAGTGCACAAAAAGCAATCAAAAAGGCTAATGGAATGTTGGCCTTTAAAGGAAGTTGAAATACAAAAGTGAGGAAGCGATGCTTCAGTTGCACAGGGCCTTGGTCAGACCCCATCTGGAGCACTGTGTTCAGTTTCGGGCACTGCACTTCAGGACAGGCTACAGCACAGGTTGTCCACTGAGGACACCAAAGGGTAATGTGCCAGTTTCACTCAAATCAAACACGTTAGTCCTAAGCAAAGTTCCTATGTTATTAAGCAAAGTTCCTATGTTATTAAGCAAAGTTCCTATGTTATTAAGCAAAGTTCCTATGTTATTAAGCAAAGTTCCTATGTTATTAAGCAAAGTTCCTATGTTATTAAGCAAAGTTCCTATGTTATTAAGCAAAGTTCCTATGTTATTAAGCAAAGTTCCTATGTTATTAAGCAAAGTTCCTATGTTATTAAGCAAAGTTCCTATGTTATTAAGTAAAGTTCCTATGTTATTTTGGGTATCCCGTCACATCAGGGAGCCGCTGCACCGATCCCAGGTTATGCCGGTTATGAGTGTGTCAGAGAGTAGTTCCATAGGGAATCTCGTGTCTGGCTTGGCATGCAACAACAACAACTTGCATTTATATAGCGCCTTTAACATAGTAAAACATCCCAAACCGCTTCACAGGTGCGTTATCAAACAGAATTTGACACCGAGCCACAAAAGTTGATATTAGGGCAGGTGACCAAAAGCTTGGTCAAAGAGGTAGGTTTTAAGGAGCATCTTAAAGGAGGAAAGAGAGGTAGAGAGGTGGAGAGGTTTAGGGAGGGAATTCCAGTGCTAAGGGCTTTGGCAGCTGAAGGCACGGGAGCCAATGGTGGAGCGATTAAAATCAGGGGATGGGCAAGAGTCCGGAATTAGAGGAGCACCGATATCTTGGAGGGTTGTAGGGCTGGAGAAGATTACAGAGATAGGGAGGGGCGAGGCCACGGAGGGATTTGAAAACAAGGATGAGAATTTTAAACTCAAGGCGCTGCTCAGCCAGGAGTCCATGTAGGCCAGCAGGCACAGGGCTGATGGGTGAACAGGACCTGGTGTGAGTTAGGATACGGGCAGCAGAGTTCTGGATGAGCTTAAGTTTATGGAGGCTGGAAGATGGGAGGCCAGCCAGCAATGCGTTGGAATAGTCAAATCTAGAGGTAACAGAGGCATAGATGAGGGTTTCAGCAGCAGAGGAGCTGAGGCTGGGGCAGAGACGGGTGATGTTACGGAGGTGGAAGTAGGCGGTCTTAGTGACGGTACCGATATGTGGTCGGAAGCTCAGCTTGGGATCAAACACGATTCAGATGAGGAGGTGCCTCAGTTGATAGTGACTTAGTACACAGAAACAAAAATCAGTACCAACTATCCCAGGTTTGTAAGCCTTCCAGTAAGAATGATTTTAGTTAACTATAATTAAAATTAAAACTAAGTATAAGATTATTGTTAATCAGAGAAACAAAATGTAAACGATAATGCTGGATGCTAAAGATACTATTGAAATACTAAAACATGCTCAGTCATGGCAAAGACGTTGGATTGAGCATGTGCAGTGTGCTCAGAAGTTATCAGTAGCATTGGGCGGTCAAATAGAGACTGGCTGTTTGGTTTGGTCACTAGAACAATCGGTAGGTTGTTGTGACAACGAGGCCTGGTTGTTATCTGTTGTTGCAGACAGTGTGCGGCGTCTCTGTAGCACAGTCTAGCTGTGGAAGATTCAATCTAGAGATATTAGTGACATCCTGCTGAGCAAATTATCAGGGGAAGAGTGAATATAAAAGGGTCAAATGAATCCCTGTAGACCATCTAGTCTACAGTTCAAGAACAGGAGAGACGGGGATAACAACAGAAAACGCTGGAAAAACTCAGCAGGCCAGGCAGCATCCGTGGAGAGAGAAACACAGAGTTAACGTTTCAGGTCGAAGACCCTTCGTCAGAACTGGAAAAAAACAGGAAATTAAATAGATTGAAAGCAAGGATAAAGCTGGGAAAAGGGGGAGGGGATGAAAGAACAAAAGGAGAGATTAAGAGACATTGAGAGACATTAAGAGATAATCAAGGCAAGAGGAGGTGTTAATGTGACAGGTTGAGGCTGAAAGAAGTGTGAAATGCACTGGCAGAATGAAGGAGCCGGGGATCTGGGAACAGACACTTGGCTCCCTCCGAACTGGGGAATGTGTGTGTTGCCCTAAGGGCGAATGAAAAAAAAATACTTCACAGCAGCGGGAGAAAGTTTTTTTTCATGGTTTCTGATTTAACTGTAGCAGTTCAGATTCTTCTGTCTACCTCCGAAAGAGCTAATATTAAAAGGTATTATACACAGCGAACAGAATGGTAAGCACGTTCTCCCCTTCACTTGCACTATAACGCTTTTATGCTTTTTTTATTGAAGTACAGCAGACGGGTGTCTCCTCAATGGTGCACACGCTGCTGTCTATTTATACCCTGGATAACAGGTTCTTGTAATGGAAACCCCCCGATACTTCATCAGCCTCATGTCACCAAAGATGAGCACCGTATTAACGAGCCTATTTATAGCTCTTTGCTAATATTATAAAATATTGATATTTCATGACTGATGTAGTTATACTAAAACTAGAATGTGCCTCAGCTAACTTTTAGGGAGGTAGAATTAAATAGAAAGATCAGACGTGGAGCAGCAGATCTGTTGGCGCAAGATCTGTTTTATAGCACCACCTAGTGAATGTTATTAATCTAAATTGTTCAGCACTTTCTGCCTCATTGGGCTTGTACTCATTCCCTTTTAAAAGGGCAACATCCTATCTGTGTATGATCATATGCTGCATTAAACAATGTGGGAACAATAACATAGTGGTTATGTTACTGAACTAGTAATCCAGAGGCCTGGACTAATGATCTGGAGATGTGCATTCAAATCCCACCACTGAATTTAAATTCAGTTAATTAAATAAATCTGGAATAAAAAGCTAGTATCTGTAATGGTGACCCTGTAAATACTGGATTTAGTACAAACCCATCTGGTTCAGGAAATCTGCCTGTTCTGGCCTACATGTGACTCCAGACCCACAGCAATGTGGTTGACGCTTAACACCCCTCGAAATGGCCTAGCAAGTCACTCAGTTGTACCACACCGCTACCGGACGGACCACCCGGCATCGACTATAGACATTGCATTCGGACACGGCAAAGGCACACCCAGCCCAGACGACCCTGCAAAGTCCTCCTAACATCTGGGGACTTGTGCCAAAATTGGGAGAGCTGTCCCACAGACTAGTCAAGCAACAGCCTGACATAGTCATTCTCACAGAATCATACTTTACAGTCAACATCCCAGACTCCTCCATACCATCCCTGGGTATGTCCTGTCCCACCGGCAGAGGTGGAGGCACAGTGGTATACAGTTGGGCGGGAGTGGCCCTGGGAATCCTCAACATTGACCCTGGACCCCATGAAGTCTCATGGGCAAGGAAACCACCTGCGGATTACAACCTAGCACCTTCAACTCAGCTGATGAATCAGTACTCCACCATGTTAAACACCACTTGGAAGAAGTATTTGAGGGCAGCAAGGGCACAGAATGTACTCTGGGTGGGGGACTTCAATGTCCATCACCAAGAGTGGTTCAGTAGCACCACTACTGACCGAGCTGGCCGAGTCCTGCAGGACATATCGGCCAGACTGGGCTTGTGGCAGGTGGTGAGAGAACCAACACGAGGGAAAAACCTACTTGATCCTGTCCTCGCCAATCTAACTGCCGCAGATGTATCTGTCCATGACAGTATTGGTAGCAGTGATCACCGCACAGTCATTGTGGAGACTTAGCGCCGTCTTCACACTGAGGACACCCGCCATCGTGTTGTGTGGCACTACCACCGTGCTAAATGGGATAGATTCAGAACAGATCTAGCAGCTCAAAACTGGGCATCCATGAGACGCTGTGGGCCATCAGTAGCAGCAGAATTGTATTCCACCACAATCTGTAACCTCATGGCCCGGCATATCCCTCACTCTACCATTACCATCAAGCCGGGGGCCAGGCATGGTTCAATAAGGAGTGTAGAGAAAATGCCAGGAGCAGCACTAGGCATACCTAAAAATGAAAATACAGGACTACATGCATGCTAAACAGTGGAAGCAGCATGCTATAGACAGAGCTAAGCGATCGTACAACCAACGGATCAGATCAAAGCTCTGCAGTCCTGCCACATCCACTCGCGAATGGTGGTGGACAATTAAACAACTAACAGGAGGAGGAGGCTCCATGAATATCCCCATCCTCAATGATGGCGGAGCCTAGCACGTGAGTGCAAAAGACAAAGCTGAAGCATTTGAAACCACCTTCAGCCAGAAGTGCCGAGTGGATGATCCATCTCGGCCTCCTCCCGATGTCCCCACCATCACAGAAGCCAGTCTTCAGCCAATTAAATTCACTCCACATGATATCAAGAAATGGCTGAATGCACTGGATACAGCAAAGACTATGGGCCCCGACAACATCCCGGCTGCAATGCTAAAAACGTGTGCTCCAAAACTAGCCTCGCCTCTAGCCAAGCTGTTCCAGTACAGCTACAATACTGGCTTCTACCCGACAAAGTGGAAAATTGCCCAGGTATGTCCTGTCGACAAAAAGCAGGACAAATCCAATCCAGCCAATTACCGCCTCATCAGCCTACTCTCAATCATCAGCAAAGTGATGGAAGGCATCGTCGACAGTGCTATCAAGCGGCACTTACTCACCAATAACCTGCTCACTGATGCCCAGATTGGGTTCCGCCAGGGTCACTCGGCTCCAGACCTCATTATAGCCTTAGTCCAAATATGGACAAAAGAGTCGAATTCCAGAGGTGAAGTGAGAGTGACTGCCCTTGACATCAAGGCAGCATTTGACCGAGTGTGGCATCAAGGAGCCCTAGTAAAATTGAAGTCAATGGGAATCAGGGGGAAAACTCTCCACTGGCTGAAGTCATGCCTAGCACAAAGGAAGATGGTTGTGGTTGTTGGAGGCCAATCATCTCAGCCCCGGGACATTGCTGTAGGAGTTCCTCAGGGCAGTGTCCTAGGCCCAACCATCTTCAGCTGCTTCATCAATGACCTTCCCTCCATCATAAGGTCCGAAGTGGGGATGTTCGCTGATAATTGCACAGTGTTTAGTTCCATTCGCAACTCCTCAGATAACGAAGTAGTCTGTGGCCGTATGCAGCAAGACTTGGACAACATTCAGGCTTGGGCTGATAAGTGGCAGGTAACATTCGTGCCGCACAAGTGCCAGGCAATGACCATCTCCAACATGAGAAAGTCTAACCACCTCCCCTTGACATTCAATGGCATTACCATTGTCAAATTCCCCCATCATCAACATCCTGGGGGGTCACCATTGACCAGAAACTTAACTGGATTAGCCACATAAATCAGGTCAGAGGCCAAGTATTCTGGGGTGAGTGACTCACTTCCTGACTTCCCAAAGCCTTTCCACCACCTACAAGGCACAAGCCAGGACTCTGAGGGAATACTCTCCACTTGCCTGGATGAGTGCAGGTCCAACAACACTCCTGAAGCTCAGCACCATCCAGGACAAAGCAGCTCGCTTGATTGGCACCCCATCCACCACCTTAAACATTCACTCCCTCCACCAGTGGCGCACCGTGGCTGCAGTTTGTACCATCTATAAGATGCACTGCAGCAACTTGCCAAGGCTTCTTTGACAGCACCTCCCAAACCCACGACTACTACCACCTAGAAGGACAAGGGCAGCAGGCGCATAGGAACAACATTCTGTCTTGGAAATATATCGTCATTCCTTCATCATCGCTGGGTCAAAATCCTGGAACTCTCTCCTTAACAACACTGTGGGAGCACCTTCACCACACGGACTGCAGTGGTTCAAGAAGACGGCTCACCACCACTTTCTCAAGGGCAACTAGGGTTGGGGAATAAATGCTGGCCTTGCCAGCAACACCCTCATCCCATGAATGAATAACTTTTTTTTATCATTGTTCACTAGTATGCAATTTGTACACATCCATTTTAAGATGGTCGCTGTAATAATATAAATATAAATATCAGTAGCTCCTGCACACTGTGTACTTACAACAGGGTAAAAACCTATCATGGAACTCGGTGACAGCTTGGGCTCAGTGGGAGCACTCTCGCCTCAGAAGATTGTGGGTTCAAGTTCCACTCCAGAGACTTGAGCACATAAAACTAGGCTGACACGCCAGTACAGTACTGATGGAATGCTGTGGAAGGCACCATCTTTCGGATGAGACGTTGAACCGAGGCCCCGTCTGCCATCTCAGGTGGAGGTAAAAGATCCCATGGCACTATTTCAAAGAATAGTAGGGGAGCTTTCCCTGGTAACCTGACCAATATGACCTCAACCAACAGATTACTTGGTCGTTATCACATTGCTGACTGTGGGACCTTGCTGCATTACAACAGTGACTACACTTCAAAAAGTACTTAATTGGCTGTAAAACACTTTGGGATGTACTGGGGTCTTTCTTTTATTCTTCAAAAACAAAATGAATTCTTAGACAAGAGAAGCAATATTGTGACAATGAGAGAACGTGGCATTATTGACGATATGCATTAAACTCTATTCTGCAACTTAAAACAAGAAACATGAACTAAAGAATAAAACAAGTCTTATTCCACATAACTATTGATTTGGAATGATGGGTTATTTTCATATACAGCTACTTCAGGGAATAGTAATAAACTGATGGCCATTTTCAGTGATGGTTTTGCCTGGAAGATCTAATCACAAATGTAATTCTATTTTTGAAATGTCTCTATCAAGTCTCTCATTTCTTGAACATGGTGCAGCAAAGCCTGGTAATTGAGATTGCATAATTGATGAGCTAGACTACAGGCTGCACAACAGGGTTGCAATAATCAGGTCCCGTATTTGCATCGATTACACTCACTAACACTGCACCTTCCACCTTTTTTTATTAATAGGGAAAAGTGTACTACTAGCTTGACAATGCCTTGAGAGAAAAAAAGACAAGATTGACAGTCAAGGTGACCCTTCAGAGCCAGATTCTGTATGTTATGCACTAATAATGCATTCCGCGTTACGAACGAGTCTTCCACAAGAGGTGAAGAACCTCTTCAGAAGAGGATTCATTTAAAATAGTCAGGGTGGTGCCAGCCATATGCGAGATCTCGGCCATTCTCTTTTATTGTGTATAAATGCCTTGCAATAACGTCTTGTTGAAAGAGCGAGGATGCGAAATGGAAGCTCACCTGTAAACAAATAGCTCGTGTGTTTTGTTTCCCATTTCATTAAATGGCAGGTGAGGAATGTGACAGGTTGACATTTCTGACCATATATGTGGCTGTCAGCGGTAAATGTGGAAAATAAAATATTTCCCTCGGCTCACTTCAAGCCATGTTTTTTTTAAAAAGCAAATGGGTAATTGGGCAAATTAAGTCTGAAATAACTTGCAAAAACCTACAACAGTCAGTTAAATGATCCAAATCTAACAAGTCAATCAACTGGAGGATAAATTTCTACTGACAAAAATTCTTAAAATAAGCATTACTTTCACATAAATATTATATTGAGGTACTAATGTGCATTGTGACTTGCTTATTCCAGTTGACTTGATTGTTGAAAAATGAACTTGAATGATCATAATGCGCAATTAATTATTAATTGATTAATCAGGCCTCCTTCTTATTTAAAAGCATGCTATGTGTGTTTTATGTGGGATTAATAACTCTACTTTTTCATTCAATCATGTATTCAATGCAGCAATAAGCAATGCAAAGAGTCTTATTTTCCACTGTGAATTAATTCACAATTAAGGTTAGTTGTGAATCATTGAAAGTCTAAGATTTAAAGCCCCGATTTTAACTAAACCCGATTGATGGCCAAAGGATGGGTTCGGGTTGGATGCCCGTTTTACATTGCATTGACCTCCCGCCAGACCAGAACCCGCCCCATTCCCGCTGGGCGCGTTAGGTTAAAATCGGGGCTGAAAACTTTTTAAGACTGGAATTTCTTCAGTAAACACTGTCCTATTCTACTATTCATTGCCTTGGATGTGCTTCAACTGGATTTAAACAAAACAGTTGTAAAAAGGCAATACACGACGTATAGAGAGAGCAGAGCCCAGGAAATAAAAATCTTAACCCACAGATGTTGCTTTCTAGCCGTAGACAAAGGGCTGGATTTTGTCTTGGGGTCGGGTTGGGGTCGTGTAATCCGCATTTCGTGTTTCCCCCCCGACTCCAGATTAATGTGGATGAATGATGCAATTTTCACTTAATTGGGCAATTGAGTTCCAGCATGTGGGAACCCATGAACCAATTAGTGGTTTCATTATGAAAGTCGCCTCTGATGATGTCATCATTGCTGACTGCCTCGTCTCAGAGACTGTTGGTGAGAGAGGACCTGCCTGGCTTGCTTTTGATGTGAGTGGACCTGGATGCAAAATATGGGGGGGAGGAGAGAGAGAGAGAGAGAGAGAATTTTTTTTGCATCCAAGTCCTCTCACAGCAAATGACAGGCAGTCTCTGAAGACATTCAATGCAGCAGCATCAGCGGCGACTTTCAGACCTAATACTACTACTACCTTCATCACATCTCCGTTGTAATAGTGGACCTGCAGCTGATAGTCAGCTGTCCACTTGTGCTCCCGCCAGGTTTCACTGGAGTGTTTCACACCAGGCGTACTTCACGTCAGAAAAGGGTTAAACTAGCTAAAACGTTTCAAAATGGCATTACAGAGCCAATTTAGAGCTTGTTAAGGGCTTTAATGGCCTCTCCCGCCTCTTGGAGGCGGGAACCCCACGACTGATTTTGTCAAAATTGCGTGGAGGCGGGATGGAGTCGGGATGGGGTCGGAAACCCCGACCCCACAAATTTAACCCCCCCACACGCCTCCAACTCCATGGGTCATTCAAAATCCAGCCCAAAGGCTCTGATGGGAACTGCCTTTTCACTTAGCCCATTCGGTTCTTACAGGGACTCTTGTCACAGTGTAGAGCTTTCCTTTTAAAGTTTAGCGCCACTTTTACACACGCCAACAACTCAGAAATTAACAAGCTAACTTCAATTATTTACCACTCCCTCCTTACCATTTGAAAAGTAGTAATCAAAGTTACTGCCACTTTCCCCAATACTCTGCCTGTTACTTAAACAAAGTATTTGTAGCTCTTTAAATACTGTCTTTGGTCCTCGGAAAATACATTGGTCGGTGTTCATCCTGCTACCACATAGGAACATTAGAAACAGGTGTAGACCATTCAGCCCCTCGAGCCTGCTCTGTACCTCAACTCCATTTACCCGCCTTTTCCCAATATTCCTTGATACCCTTACCAAACAGAAATCTATCTATCTCAGTCTTGAATGCTCCAATTGTCCCAGCATCCGCAGCCTTTTGGGGGAGAGAGTTCCAAATTACTACTACCCTTTGTGTGAAAAAGTGCTTCCTGATTTCGCTCCTGAGTAGGCTGGCTTTAATTTTAAGATTATGTGGACATAATATTATTGCAATATTAACATCAAGAAAAATTGTGAAAGGCCAGAGAAAATCATTATATGGATTTTCGAGCTCAGACAATGGCACTCCAAGATTGCTGCAGCATTTAATGAGTACCAGAAGTAAGGAATCAGTTGGCAGAGCAGATTGCTTCTCTCAGGCTAGTGAGAAATCAGGAGGCCTTGTTTATGCAGCTCTGGAAGGTTGTTGTTCAGGGCTTCTTTTGAGTTCTCCGAAGGCCAGCCTGTGGGAGAATGGGGACCGCAGCATATTTCTTTGTGCGGTCTTCAAATTAAGGTGACTCCTTGCTCCCACCTGATCCAGAATCCTACCTAATTAAATGACGTCTCCTTCCAAAGTTCATCCAGAGGTATATCTGTGTAAAAAAAAATCTAAAAGCACGTCATTTTAATTTATAATATATCAAACATAACTGACGTTGCATTACTTCACGTATTTTTACATTGTGGGTACTTTGCACTTTTATCTAAAGCAAGGAAATTGGAACTGTGGCGTTATGTATATGACAATGACCTTGCAAAACACACCAGACCCACATCACCAGGCACATATTATTCACCAGTACCAGTCTACCAGCCCAAGGGTTGACTATGTGTCTTGAGATTGTCATCAAGTTCATGGGTTTCACAGCACTACACCAGCTCCAAAGGTTATGATGAAGCTGGCAGAGCTGAAGTCCAGCATCAGACCT